>CM062808.1:566464078-567664078 GCA_031772625.1 Pinus tabuliformis | reverse complement strand
CTCCTCTCATTGTGAATGGTCACAGATTGAAGATCTATCATAAGCCACTCTCAAAGGAGGAATTTGTCAAAATCTTTCAAGATAATTCTGCAATAAGGCTGGTGAAGAAGAATCCTTCTTCTCCACCAGCCTAGTCTTTGTTTTCTTCATTGTTTCTTTAAAAAAAAAAAAATGTATAATCCTGAAAACCAATCATTGATTGACAGTCTTACACAAAAAATACGGGGTGAAAATCAAAAACTTTTGATGCCCTATATTTTCCAAAAAAGAAATCTCTCTCATTTCATTCATAGTTGTTCCATTTCATGTCATTTCACTTCACTTCATTTCATTCCATTTCGCCATCACATTACACCAATAAAATTCCTTTCATGTCCAGTTTTCATATATCATTCATTTCCATCCATCTCCATTCACTTCGCCAAGTCATATATTCACTATGTCAGTTTCCGCAGCCAAATTTTGATTCCACAGCTGAATACTGATTCCGCATCCGATTGTTGATTCCGTAGCTAATACTTTGTTACTGCAGTGACAGTGAAATGTTAGCCAAGTAATGATGAAAACCAGATGCAGATATGGAAGAGGAAGATATTTTGAAGATGTTAGCACCTAAAGCACCAACAAGAAGCATCCAATCAAAAGTTAGCAAATGGAAGTGGTAAGATTCTAAGGTATGAGCAAAATTAATTTCAAGTAGCATTTTAAAACACATAATTTGTATAGTTGTAAAACCACCGGCTCCATCATGTGTAATGATTCAAATTGATAGCTTCTTTAACTCCTCCATGACCTTTGCATAACTCCACCACGAACTCCGCATCAATTTCCAATGGCCTCATGATCTACTTCTAAATCTAACTCGTACTTAATTGTACGTCCGCATTACACCTGTTGAACTGGTTAATTATGAAGACATAATCTAATTGACCACGACTCTCCTTTGCCGCACCACTCCGCAGTCATTTTATGAATGTGATAACATCCACTCCACATCCTTCTATTTTAAAATTCTGCCAGACTCACTCCGTTTCCATGCTCTCACATTGAGTTTACGATTTCCAGTTTAGGGTTGTTTATAAAAACCTTTGCTCCATGAACTCATTTTCATTGCATGCTCTGTATTTTTGTAACTGTTGGTTTTCTCCACAATCCTCCTTGATCTTCCACTCATACAACCATTCCGCCTCCGTCAAACCATCACTTACAGTTCATCACTTACAGAGGTATTTTTTTTAAGCAAGAGGAAGGAATGGGCCTCCTGGTAAGAATAGAGCCAGATGGGCCTAAATTCATGGAGGGTTATCCATAGTTAAAGAGCACATTAAGGAAAGCACGATCGCTGTAGTTTATCCTGAAATTCAGAGGTCATAATAAAGAAGTCACGAAGACATTTGCAAGGTCCTTCAACGACATAGAAGTTGAGGTTGGGGATATCAAATTTTCAGTAATAGAGGCATCCATTACAGCAGCAACGGAGCTCCCACAGGAAGGAGAATGATGGTTCAAAAACAAAGACTTCGATGAGAGGGCCTGGAGTATTATTTTGCGTAACCCGAGTATGGATATAATTGTTTTTAAACGTAGAATTCCTATTTCTGCCCTAAAGGAAAAATGGACTAGTTTGCTATTGATAATTCAGAAGTTTATTACATGTGAAGGAAGGTTTGGGTCCATGTACATGTACCATATCAGGTTATTAATGAACTTTCTGGAGAATCAAACCATCAATCTGCCTTATTTCTTGTTGACTGGTTTGAAAAAGATGTCCACCATTGTACAAAAGAATCTAGATGACGTAGAGCCTCACCTTTATCATCACGACCTTGTCAAAATTCTGATTAAAAAACAATTGAAGGAAAGAAAGTTCACATGGGAACAATTCCTGATTAGAGACTTCTTTCAAGACCCACCTGAAACACTTGAAGGTAGCTCAACAAGAAAAAGTAGGAGAAGAAAAACAAGTGTAAGCATTCAAGATACTCCTACTAGTATAGCTAAAGAAACTAGTAAGGAAGAAATGTTGTCTGAAACTTTGACTGAGGTTAGGAAACAAGTGAAACAGAAGGGGAAAAGAAATGTTGAAGATGTCTATCAAACCCCAGAACCTTCCTCAGAAGAGGAACAAATACTTTCTGAAAGACTAATTCACCTTAAAGAACAATTAGCTGAGGCAAAAGAAAAGGGAAAGGAAAAACAAAATGTAGAAAAGGGAGATACCAGTTCACAAAATTTAAGAAGGAGCTCAAGACTTAAAGGAAAATTGAAGAAAGTGCAAATCAAAGGGGCTTACTTCATATACTTAGGAGGGGAAACACCAGAACAGTCACCAGCAATCACTCCTCCTAATCATAGTCCACAACATTCTCCATTTCTTCAACTAGATTTTGGAATTAGTCCAAGAAAGGCCACACCTGAAATAGATCCAACTCAGCAACAAATGTATGATTTATTGAATCATTGTAAAAGAATGCAATAGACCAGAGCACTTCATCTAATAAGCTTAATACAACTCAGGAAGTTTTGATCCAATCATTAAAACAATAAATTTTTGAAATAGAAGTCCTGAGTAGACATATCAAAAGAGAAAATGAAACATTGAAAGAACAGAGTAGGTTGGATAAAATTATTCATGACAACACCATGTTGCATCTTGGGTTGTGGCACAAGAAAAATAGGAAATTGAAGAAAAAGAATAGGAGGTTGAGCAGAGCTCTCATCAGCCTCAAATACAGGTGCCTAATGATGAAGCCCAAGATGACAGTGACACCAAGGAAGAAGAAGAAAAGGCTAGATTTATTAGCAGAAGTCTCAGAGCATATGAATTGAAGGAAGGATAGTCACAGTTTTGGTTGCATGAGGACATGTAACATCTTCACAATGGGGGTATGTTGAGCCCCAGAACTACCTCTCTTCTACATACTTTCCTAGACCTTTTCTCTTCCATTTTCCCACATCAGTGCCTCATAAGCTATCAAAGATCATTACATATTGATTCTAGGAGTGCATTTAAGTGGTTTTCTAACTATATCCTTGTGTTTGCTATTTGATTTAGATTTTGTTCATCAGCTACGGAATGTAGCCACTTTTCGCAGCTGACTCGCAATTCCACAACTATTTTTATTGTTCTATAGGTTACAGGTGTCGGCAGGTGAAACAAGGCACATGGGAAGCTCAAAAATGATCTACACATGGACAAGATCCTATCTGTACAGTCGAATTCGTGAAGAAAAGCCTTGGTCAAAGGATGGTCAAACAATGAGTCGTACATCAAATAGGTCTCTGTTTTCAGCACATGAAAGGTCCGAGACCGTTCCTAGATTCATGGATCCATCTTGACAGCTGCAGGTCGTCTCCATGATGCAAATCCAACATCCACCTTTTTTAGATTGAATGATCATGGCAACCAAGACGCTGAGCTTACGGGTTTTGTCTTGTTTATGTGTCCTCTGCTGAAGATTCCTCATAGAAAAATAGTTATCTAATTTCCTCTATAAATAATGCGTTTGCAAACGCAAGTAGTTAGTCTTGATGTTAGTTTTTATGTTGTTGCTATAACGTTAGCCCTACTATTGTAACGAGAAGACATATCCTCTGTTTTGCAATATAAAAACTCTGTTTCTTATGACTGTTTAAGCGTGATTTTGGGTTGACAACGTATTAACCAAAGGCCGTGCAGAGGGCCCCTGCTGGCTGAGGTTTTTCTTTTCGTTTTTGTAAAGTTTTCATGCATCGTTTCCTTATTTTCACTGTATATATTTCATAATTTTCTTAACAATATATGTTTCATAATTCGTTTATGGTGTTAATCTTTTACTCCTGTACATGATTTTCAACATTGCATACTTTTTACTAACACTGATCAGTGTGTTTTAGGATAGGTTATGCTCGAGCTTTTTCATATAATTTTGCCATCAAGTAGTGACATGAGATTTTCCTCTCTGCTGAACTTTTTTCTAAGCTTTTCAATTTCAGTTATGCTTTGATTTCAGTAATATTTATTTGCTGCTATTAGCTAGTT
The DNA here is from genome assembly GCA_031772625.1 of Pinus tabuliformis. NCBI lineage: Eukaryota > Viridiplantae > Streptophyta > Pinopsida > Pinales > Pinaceae > Pinus > Pinus tabuliformis. The sequence continues at coordinate 567,660,057 of CM062808.1, read as the reverse complement.
TAGATACCAAATTCTTCATGTTATTTGACGTTATCTTCGGTGCCATGGCTTAATCCGAAAAGCTACTTGGCAAGCTATCGGATTATAAGTGAAGTAATTTGATTTTGCTTTCATTAATCTGCAAGTAGGTAATTTAGATATCAATTCTTCATGTTATTTGACGTTATCTCCGTTGCCATGGCTTAACCCGAAAAGCTACTTGGTGAGCTATCGGATTATAAGTGAAGTAATTTGATTTTGCTTTCATTAATATGAAAGTAGGTAATTTAGATATCAATTCTTCATGTTATTTGATGTTATCTTTGGTGCCATGGATTAACCCGAAAAGCTACTTGGCGAGCTATCAGATTATAAGTGAAGTAAATTGATCTTGCTTTCATTAGTTTGCAATTTTTGGTTTGTTTGAGTGCAATAGTTTAGATTTCATTTATGTAATTAGATGGGTAGCAGAGATAGTGATTTCATGATTAGTATTTCATCTTTTGTTTAGTTTAAGTAACTGCACATTTACATTCCTGTTCAAGTACTAATTTTATCAATAACATGTTTTGAGATCTTTTGAAGTGCTAAGTTCTGGAAATTATCATAAGAGACATAAACCTTGTCTTAAATCTACATCCATACTTGCCTCTAAAAGTATTCTCAAAACTTAGGAATAGGATTTCCATTTGCATTAGGAGACCAACAAAGACAAAACCCCAAAAACAAAATAAAATTGAAAACATTAAGAGTAAGAAAGAGGTTGTCTTTCACATACAGTACGCCACACTACAACAGTTTATGACTCCCGGATTGATAATTAATGTAGCAATTTAGGACATACTAAGTTGACTAAACACACATCTTCAAGGCATGAATAGTAGTTTCCAATTCAATATCATGAGTCACATTGTTGTTCTAATTCTCATTCAATTTCTTGGTCTCATAGCATATCACTTGTTCCTCCTGCATAATGACTCCATCAAGCCCTCTCTTGCAAGCATTTGTACATACTACAAACTCTTTATCTAGATCTGTAATCTTTAACACTAGAGAATTAATCAACAACTACTTCAACTGCTCAAAACTGGCTACAAAATCCTCTATCCATTCAAACTTCTTACCTTTCCTCTGCAATGATGTAATAGGATATGCAATGCATGAGCAGTTCCTAATGAACCTCCTGTAGTAACCTACTAAGACCATGAACGATCTAAATTCCTCTACATTTCTAGGAGCTTCCCACTCCACGATAGCTTTTATCTTTTCCGAGTCTACTACTATGCCATTCATAGAAACAACATGTCCCAAGTAGTGTACTTATGTCTGAAAGAAACTCACTTGCTAAGCTTAGCATACAACTGATGATCTCTTAACAATGTCAACATTGTTGCTAAATGCTCGACATGCTATTTCTCATTCTGAGAATATATCAAGATGTCATCAGTGAATTCACTAAGAAACTTGTTCAAATAAGGATGCAACACACTATTGATCAAACACATAAAAGTAGATACAACATTAGTCAAACCAAATGGAACTACAACAAATTCAGAATGCTCATACCTGGTCCTGAAGGAAGTCTTGTAGATACCCTCTTCTTTAATGCATACCTGATGGTATCCTGATTGCAGATCTATCTTTGATAACATTGTTTCTCCCTTTGACTCATCAAACACTTCGTCAATCCTCAGAAATAGGTACTTTTCCTTGATAATCACCTTGTTTAGTTTCCTGTAGTCAATGCACAACCTGAGAGTACCATCTTTCTTCTTTAAGAACAATATTGGTACACCCCAAGGCGATATACTTGGCCTAATGTATCCCTTTTCAAGCATTTCCTTTAGCTACAACTTTAAATCTACTAATTCTGGAGTGCTCGTCCTATAAGGTTGCTTCGATGCTGGTGTTGCCCCTGGTACCAAGTCAATAGAAAAATCTACTTCCCTGTGTGGAGGAAACTCTAAAATCTCTGCTGGAAACACATCCTGAAACCGCTGCAATATAGGGCACTTCTTGAATATTTCTACATCCTCAACATCCTTACCCTTGTCACTGGAAATATGAACTACAAACATCAAACACCCTTTTCTACAACTACACTTAGCCTACATAACTGTGACCATCCTCACTGATGTAGACTTCTTCTTCCCCTGCAAGATTCTCTTCTCTCCATTATCATCCAAGCACTTAATATCCTTGTCATAGCAATCTACTTTGGTCCTATGAAGACACAACCAATCCATATCCAAAATCATACTATACGATTCCAATGGAAGTATGTTCAAATGTGTTGTTGTAAGCATACCATTCAACTGAAATGCACAAGATTTTACCGAATGATAAACTCTCTTCTTAGTTCCTATAGCCAATTACACCAACCAAGACTCTACATGCACTTCTTTTCTCAAGCCACACTTATCCACTAGGTCAGGATTAACATAACTATAATTAAATCCAAGATCAATCAAAATAGAAATAACTTGAACATAATGCTTACCATCCATCTCAATAATAGATGCATGGTGAACCACCTACCTGTTATTCACAGTTGCATAGAGATGAGGAATACTATGACCAACATCTCCAACTATTTGTGCCTCCTAAACACTATAGATTTGAGGCCTACCTCCCTGGTACAATGGAAAATCCTTCTTACAATGATCTTTGCCACATATCCAACACTGCAATAGTGCTCTACTATCACCTCTAGTCTACTTCTCTCTAGGCTGCGACACATGTCCCTTCTCAACTGCACTGAATTTCTTGAAGGAGCAACATTTTCTTTCTCACCTGCATCTTAAGGTCTTCCCTGCTTCGGTGGCCATTTTACTTTTACTTTCTCATTTCCCTTCAAGTCGCGTTTAGGCTCAACTTTTCTCTTTGACTTTTCATAACAATGCTTCAATTTATGGATGGCTTACTTTAGTGATCTAGTCTCATCAAACTCAATCCGGTATCTATATGTTGGTGGTAATCCACTGATTAATCTCTAGATCTTAGCCTTATCCTCCTTGAGATATGTCACATACTTCAACAGTTCTAAGAATCTTCTAGTGTACTCATCATTTGTCGTAGAAATAATCTGTAGCTCATAAAATGCCTTAGATCTATCTTCATAGTACCTCTCTGATAAGTATTTCTTCTTGAAGATCCTCTTAAAATCATCCCAAATCGAGTCTTCTTCCTGAATTCCCTTGAAATTCTTCACATATTACCACCAGATATCATATTTCCCTTTAAGACTGAAGGTGGCTATATTGGCTTTCATGTTCTTTGAGTAGCTATGCAATATCAATAATTTCTTCATTCCAAGCAACCATGCCTCTGCATATTCTGGCTTCTTCATCTCTCCATCAAATGTAGAAGGCTTAAATTTCATGAAATCCTCAGGTAAATACTCCCTCCCTCTATAAGGATGGTGATGGTGATGACTGTAATGATGTCTCCTGGATGAGGAACTAGAATGATTCCCATACATATAAGTCTTCATATCAGGTGTATCTAGTGATTTTCCACCTCTAACTGTGTCCCATCTATCCAACTTGTATCCAGACCAAGACCTACTACCATATGCTCCATTAGTTTTCTCTTCTTGCTCTTGACTGGTTCTCATTTATCCCTGTTTCTGTAACTTTGACAAGCTTTGAAGAATTGTTGCATTAACCTCTACATGCTTCTCCTGAGCCATTTCAAGCCTTTCTTGAGCCTCAACCAACCTGTCATTGTCTGTTTTGCAACTTTTGAACTCTACCCTCAATCTCCTTAATGTATTTGCTATACCAAGAGAATAATCTTCTCCTTGCTACCCAACTGATCTATAGGTAGAGTCACGGGATCTGTATTCTACCATTTTTCTCGTCATCTTTGATTCTCTTCTTCCTGCAAGTGTACCATGTTAGATAAATCAAATAGATACCAAAAGAAACTCCATACCTTAGTGATGTTCAAGGGAGGCTTATATCATCTGCAATACCATTCCACATTAGCATGTACATGTATAATCATAAACATATGCATATAACGACATAACAACATCATGCATGACCATACCAACTATATACCCTGATCCCATGCATGACAACCATAACCTTGATAACATCTGACTTACCCAAAGATAGTGAACCACGCTCTAATACCACCCTGTGGTATCAGTTATTACCTAAGGAGAGCGCAACCCACTATGATACCACCCTGTAACGTTGCCTCCTCTCACATTTTCCCACTTTCACTGGGTTACCCGAGATAAACATGAGATGAGTGGTTGCTATGATATGAATCAACCTCCTATATGAGCTTAAGGAAATGGAGTCAACACAATAAGACCTTACTAACTTCCCTTAGGTGCCACAAGACCTCTAGGAGTAACCCAACCCCTCCAAGTTTCCAACCCTTGAGACAACTCATTGTTTCCCTGACTTAGAGCCCCAGTTGCTCCCTTTCCAAGGCCTCCATGTGACTATGGGTTCCCAGTCACTCCCATAGGCCTACATAAGTGCGGCTATGGCCTTTTTCTGCCAGTGTTATGCCAGTGACTACGATAATTAAGGATACTTTCCAGGGTTGGGGCTTAGCCTCTGCCCGGAAATCTATGAAACTTCCATAACTCATGAAATGCATGAAGATAATACTTGTAAACCAAAAATTAGAACCAGGACTCAACTTGACCATCCCCAACTAGGACTGACGTTCTATCAAACACTTGGTAGATATGAAACCTACAAGTCATGAATGCAAGTCTGAACATAAGGGACTGGAAACTTATCTTAGGTTTAACAAGAAGGGTCACTACCTTCTCTCATTAATTATTTTAACACCAATTAGGTCTTTCATTCATTATTCATTCAATTATGAGTGAAATCATGAAAAGATCCATGACTATGATATGTCATAAAACCATACTTATAACCAACATATAACTAGATAAATAACCATAAGAAAACATCCATTAAAGCCACACAATAACTAATACATTTCCTTACCAAAAGTAAGAGAAATATAGCTTTTATTAACCATAGGCAATTACCAACTGCGTTGAGGACTTTCACGTTCCACATGACCATAGATTGGTTGAACCAGATCTTTCTTTCAGCCAATCACCCCCGTTCCATATTCCAAGCATGAATGTGGGATCTCATGGGATAAACCAATCCAATACAACAAGGGCAATAAAGAGGTTAAACCACGTCAACCCTCTCCATATGGTGATCACACCTAAACTGATGTTGAGATCACAAAACTGAACCGAACTTGGATGCCTCAAAATTTCTTCACCATCCTTGAGGAATTTTCCTATCTCCACCCTCAGGATTTACCATGTATCCCGCCATTACCGATCAAGGGATTCCTAGGCCTTTAGGAATTTTCCTAAGACCACCTCACCTCGGATTCCAAAACCACCAAATCTCAAACTGAGAACAATCCCATCACACCATGGCTATCTAAAAATGGCAAGGCTAGGCTAAAATCCACTGTCGAATCCTGACAAAATCCATGCCAATGACAACAAAAGAACCATATACCAACATGCACATACCATGCATGTCAAAACCAGCTAGGAAATCACACATGCAATTTGTTACTTGCAAGTATTCCTGTTGAAGTTGCTTTATCCTTGCCTTCCTTTACTTTATTTGTCATTCTTTTCCTTTCCTTTCCTTTCATTGCTTGCTTACTTTCTTTCTCCTCTTGGAGTTTTCTCCTCTCTAAGAGAAATTCTAACACTAAGCTGACAAAAGGCTGACAAAAGCTGACAAAGAGATAATTAACATAAACATTATTAAAATTAATATAAATACAGAGTAAAAAACAATTACAATAATTAAAATAAATATAATTAATAAAGAATTAATAAATAAATTAAAATAAATATAATTATAACAATTAAAATTAATAATTAATTAGAATAAATATAATTAAAATAAATAAAATAAATAATTAATTATAATTAAAATAATTATAAAATTAATTATAATAAATATAATTAAAATACGAAATAGTTAATACAAATATATTAATATAACTATAACCCTAATGAAAATAATAATTCTATAATAATTTTAAAATCCCTAAATATCACAAAAATACAATTAAATTTACAAAACATAATAGAATAATTAAATTAATTCTATCACAATTTTAAACCCTAAATATCATAAAAATATAATTAAACTAACAAAATATAATAAAACAATTAAAATTATAATTAAAACAAATAGAATAATTTAATTATTATTATTTTTTTTTTAATCCTAATATATGTTGCTAAGCATCTCATACATCTCTATATATTTGGAAAAATTAAACCAATAACCTTTCACATCCTGAAGATGAACTACCATTGTTGGTTCAAAACGTTGATAAAAAAGAAACCTGATGTGATGGATCCGGAAGATAATCTACATAAAGAGCTACCAATTGATGCTATGAGGTATTTTTATTAATGAGACCTATAATTTCTTTAATTTTCCATTATTTTTCTTCATTTTTCTCCTCACATGCAACCTGTGACCTTTCACCTTCCTTTTCTCCTAATTTCCATTATTTTCATAAATAATGTGCCAAAAATACATTTTTTCCTTTCCAAAGCCTTAGCCATTTCCTTTTCCAATTTCCCCTTAGCCATAAAACACAACAAGTGATTCCCACTAGGATATTTTTCCCAACATTCATCTTGGAATAAGTGTCCATTTCCCGTGGTCTTATTTTACCTTTATTAACTTTTATTGCATGAACTTTTAACTAGGGGTTGTTACAATTCTTCTCAGCAACAATTTTCTATTTCTTCAAAAGACTATATAAATCCCAAACTAAAAGTGATCTCTGCTGTAACAAGGATGGTATTATATTTTTGTTCATATATTTCATTTACTAAACATTTTTATTTTTTAAATCCAATGTCAAGTAAAAGGGATTGTGAGAAGAGAATGAAGGGATTGTTGGGTAAAATTAATTGCTTAATAAATAAATAAAACAACTAATTAGCTAGACATTAATTATCAACTCGAGGAGCGTCTTTTTATTTCAAGGCAATCGGAAAAATATATGCCTACAATACCAACAGCTAAGACTGGTTCTATATGATTGTGTTCTATACTATGAAACTCATTCAACAAGAAACAAAATGTAATACTTGAATAATAAAACTAAAATTAAAAAAGAAGAAAGTAAATGACAGGAAAAATAATTATGCTAATCACGCAACTTGAATCATTGCTAAATTAAACCACACATTGCTGAATTGGAAATTTCTATGGCACCCAACATAATTCAAATGCTAATCTAGAGTAGTAAATTAAATGAAATTTAGAAGTTGTAAGAAATAACAAATCTGGAAAATGCAACAACTTAACAAATTACTTGATTAAAATGGAAATTTAATTTAAAGAACAATGATTGAAATTCAAAGAAATAAGCACACAACTAAACTACTTTAGATGTTCAAGGCAACACCTCGTTCAAGGTAGTGGGTCCAACTGCCCAAGACTCAGTTCTGCCTTGAGAAATAGCTCAGATTAGATTACAAATAACAGATGTAGAACTCAATGGATAACTTCATTAAAAAATATGAGAGAAATAATTACAACATAATGAAGCTCTTAGCTTTGCCTCTAATTCAACAATTGTTCATCATCTCATCTCTCATCTCTTATCTCTTCTCCTACATCCTATCTAACAATTGTTCATCTCTTAATTATCCTTTGTTGGGTTGTGTTATATTCTTTCCATGACTAGCCCGCGTAGTTAACAGGGGGTTAGAGGGGGGGAGTCATAGGGGGTTTGAGGGGTACCCGTAACCCCACTTTTTTGGACCCTATGTTAGGTTGGGCGGACCCACCTATGGTTTTGTGCATGATTTTCGCACATGTTTTTTGGACGTGATGGTTTTTGGTCCATGGTTTTGGACGTGATGGTTTTCAGTCCATAGTATTGGATGCTTCGGCATGTATAAATATGTATTGTAACATTGAAAGGAACATGATGAAAAATCAAGCTGGTAGTCCCGGTTTTGGGATCTAGGGGAAAATCTCTGTGTATATGTGTTTTATGTGTTATGCTCTCGCATTGTTTATTTTCTGTGTTTTAGAATTCGTATGTAGGTAATTTCTTTACGGGGTTAAAACCTACATTTGGTATCAGAGGAGTTTTGGCTTCAAGGGGACGCCTTTGTTGCTGAGGGGCTTCGCTTGGGCCTGTGGTAGACCTTGTTCAGTGGGAGATTTGCGAGATCGATTCTGGTGGTGAAAGAAGATGGCGAGTAGTGGAAAGATAGAGATCGAGAAATTTAATGGTCGGAGTTTTGAGTTCTGGAAACTCACGATGGAGGATCTGTGGTGGATAAAGATCATTGGATCGCGGTAGATCTGGGTACTAAACCAATGGGAGTGTCCGATGAAGAATGGAAGAAGTTGGATCGGAAGGCAAAGAGCACAATACGATTGTGTGTCTCAGATTCAGTATTGTTGAATGTATTAGGGGAAGCTACAGCGAAGGCTTTGTGGGACAAGTTAGGGACTTTGTACCAATCTAAGTCTCTGGTGAATAAACTGTTCCTGCGGAAAAAGCTGCATAACTTGAGGATGAAAGATGGAGACTCATTGACAGAGCATCTGAACACATTTAATACTGTGGTAAGTCAGTTAGCATCTGTTGATATTAAAATTTCAGATGAAGATAAGTGCATCAGTTTGTTGTGTTCTCTACCAGATTCGTGGGATAGTCTGGTTATTGCAATAGGTAGCAATGCAACTGCCTTGCAGTTTGATGAAATAGTATCATCCATGCTGATGGAGGAGATGAGATGGAAAAATATGGAGAGCCAGAATGGTGATGCCTTGTCTATACGAGGACGCTCCCAGAACAGAAACAAAAATAAGTCATCAAGTTGGAGATCTAAATCTAGAGGGAGATCTAAATCTCCAGGAAAACCTATAAAGGTGGTGTGCTGGAAATGCGGAAAGGAAGGGCACTACAAAAGGGAATGTAAATCTAAAGATCCTAATAAAGGAAAGGGATTTGACGATTCTCCTTCCGCAAAGGCGAAAACCACCTCAAATGAAGGTGGGGATGTGTACTTGGCTTCTTCAAGTACACATGTAGATCATGAGGCATGGTTGATTGACTTAGGTGCATCCTTTCAGTTCACTCCCCATAGAGAGTGTTTCTGCGAGTATGAGAAATATGATGGTGGTGATGTCTTCTTAGGGGATGATAGGAAGGCTAGAATCACTGGTTGCGGAAAAGTAAAGTTGAAGTTGCAAGGTGGAAGGGTTAGAACACTTCCGGGTGTTCTGCGTATTCCTGCATTAGCTAGAAATCTGATTTCTGTAAGTAAGCTAGAGGATGTAGGTGAAAAAACAGTGTTCGAGAAGGATACCTACAAAATGGTTCAGGGAGCACTAGTATTGATGCGGGGAGTTCGAATTAGAACTCTGTACAAGCTACGAGGCAGCACTGTTATTGATGGGTGCAACAGTTCTGTGGTTCATGAAAGTGGAGTAGAAAATCTAGTGGTCTCTGAAGAGGAGATCATGTCGTGGCATCAAAAGCTTGGACATATTCGAGAGAAGGGCCTTCGAATACTTCATGGTATAGGTATGGTAGAAGGTATGATTAATAACTCTCTGGATTTTGATTTTTGTGAAAATTGTGTATATGGGAAGTAGAATCGGATGAGTTTCCCCTCTAGTGGTAAGAGGGTGAAACAGATATTAGAGCTTGTGCACAGTGATGTGTTTGGACCTATGAAGGTTCCATCACTGGGTAAGTCTGTGTACTATGTATCACTTATAGATGACTTCTCAAGGAATACATGGATATATTTCCTTAAGAAGAAATCTAAAGTCTTTGATAGGTTTAAAGAATTTAAGGCTCTGGTGGAAAACCAGACAGAGAAGAAGATAAAGGTGCCGAGGACATATAATGGTGGAGAGTTTTGTAGCAAGGAATTTGAAGAATTCTGTAAGAAGTGTGGTATATCACGGCAGAAGACTACTCCATATACACCTCAGCAAAATGGAGTTGCAGAAAGAATGAACAAGACGTTGATGGAAAGGGCAAGAAGCATGCTCAGTGGTGCTGGGGTAGGATAAGAATTCTGGGCAGAGGCAGTGGACACTGTATGTTACCTGGTCAACAGGTCACCTTCATTAGTGTTGGAGGATAAGACTCCACAAGAGGTATGGACTGGTAAGAAACCCTCTCTTTCACATCTAAGGGTATTTGGATGTGATGCATATGTACATGTTCCAAAGGAGAAAAGAACCAAGTTGGATAGTAAATCTGAAAAGTGCATCTTTATTGGGTATAAGGATGGTTTAAAGGGTTATAAGCTTTGGAACCCAGTAACAAAGAAGGTTGTGTACAACTGAGATGTGGTGTTCAAAGAGGTGAAAGATGTTATTAAACATGAATTCCAACCAAAGGAACTTGAGAAGATAGAGTTTGAGCTAAAGGAGGAAGAATCAAACTCTACAGTAGAGGAGGAATCAGAAGATGAAGAGCCACAAACTTCGACTGTGAGAAGATCAGTTCGAGAAAGAAGGCAGCCTGAAAGGTATAGTCCATCTGCTTTCTATTCAAATTTTGCTTTGTCTGTTACTGATAATGATCCCAGAACTGTGAAGGAAGCAGTGGATTTAGAGGATGGAAAATTCTAGAAAGAGGCCATGGTTGATGAAATGGAATCTTTGCACAAAAATGAGGCTTGGGATCTGGTGTAGTTGCTGGCTGGAAAGGAAACCGATTGGCAACAAATGGGTGTTCAAAAAGAATACAAATGCAGAAGGAAGAGTGGAGAAATACAAAGCTCGATTGGTAGCAAAAGGTTATTCCCAGGTGCCGGGAATTGATTTTGGTGATATTTTTTCTTCTGTTGCCAAGGTAACTTCTATTAGATTACTTTTATCTATTGTTGCTACTTTTGATTTTGAGGTAGAACAGATGGATGTGAAGACACAATTTCTTCACAAGGATATGGAAGAGGAAATCTACATGAAGCAACCTGAAGGCTTTGCAGTGAAGGGTAAGAAAGAACTGGTATGCAAGTTAAAGAAGTCTCTGTATGGGTTAAAACAGTCACCAAGGATGTGGTATCAAAAATTTGATACATTTATACGGGGACTTGGCTTCACCAAAAGCAAGGTAGATCACTGTGTGTATTTTAAATTAATTGGTGATCGTGCTATTTATCTAGTCTTGTATGTGGATGATATGTTACTGGTTGGAAATGACAAAGAATTATCCAGGATTTGAAGACCCAATTGTCCTCCAAATTCGACATGAAAGATCTTGGTGCTGCAAACTATATATTGGGCATGGAAATTAAAAGAGATCGAGCAAAGAGGAAGCTCTGGTTAAACCAGAGGAAATATGTCGAGACAATACTGCAGAGGCAGGAGAGTAAACTGGTGAAGGTTCCTATTCCTGTAGGTATAAAGTTATCGGCTAAACAGTGTCCCAAGACACAAGAAGAGGAAGAGGATATGTCTCGTGTTCCATATGCAAGTGCAGTCAATAGTTTGATGTATGCAATGGTCTGTATTAGACCAGACATTGCACATGCAGTGAGAGTATTGAGCAGGTTTATGTCAAAACCAGAGAAGGAGCATTAGATAGCAGTAAAGCGGGTTTTTAGGTATTTGTGTGGCACTAGTGATTATGGTCTGTGCTACCAAGGAAGACCAGGATTGGACAAAGTTTTGGATATCCATGGCTTTGTTGATGCAGACTGGGCTGGAGATTTGGATCAGAGAAGATCTACAAGTGGGTATGTGTTTAACCTATTTGGAGGTGCAGTCAGTTGGATGAGTAAGAAACAATCTATTGTGGCACTATCAACTACAAAGGCAGAATACATGGCAGCCACTCATGCAAGAAAGGAAGCAGCTTGGTTGCAAAGGTTGTGTTCAAGTATGGGGTTAGTACAAGAAGCTATAAGGATAGACTATGACAGCCAAAGTGCAATTTTCTTGGCAAAGAACCCTGCAAATGAGAATGTTGGGTTGTGTTATATTCTCTCCGCAACTAGCCCACATAGTTAACAGGGGGTTAGAGGGGGGCTCACGGAGGGTTTGAGGGGTACCCATAACCCCACTTTATGGGGTTCGAGGCAGCGCCCCGAAAAATTTTGGTTTTGGACCCTATGTTAGGTTGGGCGGACCCACCTATGGTTTTGTGCATGATTTTCGCACATGTTTTTTGGTCCATGGTTTTGGATGCGATGGTTTTTGGTCCATGGTATTGGATGCTTCGGCGTGTATAAATATGTATTGTAACATTGAAAGGAACATAATGAAAATCAAGCTGGTAGTCTTGGTTTTGGGATCCAGGGGAAAATCTCTATGTATATGTGTTTTATGTGTTATGCTTTCGAATTGTTTATTTTCTATGTTTTAGAATTCATATGCAGGTAATTTCTGTACGGGGTTAAAACCTACATCCTATCTAACAATTGTCCATCTCTTAATTATCCTTCAATTATCCCCCCAATTATCTTCTCATTCTCCTTGCACTCTTTAATCTCTATTTGCATTTAAATACACAAAGAGCAAAGGGAAGTTACAACAAAGTTGATTACAAACTGATTTCCATTACAAATTTAGATTGTAAAAAACAAATTGATAAAAAAGATCATATCTGAAAGATATTTCCATCAACATTTAGCAGGAACAAGTTGAATTTGGTATTGCAATTGGAAGAATTTGGAAAACGGTCGCAACAACAAATCTAATAAAATAGTCTTCGAAGAACCTTCCATTTCTCTTAATACAGAGCGAATTTTGGAAAACTGCTCAACAAAAAACTAATTCGGTACGTTCTGGACAAAACCCATGTTTCTGATTTTCTAGATTCTCTTTCATTTGTCTGAAACGTCCAATGCAAAACTATGACTTCTTATTCCAGCGAATTTCTAAGTTGGAATATTTAATTATGAGTTGGAGATCAAATTTGCAATATGGAAAAGATCTTGGAGGCTAAAATCGTGAGTGATGTTACAACAAATTCATTAATAAGACATCGTTGGTAAAATCATGCATAATAATCATCACTTTATTAAAAATAAAGAAGAAGAAATAATAGTTATCTATAACAGCATAAATAATTATAAAATTGAATTATATGATAAATTATGATAAATGACGTGATAAAGAAAGGTATAAATGGATGAAATAGGCATTAAAAAGTGATAATAATAATGGCAAATCAGTGGCCCAACATACCCCCAAACTGAATATGTGGCATGTCCTCATGCAACCCAAAGCCTCTATATTAACCAAGCTATAAGAAAAATGTTCATCCCAACTCATGAAATTGATGGAACAAATGACTTCTTCCTTAATAATGAATATTCAATTTTAGCAATGTTGATGAAGGCGTAACAATTTTCACATTGAATTTCAACTATATGTATATGAAGTTGCAGCAAAATATGATATAAGTTATGACAAATTTTATTAACGATTTTCTCAAAACCTACAAACCAGATTTTGCTGAAATTTTGCAAATAGATTTCTACTATATTAATGATTCTCTAATCCAAAAATCGGATCGTTTTGATGCACAGATCATGAGACATAAGAAAAATGGTTGTAGGTCACAGTGCATGATTTCTGAAATTTTACAAACTAATTTAACTTGAAATTTTTTAGGTTTGTGTATTTTAATGATACCTATTTACTGTCCAAAAATCACAAGAATTCAGTTCATAGTTTTAAAAATATACATAAATCAATTTTTGCACTGTATAAAAATGAAATTGTATGCCTTAAATGAGAAAGAAAGTAGAAAATATCCATCATGTGTAGCAATTCCTCCCCCAAACCTGGAGAATTAGCATGCTTTCATGAAATACTAGAAAACAAATTGAGGTGGTTGCTACAATCTATTGAGATCTATGCTTGGTGTAAAACAAGAAGGAATAAGGGAGGTGTTGAGAATGAATAAGGAGATCTATGAATGATAAAGAATATTAATGGCATGGTCATGATAAATAATTGAATGAAAGTAATACTCCCCTAAACTGAAATCTTCTATGTCTCTAAAAAATGAGAAGTGGTAAAGATGTGGAATGAATTATGATAAATAATGCTCAATGAATTTTCATGAAATTCTCCTAAACTTGTAATAAATTAGAAACTTATGCTATTTTACCTCAAGTTTTATTTCCGAAAAAATGTGGAATGACATGTATGGACTGACATTTGTTGAAGTTGATGTAGGTTGAGCTGATGTTGAAAGTGATGCAAAAAGTGGAAGCTATGCAAGCACACCATGTCTGAACAATTGTTCGTGCTCGCTAGTTGCTTGAGCCTCTTCTATTAGTGGCAATAGTGTGGACTTGCTGCAAATAGAGTTCCCCCCCATACTTGTTGTTCTCCTGTAAACAATTCACTACTCTGCATGCAATTTTCTTGAATCCATAGTTTTAGTTTTGAACAACAACAGATAAGCCACATACAAAAATGTCAATCGGAAAAAACTTTTGTATAAATGCAATAATAATATTTTGTCAAATCAGCAAGTTATGGCAGAGTTCAGTAGTTATTATGCATTTTATCCCATAATGCATACCTTCTTCCTTCCAATTAGAAAATGGCATCCACCACCATAAAGCATATGAAAAAGGGAAATGACGTTGAAGATTTATAAATGCAGCGACCAATCAAATAAAAGCGACGTAAAATATGACAAAAGTAATTAAATCATTACACATCAAAAGATTTGAAAGGGCCAAAAAAAGAATAAAACAGAGATTAGATCATTATGTAAATAGATATTTACCTTAGGTGGAAATATATGACGAAAGCATGACCGGTGATAAATGATAATGACTTTTGGTATCGAGTGAGCGGACAATAATGATATAATGCATATAAAGATATAGTTTACCATGCATGTTGGCTATTATAAATGTTGTTCAAATGAGAAATTTTCCTTTAGAAACGAATCCATAGGTGGTAATAGGATAAAGAGTATTTGACACTGTAACATAATACTTCAATACCACAAACAGGGCCACTGTTGCCAGTAGGCTTTCATAGCCTTGACAAGGTTTTTTTTAACCCCCAAAATGAGCTAGAGTCCTCCATTTAGTATTTAGATGGTTTTCTATTTTTTTATTGCTATAAAGAGACCACTATGCTAACATGGTAACCAGATAATCATAGTGCCATTCACTAGGATATAACAAAGTGATCAGGCTGGCTCGTGATGAGACCCCCTATCCTTTTGATGGTTTTAACTATCAAGAAGGTCATTACCTTGGTGTGGTGGCCATAATGGAATGTCACCTGTTACACCTTTATGATCATGGTAGGTTGGCTCGTGATGAGACCCCCCATCCTATTTAAGACAATGCTTGTTACATTTTTACATTTTAATATTTTAATGCTTTTATTGTAAAGAGAGGGAGACTCATTTACTCCTTAAGAGTCAGAGATGGTGTAAGAAGTAAAAAAAATGCCAATGAAAGTTATTATTTCCCCCCCATATCATCATATCAAAGGGATTTATCCATTTGAAAGTGTAAAAGATAAACTAGCATGGTATTAGAATAATAAATCATTTTATGATGTGTCTAAAGAGAAGATATTCAACCAGTCATTATATAGGTGCACCATGTCAGCTTCGGAATAAAGATGACCATCAAAAGGTTTTATAAGTCATAATAGTATTAATATTATTGTTTTTCTTTATCTTAGGCACAAATCAAACCAGACGCGTTTTTTATTCAAAACATAAAAGAGAAACAAAAATGGCAAAATGAATGACCAGTGATGGAACAACAAAAAGAAATCACAGTTATTCATTCTACCGATTTAAACAACAAACACACAAAAAGAAAAATCAGGGTTGTTCAATTGATTGAACAACAATCGTTCAATCGATTGAACAACATACACTCAAAAAGTGATGTTCAATTGATTAAACATCAATTGTTCAATCTATCGAATAGAAAATCGAAAAGAAAAACATGCAAAAGTATTGTTCAATCAATTGAATAGCAATCTTTCAATCGTTTGAACAACAAAAGTAAAAAACGCAAAAGTGATGTTCAATCGATTGAACAATAATCATTTAATCATTTGAACAACAAAAGTCAAAAATACAAAAGTGATGTTCAATAGATTGAACAACAATCATTCAATCGTTTGAACAAGAAAAGTAGAAAACACAAAAGTGTTGTTCAATCAATTGAATAAAAATCGTTCAATCGTTTGAACAACAAAAATAAAAAAACACAAAAGTGTTGTTCAATCGATTGAACAACAATCGTTCAATTGTTTGAACAGAAAAAGTCAAAAAATGCAAAAGTGTTGTTCAATCAATTCAACAACAATCGTTCAATCGTTTGAATAAAAAAAGTCAAAAACACAAAAGTGTTGTTCAATCAATTGAACAACATTTGTTAAATCATTTGAACAACAATAAAAAAAAAACCGCAAAAATGATGTTCAATCGATTGAACAACAATCGTTCAATCGTTTGAATAGCAAAATCGAAAATAAAAACACGCAAAAGTGTTGTTCTATCGATTGAACAACAATTGTTCAATCGTTTGAATAACAAAAGTAAAATATGCAAAAGTTTTTTTCAGTTGATTGAACAACAATCATTCAATCGTTTGAATAGAAAAAATAAAAAAA
Organism: Pinus tabuliformis; assembly: GCA_031772625.1. Taxonomy (NCBI): domain Eukaryota; kingdom Viridiplantae; phylum Streptophyta; class Pinopsida; order Pinales; family Pinaceae; genus Pinus; species Pinus tabuliformis. The sequence goes on along the minus strand of CM062808.1, from coordinate 567,643,432 downwards.
TGCAAAAGTGTTGTTCAATCGATTGAACAACAATTGTTCTATTGTTTGAACAACAAAAGTAAAAAACGCAAAAGTGTTGTTTAGTCGATTAAACAACAAAAGTAAAAAATGCAAAAGTGTTGTTCAATCGATTGAACGACAATCACTCAATCGTTTGAATAAAAAAAATAAAAAAATGCAAAAGTTTTGTTCAATCGATTGAACAAGAATCGTTCAATCATTTGAACAACAAAAGTAAAAAACACAAAAGTGTTGTTCAATCGATTGAAAAACAATCGTTCAATCATTTGAACAACAAAAGTCAAAAATGCAAAAGTGTTGTTTAATCAATTGAACAACAATCGTTCAATCGTATGAACATTAAAAGTAAAAAATGCAAAAGTGTTATTCAATCGATTAAACAGAAATTGTTGAATCGTTTGAACAGTAGAAGTCAAAAATGCAAAGGTGCTGTTCAATCGATTTAACAACAATCATTCAATCATTTGAACAACAAAAGTAGAAAATGCAAAAGTGATGTTCAATCGATTGACCAACCATTGTTCAATCATTTGACCAACAAAAATAAAATAAAAAATGCAAAAGTGTTGTTCAATCGATTGAACAACAATCGTTCAAATAATTGAACAACAAACACACAAAAATTGTTGTTCAATTGATTGAACAACAATCGTTCAAATGATTGAACAACAAACGCGCAAAAAGTGTTGTTCAATTGATTGAACAACAATCTTTCAATTGATTGAACAACAAAACACACAAAGTGTTGTTCAATCAATTGAACAAAACTTTGTGCTTTTTATTATTTAATCGATTGAACGATTGTTGTTCAATCGATTGAACAAAAAAATGCACAAAGTGTTGTTAAATTGATTGAACAACAACACACACAAAAATGAGTGTTGTTCAATTGATTGAACAACATTGTTCAATCAATTGAACAACAACACACACAAAAAATAAGTGTTGTTCGATTGATTGAACAACAATCGTTCAATCGATTGAACAACAACACATATACACACAAATAAGTGTTGTTCAATTAATTGAACAGTAATCATTCAATTGATTGAAAAACACTTACTAAACACACCTAAAGACAAATCAGATTTTTTCGTTCTACCGAACAACAGTTGTTCAATTGCCAACGTAGCGGAAACTACAACTTTGAAGGAAGAAACACCTGAAATACAAAAACATAAGAGAAATCAGAAAAGAAACAACATTTTATTTAAAAACAGAAAATAAATAAATAAATTAAGTTACAACAGCTATGATGTTATTTCCTAAGGGAATATCAATTTTTCAATGAATAAAATGATTTCTTGGAAAAATGTTTTGGCAGCAGTGACATGAGTCTTCAAATGGGAATCAATTCTCCATTTCTTCAGTTATGAGTCTGTTAGGTAATGAATTGGATGAAATGCCCTTGTTTCATTAAAATCTCTTTCAAAAATCGCTCGTTCATAAATTGACCTTCTTTATTCTCCTTGGACCTGCAAAAAACGAGTGTCTACCTACAATAAAACATTAAATCATGGAGAAAGAGAGGTGACTAGGCTCCCCTAATCCAAAAATTATACAAAAAAACAAGTAGTTACTCTATAAAACAAATCCACGGAAAAAATAATAAAATAAAATTTATTTATTACCTGCAGGAGAGCAGTGGCCAATCATGGTAAGCTGTAGTGTTTTAATCATAACTTCTTTGTTTTTCGTCTGATTTGAGTGATTCAAAATCCAAATGAAAGTGAATTCATAGGGATAAATCTAATAAAAGCAAGTTTTAAAAATTCCATGATATGGTATGCTAATTTTACTTAGAACAACCTATATAACGGAGTCATTTTCGATTTCACAGCTTAGACCAACAATGGATATTTTAAGCATATTGTTTTCGTTTGATGATGGATTGAGCTGATTCAAATTGGAAATAAAAGTAGATTTATTTAGTTATCTCCAATGGAAACATGTTTTGAATGCAATAAAAATTCATGGGTAAAATACGCAAGTGAACAACTGGAAAAACAAAGTTTTAAAAGTGTAGATTTATGATAGATAGTCAGTGTTTTGGTCCTAACTTTCTCATACGATATCAAAATTGAGTGATTCAAATTGAATTATAAACTATATTCATAGAGGAATATACCTTAGAAATAGGTTTTAAAAATATAGTCATTTCGGCCTCCAAAAACTGACTGCCCCAACTCTGTTCCTGCGCTGCCTACTAGACACCCTGTCAATGTTTTGGTTATAAATTTTTCGTTTCAAATCCAAATGGAGTGATTCAAATTGGGTTGGAAAGTAGACATAAATGGATACTTAGGATAGAAACAAGTTTTAAAAATATTCCCTTTTGTTCCCTCAATACATGACTGTATCGATGGTGTTTTCAGAATTTTTCATCAAGCTTGCAAGCCAAAAAATATGATTTTCAAGAAATTTTTCCAAATCGGTGATAAATATGAATATGAGTGTTCGTAGAACTGTTATTTTAAATATAATACATCTACATACATAAATAAATTAAAATATTTATCACCATTGTTGATTTCCACAGCGTATTGCAACAAAAACAACTATTTTTACATTAAAAAAATGTATTTATTTATGCATTTATTTATTTTATTTTTAACACTAACCTACTCTGCTTTGAAAGATAAATATGCTTACATATAAGAGTACTCCCAGTGGAGCCACTTTCGAAATAATGCCTCACGTATGTACATACCCAAATTTGAAAAATGCATGTTAATAAATAGTAGGGTATGAGAAGCCAACTTCCCTTGAAAAGATGGTGTCAAAAATTATTGAAGAATGGAGTGATGTTGCAAAAAAATGTTGGAGTGAAACCAATATTCAATATATCCTTTACTTTCTTGATTTCCCATAGCCTTCATATCATGAATTTCTTGATTTCTTAAAACGGATTGTTGATGCAAACTAGAAGAAACCTCATTTTCTTCCATAACTTCTACAATTTTTGGATTTGAAACATTCTCAATCTCAATATAATTTTTCTACAATGGTGCATGTGGGATAGAATGGGTGGGAAGGGTAGGTGAATTTTGCAGTTCAAAACTGTAAGCATGTTGTACTGGTTTATTATGGTGAGGGTGTGGAATGAGTTGAGCAGGAAATTGTGTAGGGCATGGAGGATTTTGATGGTGTAGTTGATTGGGTTGTGTCGATGATTTTGATAGGCAAGAAAGATGCTATGGAAGAGCTAGTGAAGAATATGGTTGATGTGTTTGTGCTACAAGATGAAGGAGAGTAGTCTTGCAATCATAAGATGAATCATGCCAAACTTGTCAACAAGATTGGTGGTGGTTATATTGAGATTGACATGGCTGCCCTAACACATGAGTATTCCATAATGGATTATGCAAGTAAGAAAATGGAAAGGAAGTGTTTTGAACCATACATGTAGGCCACTATTTCCGTGGTTTTGACCTTGTTGCAGCGTCCCCATCTCTTTGATATGCTACTTCCATCCTAGATAAGGAAGAGTGACTATCTATGGGATGCTCCTTTTGGCAATGAGGGAAAAACACTTCTTCAATTTCTTTATTTTTCTCAACTTGCAAAACATCCAATTGTGAATTTAGAGAGCTAATAAAATCAACTTTAAAATGTTCAAATAAATCATCGATTTCAACTCCTATATCTCTTGTTCTTGTAGTAGATTTGGAAAAGAAAGAAGAAACTTCTCTAAAATTCTTACCAGCCTTGGAGATTCCTCTTGAATATCTTATGCATAATTCACAAACATCATCATATGATAACTGAAAACATCACCTTTTTCTATTAGATTTAAGAGTTCTAAAAATTCATCTTTGATTCCTTTAAGTAGGAGTGTTTTTAAGATCTCTTTTTCCAAATACTTATGCTTTGATTTTTGAAGATTATATTGAAATCACTCTACATAGTCCTCCAAGATTTCATCTTCCCCTTGTATCATACCAAAAATATCTTCATTAGATTTGCAGTAGTCTTGGTACTTCTTCAAGAATACATTCTTCATGTCCTCTCATGTTTGGATGCAGTTCCCACCAAGGCTCATGAACCGTCGGAGAGCTGCTACTTTTAAAGTAAGAGGAAAAATTTTCAATCTTTGAGCATTATTCCAATAATCATATCCTCTACAAAGTACTTCAAACTGAAATAAGAATGTATTTGGGTCTTCGTTTGTCAAACCATGAAAATTTGGTAGAGAATATGGGGGAATTATGTGCATTTGTGTCACTCCTCCTAGATCTTTGATAGGGAATTCAAAAGTAGCAATGTGAGCGATTTCTTACCATAATAGAAGATGTTACTCATGTGATGCTTTGAGGCTCCTCCTTCAAATGTTCCCGTTGATTGATTAGTAAAATGGGTGGTGCTTACATCACCACTTGAGTGGAATTATGAGTTTTTTTAAAAATTCTACCTCTAAAATTCCTACTTCTATTAGTGCATGCTATATGACCTAAGCCTCGCTACTGAGGGTAGAACTATCACTCATTCCTCAAGATGCACACATAGGTTCTTACCATTTGTCTTCAATATCCACCTCTCACGAAGTTAGGTATGCATCTACAACCAAATATTAATGTGATAGTGCTATTTGACAACCTCCCCAGCAATGACACCAAAATGTTGGGTAAAATTAATTGCTTGATAAATAAATAAAACAACTAATCACCTAGACATTAATTATCAACCCGAGGAGCGTCTTTTTATTTCAAGGCAATTGGAAAAATGTATGCATAACAATGCCAACATCTAACACTGGTTCTATATGATTGTGTTCTTTATTATCAAGCTCATTCAATAAGAAACAAAATGTAAGACTTGAATAATAAAAATAAAATTAAAAAGAAGAAAGTAAATGACAGGAAAAATAATTATGCTAATCATACAACTTGAATCATTGCTAAATTAAACCACACATTGTTGAATTGGAAATTTAATCTATTGCACCCAACGTAATTCAAATGCTAATCTAGAGCAGGAAATTAAATGGAATCTAGAAGTTGCAGGAAATAACAAATCTGGAAAATGCAGCAACTTAACAAATTACTTGATTAAAATGGAAATTTACTTTAAATAACAATGATTGAAATTCAAAGAAATAAGCACACAACTAAACTAATTTAGATGTTCAAGGAAACACCTCATCCAAGGTAGTGGGTCCAACTACGCAAAACTCAGTTCCACCTTGAGAAATAACTCAGATCATATTACAAATAACGAATGTAGAACTCAATGGATAACTTCCTTCATTAAAACATATGAGAGAAATAATTACAGCATAATGAAGCTCTTAGCTTTGCCTCCAATTCAACAATTGTTCATTATTTCATCTCTCATCTCTTATCTCTTCTCCTAAATCCTATCTAACAATTGTCCATCTCCTAATTATCCTTCCATTATCCCCCCCAATTATCTTCTAATTCTCCTCTCACTCTCTGATCTCTGTTTTTATTTAAATAAACAGAGAGCAAAGGGAAGTTACAACAAAGTTGATCACAAACTGGTTTCCATTACAAATTTGGATTTTACAAAACAAATTAATTAGAAAGATCATACCTAAAAGATCTTTCCATCAACATTCAGCAGGAAAAACTTGAATTTGGTATTGCAATTGGAAGAATTTGGAAAACGGCCACAACAATAAATCTAAGAAAATCATCTTCGAAGAACCTTCGTTTCTCTTAATACATATCGAATTTTGGAAAAATTCTCATCAAAAAACTAGTTCGGTTCGTTCTAGACAAAACCCATGTTTCAGATCTTCTAGATTCTCCTTCATTTGTCTGAAACGTCTAATGCAAAACTATCACTTCTTATTCCAACGAATTTATGAGTTGGAATATTTAATTATGAGCTGGAGATCAAATTTGCAATCTGGAAAAGATCTTGGAGGCTAAAATCATGAGTGATGTTACAACAAATTCATTAATAAATCATCATTAGTAAAATCATGCATAATAATCATCAATTTATTAAAAATAAAGGAGAAGAAATAATATTTATCCATAAGAGCATAAATAATTATAAAATGGAATTATATGATAAATTATGATAAATGACGTGATAAAGAAGGGTCGAAATGGATGAAATAGGCGTTAAAAAGTGATAATAATAATGACAAATCAGTGGCCCAACATAAGTGTCCATTTCCTATGGTTTTATTTTACCTTTATTAACTTTTATTGCATGAACTTTTAACTAGGGTTTGTTACAGTTCTTCTGAGCAATGATTTTCTATTTCTTCAAAAGACTATATAAATCCCAAACTAAAAGTAATCCTTGCTGTAACAAGGATGGTATTATATTTTTGTTCATATATCTCATTTACCAAACATTTCAATTATTTAAATCCAATGTCAAGTAAAAGGGATTGTGAGAAGAGAATGAAATATATTTAAGTGATTAAAAAGGAATAGATGTTAGGAATAAAATTAGAAGATTTGGAGAGTTTACTAAAGAAACAAAACAGAGTGGCTCAAAAATGAGAAGAGGATGAAGATCTAGCAAAGTTGATGAAGAAGATATTGTATAATAATTTGCAAGGTTGTTGAACTAAAGAATAACAGAAATTAAGTTTAAATTCTTATATAGGAAGTTTAAATACATATTTCAGAGGGAATTATTACTAACTTGTTGTTGCTACTATAACACCCTCCAAAATTTTGGCCTACATCTAAATTTATGAGCCTTCTTCAACTTCGCATGTTGTCATCACAAACATTAAGAGTCATTGTATGTGTTTTCTTCATGTGTTTTGGCCCTATTTGTGAGAAAATCAAAATGTCATATTTTAGCATGTTTAGTGTGGCACAGTGTACACAAGCTATTTTTGGTGTGTTTAGCGAGTAATTCATGTGCAAATGAGTTATTCTTATCATGAAAACATCTATCACACTTATTTCAAAAGTTTCAAGTATTGTTGCACAAGTGTTGGCATGGTCGTCACAAAGTGTATCTTCGATGTCGCACTTGGTGTTAGCCATCGCAAAGTTGACACATTGAGGAAAGTGTGTTATTTATGTGCTTTGAGTGTTCCTTGTTATGTCGTCAAGTGATCTAAGTGTGAGATCATACTCAGAGTCTTTTTTTGTTCATCTTCATTTCACTGATCCAACACTTAATCAAAGTTGGAAAAACTCCCCGATCGGGTCACTCAGCCTCTTCCAGCTAGCCTGAACTACGCACTGTGTAGTCTCATCCCTCAAGTAGAATCCTTGTCTCTTAGCACTGCACAATGTGTAGTTTCTACGTTCCAGAACTACACACTGTGCAATCTCATTTCTTAAGCCCATCCCCTGAGCTTGAAAAATGCACAATATTTCCCTCTAGCCAAGCATGAACTGCACATTACAAAGTCTCGGTCCTCAAGCCTTAGCCTTGAGCTCTTGAACTGTACAATTACATAATCACCTGGCCTCCCTGTCCTTCCAACACTACGCAATGGGCAAACTCAGTGCTCAAACCCTCATCTGGCTCCTTGAATCCCTCAGCTATGCAATCCTCAAACTTAGTCCCCCTTGAACTGCGCATTGTGCCGTCTAAGGCTTAGTCCTAACCCTTGAGTTCCTAAGATGTGCAATTGCATAGTCCCTTAGTATAACCATCAACCTGCCACCCAGTTCCATCTCATTCAGTGGATCATCATGCAACATCTTGGACTAGGGGTTTATAGGACTGATGTCGTCTTACCATAGGTGAATTGCAGATGCAAGTGCTCTATCATGCTATGACAGGATGATGAAGAAGGAGGTGGAGAAGGAGATCATGCTAGAAGAAACCTATGTAGCTAAAGATACAAGTTGATCAATCAAGAAGAAGCAAAGGGAAATTAATTTGTGACAATAGTTTAATATCTAATAACACTGAAGACTCTTCATCTCTAAGCCATATGGAGGTGGAAGAAGAAATCATCTTCAAGAAGACACAAAGCAAGAAACAACAAAGAATGGCTTGACATTTCCATGGCATCATGCAATCCAAGTAATCAGTGTCATGTCATTTCATGTCATGAGTCATCATGTTCCATATCATTTTGTGGATTATTGTAAGATTTTATTCGAAAATGTATTGTGAAGTGGAATACCAATGGACATGTACATAATGTAAAGAGTCATGTGAAAGTTTAAAAAGTCACAGGAAGTCAAACAATTATTAGGGTAGTGAAAGGGTCACAATGGATGTGAAGGATCACCCCATTTGTTATATATACACCCTCATTGTATATGCAAAGCACTTTTCACCTTGGCTTCTCCCATAAGGCATGACAGAGACAAGTTAGTACTTTTGGGGAGCAAGTAGTGGCTCCAACGCTCCACTATTGGAGGAAGTGATGTTCGTTGTATTCATGCATCTTAGGACTTTTACTTAATATTTGAAGCTTGATGGCCAACACATTTTTCATGAATGGATTATGGATATTTGTAATATTGTTCTATAAATGTTTATGATTCATGTTTGCTTTCATCATTACTAAAGTAGTTTAACTATTTCGGTTATTTTAGTTCTTATCATGTTGAGAATTTGTTGTAATTATTATAACGATAATCGCGTCCTTGTGGACTATTCTGCTGGATGTTAGATGAAACATTCTTGTTTATGTGTGTCTCTACTAGGGTGATAGTATTACTTCTCTCTTAGAGGCTCAATTTATTTCCCCTTCGTAGTAGAAGAACCTTGATGCACTTGTAACTGAACATTCACTAGGAACACCTACTTGTTTTTCAAAGGCACATATGTGGTTCTCTCTCTTGCTGACTGTTAAAGAGAAGGAAAATCTTTAAGTATATGGAAACCAGGTCGTATTCTGAATGGGGCTCCTATACCAAATGATGTGAGGTATTGGGATTGCATATCAGAGAGACCCATTTGAATGTTGGCAGGTCCAAAACTGTCAACATTTGTGGTGTTGATGAGCCTAGGTATTGCAACAAGAATGCTGCAACTCCCAGGGCTACCAGCGTTACTTATCAACCCGGGGTTCGTACAAAATTGGAGGTGACAGTGCTATATGCACAAGTAAAAGTGAAGGTACTGCTTGTTATCACTACTCATCTGGAAAGAGACCCCAGAGGTTCCAAGCCAGACTTCTATAGGGTCAGAAGAAGTTTAATTCTTTGATGGAAGAGGAGAAAATCTATTCTAAGAGAGAAATACTCTACTGCAATAATGAAGAAAACAACATGTAATGCTAAACCACACCATAACCTAATTAACTAATTAAATAGATATGCTAAGAAAATTACTAAATTGATCACTAACCTAATGCTGCTATCTAGGTTTCAGAGGTAAAGAGCATCAAACTATACTAAGGTGTAAGAAAAGAAACTTAAGCTAAATCAGTTTTCAAGTGGAAGAGAAATCGAAGGTCGAAATCAGTGAAAGGAGGATGTAAGGAAGCAGTAATGCATAAGAACCGTTGGATCAACCAACGAACAGAAGATGAACGGTGGAGATCTTATCGCGAAGGCTTAAGTGGCTAGATGGATGAACAGGGTGAATGCATAGGATGAACGACTGAGGTCTTACTGCGGAGGTTAAGTGGATAGATGGATGAACCAGACGAACGAACAAGATGAACAACAGAGGTCTTATCACAGAGATTCAGTCAAGAGATGGATGAACATGATTAATCGAAGGATGGACGACTGAGATCATATTGTGGGTAAAAGAAACATGCAGAAATGATGGAGCAGGTTTCGAAGGTAGTAAGTAGTTTCTCACGCACCCTCAAGGCTGTAAGTTGTATTTTGAAATTTCACACAATTAGCCTAACTGCATGACACGTAGCACAAGAAAACCACTTTTCTCACGTGCTCTCAGGCAGATAACGGTCGTTCAAGAATCCACGCGAGATGACACGATAGCCATCAGATCAAGCGAGGCAGATCGACGGTGGAGATTACAGAAGGGTAAAGAAAACATGCAGAAATGATGGAGTGGGTTTTTGAAGGCGGTAAGTAGGTTATCATGTGCCCTCAAAGTTGTAAGCTGTATTCTGAAATTTTATGCGATTAGCCTAACTGAGCAACACATAGCACAAGAAAACCACTTTTCTCACGTGCTCTCAGGCGGATAACAACCGTGCAAGAGTCTGCGCGAGATTACGTGATAGTTGTAGGATCAGGCGAGGCAGATCGATGGTGGGGGTTTAAAGCGCATAAAGTGTTGAGGTGACATAATAGCTGTCGGATCAGGTGAGGCAGATCGATGGTGGGGACTTAAAGCACATAAAGTAAGTGGAAGAATTCACGTGAGGTGGCAGTTGGATAAACAAATGAATCGAACGGTGATTGGGAAGGTTTGTTGTGGATCAGAAAACTATGAAACGATGCATGAAGAACGTGCAAAAGGCGGTTCCAAATGAAAAACGACAGAAAAACTAGTGAGGGTGGACAAGTAACTGCATCAAACTACAAAATCCATAGCTCATGCAAGAACCAGAAACTTGTGCTTTTGTGGTTGCTGAAGGGTCTCTTCCTCAAGTCGAGGTCCCAGAGGGAGGAGGTGAGGCTAAGATACTTGTGGACAACCTTGTGGTGATCTTTTATATTGAAAAATGGCAACAAGAAATGCTAAAAATAGCAGTTTGGGTACCAGTGCTAGATTGGGTAATAGGGAATGAAAAATGGAAGTGCTAAAAATAGCATTCTATTTTTAGTAGTTCGGGATGGATTCCTATTTTTAGTCAGTCCCTGGACTAAACATAGGAAATAAAATTCGAATTTGATATTAACAGCAGTTTTTAAATTAATTAATTAATTCATCTTGAGTTAATTAGTGAAGGAAAATCAAACTTGAAGTCTATGTGAGGACATGCAACAGTTTATCTATTAATTGAGGAATTTATCCATCAGTTAAAGAGATAAGGATGAGTTCTAATTTGAGTGTAATTAGTTGGCTCAGTTAATAGAGTCAAGTCCAGTTAGATTAATTTAACAGTTTGTTAAATTAATGAGAGTTTAGTTAGTTAATGCTTGCATGCATGTAACTACTGTATTTCAGATAACTGAGTATTCACTCATGGATAACTGATGCATGTCAGTTCAGAGAAAGACATGGTTGAGATCAGAGGAGGGACAATGTACTATTAGTTGGATGTATTTTTTAGTACTGCTAAAAATAGCACTACTAAAAATAGCAGTTTGGGTACCAGTGCTGGATTGGGCAATAGGGAATGAAAAATGGAAGTGCTAAAAATAACATTCTATTTTTAGCAATTCGGGATGGATTCCTATTTTTAGTTAGTCCCTGGACTAAACATAGGAAGTGAAATTCAAATTTGATATTAACAGCAATTTGTAAGTTAATTAGTTAATTCATCTTGAGTTAATTAGTTAAGGAAAATCAAACTTGAAGTCTATGTGAGGACATGCAACAGTTTATCTATTCATTGAGGAATTTATCCATCAGTTAAAGAGATAAGGATGAGTTCTAATTTGATTTGTAATTAGTTGGCTCAATTAACATAGTCAAGCCCAGTTAGATTAATTAACAGTTTGTTAATGCTTGCATGCATGTAACTACTGTATTTCAGATAACTGAGTATTCACTCATGGATAACTCATGCATGTCAGTTTAGAGAAAGACCCAGTTGAGATCAGAGGAGGGGTAGTGTGCTATCAGTTGGATGGATTTTTTCCTATAAAGGAAAATCATCCAAGCAGAAGGATTAAGGTTCCTTGAGGATTGTGCAGTTTTACAGGGTGTGAGATCAGTGTGAGAGATCAATGTTACACTTGGTAACAGGAGGATCACCTAGGAAAAATTGCACAAGGAAATAGGAGGCTTGGAGGGCAGAAGAGAAGGCTTAAGAGAAGTCTTGATTGCCTGTGAACATCCAGGAGGATTGCACTGAGAGCTGGCTAGCTGTGAGAGCTAAGGCTTTGTGTAATCCTGATGTATTTCCACCTTCATCTGTGAGGATTGTACTGAGAGCTGGCTAGCTATGTGAGAGCTAAGGCTTTGTATAAATCCTATGTATGATAATATAGAGTTGGGGTTTTAGGTTGAGGCTTTCCCCAGGTTATATATTCTGTGTTATGTGTGATTGATTTCTCCATATCAGTTATATGTGTTCTTATTGATGTTGCTCATGTTCGATTAAGCTTCTGCTAAATTGTTTGTAGAAGTAGATCAAGTATTTTGCTTTAGTCTATTGCATTATCAGGTGATCTACAGTGGAATTTCTACATGGTATCGGAGCTAGGTGATTTGTAGAAAAATTTCTACATGGTATCAGAGCAAAGGTGATCAAAGGAGAGAACAATATACTGAGAGGAGATTTCAAAGTTTTGAGTTTTGGGCTGAGAGTTTGCAGGGAAGATTTGAAAATTTTTGTACAAAATTTTCAGAATCAAATAGCAGATTTGGATTCCTTGCGGAAAAAGACCCAAATCAAAAAATAAATCGGCTGAATCAGAGTTCGGATGAGGGAGATATCGCTGATTTAAAATCAGCTATTTTTCCAGAAAATTTCGTGATGGCGAGAAAGTGGAAACATATTGGTGTGCTAGCCAAGAACCTATATGCACTTGAGGTACAAGATTCATGCAAAGCCTTGAGGAGCAAGGCAAAGGTTAGATACTTGGTGGTTGATAGGAAGAGTAAATTACCTCTCAACGTGCAACACTAGAATAAGTCTCAGATGAATGTGGAGGAGCCACAATTGGTGCAACAGCTTCAGGAGGTTGTGGAGCAGCCACAACAGGGGAAGCTGAGAGGAGATCAAGTAGAGACATCTACTCATGCAGAGACCTCCAGTAGGGGGAAACTTTGAGCCAGGTGGGCAGAGGAATCACATGCAGCCATACCTCTAGGTAGGAGGTGGGGCAATGTGAAGTGATCGTCCTAAGGAGAAGGGGCAGGATCCTTGAGGTACCCAACCTCTTTGATTTGACTTTGCTACAAGAGCCTTGATGAGGAGTAGCAGAACTGACAGATTGGGTAGAGACAGATGCAGATGGAGTGGCAGAGAGAGCTACAGTGCAGGGAATCCCAAGATAGTGTAGAGGTAGCAGGCTGCAGCAATGCGAGAGGCACAAGTGTGTTGCACTAGTGCAGGGTAGCAGAGAGAGGTGTGCAATAGTGTGAGATGCATGGATATGTTGCAGTAGCGTGGAGGTCAGAGAAGGAGCACTTTTCAGCAACAGGTAGAGCTTTAGCATCAGAGTATGTTTCTAGCCAACCAGAGAGGTCAGTTGGGAGTTTTTTTGTTTCGAGAGTTGTTGGAGCAACCACACTTGGTAGAAGTGTTGCATGCTGAAAATTCCAAAGGTACAGGATCAGGTTCGAGAGGAAGCTTTTCTTGTTAAGAGGGAGTGTTGAAAAATGGCAACAAGAAATGCTAAAAATAGCACTACTAAAAATAGTAGTTTGGGTACCAGTGCTCGATTGGGCAACAGGAAATGAAAAACAGAAGTGCTAAAAATAACATTCTATTTTTAGCAGTTTGGGATGGATTCCTATTTTTAGTCAGTCCCTGGACTAAACATAGGAGGTAAAATTCGAATTTGATATTAACAACAATTTGTAAATTAATTAATTAATTAATTCATCTTGAGTTAGATTAGTTAAGGAAAATCAAACTTGAAGTTTATGTGAGGACATGCAACAGTTTATCTATTAATTGAGGAATTTATCCCTGAGTTAAAGAGATAAGGATGAGTTCTAATTTGAGTTGTAATTAGTTGGCTCAGTTAACAGAGTCAAGTCCAGTTAGATTAATTTAACAGTTTGTTAAATTAATGAGAGTTTAGTTAGTTAATGCTTGCATGCATGTAACTACTGTATTTCAGATAACTGAATATTCACTCATGGATAACTCATGCATGTTATTTCAGAGAAAGACCTAGTTGAGATCAGAGGAGGGACAGTGTACTATTAGTTGGATGTATTTTTTCCTATAAAGTAAAATCATCCAAGCAGAAGGATTAAGGTTCCTTGAGGATTGTGCAGTTTTACAGGGTGTGAGATCAGTGTTACACTTGGTAACAGGAGGATCACCCAGGAAAAACTGCGCAAGGAAATAGGAGGCTTGGAGGGCAGAGGATAAGGCTTAGGAGAAGTCTTGATTTCCTGTGAGCATCCAGGAGGATTGCATTGAGAGCTGGCTAGCTGTGAGAGCTAAGGCTTTGTGTAATCCTGATATATTTCCACCTTCATCTGTGAGGATTGTACTAAGAGTTAGCTAGCTGTGTGAGAGCTAAGGCTTTGTATAAATCCTATGTATGATAATACAGAGTTGGGGTTTTAGGCTAAGGCTTTCCCCGGGTTATATATTCTGTGTTATGTGTGATTGATTCCTTCTTATCAGTTATATGTGTTCTTATTGATATTGCTCATGTTCGATTAAGCTTCCGCTAAATTGTTTGTAGAAGTAGATCAAGTGTTTTGCTTTAGTACATTGCATTACCAGGTGATCTACAGTGGGAATTTCTACATTTTCCTCCTAGCTAACCTATGAACTAAAAGAAGACACAAATGGAAGTAAACTAAAGCACAACCAATCTACTATACACTAGTATAAGTGGAATGAAGCTACTTAAGAAAATGAATAGAAAACCAAGAAGCTATGCTATACTGTTGTAATGGAAATGCAACTACTTAAGCAAATGAACAGAAAACCAGGAAGCTACTTAAGCAAACGAACAGAACCAGAAATCTATGCTAGCATACATGTATAGCAAAGAGGATCTTTGGCTACTCGAGTTGGGCCCTAACCCAAGAGCTTTAGCCCTTTGAGTTAACTCAAAGCTGGCTCCAAACAAAACTCATCTTTATTATAAGAACCATGGATTACATAACAAATTGTCACAAGTCTTGTAGCTCGGAGATAAAGTAGAGTTTTACAATAAAAATCTGAATCCTACTGAGGTCCTAAGCCTCTCTACTTGTACATCTGAAGTCTACAACGACTTCCTTCCCATTAGGGAGGCTTGGCTCCCCACTCAAGATAAACTGGTTTCTGTCACTTTCACTTGCTCGACTGTCTTTTAGTCCTCATGATTTTGTTGTTTACACTCCGAGTTGATGGAGGAATATTCGAATGGAGGGGTAGTAAATGAGGAGGATTTTCCTCCTATAATTCCTCTCCCTTGTCCCATTTGAGTTTTGACCAAGGTCTTTGCCACAGTTCCTTTCTTTTATCCTTTATTCCTACATTTTTCCTTGCTTTTATCCTTTACTCTTGCATTTCATGCACATTAGACCACAAAGAAAAATATCCAACTCTAACTCATCCCATAAACAAAATATAATCAAAAGTATGCAATAAGTTGTGAGAATAGTTGGTTTGACTAAGCTACGAGGTGAATTAAGGCCAATTAAGGTCCATATAATTACCCAATGATTGAGCTTATCATCACCCCTCTACTAAAAGTGTTGCTCATCCTCTGAGCAACTTAGTCAATGTCCATGTTGTTCATGGCTCTGGTAGCCTCTTTGACATCCCATGCTTTTGCTGTGGTCTCTTCTTCTTGTTTATAGAAGCCTACTTTCCTTTATACTTCTTCTCATTGCCTCTTTTCCTCTTCTTATTTTCTCCCTTCTAGCATCCCTAGGAGTAGTGGTGGACTGACTTTTAGGCCTATCCAATTGACCTTCAACCTTTACATTGATTGCTTATATGTAGGTGTCATGTTCAGTGCCTCTCTCATCCTTTGAGGGGAGTGATATTCTCTGATCTTCATGCTGTGTGGCAGTGTTTTCCATCTCCTTTAGCAGGAATGTATACTATCATCTCTTAGCAGCCTAAACATATCCTTAAAATGTGAAATTGCTTGCTCTTGCGTAGCAAGATATCTAGGTGCCAGCTGAGGATCATTTGCAATTAGATTATGGGTGCTGATTAGGGCCATGGGATTTGATTGTTCAGCTCTGATGAAAAGAGGTTCATTTTTCTCTTTGGCCAATATTCTTTTCATCTTTGTAGCCCTTGACTTCTCATGGTTCATCAATGATGCCAAAGCCATATGTCTGTGAGGGACATGTTATGCAAGTAAAACTAAGCCATTTTAGCCCTATCCTCTAGTGAACTTTGATCACAAAGATCAATAAATTGCCTGTAGTCCTGAAATGGCATGGTGCCCCTTTGTGCTAGTGTTTTAATCTAAAATTGCAGCCATTGTTCTCTGAGGTAAAGAGCATAGGATTTAGCTGACATCCTACACTGGATGGCCTCCAAGGAGAGGCTGGCCATACATGCTAGTTGGTTTTCCTTTTCCTGCAATTATCCTCTCAGGGGCCTATGGAGACACCCTAAGTGACTCCTTGTGTTCTTCCCCTTCTGTTTCAATGCCTTCTTCCTCTTTGACAGAAGGACTAACATCATAGGTGAGGGTTTTGATGTCATCATCTGCTGGTAAGTCTCTAAAGACAGACCATTTTATAGGGATCCTGAGGTTTTGGAGGGCATCCTCGATGAGGATTCTACTCAAACCATGGTGAGCCAACTGTTGGGAATTCCCTTCCTTTACTTTGTTACTGGAGTCTATGAGTGATTGCATCAAGAAATAGGGTATGGTATGCTGAGTCTTTGGTGAACTCGTGTTTCTACCCCAAATCTTAGTTCTTCAAGAATCTTATAATGGTAGCCATAAACAACACTGTATCTACCCTCATATGAGATATATTTGATGATTTGGTAGCCTGCCTCACTCAATTGGTATGGCAGACTGTCCCTCCTTACTCCATTTTTATCCTCTGTGGGTTCTTCACCTTCTAAAAAGAATTTCCTTTTTGCCACCTGACTGTCTACTTTGTCTTCTTTTCTCCATGCAATTCCTAGGGGAAGTGTGGTGACCCTACTGATGAAATCTGGGGTGAGGTCTATAGTGAGCCCTCTAACTATAACAGTGGCATGGATTTTGCTGTGTGGAGTGAGGGAATGAGCAAATTCTTGAGAAAATAGAGTTTCTTGTGTATGTAATCCACTAGCCTTTTGGAGGACTTCTAGTTCATTTTCTTGTAAATGGGGATGGATTTTTAGGTCCTACCTCTTTAGAATGGTGGCAGTGGAAAATTCTCTTGATATTCCCTCTTGAACCCCTCTCTGCCTATCCTGTAGATTGCCTATGTGTATCCTATAGACTTCTCTTGTAGACTGTTCTTGTAGGAATTCTCTTACAGAACGATGGATCCTTGCTTCCAGTGGTTGGCCAGAGTTATGAGAGATACTTGAGTAAGGGAGTTTCAAGGAGTTGGAATGCATGAATGCATGCAAACAATGTTTTGTTTCCCTTTATACCACCTCATCATTCCTACTTCTTTTAATTAGCTCCCACAGTTGTTAAATCCATAGTTAACTGCTTCTTGTCCTACTCGTCCTCTGTTCTTTGAGTTGATTGCAGCCATGTGTGAGAGGACACCCTACTTCGTATGTGATGATTGAACAAAGGTGGCCAAGTTAACTAGCCACCTTTTCACTTACAAACCAACTACCTCATAACCTTTACAACTTTTGATCAAATGATGCATATGAGTGAGTGAGTGGGATACTTACCTATGGTCTCGATGCCATGCTACAGTTTGTCAAGGATAAGAGGTGTTGTGTTGTTCATTTTTTGCATGGTCATTCTTCTTCCTCTTATGCTATTTGCTGATGGTGTCTATGACTGTAGATCTAATGTTGTTGATGTTGTGTAGCTCCTAGATTACCACTTGGAAATGTTTGGTGTCTTCCTTAGAATTTCTTGATCATGTTGCTGGATGGTGCTGTGAGGATGTTGTAATGAATGGACAGAGGGAGTAGGAGTGTGTGTGAGTGCAGGGATGATGGTAATGGATGAGGTGAGGGTTTAGATCATGTCTAGAATGAATTTTGGGGACCTAACCAACTGTTGAGCCTCAAAATTACTCTTTCCCTAGCAACTCTTCTCATTCCTTTTCTTTGTTTTTCCATGAAAAAGATGCATTCTCATCATCAATGACCGGTATATACTGTCTTGAGGAGGACATTTAGTGATTTACATGTTATGCTTTTATGTTTTTCTATTTGAATAAATTTTTGTATATTAGCTACGGAACACAGCCTATTTTGCAGCTAATCGGCTATTTTGCAACTCCCTTCATGCTCTAACAGGTTCCAAGTGTCAGAAGGAGAAACTAGCTACATGGACAGCTTGGAAACCATCATGACATGGACCCTGTCCTATTCACCTAGCCTAGGTCGACAAAGAAGATGACATAATACTACGGTCAATGAAGAAGTCAAATGCAGAGATCGAAGGTAATAGGACTCTGCTTCGTGATTAATTACACGTTTCACAGTGATGGGAAGCATTATCCGGAACAACTACCTGTACCTATGGACTCGAACAACGACCTGTACAACTGAATCCAATAGCCATCATGTCTTGGATTTATGTCTCCAACAGCTGAGGAAGAAATTCCACACATTTGTCTTCTACGTGTTTATCTATAGCATGTTTTTCTCCACAAATAGTTGTATGGTTTTTCTTATAAATACCTGTGTAAAGGACCGAAGAAGTTAGTAGTAATAGTGATAGTTTATTGTGAAATCGAAGTTTTAAACTCTGTAATTCCTAGGCATTTTGTGTCCCTATTTTTAATATGAAGACCGCATGTTTTATGGAAATCTGAAGGAGTTTTCTTGGAGTTGATTGAGCAAGCATAGCCTAATCAGTTGCAGAGGGCCCCTGCACTGAAGAAGGTTTCATTTCATTTTATTTTTCCTTTTCTTGTTAAACTGTAAATTTATCATTTTCTTTCACAGTGTTTATAATCATTTTCGTGCTAACAATGTTTATAATGGAATTTTCATTATTTTCTTATTAATAGTATTCATAATTTAGAGTAACTTCTTTTTTCTTGATCTCTTTCTAGTGTTTATCAGTAGTTAGAAGTTGAAACTCAGTAATGTAATTTAGTTTACTTCATTCACTGTTTTACTAGTCTTTAAATCATCAATTAGACTAATCAGTACCATTTACTGTGTTTGCCATTTTGTTTTTAGTTTACTGACTCATGGTGTTAATGAATGTTTCCGAAAAACCCTTCAAGTTGATAATTCATCCTAAACTAAGTGGTTGAACATTTCATTTATGCAATGAGCCTTTGCTGCATCTCTGTATTTGTTTTCTCTTAGAATAATGAAGTACAAAATTCCTCAAATGTCATCACAAGGAGACTTTCTCCCAAAATTGAGAGGCAGAGTAACTAAGTATTTCATTTAGTTTTATTTCTTTAATTAGTTAGACATCAGCTGCAAATTTCACTTTCAGTTTTAATTCATGATTTGGAAATAATGGTAAAACAAGAATAGAAATTTTTTTTCATTTCTTGCTTAAACTTTGCTTCCAAGTCTTCCTTAAGCTCTGCTTTTTTTTTCTTTCCATTTTTAGATTTTGAGCAGTCTTTACAAAATTTAGACTTAAGTTTTTGATAATTACATTGTAAATCAATAGGGATTAAAGGACCAAAAACCCCCAAAACAACATAAAACAAAAAAACAACGAATTAAGAAGGGTTATCTAGCACAAACAGTTCACTACACTTCATCAGTTTACGATACCCATATTGATAATTTATGTAGAGCAATTTAGGACACTAAATTGACCAAACACCAACCTGCCATTCAGGGGATCCTGTAGAAAACACAATCTTCACCTTAAATTGAAGCAATGAAGTAAAAAACAATTGAATTGATGGAGGGAGCATGGTAAGGAGTGGAGGAGATGAATATATGAGGCAGGATTCCCTTTGGATCATCTCTTTGCTCCTTGATTGTCTTTCTCACCCACCTTCTTCTTTTTTTCTTTTATTATTATATTTTTTTTTGAAAAGCACATAGGCTACCTCAGAGAGGTTTTCACCCTAGATATCTGCCTTGGGCACCTCAAGGAAGGTTTTCACCCAAGGATCTTCTTACTGTTTTTCATTTTTTCTCATCGTTGGACCGCCTCACAAGGTTTTCAACCCAAAGATGGGACTCAGGTGCCTCATGGAGGTTTTCACCTGAATCCTTATTCTTTTTTCTCCTTTTCAGTGCCCTGATGAGAGAGGAGCTGGAACTTGCTCCACCATCATCATTGTCTTATTGATATTGTCAATGAACTCTTGTTTTGATAAAGGCCTCTTGTACATTTTCAATCGGTGTCCATTAACAAGCAATGGAATGGCTTCCTCATCTATAGTTCTAATTTGCACTGAACCATTATCATGGCATCTTTCCACCACATAAGGTCCGAGCCATCTTGTCCTTAGCTTGCCTTTGAAGTCTTTATAACTAGAATCATATAACAATGCCCACTCTCCCTCTTGAAATTTCTTCTCCTTGATATGTTTTTCATGCTAGATCTTCCTCTGAAGCTGAACTATCTCTGTATGTAGGAGGGCCTGCATTCTAAATTCATCCAAGCCATTCAAATGGAACAATCTTTCTTTATGTGCATGAGTGAGATCCAAATCTAATTGGGCTGCCATCCTCAATGTGTTATATTCAAATTCAATGGATAGCAAAGCCGTTTTCCCATAGACCATCTTATAGGGTGTAAATCTAGTGGTGGTCTTCCATGTTGTATTATAGGCCCAGGTGGCCTCAACTAGTCTCTCTACCCAATCCTTCCTGCTGCTGCTCACTACCTTGGTTAAGATGTTCTCCAGTGCCCTGTTGGTCACCTCCACTTGCCCATTAGCTTGTGGATGATAAGGAGTGGAGGTCCTATGCTTGATTTTGTGATGGCTGAGCAGTTCTTCAATCATGCTGGAGGTAAACTAGCTAGCTTGGTCTGTGACTAGCTCTCTAGGGTACTTGTTACATTGAGTTACTGTGAGCCACTGTAATTGGTCTTGCGGCCATGTGGTATATTGAGTTACTGCGAGCCACTTTTTATAATTTCAATCAATTAGCTACTTCGTTTTTAACTCATTTTCAGTTGCCTGTCAGATATGACAATGGCACGGAATTACTAACTTCATTAGAGCAGTCAACGTCCACTTACATTTCAGATCACACTCATGAATGGAGACGTTGACGGTGTTTAGTGAAGGTTTTTATTCTGGATCAGATCTTAACCGAATGGTTTGTACAATCTTTATTACCAAAGATCACTGAGGATGTAGGTAAGGCCGGAGTTGTTACTGAGGAGCAAGTAATTGCTCGAGCACAGTACCTTGACTTAGTTTATACGCAGTCAAGTATGTTACACGAGAAAATCCCCGATCTTCCTAAGCAAAATCAAATCGCTGCAGCTCCTTCAGGGTATCATGCCGTTGATGGTATGATTGGTACGGTTAATACCAAAAGTAAGAAGAAGTATTCCAAGAATTCTTCTCCTATCATAACCTTGCCAGATTCCCCGACAAGAGATTCTTCCGCCGATATTCATGTTGTAGAATCATCTACAGCCAAATCAAAATCTGGTGGAAAGAAGAAAGGGAAGAAGAAAAATAAAACAGATAAAAATTTGAAAGAGAAACCAGAAAAAGTGGAATCAAATGATGAGAAACACAAACCTCGTTATCCTTGTCTCATTTGTGACGAAGAGCATTTTACAAGAGACTGCCCTCATCGTGCAGAGGTTGCGAAGATTGTCAAAGGTTCCCAAACGCCTGCTGTTTTGAAGGATCCTTTTCCAAGTCAAGACAGTAAGATGATAGGTTCTTCCTCAAATCCCAATGAAGAACCTATACTGATGATGTCCCATGTTAGGATTACGACTCGATCGCATGATTATGGTAGTAAAAGTCCTGTTGATGGTAAAGAAGTAGAATCTTCTCATTCTAACCCATCAACCTCAGCTCCCGGTTCCGATCCGCTACAGATCGAGAAACCTAATCCAGACTTAGTAATCAAACCGCCCGCCAAGGGTATACTTCGAAAGTCAGCTTTCAATCCACATGCGAGAGCGGCTTAGAACTATAACATTGTTGAAGATTTAGCTGTTTCACCTTCAGCAATGTCGGCTTTGGAAGTGCTGCAATCATGTCCAACACAACGTAAATTACTATTGTCGGCTATAGGAGTTGTTGACGTTCAGGACTCAAACCTTATAATTTTCGATCTAGAAAATAGTACACCGCGCTTACCTCATCAAATGGCTTTCTAGATCCCAGTGTTAGTAAAAAACAGACCTATTTATAGGACTGTGATTGATGAGGGAGCCTCAACGTGTATTATGTCGATACAGTGTTGGAGATCACTTGGTTCTCCTTCGCTAAATCAATCCCCGACGATTCTAAAAGCCTTTGATGGCCATGGGTTTCATCCTTTTGGCATTCTACAGGATTTACCTATAGGGGTTGAAGGAAAAACTATTAATCTAGATGTGGAGGTGGTTGATGCCCCTCTAGATTACAACCTTCTCTTGGGTCGTAGTTGGTCTTACGCTATGACAGCTGTCGTTTCATCGGTCTTTCAACTTATAAAGTTCCCTCATAATGGAAAGATCGTAACTATAGACCAGCTGACTTACTTTTCATCTGACCCAGCCTCTTCTGAAAGTATTCAGCATGTCGGCAAAACGACTATCCCGTATAAGGATGTTGGAGTAGGACTAGTTAAAGATGCTGGTTTACTGGGAACTTTTCCTTTTCCTCCTATCAATGCATCATATTCTACTGTAGCCATTCATATGATTTTGTCAGACACCATTGTTTATAATGATCCTTGGATCGTACCTTTTGAACCTGAGATAGACTCATTTGGTGATGTTATGCCTTTGAGTCCATATGAAATTGCGTATCAGGCTGTGCAGTTGTTTTCCGACCCATCTTCAACCAAAATTGACTTAATGAATGTGGTCCATGAGGAATCACTTTTCACATCAAACTCGGATTCAACAATGTTTTCCGAACTTGTTCACACTGATGAGAAAATTCGTGAAATCCTATGTGTCGATGATTTACCATGGGAAGATCTTCATCATAGATCTTCGTTTTTACCTGAGAGTGACCGTTTTGAAAATGATTTTTCATCAATTTTTACGACTGAATATGTCAAGGAACCTCAGAATCCAATGAAAAATCCTGATTCAAAGTTAAATTTGGGAAACATTTCTCGAACTATTCCTATTGACATTTCGGTTAAGCCTGGAATTGTTGAAAACATTCATATAGGTGCCTCATGTACGAAAGATGAAATTCAAATATATAAGGCCCTATTTCAAGAATTCTGCGATGTATTTGCATGGTCATATGAGGAAATGCCAGGAATTGACCCCACAATTGTTGTTCATGAAATAAAAACTTACCCAGATGCTAAACCCGTCCAACAACGTTTGCATCAGATCCACCCGAGAAAAGCTGCTGCTATTAAAGCAGAAGTTGAAAAATTACTCAAAGTAGGTTTCATTTATCCGATTCCGTTAACGGATTGGGTATCGAATATTGTTTTGGTTAACAAAAAGTAAGGGACAATAAGAATATGTATTGATTATAGGGATATTAATTGAGCCTGTCCAAAAGACAATTACCCAACTCCCTATATCGATCAAAACATTGATGATTGTGTCGGCAGCGAAATATTCTCCTTCATGGATGGTTTTTCCGGATACAATCAAATCAATATTCTACCTGTCGATCAACCAAAAACGACTTTCATTTGTCCATGGGGGACATTTTCTTATTTCAAATTACCTTTTGGGCTCAAGAACGTCGGGGCAACTTTTCAAAGGGCCATGTCTTACGCGTTTCATGATATCAAGCACATTGTGCAACCCTATCTCGATGATTTGCCTGCTCATTCATTACATTGAGCTGATCATCTCATCCATTTACGAGCAATCTTTATGAGGTGTAGGCATTATCGGATTAGGTTGAATCCACACAAGTGTGTTTTCTGTATAGAAACGGGTCGGTTACTGGGGTTTGTTGTTTCGAAAGCCAGCATTCGCGTCGATCCCTCGAAGGTTGAAGCTATTGTCAAATTGCCTCCTCCTTCGATTCTTCGCCAACTCCAAAGTTTGCAAGGGAAAGAAAACTTTTTACGTTGATTCATTCCTAACTACGCCGAGATTACAAAGGGTTTTACCCGGTTGTTGAAACAGAATACTCCATTCTTTTGGGATGAGATAGCTCAGAAATCTTTTGATGCACTAAAACACGCATTGACCCATGCACCGTTATTGCATCCTCCCAACTACAACCAGGACTACTTCTTGTACCTCGCTGCCTCCCATTCCACCATTGGAATGGTGTTAGTTTAGGAAGATGAATTCGGTACCAAACATGTGATATATTACCTTAGTCGAACTTTAAATCCAACTGAGCTAAAATACTCACATGTGGAGAAATTGGCATTGGCAATTGTTCAAGCTGTCCAACGTTTTCGTCATTACATTTTACTACGTAAAACTATAGTAATTTTTTATTGCAACCCTATGATCTATATTTTGACCAAGCAATTGCTAGGGGGCAAGTACTCCAAATGGATTGTCATCTTGCAGGAGTTCGACTTGGAATTTGAAAAGTCTAAGTCGAAGAAATGTTTAGTTTTTGCGGAGTTAATGTGTGACTTCCCGCGTGTTGACACGAAAACTTTGGTGGAGGAGCCCATTGCGGACGAATCCTTGTTTCTAATCAGCACCTTAGATCCATGGTATGGGGATATCATCATTTATCTCTAGACCCAATCCTTTCGGCCAGAAATATCAAGGTCAGAACGTCGAAAAATACGATTCCAGTCCCAACAATTCAAAATTATTGGAGGTACTCTTTATCGTCGTGGGGCGGACTCTGTTTTTCGACGTTGTTTAACTCATGAGGAAGATGAAAGGGTTCTAAATGACTGTCACTCTGGAGCGTGTGGCGGTCATATGTCTGGGTATGCCACAACCCAAAAGATATTGCGCGCTGGCTATTTCTGGCCGTCTTTGTTTAAAGATTGTATTAACGCGGTCCGAAAATGCCACAACTACCAAACTTTTGATCAAAAGATGCATGCTCCACCTGCTCCTCTCCACCCTATAATTGCCATCGGTCTGTTTGCAAAATGGGGTATCGATTTTATTACATGTAACCCTCACTCGGCCGGGGGGCATGCGTATATCATCCTTGCGGTAGATTATTTTACCAAGTGGCTGAGGCGATGCATACATTTGAGGCAGATGGCAAAACAACTGCGATTTTCGTGTTCAATCATATAATTTATAGGTTTGGTGTTCCACAAGCAATTATCATTGATCATGGGTGTCATTTTCGAAACGTTATGATGACTGAACTTACAGGCAAGCTTGGCTTGCGTCACAATAGTTCAACTCCTTATTATCCACAAGCTAATGGTCTAGTTGAATCCATCAACAAAGTTCTAGTCATCATGATCCGACGAATCATTGGGATTCATCGGTCGAATTGGCATAACATGTTATTTTCAACACTTTGGGCGTATCGAACCTCAGTAAAAACGTCAACGGGTCACTCCTTTCCAACTAGTTTATGGTCTGGAAGCTGTGTTACCCATTGAATGTGAAATCCCGTCATTGCAAATGGCCATCGAGTTACTTCCAGCCACTTCTGAAGAGGAAAAATGTTTGTTATACTTGGCTCAGCTAGATGAGAATCGACGTGATGCTGCATTGGCGATCGAAACTCATGCAAAACGTATTAAAGCTCAGTATGATCGAAATGTGACCCCTCGAAATTTTTCGGAAGGAGACCTAGTCTTATTATACGATCAAGCAAATGATAAATTAGGCACTGGAAAATTCGTTCCTATGTGGCATGGTCCCTATGTTGTCAAGCAAATGCTAGTAAAAGGGGCCTATGGATTGATAGACTTTGATGGGGTCTCTTTAGGTAAACCCAAAAATGGTCTTTACCTGAAGAGGTATTATGCTTAAAAATGGGTGTGGAGATTTTTAGTTAGGTTAGCTTTCTTTCTAGCTGGTGTGTTTTAGTTTTAAAAAGTGTGCTTAGCTTAGAGAGTGTTTTTCGTCATTATTCTTGCTTATCTTGGTTTTACTCTTGATATTGCAGATGTTGATGCCTCTCCAAACATACATTGGTTTTACTGATGGTGCTTGTCGTAATACACAGAACATTTCTTCCGCAGCTTGGGTTATCTATTCGCCCTCTGATGAGTTGGTATCTATGCATGGGGTAAACCTTAGTCAAACAACGAACAACATTGCAGAGTATAGTGCAGTGATTGAGTTATTATCTGAATCTATTTCATTTGGGATTCGGAGTTTGATAGTGAGGTTAGATTCTGAACTCGTTGTATTACAACTTAATAGAGTATATGCCATTAGAAATCTAGTGTTATTGAGATTATTTTTGAGAGTGCGTCTCTTGGAACGTGAATTTGATTATATTGAATATCAGCATATTCCAAGATCTTTAAATACATTAGCAGATGCAATTGCTTCTTGAATGTTAAGTAGACATTTGCAATAATCATACAAGTAAATTTAAAAACATTCCATAACATGTTTTACAAGATAAGCCGGTAATAGTGATATAGTATAATATAGGAGTGTGTCAAAATATACATCGTCCTCGATCATAGGTTGAAAAACACCTTATGATCGGCAAAAATGATAGTACAAAAAGCAAAAATGTCATATGTGTCTAAAATAGGCGATCATGCTATCACTGGTGATGATCTCGATAAGAAACCACTATACGGGCCACCTTACAAAGGAACCTTCTAAAAGGTCCTGGGACCCCAATTACATAGCGCTGTAGTCGAAGAGGAATGTCATCTATGCCGGTCTCTGGAATGTCTCCTATCAAATGCTCTAGATGGCTCTCCAATTTGGCCAAGGTCTCTGTTGATTCATCTTGTGGGGCTGGTGCCGCTGCAGCTGGTTGTTTCCTCTCGTAAGGCCGGAGAGCAGTTGGTCGCTGTGGACCCACATCTGCATTTGAAACTTTTACTATCAATTTTGGGATGAGATAAAAACAAAAAGAAAATTAAATTAGGAAAATGTTGAAAATGATTTTACCTGAGTCATCCCATTGCTCTCCTGGTGGAAGAGCCATGTCTGGGTCACCGCAAAAATCTACCCCAGCATAAGGAAAGTCCTGAATAGCAAAAACCTAGTTTTCCAACCAATGGAAATACTCAGGTTTGAATCGAACGACCTCTATCCCCTCATCAGGATGACGGGCCATAACTGCAACCCATCACATCAATTTGGGCTCTCGAGGAAGTCCACTCCAACAGTGAGGTGCTGCGGGACCAACATTGGGACCCTCTCCAGACCAAAGCTCACAACTAAAGCACCATATCCAAAGGTCTTCAGTTGTCCGTTCTTGGCTCTGGTCAGTTGGCCTTTTACATTAGCCAACACAGCATCGCACCAGTTGAAGATGGTGCCTCGAAAGCAGTCAACTGCCATCCGCATCTGGGATCCAGTGGCTATATGTAGTGCGATGCTCCCACAGAGCCTGGTAATAGTAAACGCGATCACCATGAGTTCAGGATAGGATATGGTTTTGATGTCTATCCCTTTGTCTCTAGTCTAGTTGTTACAGAACTCTAGTCGGAGGCTATCGACAGACTGGCCACCTGGCCTAGTCCCGAATAGAGTCAAGTCTTCACCTCTCTTAGGCAAACCAGTCAAAAAGTATATTTTTGCCGGCTCCATTTTGAGCTGGTGACCACCAATGAAGAAGCACTGGTCCTGTATGCTCCACCTGTCTACCAGCCACTGTAGAAAGTCCACTTGGGCCCTCATGCCAGGTATGGGCCAAATTTGTACAAGCCGCATGCCTTCAATGCATCGATCGAAGGTTGGTGATTTATTGTGGCAATATTTACGTCCTCATGCTCCCGTTATCGCCAATCAAGCATGATTTATACTCTACATCCAACAAAAGGGCGAATTAGAATATTAAAAATTGAAATTTTTGGGTGAATTTTGAGAAATTTCGGGTTAAAAACCCTTGCTGCGGGGACCGCACCCTCTCTGTTAGAGATAGTGTGTGGGTCTGCACCTTGCCTTCACGGCAGGTGCGAACCCCTGACGTTTTCCCCATTGAGAAAAAGTCGGGGTCCGCAGGTTACCTGTGTTGTGCCTGCGGGCCCCCGCACGTGGGTTTCTAGCCTAAAAATCCTCTAAAAAATGAAATGAAACTCTAAAAAATGATTTGAAATGGATGAAATTGAAGAGTAGGATGATGTAGATTACCTGGAGGAGACGGCGCTCGATTCTGACGGACGAATTTTCCATAATCTTCACGGGAATTTTCTAACCAAAAGCTTTATTTTCTCACCCAAATCTCAAACGGTAAAAATGAATTGACGAAAGCCCTTTTTATAAGTTTTTTGAATAAATGAATTGAAAATTTGTTTATGTTTCACTTTAGAAAGGTAGCTTTTGCAACATTTTTATCCATTTCAAACAAGTATGAGTAATGTTTGAGTTTTTGTTCAGGATAACGGATTTTTCAGGCGAAATCGGTCATTTTCGACGAAAAAACATTAGAGTCACCTTTAAGCTCTTTTCTGACTCCTAAAACATGAAAAGATCGCCGAGTTTTTCTTTTTAAACTCGTTAAAACGGAACTAAAAAGACGGTCCACTTACAGCTCTTTTTCTGACCGTAAAAACATGAAAAGATTGCCGGATTTTTGTCATTTCAAATTCGATATTGGTTATAAAACGACGTGTCATTGATCGCTTTTTTACTTTTTCGGATCAGAGGCACTAATTACAAAAATTACTCCTTGGTCGTAATGATCAAGCAGTTCTCTCAAGTATTATTTTATACTTTTTCGGGCTTGGGAGACACAAATTTACGAAAAAGGTCAACCCTGGAGTCTTCTTAAGTTTTTTCAGACTCTCTAAAATTGAAAAACGCCGAGTTTCTCCTATACTGGACTCGTTAAAATTTAACAGTAAAGGACCTGTTCAATTACAAACAGGAACGGACCACTCTTTCTTAGGGTTCGAATTTAAAGTAAGTTGGACTCATCCGAAGGATGAGCTTATAATCAAGTAAATGTTATCCTCCTCAAGCTTGTCAAAAATAAAGAGGTACTTTCCAGAAATGGTGGGGGAAAAGAGAGAAAAATGAGCATGTTTGTCATACTTTGTAACCACTCTTGAACACGACACTTCTATTCACCTGGGTTGGGAAATCCTTTGCCTAACAGTTGATCAAACCACATTGAAAGTCTTCAGCCGGTTTCTGGGTATTAACTTTGGGTCAATTGTCACCAAACCATCTGCTGTGTCGTTATGAGTTCAAGTGGTCAGTGCAAATAAGCCATTCATTTGCAAAATATCTGTCATCCATCTTGACCATCCCTGAGTCATTCCTTGCAACTAAATTTCTTCAAACTTGATATATGATTTCGTGTTGTGGGCTTGCCTATGATGGATCGCTTTCTATCAACTTCAGCTCATTATCTAGAAAGATGATCTAGAAATCGTCAGTACCTTGGGATTTGCATGCCTCAATGGTAGACTTCTTGCCTTCGACGATAGGTTGCATCATTGACCTTCGATCAAAGGATTCCGTGACATGTTCGACATCAACACATCTATTCACATCTCATGGATTGTACTGAGTACTTTGAGAGCCATTGACGTTACTGGTGGTTTCTCTCACACTTGTTAACAGTTTACATCATTGACTAGTAATCAAGTGGTTTCTACCATGTCTGACTTCAACACATTCATTCGCATGGATAAAATCGTACTGTTTCGGGAAGTAGAAATGAAGACCCTGGATCTAGTTTCCGCCATCCAGGCTGCGAGGAATTTTGTATTCATTATACTGTGGACTATTCATAAACAGATGGTTGCGTCCATACTGTGTCTACATGTGTCTATACTTGTGATGTATTGCAAGATCATTCCTATATCATAGTAGTAGTTAGTTTTCTAATCAGTTTTGATCTGAGTATGGGAATGCCTACCTCAGCGATGATATGATCTCATATATATATTTTGCATTGAATGTTTTTACAGGTTCCAACCGGGCTCTCCTCAAGATGATCCTTGAAATGATAAAGTACTTCACTCTTCCGAGATGATAAATGAAATCCTCATCTACTACAGACTTTGCACTTTAGGGGGCAATCTGTTACACAAAATATTGTCACCATGACTATTTGCAGTAAGTATGGGTCTATCATCATTCATACTGTCCTCCTAAGCAAGTCTCAAACCTCAGCTCTTCATGTCAAGCTTTGAAAATGAGAGAAAGACCTTAAAAATCAATAAAGCTCTGGTTCCGCACTTTCTCTCACTGTTACCTGTGGTCCCGCACCCCCTGTTGACATTACCTGCAGACCTGCCCGCTCTGTCCCTAAAGGAGTGGGTGCGAACCCCTGTGAAAGTAAAAAACGCGCAAGTTTATTCTAAAAAACTCACTTTGGGTTCATTCTAAATGATTCTAGAAGGAATTTTGACGTGGATTGTTAGCTCTTAGGTGGTTCATGCATCCCAAAAGAGAAGGAGCTAATCCCTTGATGAGAGGAGCTATCCCTTTGAAGGAGGGCTTTATCCCTTTGAAGGAGGACCTAGTAACTTCCCTCCATTTCACTATAAATTAAGGCATTGGGATGGTTGCTAGGGAGGTTAGAAGCTGAACGTTTTTTAGGGTAAATGCTGGTGGAATTGAGACTTCCTAGTTGAGCTTGAGAGGAGAGATCACATACCTTTTGGCTTCATTGGGAAGAGAGTGAAACTTGTCAAAGTAGAGGAGACTTCTTGTTGGACCCTAGGAGGAGCTTGTACAGCATCAAGGCACAGGTTGTAAAGTTCTTCTTTGATTTGAATTAATACAATCAGATTCATTTTTCTCAACAAATTGTCTTATGTCATTTGTTTCATGAATTCCTTGATCATCATGATAGGTATGCTTTATGATATTGGCTTTTCAGGTGCTATTTAATTTGTTTGCTTGTTTGTGTTTGTAGATTTGCAACAAGGGAGCTCATTTGGATCAAAGGAGCGAGGCTTCCACAAACTTGCATTGGACCCAAGGTAGGCCTAAAACACTTTTTTGCCTTTGTTTATATATTGCATATTTAGAGAAAGATAGTTTTTGATTGGATTGCTTGTCACTAGATATCGTTAGATTGTAGGAAGGTCAATCTTGTCCGCAAGATCGACTCATTCCGTGTGACAGTACCCAACTTTGTAGAATACATTCTCCCTTAGGAACTCAGCCACTTTCTCTTCTGTTGCTGGCTTAATCGCCTTGGTTTTAGCCCACTTAGTCAAATAATCATTGCACACAATAATGTATTGCTTTTGCTTTGAAGGAGGGTTGATATGCCCAACAAAGTCCATGGCCCACTTGTCAAGTGGCTTGAAAGTCACTTGAGGTTGTAGGGTCATTTCATCTCTTGGAGTAGGCTTTCCTATCCTCTGGCATCGATCAAATCGACTAATGTACTTTTTCACATCCTGATGAAGAGTAGGCCAATAATAGCCGCTTACAACACTTTGAATGTTGTCCTCTTTGCTGCAAAGTGACCTCCACAAGGTCCATCATGACAGGTTAGAAGGATGTCAACAAATTCCTCTTCCCTTATACACCTTCTCAAGATTTGATCTAGGTCAAGTTTGAATAGATTGCCCCCAATCCAGGTGAAGGGGGCACTTTTCCTGACTATCTTGCTCTTTTCTTTGGAGGGCAAGTTTGGTGGGAACTGTGATGATACCAAATAGTTTGCTATATTAGCAAACCATGGGGAGAGAACTGAAATAGCAAACAAATGCTCATCTGGTGACTGGTCATCCACCATTCATTCTTCACCTACAGGCAGATTCATCCTAGATAGAAATTTTGCAACAACATTTTCCTTACCAGGCTTATCAACAATAGTTAGATCAAACTGCTGTAATAAAAGCAACCATCTTATAATTCTAGCATTCACATCTGGTTTGTTCATTAAATATTTGATTGCGGCATGATCAGTATGCACAAATGTTTGATAGTTTGTAATGTAATGCCTAAATTTGTTTAATGAATGCACAACAGACAGGAGTTCCTTTTCAGTCATAGTATATTTTAGCTCAGCCTTTGATAGGTTCTTACTGATAAAATAGATGGCATATGGCAATTTCTCCTCTTCCTAACCTAAGGCTGCTCCAATGGCTTTGTGTGAGGCATCAGCATGAATATGAAAAGGGAGGGTCTAGTTTGGGCCTCTAAGGATTGGTGCAGTGGTTAACTTACCCTTTAGAATGTCTAAGCCCTCTTGACAGCTCTTTGACCATATAAACTCAGAATATTTGGCCAAAAACCCAAACAAAGGAGAGGCCAACTTGCTGAAGTCCTTTATGAACCTTCGGTAGTATCCAGGTAACCCTAAGAAACTCTTGACATCTCTCTGCTTTTTTGGAGGTGGGACCCTTTGGATGATAGCTATTTTTTTTGGTCCACCTACAGTACTTGCTGAGATATTGAATGACCTAGCATGATCCCTTCAGTAATTAAGAATTCAAATTTTTCTAGATTGAGAGACAGGTTCATTTCAATGCATTTGTGTAATACTTTTCCTAGGTTAGTCAGGGCTTCTTGAAAATCACAGCCATAAGCTGTAAAGTCATCCATATAGATTTCCACAGCATCATGTAATAATTCAGCAAAAATACTCAAGGCTTCTCTCTAGAAAGTGGCAGGAGCATTGCATAGGCCAAAAGGAAGGACCCTATAAGCAAAAGTAGCCCAAGGACAGGTGAATGTGGTCTTATCCTAGTCTTCTAGGTAGATTTGGATTTTGTTGCACCCAATGAATCCATCTAGGAAGGAAAAAAAATTCTTCCCTAATAGGCCATCTAACACTTGGTCAATGAGGGGTAGGGGGAAATGATCCTTCTTTGTGGCTTTGTTCAACTCCCTATAATCAACACAAATCCTCCACTTACCATTTTTCTTGGGAACTAACACTAAAGGAGAGACCCACTCACTGTCTGAGATAGGGTAAATGAATCTTGCATCTACCAATTTTTGTAGTTCTTCTTTGAATATGTCTATAAGAGCTGGATTCATCCTCCTTTGTGGTTGCCTGACTGGCTTGCAACCTTATTTGATGTATATGTGGTGAGTACACACTGAGGGGTGTACTCCCTTCATTTCATTATAACTCCAAGCGAAGTCTTCTAGGTTTTCTCTCAACATGTTGCATAAATTTTCCTCTTCTAAAGCAGAAAGAGATGGATTAATTTTCAAATTTTTCTCTCGGCCAAATTCTATGGTTTTGACATGGAGTGGGTTGGAATTGGCCAAGAGTAAGCAATTGGATGATTGTTCTAGGTTTCCCTTACTTCTTCTTCTAATGGTAGTGAACTAAGAGTTGGAATTTGGAGCAAGTGTTCAATTAAGTCATCCTCATCTTGCTATCCTCCTCCTGTGGTTGCTTCCAAAGCATAAAGTTGGGCAGAATAAACCTCATCTTCTTCCTCCTCCTCCAACCATAAAGGTAAATCATGCTCTAGGATAGGTTGAGTAGGAGGGTATAAGACTAACTGTTTGGACATATGCCCATTCTTAATGGTCATATTCCCAGCTCTGCAGCTAATGTAAGCATCAGCTGTGGCCAACCATGGCCTCCCAAGGATGAGAGGGTAACCAGTAAGCTTAGCCTTAGGCTAGAGAACTAGGAAATCTATACGGTACTCCCAGGAGTCAATGGAGACCATCACATCCTCAGCAATTCCCTCAGGGGTGACTGTGGAATGGTTTTCAAGTTGCAGAACTATTGTGGTCTTCCTCAACGACCCTTGGAGGTTGAGCTTGAGCATGGTGTCCTTCGTCATCAAATTAATGGCAGCCCAAAGATCAATCAGAGTGTGTGGGACAATGGCACCATTTATGTGCACATCTACTACAAGGCTTCCAGGGTCCAAATATTTTGGACATATTACCTGTCCCAAAATTGAGTCAGATAGCTGCCCAATGACATTAATGGTAGGGGCATCCAATTTTCTTTTTCCTGGATGATTGAAGCACTTCTCCTTACTCAACTTATTTTAAATGGGCACATCTTTGATTGCCTGGAGAAGGGGGATCTTTACACGTAGATTTTTCAATTCTCCTAGAAGTTCAGTTTCTTCTGGGGTAGATTGGAGTGGTTGGGCTAATATCTCAAGAAAGGGTGGATTTACTTTAAGGTTGCTTTCCTCTCTTTCTTCCTCAACCTCCCTATGTGGAGAGGGAGGTTGGTTATCAGGGATAATTCTCCCAGATCTTAGGTTGATCTCTTGGATTTCTACAGCATAAGCTGGGTATGATGTCTCTCCACTGTATACTTGACGATCCTGCTCGGGTTCGGATTTGGCTGGGTAGGCATCTAGGGTTGCTTGGGTGGAGCAGAGTGCAGGAGTTGTGGTCGGGTAGGTGGTGGAGGTAATAGGGTTGGAACATTATTGAATTGGGGCCTCCACCCCTGGAGTGGGGTATTCCACTGATGTTGTGGTTGAACATAAGGTTGAAATCACTGGCTGGCTGGCTGGGAATGATACTAATATGTATAGGACAAAGGAGGGGGTGTAGACCATGAAGGATGAGTATGGGGTCCCCAAGAAGGTATAGTTGTGGTTTGGTTGGGGTTGTAATATGCATGGGATGACCCTTGCATACCCTGCTGGTATGGTCTAGGCCCAGGAGGTCTCCTTTGGTTGATGTAGCAAAGTTGCTCAGTGGCCCCTTCAAATCCTTGATATACAAATTTGAGTCTAGGTAAATAAGGGCACTTGTCTGTGGAGTGGTTTTCCTCACAAACTGAGCAAATCTTAATATAGTTTAATGGACATTCGTTCCTAGGATGCCTCCTGGTGCATCTAGGAAAAAATATGGCCAGGGCTCTTTTTGCTTCCTCTTGCTTCCTTTTGATGTTCATGGTGTCCAATTGCAAGGCAAAGGTTTGCAACATATCACTTTTGAAATCTTATAGCATATTTCAAATTTCACCCTTGATGGATGAGTTGGAGGATGATGTACTGGCCATAGGTTGACTACCCCTACCCCTTTCCCTGGTTGCCCTAGAATGGTTTCTAAAGATAGTGTTACACAAAATATTGTCACCATGACTTTCTGCAGTTAGTGTGAGTCTTTCACCACTCATACTATCCTCCTTTGCAAGTCTCAAACCTCAGCTCTTCATGTCAAGCTTTAAAAATGAGAGAAAGTCTTTGAAAATATATAAAACTCTGGTTCTACACTTTCTCTTACTATTACTTGCGGTCCCGCACCCCTTGGTCATGTTACCTGTGGACCTACCCGCTCTGTCTCTAAAGGAGTGGGTGCGGACCCCTGTGAAATCCAAAAAGGCGCAAGTTTATTCTTAAAAATTCTGGGTTAATTCTAGACGCTTCTAGAAGGAATCTTGACGTGGTTGGTTCGCTCCTAGGTGGTTCATGCATCCCATAACTAAAGTGTTGAAAATAATACTGAGAGGGGGGGTGAATCAGTATTATCTAGCAATTAATAAATCTTCCTTATTTGATCTTTGAATTATTTTTGCATGTCAGTACCATAAAATAATGAGCATGAACAAAGAAAACAGATAGTCACACCAAAGAACACAAGATGTAAGGTGGAAACCCAATGTGGGTGAAAACCACCTGCTGCAATATGTCTCTATCTTCTTTCAAATTAGATACTCCTTTTACAATGATTTTGTACTGGTGCAGTCCTTTACTAGTACGCAGGCTGCAACCTGCAGAGAGCTACAACTCTCTCTCGTTTTCCAGTCTTCTCCTGGAAGGGAGCTACAACCCCCTACTTCTTTTCATAAAGCATCAAATGATCATCAAGTACATAACAGTTACAGTCCACTACAGTTATCAGATCAGTAATAATAGAACTAACCCAGAACACCTTATCAACAGAGAAATTCAATCAATAGAACATCTTAAGACAGAGACGCAGTTTTCCCTTCTGTGGCCTGCGACCAGACGCAGTTAACCTTCTGCTCCCCTGCGTCCACACGCAGCGATCCTTCTGCTGCGCTGCATGCCCACGCACTGTTCCTTCAACTGCACTGCGTCCTATTGCTGCAGGGACGCACCCAAAAACATTATCGCGCCGCGTCCTGTTGCTACAAGGACGCACCCGAAGACACTATCGCGCCGCGTCCTGTTGCTTCAGGGACGCACCTGAACCTTGGTCGCCCTGCGTCCCCACGCAGATCTCCAGATACTGAACTGCGTCCCGGACGCACCTGGACTTCGTCTACCCTGCGTCCCCACGCAAGTATCCTCCTACTGCACTGCGTCCCGGTGCACTTTCCTTTCACTGTACCTGCGTCCTTTCGGGTATGAATGATTTCAAGACTTTAAGTGTAACCCAAACAGTCAGATCTGCAGATCTGATCTTGCGCCAAAGAGATCTCGGTCCTTCAGTAGATTCGCCTTTTAGATCTAGACTAGATCTCACTTCATAAGATATTCAACCAAAGACATACTAAATCCAAATGATCTCCTTTGCTTTATATAGGCAAGCTCCTCCTCAAAACATGGAACAATACCACGAGCCGACACCATAATAACACAATACCGTCGGCTAGATACCAAGAGTAAAACACAAGAAACCCCCACGTGAGCTTTTCTCTGCCTTGAAATGTGTGCACTGGGTGGACGCACCTCCTGAAAGGCTGGTCTGCGTCTCTGGACGCGGCTCCTGCATGGTGTACCTGCGGGTACGCACCTTCTGAACTGATTTCCTGCGTCCTTCTTAATTTTTCAATAAATTGAGAGCCTTGTCATGGGAGTTGCCATCAAGTACAACATCTGTAACATATAGCCATACCAGAAAACATAATGCCAACAATCTCCCCCTTTGGACTTGATGGCAACCTCACAAACTTTGCTTCATTCTCCCCCTTTGACATCAAGGGCAAAGGGTATGCTCCCCCTAAGCTCATGCTCCCCCTGAAAAAGGAACCAGATCTGCAACACAGAACCATAATCCATCATGAAAGAGATAGAGACATATTGCAACTATTTCCAAGATCTCCTTCTGACCATCCTCCATAATGCCAACAATGCATTATATGCTCCCCCTGAACCTGTACCATCAATCAGAAAAGGTTCAACAATAAGATGATGCATCAACAACCCCCAGCTTTTGCCTGAGGTATTCAAAAGTGTCCCTGGGCAATGGTTTGGTGAGAATATCAGCAACTTGTTCCTTAGAAGGAACATACTCCAACTTGACCTTCTGTTCAAGCACTTGTTCCCAGAGAAAATGATACTTGATTGGTATGTGCTTGGTTTCTGAATGCATAACCGGATTCTTTGAGATGCTGATTGCACTTGTGTTATCACATAAGATGGGGATAGGTGGTGTACAAGTGATTTGAAAATCCTGCAAAGTTTGCATCATCCAAAGGAGTTGGGTGCAACAAGATGTAGCAGCAACATATTCCGCTTCAGCTGTAGACAAGGCAATCGAACTCTGTTTCTTGCTGAACCAAGATACTAGTCTGGAACCCATAAAGAACGCACCACCACTTGTGCTTTTCCTGTCATCCACGCTTCCAGCCCAATCTGCATCTGTATAAGCATGAAGTGTAAGATCTGTATCTCTAGGATACCATAAGCCATAATTTTGAGTCCCTTGAAGATATTTGAAAATTCTCTTCACTGCCTGAAGATGAGTCTCCTTCGGATTTGCCTGAAATCTTCCAACTATTCCAAATGCATGCATGATGTCCGGTCGGGTACCTGTCAAATATAGTAAACTTCCAATCATAGATCTATAGGTTGGTTGATGTACTGCTGCAGATTCATCATTTGCACTGAGACTACATCCTGTGACCATGGGTGTACATACTGGTTTTGCATCTTCCATGCCATATTTCTTCAAAATATGTTTGAGATACTTGGTTTGAGATAAAAAGATTCCTCCTTCTTTTTGTTGGATTTGCAAACCAAGGAAATATGTCAGTTCTCCTAGCAAGGACATTTCAAATTCTTTCTGCATGACCGAGGCAAAGCTTTGACTCATAGCTTCTGTTATCACAAAATCACTACTAAGGGCTGCAACCAAGTAAGATTTTATGTAACTCTTTCAACCAGACTTTAGACTAGGAATTAGCCTTCCTAGTCAGAGAGGGCTCTCTCACAGACTTATAATAGAAATCAATCACAACAAAAGATGGCTAACTCTTCACTCATTCATGAAAACAACAGCTGGTTGAACACATATCAAATTGGTCTTCATTGGGCTATGGAGTCTTACACATTTAATAAACAAAAGCACAGTCATTTCATGGAAGTCAAGGCTCTTTGCATTAGATGTTCAAACATATTTCACACAAACCACAGCTTGCCAAACATACAGGAAGTCAGAGCATTAGAAATGAATTCTGAGTGATTATGTTATAACAAGGCTGTACAAGAACATATAAGATAAAACACCACCATCATATTTGAACAAAATAATCCATTGAGAATCTTGAGAAGAAATAACCACTGTTTTACTATTATTGTAACAAGTCTTACATTGGCCCAAATAACTCTGTTTTTGTATAAAATGTCCAACCTTTTCTACATCCAACATTGATCCATATATAGGCAAACAAACTTAACCACCTCGAGCTTCCTCCTCCAGCATGAGGGGAGCCTCGAAGGTGGCTATTGACTATCCTTATCTAGTGCATAACTAATTTATTAATTACATAATGGCTAAACTGAAATTACAAATGGTTTTCATTTAATCAAAATCCAAAATCTTTGCTCCTCGTAGCATGATGCTTTTCTGGCTCTTGACACATGTCCTTTTGCTGCTTGGGTTGAGATGGCTGAGCTACAAATGCAATGAATGCTGACTTTGGATGCTTGAAAGCGCTGATGGCTCATTAATTGACCAAAAGATGTGCTCCTATTTTAACGGTCTCTCTCTCCCAACATTCTCCGAAAGTTCAGCAACATGTCTCAGCTCTTTTAATAACCCCAAGTATGGAATGCTGCCATGTTTTTGATGTGCTGTAAGTGATATTGATAGACAGGTGTTTCTCTTCCTCAACTCCCGCTCACAGTATCACAATAGCTGCTCTGCGCTAAAATCATCACCTACAGCAGTTTCGTAGCGCGCTACGAAACTGCTGTGTGATTTAGAAAACACAGTCTTCTTCCCTGCCTTTAAAAATTCACTATGCCTAATTGATGCTTTGGACAAGGTTATGAGGACAACTTGTAAATAAGCATGATTAATAGCCTCAACCTTTCTGCACAGTGTTTAACACATTTACAGTTAGTGCAAGGGCAACTGGTGAAGTTTTTTGCTTGATTTTCTCTGTCATGATGATGGTACTGCTTAAAACATTTCACCTGCTAGCCTACCTTTAGAGTTCATCTATTCTTCTTTTATGCCTTACGGTAGAATCTAGTGGTTCATTACCACTACCTGAAGCCATTGGATCCTGCATCACCATCTCTTGATGTATATTTTTGAAGGGCATATACATTATCTCTGAATAGATTCTAAATTTACATAACCTTTTGCTCAAGATACTCCTCACATCTGAAGGAGATAGATTTGTCACATACCACAAATAAATTAAGCATTCAT
The DNA here is from genome assembly GCA_031772625.1 of Pinus tabuliformis. Lineage (NCBI taxonomy): Eukaryota > Viridiplantae > Streptophyta > Pinopsida > Pinales > Pinaceae > Pinus > Pinus tabuliformis. Next base: position 567,603,977 of record CM062808.1, on the reverse strand, counting down.
AAGAAAATCATGAAGCACACTGTTCTTAGCTATCAACCATGGTGATCTTATGAGAACAATCCAATATCCAGTCAAATTATCTTAGCATAAATCTTTGGAGTCCGAGTGCACAAAATGAGATTGAATATTGCTCAAACCGCGCATCAAACATCCAAGTTGCATCTAGTTAGAAACTAAAGTGTTGAAACTGGAAGGCTGGTTCTGTAAGATCTCAGTTTTGCTTCAACAGATATGAAAACATGCATGAAGTTCAGCCACCCCAACTTTACACTTTTTATCTAGCAGACTATCTCCTCTTTGGCTGGCAATTGGGATTCTGTTGAAACTAAAACCAATTGATATCCTTCTGCTTCGAACCCTCCTATCCTTCAAAACGCTGTCTCGTTCAGCAAAATTTTCATCTTCCACACAAAGCAAGTCTTCTAGCTCTGCCATGGTATAACGATACGGAAAACACTGCTGATCTGGATTGCATTCACAAAGCCATTCTTGCATGTTGTAGACAGACAAAAGCACCTGGTCGACAACTGCACACAACAGCAGAAAGATGTAGAAAATATCGACATATAATACATTCTGGATCCTCTTCAGTGCCGCCAACATGTTCAGGATACTTTAGAGAAGTCATTCGAGAGGCTCTCACAACACCCTTTCTCCAAAGTTGTTCTCTATGATTGCGCTCAGTATTGATTACACGAACTTTCTTCAAAAAGGGCAGTGCCTCTTTACTACAACCACTCTTTGCCACAGCATATAACAACTCATCATGCGACAAAACTGCAGACTTGTGATACAACCGATACAATTCCACCGCAAATCTACCATGTGGTAACCAATCTGCAAGATCAAAATTCACAACTTCTGCACAATTCAATCCACAATTGAAACCCCCAAAAACGGGCCTCATTTTTCCATATCTGAAAGAACTCTAACCAGAGGCATTTCAAGAGATCGAAGGACCTGAACAAAAACCCTCTGATCTGATTAACTTCCACAGAATGGAATGTAGAGCGCGCACCTGAGCAACACGACGACAGCAGCAATTGTATGATACTCTCTTATCTATAAAATATTCCTCAAGATCAACAATTTGCCCGAAAGACGGATTTTGGAAAGCCCTAAACTAATTCTTGCATACTAGAAAAGCGCCATTCTATCTCTCCTCCAAATCCAACCCTCCTTTTGTGTTTATTCAATGCGCACTCATCTTTTAACGACATCAGTCAACATCATTCCAGCCCTTGTGCCACATCTCTATCCCGGTGTCACTAATCATGGTGGCCTTGTGGCAATCAAATCCTTATAAAAACCACTTGACATTTGGCATTTAATCACTGCATTGCATAAGAGAAAATTCTAATGCTGATATTGTCAAACAGTTAATGCGCATTCTCCATGCTAGTTCACGGACATGGCAATATAGAGCATCCATAAGCGCCTCATGATCAAATGCGCAGCCTTCCAAGAGGCCACGAATTCTGTGGTTCTGAATATTAAGATAATGCCAAATTGGATTTGACTCGGGCTCCAACTCCAATAACAGTCTTATGGTCTTCTCAAACTAAGTGGATAAGTTACATCAGATGCAACAGGCAGGGTATTTACTAATTTCATCCATTTCAGAGACCGACATTTCACCAAAGGATAGAGGCAAAGAAGAAATAGCCAACGCTGGTCCACTGCATTCAAAAATAAATACTGGCACCCAATATTCATCATTGACAATATCTGATGTAATCGTTTTCATCCAAGAGCAGAGCCTCAATATAAACACCTTCATAACTCTGGTTTATAATGCAAACAATGTTTGCACTGCATTCAAGGGTGCGTAATCCTTCCCCTAGTTTCATAAACAGATATAATGTCCTGTACCATTCTAGCAACTTCCTCCAAGAAATGATTTGAATCCTTCATGTCACCAAAGCCGTCTTCAAAGGAGTTTTGTCTAGCAGTCTTTTCATGTTTTACTGAACCAAGAGCGCCATTTGTTGAACCTACCTTAGCAAACTTCCCATTGAATATCAAAAGAGCTAATCTCCAAAATGTTGGTACATGATGCACAATGACAGATGTAAGCCTACGAATGAGTTTCCCTCTGAAAACATCTGCTTCTTCACTAGTCACTTCTTTAATATGAGACTCCCCTCTTATATCATTATCACCCAACAGAAGGGAATAATCTATTGAAGACTGTACAAACTCTTATTTGATTTACCCAGAAGATTGGCCACTAAACCATAGACACTGTTTTGCAACTGCTAATGAGAATATTAAACCAATACAAGTATACTTCAATTCAACCATCAACTTTACATACAATCAATCCACTCAAATTATTTTCTCGGTGCAGGGAAGAACAAAGGATCTGGATTTCTCTTTGAGGTTCATAACAACCGACATTTTCCTTTGTTTGCCAATTACAAAAGCTTCACGCTGGCTTGTCATTTGGGTGTAAAGTACAGGAGTAATCGAGGAGAATATTGCCACATGCCATGCTGTGTCCAGAGCCCATTCTAATAGCTTATGCATTACCACTGCATTCCCTTTTTGGCCTTTACATCACTCTGCTCATCATCTAAATTTAGTATATGAACCTTCTACTGAAAACCTGAGCAAATCCCTAATTTCGTAGCGCAGCCAGTGCAAGGTCAGTGTTTTCGCTACGAAATCACTAAAACAGATGGCGCTGCGAAACTGCTAACGGATTTATGTGCTGCGAAAACACCCTGTCTTTAAGCTAGGCAACAAATTTTTGGCAACAGAATTATCAGTGATAACAGCTTCTTCATTGCTGCCAAAAATAATGTCATCTACATACACAACAAGTATTAGCAATTTGTCATTTTCAACTTTTATATAAAGATTGCTATTTGCTGAACCTTTTGAAAAACCTTGTTGATGAAGATATTTGTCCAAACAGTAGTACCAAGCCCTTGGAGCTTGTTTGAGACCATAGAGAGACTTTTTCAATCTGCATACAAGATTTGGATCATTTCCAAGAATGAACCCATCTGGCTGTTCAATGTACACTTCTTCTTCCAAGTCTCCATTCAGAAAGGCTGATTTCACGTCCATTTGAAATACTTTGAAGTTTTGAAAACTTGAGAGAGCAAGGAACATTCAGATGGCCTCAAGTCTTGCAACAGGAGCAAAGGTTTCTTCAAAGTCTATTCCTTCTTGCTGCGCATACCCTTTACAAACAAGTCTGGCTTTGTTTCTAATTACTTCTCCATTTTCATTCAATTTATTTTTGAAGACCCATTTTGTTCCGATAACATTCTTATCCTTTGGTCTAGGAACCAGCTCCCAAGTGTTGTTCTTTTCGATTTTCTCAAGTTCTTCATCCATTGCTTTCATCCAACATTCATCTTTGCATGCTTCTTTCACATTTTGTGGTTCAGTAGAGGAGAGTAATGCCAAATAGCTTGAGGCTTCCGCAACTGTTCTTCTTGTTTGTACACCTGCTTCTTTCTGCCCCACAATCTGAGATTCTGGATGATTCTTCTGAACATATCTGGATGGAGTCTTTTCTTCTATTCTTGTTTGCTCCTCTGGCTCTTCTTGAGGTTCTTCTTCTTCATCATTCTGTCTTTGAGGGTAGCCTTCATCTTCTTCGATGTCTTCATGATGGACTTGCCTAGGAATGTATCCCTTCTCATCAACTACTACATCAATGTTGTCAACAATTCTGCCAAGTCTTTTATTGTAGCACTTGTATGCTTTGCTATATGGAGAGTAACCAAGAAGAATGCCTTCATCTGCCCTAGGTTCAAGTTTGCCAAGCTGCTCATCAGTATTCTTGATATAGCATTTGCTCCCAAAGATTTTGAAGTGCTTTACCGAAGGAGTCCTGCCACTCCAAAGCTCATGAGGAGTTTGAGTGTTGTTCACCCGGACATTTGTCTTGTTGAGAATAACAACCGCAGCATGTGCAGCTTCACCCCAGAAAGTTGCGGGAGTTCCTGATTCATCAAGCATAGCACGAGCCATTTGTTGGATTGTTCTATTCATTCTTTCAACAACTCCATTTTGCTGAGGAGTTCTAGCTGTAGAGAATTCTCTCCTTATCCCATGTTCATCACAGAAATCGAAAAATTCATTTGAAGTAAATTCCCCACCTCTATCAGATCTGAGGCACTTAATTTTGTGACCTGATTGATTTTCAACCAAGGCTTTGAAGGATTTGAATTTTTCGAATGCTTCATCTTTGTGCTTCATAAGTCCTAACCAGACAAACCTGGAGAAATCGTCAATGAATAATATCAAGTATTCTTCTCCTCGAGGTGTTCTTTTCCTGAAAGGACCGCATGTATCTGTATGTACTAGCTCAAGAGGCATGCTAGCTGATCCTTCTTTCTCTGGAAAGTTAGTTCTGCTTTGTTTTCCAAACTGACATGATTTGCATATGGTGTTGTCAGGAATTTTGATATCTGGAAGATCGCGAACTGCCTGATATTTGCATGCTTTCCTTATTTGTGAGAAGCTTAGATGTCCCAACCTTCGATGCCATAACCAGTGCTCTTCATCCTTGCTTAGATAGCATTGTTGTTGTCCTTCTTCAAATATGTACAGATTATTTGGAGTTCTTTTGCCTTTGAGCACTGTTTTACCTGTATCAAGATCACGAACAAGACATCCATTCGATCTGAATATAACCTCGGTTCTTTGATCACACATCTGACTGACACTTAGAAGATTATGCTTCAATCCATCAACATAAAGAACATTTCCAGCCTTGACCTTTTCTTTTAACTGAGCAATGCCTTTTCCTTTTATAGTTGCAGGAGTATCATTTCCAAAAGAGACTTTCTTTCCCTTTTCTAGAGCAGAATAAGATTCAAGTTTTTCTTTATCACCTGTCATATGCTTCGAACATCCACTGTCAATGTACCATAGATTTTCTTGTCCCTCTGCATAAAAAGATATCCCACATCTTTCTGTTTGAGGTTCCTTTATTCTCCATGTTTTGGTGCTTGAGGCTTGTTCCTTTTTCTGCTGAAACCTGCTCCTGCATTCAGAGTCTTCATGACCAAAGTTATTGCAAATAGAACATTCAACTTCATTTTCAAGAACCGAAAAGTTGTTATAGGTCCTTTTTGTAATCCAGGTCATACTTCTTTGTTTTTGAGCTTCCCTAGTCATGATTGTTTTATATGCAACACATTGAGCTGCTTTGTGACCAAAGTTATGGCAAGAAAAGCATTGTCCATTGAAGAAACTTCTGCGGTTATCAAATCTACCGACCAAATGATTGTAATTTCTATTGTCATCCATTCTTGAACCAAATTGAGAAGATTTTAGCTGTGGCTGGTTGTAGCTTTTGTTCACCCTTAAGATGGATTGCCCCTGATAGTTTCTGTTTGTAATTCGTCCCTGCTTTACCTGATGATCTTCATTTTGCTTTTTCTCATTTCTTCTTGCTGCATCAAGATAACTTTTTGAGGTGGATGCTTGAGAAGTTTCTCCATTATAGCCCAGACCTGTCTTGTTTAGAGGAGATCGCTGCACATTGATAATCTCATCCAAAGTTTCAGATCCTTTGACAAACTTGAGATTAATAGCTTTTGTTTTCTCAATCTCTTTTCTAAGACCAACAATTTCACCTTCTAATTTTTCAAGATGTTTTTCCTTTTCATCAATTTGAAATTGTAGAGTATCAATGATCATGTTCTTTTCTTCTATACATCTCTTGAGTCTAGTAATTTCATCATAAAGGTTATCCACATCTACAGCATCCATATAATCATCATCTTCAAATGCCATTAACAACTTATATTCATTACCTTGTTCATCTTCATCACTGTTTGATAGACCATCACTATCTTCATGAGTGTAGTAGCTTTTCTTATTTGCGTTCTGTTTCTTGTTCCATCTAGCAGGTTCCTTTCCTTTATCCTTATAAGGGCATTTTGCAGCATAATGACCTACTCTTCCACAAGCAAAGCATTTAAAAGGTAACTTACCTCTGAACCTTCCAGAACCCCTTTGAAGATTTCTGACAAAGTTTGATTCTTCTTCCTCTTCTTCTGGGATGTGGCTTGCTTCATAATAATCTCCTTTGCCTGATGCCTTGAAAGCAGCTTCTCTTCTGTCTGAAGGACCTCCCTTTCTCATTTCATAAGCAGTTAGAATTCCATGTAGCTGAGACATAGTAAGAATTCGTAGATTTTCCTTTTCTTCTATAGCAGATACTTTAGATTCAAACTTGGGAGACAAATATCTTAGAACCTTTTCAACCACTATAGCCTCTCTTATTTCTTCACCCAAATTTTTCATACAATTAACAATCTCATCTACCTGAAGAAAATAGCTAGCCACACTTTCATCATTATACATCTTGAGAGTCTCATACTGAATCCTGAGAGTTTGAAGTTTAGCACGCTTTACCTGTTCATCTCCTTCATAGCTTCTGACAATTTTGTCCCATATTTCTTTTGCGGATTTGTAGTGCATTACCTTCATGAATTCCGTTTGGGATATACATCCTAACAGAGTACTGACTGCTTTTGCATTTGTTTCATACTTCTTTTTCTCAGCTGGATCTGTAGGAGTAGCTGAAGGAAAAGTATAGCCCGTTTCTACAATGTCCCAAACTTCTGTACCGAGATATTGAAGATATGCAGTAACTCTTACCTTCCAATAATTGAAGATTGTCCCATCAAAAACTGGTGGCCTGATTGATGCTTCTCTCTCGTAGTTGCTCATGATGAACGATCTACCTTCAAGCGATCAAGCTTTTCTGAAGGACCTGCTTCGATACCAATTGTTGAAAATAATACTGAGAGGGGGGGTGAATCAGTATTATCTAGCAATTAATAAATCTTCCTTATTTGATCTTTGAATTATTTTTGCATGTCAGTACCATAAAATAATGAGCATGAACAAAGAAAACAGATAGTCACACCAAAGAACACAAGATGTAAGGTGGAAACCCAATGTGGGTGAAAACCACCTGCTGCAATATGTCTCTATCTTCTTTCAAATTAGATACTCCTTTTACAATGATTTTGTACTGGTGCAGTCCTTTACCAGTACGCAGGCTGCAACCTGCAGAGAGCTACAACTCTCTCTCGTTTTCCAGTCTTCTCCTGGAAGGGAGCTACAACCCCCTACTTCTTTTCATAAAGCATCAAATGATCATCAAGTACATAACAGTTACAGTCCACTACAGTTATCAGATCAGTAATAACAGAACTAACCCATAACACCTTATCAACAGAGAAATTCAATCAATAGAACATCTTAAGACAGAGACGCAGTTTTCCCTTCTGTGGCCTGCGACCAGACGCAGTTAACCTTCTGCTCCCCTGCGTCCACACGCAGCGATCCTTCTGCTGCGCTGCGTGCCCACGCACTGTTCCTTCAACTGCACTGCGTCCTATTGCTGCAGGGACGCACCCAAAAACACTATCGCGCCGCGTCCTGTTGCTGCAAGGACGCACCCAAAGACACTATCGCGCCGCATCCTGTTGCTTCAGGGACGCACCTGAACCTTGGTCGCCCTGCGTCCCCACGCAGATCTCCAGATACTGAACTGCGTCCCGGACGCACCTGAACTTCGTCTACCCTGCGTCCCCACACAGGTATCCTCCTACTGCACTGCGTCCCGGCGCACTTTCCTTTCACTGTACCTGCGTCCTTTCAGGTATGAATGATTTCAAGACTTTAAGTGTAACCCAAACAATCAGATCTGCAGATCTGATCTTGCGCCAAAGAGATCTCGGTCCTTCAGTAGATTCGCCTTTTAGATCTAGACCAGATCTCACCTCATAAGATATTCAACCAAAGACATACTAAATCCAAATGATCTCCTTTGCTTTATATAGGCAAGCTCCTCCTCAAAACATGGAACAATACCACGAGCCGACACCATAATAACACAATACCGTCGGCTAGATACCAAGAGTAAAACACAAGAAACCCCCACGTGAGCTTTTCTCTGCCTTGAAATGTGTGTACTGGGTGGACGCACCTCCTGAAAGGCTGGCCTGCGTCTCTGGACGCGGCTCCTGCATGGTGTACCTGCGGGTACACACCTTCTGAACTGATTTCCTGCGTCCTTCTTAATTTTTCAATAAATTGAGAGCCTTGTCATGGGAGTTGCCATCAAGTACAACATCTGTAACATATAGTCATACCAGAAAACATAATGCCAACATAAAGGAGCTAACCCCTTGATGAGAGGAGCTTATCCCTTTGAAGGAGGGATCTATCCCTTTGAAGGTGGACCTAGTAACTTCCCTCCTCTGCACTATAAATTGAGGCATTGGGCTGGTTGCTAGGGAGGTTGAAAGTTGAACATTTTTTAGGGTAAATGTTGTTGGAATTTAGACTTCCTACTTGAGCTTGAGAGGAGAGATTACATACCTTTTGGCTTCTTTGGGAAGAGAGTGAAACTTGTCAAAGTAGAGGAGATTCTTGCTGGACCCTGGGAGGAGCTTGTACAACATCAAGGCACCAAGGTTGTAAAGTTCTTCTTTGTTTAAATTTAATACAATCATATTCATTTTTATCAATAAATTGTCTTCTATGGTTTATTTCATGAATTCCTTGATCATCATGATAAATATGGTTTATTATATTGGCTTTTAAGATGCTATTTGATGTGTGTGCCTGTTTGTGTTTGCAGATTCTTTAAAAGGGAACTCATTTGGACAAACGGAGCGTGGCTTCCACAAACTAGCATTGGACCCGAGGTAGGCCTAAAACATCTATTAGCCTTTATTTATAAATCGCATATTTAGAGAAAGATAGAATTTTTTTGGTTTGCTTGTCGCTAGATATCCATAGATACTAGGGAGATCGGTCTTGTCCAAAAGAACGATTTATCCGCCCAACAAAATGGCGACTCTACTGGGGTTTTACTACACCGAGATCACAAAGGGTTTTACTAGGTTGTTGAAACAGAATACTCCATTGTTTTGGGATGAGATAGCTGACAAATCTTTTGATGCTCTAAAACACGCGTTGACCCATGCACCATTATTGCATCCTCCCAACTACAACCAGGATTACCTCTTGTATCTCGCTGCATCCCATTCCACCATTGGAATGGTGTTAGTTCAGGAAGATGAATTCAGTAATGAACATGTGATTTATTATCTTAGTCGCACATTGAATCCAATTGAGCTAAAATATTCACATGTGGAGAAATTGGCCTTGGCAGCTGTTCAAGATGTCCAACGTTTTCGTCATTACATTTTACTACGCAAAACTACAGTAATTTCCGACTGCAACCCTATTATCTATATTTTGACCAAACAATTGCTAGGGGGCAAGTATTCCAAATGGATTGGTATCCTGCAGGAATTTGACTTGGAGTTTGAGAAATCTAAGTCAAAGAAATCTTTAGTTTTTGCGGAGTTGATGTGTGACTTCCCGCGTGCTGATACTGAAACTGTGGTGGAAGAACCCATTGCGGAAAAATCCTTGTTTCTTATCAACAATCATGATCCATGGTATGGAGATATCATAGTTTATCTCCAAACCCAATCCTTTCGGCCTGAAATTTCAAGAACTCAACGTCGGAAAATATAATTCCAATCCCAACAATACAAAATTATTGGAGATACACTTTATCGTCATGGGAAGACTCTATTTTCCGACGTTGTTTAACTCATGAGGAAGCCGAAAGGGCTCTAAATGACTGTTACTCTGGAGCGTGTGGTGGTCATATGTTTGGGTTTGCCACAACCCAAAAGATATTGCGCGCTGGTTATTTCTAGCTGTCTTTGTTTAAAGATTGTATTAACGCGGTCCGAAAATGCCACAACTGCCAAATTTTTGATCGAACGATGCATGCTCCACCTACTCCTCTCCACCCTATAATTGTCGTCGATCCTTTTACAAAATGGGGTATCGATTTTATTACATGTAACCCTCACTCAGCCGGGGGGCATGCGTATATCATCCTTGCGATAGATTATTTTACCAAGTGGGCCGAGGTGATGCCTACATTTTCGGCAGACGGAAAAATTGTTGCAATTTTCATTTTCAATCATATAATTGCTAGGTTGGGTGTTTGACAAGTGATTATCACTGATCATGGGTGTCATTTTTGAAACATTATGATGATTGAACTAACAAATGAACTTGGCCCGTGTCACGATAGTTCTACTCCATATTACCCACAGGCTAATGGTCTGGTTGAAGCCATCAACAAAGTTCTAGTCATCATGATCCGACGATCATTGGGATTCATAGGTTGAATTGGCATAACATGCTATTTTCAGCACTTTGGGCATATTGAACCTCAGTAAAAACATCAACTGGTTTCACCCCTTTCCAATTAGTTTACGGTTTGGAAGCTGTGTTAACCATTGAATGCGGAATCCCATCATTGTAAATGGCCATAGAATTACTTCCAGCCACTTGCAAAGAGGAAAAACGTTTGTTGTACTTGACTCAACTAGATGAGAATCGACGTGATGCTGCACTAGCAATCGAAACTCATGCCAATCGTATTAAAGCTCAGTATGATCGAAATGTTACACCTCGTAATTTTTAGGAAGGAGACTTAGTCTTACTGTACAATCAAGCAAATGATAAGTTAGGTGCTAGAAAATTCGTACCCATGTGGCATGGTCCTTATGTTGTTAAGCGAAAGCTGGCAAAAGGGGCCTATGAATTGGTAGACTTTGACAGGGTCTCTTTAGGTAAGCCCATAAATGGTCTTTATCTGAAGAGATATTATGCTTAAATCTGGGTGTGGAGATTTTAGTTAGGTTAGTTTTCTTTCTAGCTGGTGTGTTTTAGATTAGAAAAGCGTGCTTAGTTTAGAGAGTGTTTTCGTCATTATTCCTGCTTATCGTGATTTTACTCTTGATATTGCAGATGTAGACATCTCTTCAAATGTACATTGGTTTTGCTGATGGTGCTTGTCGTAATACATGGAACATTTCTTCCACAACTTGGGTCATTTATTCACCCTTTGATGAGTTGGTATCTATGCATGGGGTAAGCCTCCATCAAACAACGAACAACATTGCAGAGTATAGTGCAATGATTGAGTTATTATCTGAATCCATCTCATTTGGGATTCAGAGATTGATTGTGAGGTTAGATTCTAAACTCGTTGTGTTACAGCTTAATAGAGTTTATGCCATTAGAAATCCAGTGTTATTGAGATTATTTTTGAGAGTTTGTTTCTTGGAACGTGAATTTGACTATATTGAATATCAACATATTCCAAGATATTTAAATACATTAGCAGATGCAATTGCTTCTCGAATGTTAAGTAGATATTTGCAATAATCAAACAGTAAATTTAAAAACATTCCATAAACATGTTTTACAAGATATCCAGTAATAGTGATATAGCATAGCATATGAGTGTGTCAAATATACATCGTCTTCGATCATAGGTTGAAAAACACCTTATGATCGGCAAAATGATAGTACAAGAAGCAAAAATGTCATATGAGTCTACAACAGGCGATCATCCTATCACTGGTGATGATCACGATAAGAAACCACTGTATGGGCCACCCTAAAAAGGAACCTCCTGAAAGGTCCTGGGACCCCAATCACATAGCGTTGTAGCCTAAGAGGAATGTCATCTATGCTGGTCTCTGGAATGCCTGCTGTCAAACTCTCTAGATGGTTTTTTAATTCGGCCAAGGTCTCTGTAGATTCGTCCTGTGGGGCTGGTGCTACTGCAACTGGCTATTTCCTCTCATAAGGCCGGAGAGTGGCTGGTCGCCGTGGACCTACATCTGCATTTGAAACATTTTGTTATCAGTTTTGAGATGATCTAAAAAAAAAAAAAATTAAATTAGAAAATGTTGAAAATGATTTTACCTGAGTCATCCCATTGCTCTCTTGGTGGAAGAGCCATGTCTGGGTCACCACGATAATCCATCCCAGCATAAGGAAAATCCTGAATCACGAAAATTTGGTTCTCCAACCAATGAAAATACTCAGGAGGAAATCGAACAACCTCTGAACCCTCCTCAGGATGACGGGCCATAACTGCAACCCAATGCATCAGTTTGGGCTCTCGGGGAAGTCCAGCTCCAACGGAAAGATGCTGTGGGACCAACATTGGGACCCTCTCTAGACCAAAGCTCACAACTAAAAAACCATATCCAAAGTTTTTCAGTTGTCCGTTCTTTGCTCTAGTCAGTTGGCCTTTTACATTAGCTAACACAGCTTCGCACTAGTTGAAGATGGTGCCTCGAAAGCAGTCCACTGCCATCCGCATTTGGGATCCAGTGGCCATATGTAGTGTTGCACTTCTACAGAGTCTGGTGACAGTACACACAATCACTTTGAGTTCAGAACGGGAAATGGTTTTGATATCAATCCCTTTGTCCTTGGTTTGGTTGTTACAAAACTCTAGCCGGAGGCTATCGACAAAATGGCCACCTGGCCTAGTCCTGAATAGAGTCAATTGTTCACCTCTCTTAGGCAAACCAGTCAAAAAGTAAATGTCTTCTGGCTCCATTTCGAGTTGCTGGCCACCAATAATGAAACACTGGTCCTGCACATTCCACCTGTCCACCAGCCACTACAGAAAGTACACTTGGGCCCTCATGCCAGGTATGGCCCAGAATTTAAATAAATTGCATGCCTTTAATGCATCAATTGAAGGTTGATGATTGATTGTGGCGAGGTCCACATCCTCGTGCTCCCGTTCCCACCAGTCAAGCATGGTGTATACCCTATAGTGAAACAAAAAGGCGGATTAAAACATTTAAATCAAAGTTTTTGGGCAGAATTTGAAAAATTTAAGTTTGAAAACCTATGCCGCGGGGACCTCACTCTCTAGGTTAGAGACAGTGCGTAGCTCTGCACTCTGCCTTAACAGCAGGTGTGGGCCCCTGACTTTTTTCCTTCTAAGAAAAAGTCGAGGTCCGCAGGTTTCGCATGGTGCGCTTGCGGACCCCCGCGCGCGGTCTTTTAACCTAAATATTTCCTAAAAATGAAAATAAAAACCTAAAAACAAATTTCAAATGGTTGAAATGCAAGAGTAAAGTGATGTGGATTACCTGGAGGTGACGGTGGTCGATTCCAATGGATAGATTTTCCGCAATATTCATGGGAAGTTTCTTACCAAAAGCTCTCTTTTCTCACTCTGAAGTCAAATGGTAAAAATGGATTTACAAAAGCCCTTTTTATAAGATTTTTTGAATAAATGAATTTTTAATTTGTTTATTTTTCACTTTAAAGAGGTAACTTTTGAAGCATTTTTATTTATTTTAAACAGGTATGAGTAATGTTTGAGTTTTTGTGCAGGATAATGGATTTTTCAAGGAAAATTGATCATTTTCGGCAAAAAACATTAGAGTCATCTTTAAGCTCTTTTCTGACTCCTAAAATATGAAAAGATTGCCGAGTTTTTCTTTTTAAGCTCGTTAAAAGGGAATTAAAAGGATGGTCCACTTACAGCTCTTTTCTAACGGTATAAACATGAAAATATTGCCAGATTTTTGTCGTTTCAAATTCGATATTGGTTATAAAACGACGTGTCTTTGATTGCTTTTTTACTTTTTCGGATCAGGACCACTAATTATGAAAAGTACTCCTTGATCGTAATGGTCAAGTAGTTCTCTCAAGTATTATTTTATACTTTTCGGGCTTGGGAGACACAAATCTACGAAAAAGGACAACCATGGAGTTTTCTTAAGTTTTTTCAGACTCCCTAAAATTGAAAAACGCCGAGTTTCTCCTATACTGGACTCGTTAAAATTTAACAATAAAGGACCTGTTCAATTACAAACAGGAACGGACCACTCCTTCTTAGGGTTCGAATTTAAACTAAGTTGGACTCATCCGAAGGATGAGCTTATAATCAAGCAAATGTTATACTCCTCAAGCTTGTCAAAAATAAAGAGGTACTTGCCAGAAATAGTGGGGGAAAAGAGAGAAAATGAACCTGTTTGTCATACTTTATGTCTCAAAAAAACATTTAACCACTCTTGAACACGACACTTTTTGTTCACCTGGGTTGGGAAATCCTTTGCCTAACAGTTAATCAAACCATATTGAAAGTCTTCAGCCAGTGTCTGGGTATTAGCTTTGGGTCAATTGTCACCAAACCATCTGCAGTGTCGTTATGTGTTCAAGAGGTCAGTGAAAATAAACCATTCATCTGCAAAATATTTGTCATCCATCTTGACCATCCCTGAGTCAGTCCTTGCAGCTGTATTTCTTCAAACTTGATCTATGATTTCGTGTTGTGGGCTTGCCTACGACGGATCGCTTTCTATCGAATTCAACTCATTATCTAGAAAGATGATCTAGAAATCATCAGTATCTTGGGATCTACATGCCTCAATGGCAGGTTTCTCGCCTTCGATGATAGGTTGCATCATTGACCTTCGATCAAAGGATTCCGTGACATGTTCGACATCAACACATCTATTCACATTTCATGGATTGTACTGAGTACTTTGAGAGCCATTGACATTAACGGTGGTTTCTCTCACACTTGTTAACAATTTACATCATTGACTGGTAATCAAGTGGTTTCTACCATGTTCGACTTCAACACATTCATTCACATTGATAGAATCATACTATTTCGGGAAGTAGAAATCAAGACCATGGATCTAGTTTCCACCATCCAGGCTGCGAGGAATTTTGTATTCATTATATAGTGGAGTATTCATAAACAGATGGGTGCATCCATACTGTGTCTACATGTGTCTATACTTGTGATGTATTACAAGATCATTCCTATATCAGAGCAATTTAGTCTAGTCAGTTTTGATCTGAGTATGGGAATGCCTACCTCAACGATGATATGATCTCATATATATATTTTGCATTGAATGATTTTACAGGTTCCAACCAGGCTCTTCATAAGATGATCCTCGAAATGATAAAGTACTTCACTCTTCTTAGATGATAAATGAAATCCTCATCTACTACAGACTTCGCACTTTAGGGGGCAATCTGTTACACAAAATATTGTCACCATGACTTTTTGCAGTCAGTGTGAGTCTTTCACCACTCATACTGTCCTCCTTTGCAAGTCTCAAACCTCGGCTCTTCATGTCAAGCTTTAAAAATGAGAGAAAGTCTTTGAAAATCTATAAAACTCTGGTTCCACACTTTCTCTTACTGTTACCTACGGTCCTGCACCCCTTGGTCATGTTACCTGTGGACCTGCCTGCTCTGTCTCTAAAGGAGTGGGTGCGGACCCCTGTGAAAGTCAAAAGGGCACATGTTTATTCTTAAAAACTCACTTTAGGTTAAATCTGAATGCTTCTAGAAGGAATCTTGACGTGGTTGGTTAGCTCCTAGGTGGTTCATGCATCCCATAACTAAAGGATCTAACCCCTTGATGAGAGGAGCTTATCCATTTGAAGGAGGGCTCTATCCCTTTGAAGGTGGACCTAGTAACTTCCCTCCTCTGCACTATAAATTGAGGCATTGGGCTGGTTGCTAGGGAGGTTGAAAGCTAAACATTTTTTAGGGTAAATGCTGTTGGAATTTAGAATTCCTACTGGAGCTTGAGAGGAGAGATTACATAACTTTTGGCTTCTTTGGGAAGAGAGTGAAACTTGTCAAAGTAGAGGAGATTCTTGCTGGACCCTGGGAGGAGCTTGTACAACATCAAGGCACCAAGGTTGTAAAGTTCTTCTTTGTTTAAAGTTAATACAATCAGATTCATTTTTCTCAATAAATTGTCTTCTATGGTTTATTTCATGAATTCCTTGATCATCATGATAAATATGGTTTATTATATTGGCTTTTCAGGTGCTATTTGATGTGTGTGCCTGTTTGTGTTTGCGGATTCTTTAAAAGGGAGCTCATTTGGACAAACGGAGCGTGACTTCCACAAACTAGCACTGGACCCGAGGTAGGCCTAAAACATCTATTAGCCTTTATTTATAAATCGCATATTTAGAGAAAGATAGAATTTGTTTGGTTTGCTTGTCGCTAGATATCTGTAGATACTAGAGAGATCGGTCTTGTCCACAAGAACGATTTATCCGCCTGACAGATAGTCTTAATATCCTAATAGGGTAATTGGTAGATTGTTACTCCCCTATACTACTAGTGTAACCCCTTATTATTATTAGTACAACCCCCTTATTATATTGATTTACCCATGTAGTTCCCATATTGTTACTATTGTGCCCCATAGAAGCCCATTATTGTTATTATTGTGCCCTTACATTATTATTGTTATGTCGGCTCTGGTTATATTATGACCCCTTAGACTCCTATATATAGAAAGGAGGTCTTTTCATTTGTATCATCGAAGAATTGTTCATTTATGTAATGCAAAGGAGGTTACCCCCTCGAAGAGGCTGAATTCTAAGGCGTTGATCTATCTTTTCTATCTTTTTCTTGAGCTAGTTTCATAACATTTGGTATCAGAGCTTTGGATTCTAGGGTTTCGCTGCTCCAAATAGGTCATCGTGGCATTTTCACTATAACTTTTTTTCTGCGATGTTTCAGAAGCTAAAAAAAAAACCCATTTGAGAATAAATTACTCTAAACCTTGGGTCCAAATTTCAGAGATTTTTGCGCTATATTTGCGAATACATGATCTTAGGAAGTTGGTCTTTTTGCAGACTCCAGAATTACATTCCAAACAGGTGACCTGGGGAAAATTGTCATAACTTTCTCTCTGAGCATAGGATTGAAATTTTGTAAGAAGGTACAGAAAGAGGATGGACTGTAGTTTCTTGTATATATTTTTCAGAGCCAAAGGTCAAAACAGTGACTCGTGGCACGTCATACAAGTTTGCTCTACTGAACTAGTCTATAATTAGGTCACTGTGGGATATTTCCCATAACTCTTCCTTGGAGAATCCAATTTGGATCAGACTGGTGGCATTGGAAAGAGGAAATAGAGGACTATTGCAGGTCGCAATTTCAGAACAGGAAGAACCGAAATTACAGAGTTATAGTCATTTCAAGATCGAGCTCCTAAAATCAAGAAAAGGCGATATGCAGAAGTTTGATGGCAAGGATCTAGTAAATTGGATACTTCAGATGGAGCAATATTTTGATCTACATGGTGTACCACTGTTACAAAAGGTATTTATTGCATCTTCATATTTAGAACCAGATCAATTTTTATGGTATAAAGGGCTCTGTTCTCGTAAACAACCTGTTATGTGGTTAATTCTCATGGAGGAAATGATAGCACATTATGAGGATACAAAGAGCAACACCTTCTTTAGAGCAACATCACAACAATTGGAAAGATTAAAAGGGCTTTGTGACATAGTGGAAAGTAAAATTATGGCAACAAGGAAGTCTACTCCTCACAACTATAAAGATGGAAGTGTTGCTTCTCCTAGCCTTCCACAACCTACAATGGTTACACCACAACAATTGGAAGAAAAAAGGGAAAAGGGCTTTGTTATAATTGTGATAGAAAATGCACTAAAGGTCATAAGTGTGCTGAGAAAAAATTATTTTACATAGAGTATGAAGAGGAGGAAGAAAAGGATCAAGAAAAATCAAAATAAGAGGATATACGACAAGATCCAACCCCAGAGAAAGAAGAAATGAATCAGACCATATCTTGTAAAGCATTGGAAAGAATTACCACTCCTCAAACTCTCAAGATAGAAGGACATATCAAGAAGAAAAAGGTGCAAGAAGTGAAAGATCACATCGAGAAAGAAGAAATGAATCCAACCATATCTTGTAATTCATTGGTCGGAATTACCACTCCTCAAACTATCAAGATAGAAGGACATATCAAGAAGAAAAATGTTCAAGAAGTGAATGATCACATTGAGCATCAAGAAATGAATCTGACCATATCTTGTAAAGGATTGGAAGAAATTACCACTCCTCAAACTCTAAAGATAGAAGGAAATATCAAGAAGAAAAAGGTTCAAGCAGTGAAAGATCACATCGAGCATCAACAACAAGTTCTCCAACTTTTAAAGGATAATGCCACATTGGTGCAAAATCGAATGAAACAACAGGTAGATCAACATCGTAGTGAAAAATGTTTTGATGTAGGTGATTGAGTATTTTTATTTCTACATCTCAAGCAAGCTATTTATGAGAAGGAAATGTTGGCAATACTACATGCACTTAAAAAATGGCGACCTTACCGAATAGGAAGACACTTCAAGGTAAAAAAGGATCATGATAGTCTTAAATACTTTTTAAAACAACTATTATCTTTAGAAGGACATAAAAAATGTGTCACAAATATGTTGGGTTATGACTTTGACATCACCTATAGAAAATGGAAGCAAAATTTTGTTGCAGATGCACTCTCAAGAAAGGATGAGGATGTGGAAGCATTGTTTTGTGCTATTTCTATTATCCAACTAGATTGGATAAACGAAGCAAGGGATGAATGGAAGAAGGAAAAAGAAGTATGGCCACTTATTCAAAAGTTGCAAAATATCCCAATTCAAACAATATTGTCAGAAATTGAAGAGGAAGGAAAAATTATATTGGAACCTGGAGCAGTCACAAAAACAAGAACCTACAGCTACAAAATAGATCACTTTCAGAGTATCTCATCAAGTGGAAGAACTTACCCGCTGAAGATTCCACATGGGAGAACAAGAATTTTATACAGAAGCATCAAGAACTACTCAAGCGTTGAGGACAACACTTTTTGAAGGAAAGGGGCATGTTACACCCTTATACTACTAGTGTAACCCCTTATTATTATTAGTACAACCCCCTTATTATATTGATGTACCCATGTAGTGCCCATATTGTTACTATTGTGCCCCATAGAATCCCATTATTGTTATTATTGTGCCCTTACATTATTATTGTTATGTCGGCTCTGATTATATTATGAGCCCTTAGTCTCCTATATATAGAAAGGAGGTCTTTTCATTTGTATCATTGAAGAATTGTTCATTTATGTAATGTAAAGGAGGCTGCCCCCTTGAAGAGGCTGAATTCTAAGGCGTTGATATATCTTTTCTATATTTTTCTTGAGTTGGTTTCATAACATAGATATCTCCTCCTGCTATCATATGTAAGGTATGCAGAAGATCCTCCCTTACTCCTTTAAGCAGGACCAGCTTCAGTGACTTAGGGTCAAGTGTGCCCCTGGCCCTTTTGTAACTGAGTTGGAATCTTTCTTCATAGTCTTCTAAGGATTCATCTTGACCTATGGTCATCCTAAAAATCTCTTCTTTAGTATCCTTTGACCTACAGTAGTCCCTATATTTGTTGTTAAAATCCTGTTGCATCTGAGCCCAATTTGTGATGCTATCTCTAGGTAAACCCATGAACCAGCACAGTGCTGCATCCTTGAGGGTAGATGGAAATAGTTTTAAATTTTGCTCATCATATGTATAGTCATAGGTTTGTCGTATAACAACAAACTCAAATAGGAAAGTGGCAGGGTCCTCTGTGGTTAGGCCATGGAAATGAGGTAGAGGAGAGGGGCTTATATTCTTCATCTTAGTGTCCCCATTGGTCTCCATGATGGGGAAGGCACCCTCAATTCTCTCTCTATTCCTATGTCATTTCGATTTTCAGCCATTGGTTCAGTAGGAATGGGTTCTTCCTCTTCTTCTTCCCCTGTAGGTTCCTCAAATATGTAAGGTTTCTCACCTAAAGGGTCTTCCAATTCACTGTCACTGAAGAAGAGAGAAGGTTGACTGTTGGATGCAGTGGGGGTATTTGACAAGAATTTCTCTAAATTGTCCCTATTCCTACGAGACATGAAACGAAATATTTTTGGGTTGTTTTTTGTAAGATTTATTTATTTTTTATTTTTTATTTTTAGCTGGAAAGTACTCTGTAGAAAGGAAATTGCTGATTGAATGAAAAACCACTAACAAGAAAAATACTTGCTGAATTGAAATTCTACTTGCTGAATGAAATTGTTGATTGAAGGAAGACTACTAACAGAAAAATACTACTTGCTGAATTGAAATTCTACTTGTAGAATGAAAAGGAAAGCAGATAATGACAAATGAAACAAAGGAAGCTACTAACAAAAAAACTACTTACTGAATTGAAATTCTACTTGCAGAATGGAAAGGAAAGCAGATAATGACAACTGAAAGAAAGGAAGAACCTAGATTACTTTGCAGAAATAAACTAATGGAAGAAAATTGGAGACTAGAAATAGAAGAAAGCGGTAACCACATTCTACTTAGACACCTCCCTGACCACGGTGCCAAAAAGTGATGAGCCTAGGTATTGCAACAAGAATGCTGCAACTCCCAGGGCTACTAGCTTTACTCATCAACCCGAGGTTCGTATGAACTTGGAGGTGACAGTGCTATATGCACAAGCAAAAGTGAAGGTACTTCCTGTTGTCACTGCTCATCTGGCAAAAGACCCCAGGGGTTCCAAGCCAAACTTCTATAGGGTCAGAAGAAGCTTAATTCTTTGATGGAAGAAGAGAAAATCTATTCTAAGAAAGAGCTACTCTACTATAGTAATGAAGAAAACATGTAATGCGAAACCACACCATAACCTAATTAACCAATTAAACATCTATGCTAAGCAAAATTGCTAAATCAATCACTAACCTAATGCTAATATCTAAGTTGTAGAGGTAAAGAGCATCAAACTATACTAAGGTGTAAGCAAAGAAAATTAATCTAAATTGGTTTTCAAGCGGAAGAGAAATCGGAGGTCGAAATCAGTGAAAGGAGGATGTAAGGAAGTAGTAGTGCATAAGAATTGTTGGATCAGCCAACGAACAGAAGATGAACGGTGGAGATCTTATCGTGAAGGCTTAAGTGACTAGATGGATGAACAGGGTGAATGCACAGGATGAACGACTGAGGTCTTATCATGGAGGTTAAGTGGATAGATGGACAAACCAAAAGAATAAACAGGATGAACGACGGAGATCTTATTGCGGAGATGAAGTCAAGAGATAGACGGATAAGATTAATCGGTGGATGGATGGTGGAGATCGTATCACAAGAAAATGAAATGTGTGGAAATGATGGAGTGAGTTTCGAAGGCGGTAAGTATTTTCTCGTGCACCCTCAAGGCCGTAAGCTGTATTTTGGAATTTCATGCGATTAGCCTAACTGTACGACACGTAGCACAAGAAAGCCACTTTTCTAGTGTGCTCTTGGGCGAATACCGGTCGTGCAAGAATCTGCATGAGATGACGCCATAGCTATTGGATCAAGCGAGGCAAATTGATGGTGGAGATTACAAAAGGGTAAAGAAAACATGTAGAAATTATGGAGCAGATTTTTTAAGGCGGTAAGCACATTATCACATGCCCTCAAAAATATAAGTTGTATTCTGAAATTTTACGCGATTAGCCTAACTGAGCGACACGTAGCACGAGAAAACCACTTTTCTTGCATGCTCTCGGGCAGATAACAACCGTGCAAGAGTCCGCACGAGATTGCGCAATAGTCGTAGGATCATGCGAGGTAGATCGATGGTGGGGGTTTAAAGCGTATAAAGTGTTGAGGTGACGTGATAACCGTCGGATCAGGCGAGGCAGATTGACTGTGGGGACTTAAAGTGCATAAAGTAAGTGGAAGACTTCACGTGAGGCAGTAGTTGGATAAACAAATGAATCAGACGGTGATTGGGAAGGTTTTTTGTGGATCAGATGGTAATGAAACAATGCATGAAGAACGTGATGAAGGCAGTTTCAAATGAAAAACGAAAAAAAAACCAATGAGCGTGGACAAGTAATTGCATCAAACTACAAACTCCATAGCTCATGCGAGAACCAGAAACCTGTGTTTTTGGGGTTGCTGAAGGGTCTCTTCCTTAATTCATGGTCCCAGAGGGAGGAGGTGAGGTCGAGACACCTGCAGAAAACCTTGTGGTGATCTTTTCCTCCTAGCTAACCTGTGAACTGAAAGAAGGCACAAATGGAAGTAAACTAAATCACAACAGATCTACTCTACACTATTGTAAGTGGAATGAAGCTACTTAAGAAAATGAACAGAAAACCAGTAAGCTATGCTATACTGTTGTAATGGAAATGTAGCTACTTAAGAAATTGAACAGAAAACTAGGAAGCTACTTAAGAAAATGAACATAACTAGAAATCTATGCTAGCATACATGTACAACAAAGAGGAGCTTTGGTTGCTCGGGTTGGGTCCTAACCCAAGAGCTTCTGCCCTCTTATTTAACTCAGATTTGGCTCAAAACAGAACTCATATTTATTATAAAAACCATGGATTACATAGAAAACTGTCACAAGTCTTGTAGCTCAGAGATAAAGCATAGTTTTACAATAAAAATCTGAATCCTACTGAGGTCCTAAGCCTCTCTACTTATACATCTGAAGTCTCCAACAACTTCCTTCCCATTAGGGAGGCTTGGCTCCCCACTCAAGATAAACTAGTTTCTGTCACTTTCACTTGCTTGGCTGTCTTTTAGTCCTCATGATTTGGTTGTTTTCACTCCGAGATGATGGAGGAATATTCAAATGGAGGGGCAATAAATGAGGAGGATTTGCTTCCTATAATTCCTCTCCCTTGTCCCATTCGAGTTTTGACCAAGGTCTTTGACACAGTTCCTTGCTTTTATCCTTTATTTCTGCATTTGTCCTTGCTTTTATCTTTCATTCCTACATTTCATGCACATTAGACCAAAAAGCAAAATATCCAACTCTAACTCATCTCATAAACAAGATATAATCAAAAGTATGCAATAAGTTGTGAGAATAGTTGGTTTGACTAAGCTAGGAGGTGAATTAAGGCCAATTAAGGCCCATATAATTACCCAATGATGAGGCTCATCAAGTGCTAGAAGGAGGGAAACCATATTTTATGGCTAATAAATCCACCCAACCACATCATACTTCCTCTGGACAAGGTAGCAACATACCTATCACCTCTTCGGCTCATATTCTTGAAGTAGGCAAATATTCTCAGCCCAGACCGGAACAAACTTACAAAGTTACCTACAAGCACATCTAAGCAATTCATCCTATAATCCATCACTTTCTGAAGGCTATTGGATTAATTCTTAGAGTGCATAATCTTTATTATTTTCCAAATAAGAAAGAAACAACTCCTACCGAGATAGTGGTTTCTAAGGTGTAAGCTCTAATTTTTGCTACTCTTGAAGAGTTAGCACAATTTCAGAAAACAAAAAACAACTAGAACAACATGCACCTTAAAACAAAGTAGACGAGTATATTGTTGTGCTCTTAGATGACATTTTCCACGAGTTAGATGGTCTCGAAGGAGATTCCTCTGATTCTAAAGAGGAGGAGGAGCACAGAGATAAGAACATGGCAAACCAAGATCTAGATTGGATGTCTCAGGGCCCACTCACTTTTCCAGGTATTTTACATAAGATGCCAAGATACCCAGAAAATTTGTTAACGAAATATGACCCTGACAAGGCGATCAAAGCAGAAGACCATTTGGATAACTTCTAACTAAACTGATAGATGCTCAAGGTATGTTATGTCGATGTTTCATGTAGACTATTTCCTTGTACCTTAAATGGTAAAGTAGTTGTTTGGTATCACAATATTCCTACAAACTCAATTCAGGATTGGAAGGGGTTTAAAAAGTTGTTCCTTGGAAATTTTGTTGATGACAAAACCCCTAGCGATGTTCTTAAAGGAGTTAGGGAATATAAATATGGAGCAGAAAGAAAAGGTTACAAATTTTAATTAGAGGTTCAATCAGATATTGAAATTTTTTCCCATAGATACGAAACCTCATTACTCTATCACAATTGACTACTATGCTTTTTCCTTGCCGACAAGCATAGCACAGTTTGTAAAGAGAATGGTGAAAGAAACTTTGGCGTAGAATTTCAAAGAAGCCATCACAGTTGAAAAGGACTTGCATGTGATTGGAGTCATTGTTGACGATGAATCATCTAAAGAATCTAAGGATACTGGAAAAAGGTCTCAGGCCTCCTCAAACAAGGCCAAGGATAAAGAAGTTATTGATCTTGAAAGCTTGACCAGGACCATAAAGTCTTTGTCTAATGAGTTGGAAGAGTTAAAATAAAGGACTAGTAAGACCACTATTAGAAGCAAGCCTCCAAAGTTCAAGTTCTTGAGAAGGACTAACAACAACAACAAAAATAGTAGTTAGTCGTCTAAGTTTGCATAGAGTGCAAATGTCGTGTTGAATTTCGAAAGCATGGGAATGGACCAATATTTTTATATTCATCAAGAATATCATTTAGAAAAGACATGGCCACAATGGAATCACAACATGAACGTTGTGGCTGCACATATCATTGACATCATACTTTCAGATGAGCATATTGAGCAGATAGAATAAAAGGAAGAATTTGTTGCAAATGAAGAGATGATAGGTATCAGACATGTACTGAATACTTTCAGTTGTGTGTTCATTGCTTAAAAGAAAAATGCTGAAGAACCACCACTGGATGATGCCCTAGGTCAGAAAAAAAGTATTTGATACAAGTTGAGGAGCCAAGGGCCTGCTCCTGAACAAGAGCTGACAAGGAAAAAATTGAAGGAACACTTGTTAAGAAAAATCACACCATCTGTCAACTCACCTCATAACACTCAGAACAAGTCTAGAAATGTTGTTATAGCAAAGAATACTTCCACCAATAGTAAAAGCAAGTCTACTATTCCAGAAGTGTCAAACAAAGCCACTCCTCTATACACTTTGATAATGTTTGTTGCGTTGGATTATAATATAGTGGAAGACATGAAGAAAGATTGCACAAATATTTCAATCTTCGAGCTTACAAGGATAACAAGCCAACGGGAGCTACTTGTCTAAGTCCTTGATTAGATTTCTTTAGGTGATAATGCTTCTTTTTATCAAAAGGTGTCCAGTAATTCTTTTGTTCCCCTGGAGTCAATTGTGAAAGCATTAAAATTAGAAGCTAACATTCTCTGCCCTCCATTTTTATTGACTTTTGAAATTTTCAATTAGAATGTTCAAAATTGTTTAGTTGATTTTGGTGCATCCATAAAGGTAATGCCATTGTCTATTGCTAAGATGATCAATTAAAAATGGGATAAGATTGATGCATAGATTATTCAACTTGACAGGTCTCTTGTCCAAGCCAATTTTGAACTCAGAAATGTTCTTATTCACCTATCATCTGATCACCAAGTTCACCAATTCATAAACATAGTAATTATGGACATCACGAAAGCCTACGATGTATTGCTAAGTAGAGACTAGTCTACCAAACTAAAGGGTTATTTTGTTACCAATTGGTCACATTTATGTCTTTCGTACAAGGGAAGGAATAACCAAATCTGGGTGGAATTACAACCTTACATGAAACACACTATTACACCCTTTGAGGGGAAAAACAAGCATGTTTCTTTCATAGATTTGATTTTCAGAAAATGCTTTTTGGAGACTGACCTTGGGTGCTACCTTGCTCAACCTTCCCCAGTCCCACTAGACACACATTTGGAACTCCTTCCCATTCCAACTATCGGAAATGACCTATTTACAATAGATATTAGTAGTAATTGCGTAGGATATAGCCCTGGTTTTTTCTCATTCATGGATTTTGTATTTTGACAGCTCTAAGACATTGGAGGGATTTGGAGTTGTTTGTGTTTAGAAAGACCCAAAATAGACAAAACACTTGATTTCTTACCGCTTGGAATTTGATAGCACGAATAACACTACCAAATATGAAGCACTCATCTTGGTCTTACAGAAAGCCATTGACCTCAAAGTTGAGGTGCTTAAAGTAATAGGTGACTCTAATATTTTCGTATAGAAGGTATGAAATACTATACACTGTGTGTCACCTAAATTGAAAAGTTATCAACAAGAGGTATGGAATTTGGTTTCTATATTCCAAGCTTTAAATATTGTATATATTCCTAGAATATGTAACGCAGCTGTGGATGCATTAGAAAATGTTGTTGCTAGGTTCTCACTACTTAGGGACACTTTTTTAGTTGAAATTCCTTATAAGCCATCCATCCTTGACAATATCACTAATTTATTTGTTTTCAATGATGACTAACAGATACTTCATTTCATGGTGAACATTGATGTCTTCAAATATGAAGCCATTGACAAAGACAAGCACGAAAAAGCATTGCAAGATGAAGCTTGAGCGAACAAGGAGAACCCCATGCCTAATGGCATGCTATCATTAGAAAAGATATATGACTTGTAGAATTGCTTTTGAGGACCGGTAAATGTGAAAACTCACAGTTCAACTTGTCGCAAGAATAGATTAATCTTGGTATAGAAATTGATCCGAAGTTTTTCAATCGCGATACTTGTTTCACACCTCAAGAGTGGCAAGCCTTTATCCAACTTTTTAAGTAGTACTAAGATGTATTCACGTGGATTTATGATGAACTCAAAACCTATAGCACACGAATAATCCAACATGTTATTCCAATAAAGGAAGGGGTCAAGCATTTTCAATAGAAGATTCGAAAAGTACATCCGACACTTGAGCCCCTGATTTAGGATTTAAGGAAGATGTTGAATGCTCAGATCATTTATAAAGTGTGACATTAGACATGGGTCTCTAATCTAGTCCCAGTAAGAAAGAAGTCTAGGGAGATTCGCCTATGTGTTGATTTTCGAAACCTCAACCATGCCTCGAACAAAGATAATTATCTAGTGTCATCAATGGAATAGATATTACAGACAGTATTGGGGTCATAATTTTTTCCTCTGCTTGATGGATTTTCTAGTAACAACCAGGTTCTAGTCTCTAAACCTAATAAATTGAAGACAACATTCCAAACAAAGTGGGGCATGTTCAATTTTAGAATAATTCCATTTGGGTTGGTTAATTTCGGTGTAAATTTCCAACATGAGATGGACATCGCATTCCACGATTTTATTAGTTAGAGCATGGTGATGTATCTTGATGATCTCATGGTGTTTTCAAAAAATAGGTCTGACCACTTGCGTCATTTGAAGCAAATCTTTGAGCGATGTCAAAAATAAAAGATATCTCTTAATCCCAAGAAGACATTTTTGCAGTGTCTGAGGGAAATATCTTACGCCACATCATAGAAAAAAGTGGGATTAAAGTGGACCCTGAAAGGGTCAAGGCTATCACACAAACTCCCTTTCCAGTGAACAAGAAATTCATTCATTCCTTCTTGGGGAAGATAATTTTTCTCCTTAAGTTCATCTTTGAATACACTCAAATAGTGAAACCCATGCAGGAGATGGTGAAGAAGGATGTAGTATACAAGTGGGATAAAAGGGAAAAGGATGTATTTTCCCATATTACGCAAGCAATCATAGAAGCACTATCCTTATATAACCCAATCTTCAAAAAGGATTTTCTTCTTTACACCTTTGTTGTTGATACTTCTCTTGTCGTCGTGCTTACATAGAAAGATGATCAAAATAATGAGTAGCCTACATCCTTTATAAGTGCTAGCTTACAATGACCTGGAATTAACTACCCCACCATTGATAAATAAGCTTATGCAGTCTACAAGGTAGTGAAGCACTTTTGGCCCTATCTTTTGAAGAATCATTGTATCATCTTTGTTCTGCACCCAACAATCAAATCATTGTTTGTTAAACAAGAGTTGGGTGAGAGAAGAGCAAACTGGATGACTGATTTATAGGAGTATGATTTCAAATTCGAACAAGTTCACACTATCAAGGGTCATGGTCTATGTCGGCTAGTAGTAGAAGTAGTGAATACACCATAAGATGATTCATCTCGATGGGTGCAGGAGATCGAGATGTACAATGTGGAGTAAGCTTTCCCCACTAACATTCAAACCTCTTGGTACACAGACGTGTGACAATATCTTGAGCACAATACTCTCCCCTCTGTTGAGGCCTCGAAAATCGCTGCCACAACAAAGGGGATACCACCCGGTCCGGACCTTAATGCAGCTCCTTTTCCGTTTGGAATAGTGGTTCCGACTGGGGATAATGGGACCAGTTTCCCAAGAAGTATAAGTGAATGGGATGGATGAATGACTTATGAGATAAGATGGTAATGAGCGGACAGCTAAACTATAAACAAAATGTAATAACTATAATCGGATCCCGGGACTTATTACTAGGCAAAGCGTAGCGTTTGATGATCTGTGATTTAAGGCAGGCATATAAATGACTCTAACACTTTAAGCATAGACGTTTGAACCATTTAAACATTGCTCTGCATAATTAGTTATGCAGAGCGATTAGAGCGAATTACTACGCTTAATCATTCATATCATTGATACATGCATGAGTGAAAGAGATAACAAATCAACACAAACATTCAATAGTGAAGCGAAATGACGATTCGCTGTTATATCGCATACATGCATTCAACAATAGCAAAGATAATAACACAGCAATTCATATAATCAGAAAGAACACAGATACAGATAATAGTACCATGTAAGCTGATCGATCAATCCAGTACATCAATCACTATGTCGCAGTCCTTCCTTCCAATCGGAAAGCATTCCAAACAACAGACAGTCGTGCGCAATTGTATAAAACAGCCTTCTAATCAAAATTCAGAACCATTGGTCGAGTTTCACAAAAAGAATATAGACTGAAGCACAATAGTGCAAACTTCAGCCTTTAAGTCTTATTACAAAATTTTACGACCCTCTCCAAAACAATGAAAGGGTCTATAAATACTATACTAATCTAAAGATCTAAACAACTGAAAAGCTATTAAATTGGCATCAATAAATGTTTTTTCCATTTTCCTGGCGATCTGGCAGTTGGCGGCAATGCTTCATTCGGTGGGTTCTTTTCCTTTACTCCTTAGCTCACATATCGCCAGCATTGGCTCTACTTCTGGTGGAGTGTTGAGACGCGAAGTCAGCTGAGCATCATAAGTAGCATCTTGAATGTCGGGGATGAGGCATCCGAGGGCATCCGTTAAACACTTGAGAGCGGATCTTTGAGTATGTGGCTTGACTAGAAAGAGCCAATATGCGTCAGAGGTTAAAGTATTTACTCCAGTAATTAACTTCCTCTGTTCCTCTAAGCCAGGATAACTTGCTTGTTCGAGCATATCTGTTGGTGTTATACTTCCAGGAGTGCACTTAGAGATCATATTTTCCAGATAAAGTGTATCATTGACTAGGTCGGTCATGTTGCTGGTAATTATTTTACACCTGGAAGCCGCCCTTTCTGCCTTCATTACCTGAGTATTCCATTCAGTGAAGAGTATGTCCTTATACGTTTCATGGATTCGGGACAAATTCGCCGCTTTCCCTTCTGGAGTGTCTTGCCACTCAAAATATTCGGATATGGCATCTTCGGCCTGATCTAGCTCATTTCTGGCCCTGTCTATTTGCTTACACACTGTTGTCGATATTTCGCATAATGACTCCGCCTTAGCAAGTTGTTGACATAGAAGTCTGATCTGAGACAGTAATGCGCTATTTATTTGAGTTTCCTCTGCTCTGAAATTTTTTACGTTCTGTGTGCTCTTGATGCCTTCGAGCTGTGCTGATAGTTGAGCTATTCGCTCATCTTTCGATTGCATCATCAGCTCATTTGATGCTTTCAACTGTGACAATGCTTCTGACAATTCTTTTGCCTTCTGCGCTTCACTTTGGTTTATCCTCTGTCTTTCAATTTGCAGTTGCTGGGTTAACAAATTGTTTTCCTGCTGTTGAGCCAGCAACTGCTCTTCCACCTGTGCTGCTTTATTTTTCGCTTCAATCACCTCTGCCTGCAATGCATATATTTCATGATCTTTAGTCTTCAACAGAAGACTTACCTCCGATGCTTTGTCGATGGTTGCTGC
Organism: Pinus tabuliformis; assembly: GCA_031772625.1. Classification (NCBI taxonomy): domain Eukaryota; kingdom Viridiplantae; phylum Streptophyta; class Pinopsida; order Pinales; family Pinaceae; genus Pinus; species Pinus tabuliformis. The sequence continues at coordinate 567,574,401 of CM062808.1, read as the reverse complement.
AGAATAAGCTCCTGCGAATTGAGATAGTTTAGTTAGATCATCGGAGGGATCTAAATCCTCCTTCCAGACCATATTGCCCATGACTGTTTGCTCAGGCAAGATAGAAGGTTGATCAAGCCTTCGTCTTTTCTTAGAGCGCTTAATAACGGCTCTATGCTTTGGGCTGTAGAAAATATCCAGGGGAGGAATTTCTTCCACCTGGAGAACAATTTGATCGGAAGGGTCCTTATTGATGATCTCAACATCCTGTGAAATGGGTGGGCCGCTGGTTCCTCCTAGAACCTGAGAAGAAGTGATATCGGGCGCATCGCTTGTTTTAGAGGAGCCTGTGTCTTTGGAGCCTTCCTTACCACTGATAATGGAATCGAATTGATTCCATTGTTTAATCAATTCAGGATCAATGGAAGATTGCTTATGGGCTTTGCTCCGTTCTTTCTCTTGTTCTAACTTCTGCTGTTCTTCAAGTGATTTTCGCTGCTGCTCCTCTTGCGTTTTCCGCTGCTGCTCCTCCAATTCCTTTTTCTGCCTATCTGCTAGTTCTTTCTTTAATCTCTCTTCTTCCTTCTTCTTCCTCTGCTCTTCTTCCCTCTGTGCCTTTTGCTGCCTTTCTATCTGCTCCTTTTTCTGCCTCTTTGCTTGCTCTTTTTTCTGCTTCTCAGCCTGCAGCTTTTTCTGTCTTTCCTCCTGTTGTTTATCCTGTTCTTTAGTTGTAACAGGAGGTGAATGTATCTGTTGCCGACCAGGCTCACTTGAGGAAGACGCTGGGGTTGTGGATAATAACTCTAGGGGCAGAGTTTGCAACCTCTGCTCCCTAAGTTTATTAAACTCAGTCAACGCCTCATCGTTGTATTTCATTATGGCAAGCTGTTTGACTTGGCTTATTGTCTCGGCACCTACGAACAAGTCATCAAATATATCCTCTTGATGATCAACTTTTGTTAATTTTTCTTGTTCTAGGGCAATGTAGGCAGTTTTCTTTGGATCATAGAGTCTGCTTGGGAGAGTGGCCAGGGATAAAGCTTGGATTTTTGCTGCTTCTTTTTCTGCGTGCTTGTAATTAAGCAGAGTAAAAACCCCAATTCTTAAAGGAAAAGAGGGCCAACCTTTCTTCTTCTCTTCTTTGAGAGTTTGTGTGACACTGTCGGCCATAATCTGGTAGCAGATTTCCCGGGCTAACAGCTTGTCTGGGATATACAAAGGGAGGACATGTGGCCTAGCCTTACTCCCAAAAACTCTGATATAGGAGAAATACTCTTCCCCAAACCAACTCGCTACGGCAGGTAAGTCAAAGGAGGCTTCATAAGAAATTCTGGAAATGGGTCTGTCAAAAATAGAATAGTAAATGGGCGCCATGAAACCATTACAAATTTGGTACAAGTGGTCCTTGTAAGAGGACTTCCACAATTTCTGATGGTATAAATGAATGGGTGTTGGATCCTGGGTGGTCCATCTCCAACCGAGGACAGGAAACTCAGAATTAAGACACAGGGTATCCATAATGTAAGCAGAATAATAGAATGGAGGGATTTTCCTTTCAGAGACTATAGTTTTGTTTCTGAATTCACGAACAGCTACGACCAATTTATCAGAAAGAATAGTGGCCCAGTCCATGATTATAGAATTGATAGCCGCTTCCATTAGGGGAACCATGTCAATATTGATATTAACAGAGTCCTGTAATCCCCACAATCTACACATCATAATCCCCGCATAGCAATAGGGAGAAGCCAAAGAAACATTGGAGTACTTACCCGAACTTTCATGCTTGTGCTTGGCTGGGTTCTGCCTCCAATCTCGGAGGGGTTTGGATGGTGATTCATTTTCTTTTGCGAATTTCTCCACGAAGGTTTTGTTGTAGACTAGCTCCGGTTCAGGCAGATGATACATTCGCCTCAGGTCATCAGGCTTGAATGACCCGAAAATCCTTCCGTCCCTTGTATGGAAAATTCTATCAGTGATGGGGATTTCTTCGATTGCCCAGCGCACCACGTCTGTGTAAGGGAGAACCTGCTCTCTGGCCGCTATTCTGTGTAAAAAGGAGTCGGCCAAGTCTTTGAGCGTTGCATCAGACTTCCTTAATACATCTACACTAGCCGTTCTCACTGTCACTTTTGGTTGCTCGGCCTCCAACAGATTATATGTGCCTTGCCATGTGGTCCTATGAAGACCAGCGCACGTAGTGTCCGAGATTAAGCCTTTCTTTGAAATTGGAGCAGCTTGACCTGCAACAGATGTTGTAGTAGAACCAGAACTCCTCTTATTTTTCTTCCCCATCATGTTCAGGCTTTCTTCAACAAACGAACTCTACACAAGTGCGAGAGAAATCGTAACACGAGGAATAATGAAGACAAAGCATAATTGGAAAGGTATATATCACTTGAAGCGTGGCGCTATTAATCTTCAAAAAGTGGCTGCGGATCCAATCACTGGTAAGAGATTGCATATGCATTAATGGTGATTTTAAGGCTTGCTACCCATTAAATGACCTTTACGCTGTTATTCAGTTGAATGACCACCCAACGCGTGCAACAGATATGATATGCCTTAGACGCAAGTATTCGTTAATCGAAGGGGCAAGGTTATTAAATACGCATGCATTACCTTATCCCTGCATTTAACGGCATTTTGAAATCTGCGCCTTATCAACCGGATTTAAATATAACTTTAAAGCTTAAAACAATCACTTTTTGAAAATGCCGATTACCGATGAACAATGTCGCATCGCATGGGGGGAGAGTGTTACATTATCGTTTGAAAGTAGCCCTGGCGAACGCCGATTGCGATATCGCATTGGACTAGCATATGAACCCATTACCAGATGCAATTTAAGTGATTTGCCGAACTCCGATAGCGAATTCACATCGCATCGGGGAAAGAGCTGGGCGCCTTATAAAAATGCATGGGATACCGCCGACGGCCGATAGCGATATCGCATCGGGTCGGGGTTTATAACTTAACGCGTTTTCTCATAAGAGGCAGTGCCGATAGCCGATCGCCGATATAGCGTCGCATCGGGGTGTGAGATATGTGCTCTTTTTGTGTATGCCATGAATACCGCCGATTGCCGATAACGATATCGCATCGGCAAAGGCCAAAGTGCCGTTTAAGTGCGTCTCTCTTGTCATTGCGATATGCGATCTTGCGATCGCTTTATCGCAATAACAAAAGATTGTTTTATTTTGGTAACATTGTTATTCGAAAAAGGCTTCATTTTACATACTTATTTGATTATCATGGCTTTTTCGAACAAATTCATTAATACCAATTAATTTCTAAAAGGGACCCATTTCATACGTTGATTATTTGTAAATACAGATGATATGAAATGGGGGGTTGTTGTAGGACACAACAATTGGCGATTCGTTGGTAGAACCAGTTATCTCTGAAATTAACATAAACATTCAAGTCTTTTATAAATAGAAACTCAATCAGAAGGAGAAATTTCTAATATAACTAGATATTCATGTGTTCTGACAAAAGTGAATTCTATTTTGTTAACTTCGTCCCATTTAGTTTAAAGAAACCAAATACATAAAAAGTTTCTAAAATAAGTCTTTATTGGTTCATAATGATAAAAATAGAAAACTTTCCCATATCAGCTTTTATAATTAACTCCTTTGTCATAGGTAGAGCCTCTGTTGCCAGCAGACATTTATAGTCTCGACAGGGATACCTTTTAACCATAATATTGTCTACTTTTCCATTCACATAAGAGTGTGATTAACAGAACGAATCCATAAAATGTTTTCATATTTCACTTCTTCATCTGTTTTTCTTTGTAATAAATAAGATAAAAATCCACTGTCCTGGTTTGGTAGCCAGCTTATGACAATGCCATTCACTGGTAATAAGTTAACTGATCAAGCCGGCTCGTGATGAGACCCCTTGTCTTGAAATTTCAAGCCATTACCCTGTTTTGGTAGGCAGTATTGGTAATGTCAGTTAAGCTATTTCCCTATGAACATGGTAAGCAGGCTTATGATAAGACCTCTTATCTTTAATCTTTTATATTTTAGAATTACACTCTGAATAATCACATCCTTTAGTGAATGGGGTGAACAATTTTCTCCTTAAGAGCCGATGGATGACAAGTGAAGAGTTGAAGATACTGAAAAATGGTTTAGCCTCTATTTCTTTTAACAGATAACCTTTGGAGACTATTTTGGAAACAGAAAATGATTCAGAACTTTTACCTCCTGAGAGGAGTCTTCAAAATTTAGATTAAAATTTCAGAACACAAGGATATCTAATTTCCTAGAAACTATTTCTTTTGAGTGAGGATTCTATTATCTAGAAACAAGTATTTATATTATTTTTGTGAGAAAGCTTTCTTAAACACAACAAAAGGTCAATGTAGGTACTCTACAACTTTATTTCCTACTAATCCTACAAACTACGCAAATCTAAAAAAGGAGAAGGGGTTACCTTCTCAGTTAAAGAATTTCTTCAGGATCAGGCCATTGACGGGGAGAGAATCTCTCAACCCTGATAAGCTTTGCAATATAAAAGTTGAATGGCCTATCTTTTCACAGATCTGAAATGGTCCAAGCCACATTTTCTGAAATTTGGTATGCTTGCCTTTATCCTCATGGGCCTTGTCCCATTTGAGAACTAAGTCACCAACTTGAAGTTGTTTGGAAGAGGATGATGCTGAGTCAAAAGATGCTTTGATGATTTGTTGATGCTTGGCATGAGTGATTCTGGCCTTTTCCCTTTCTTCTTCTAATTTGAGAATTTGGTCATGTCTAAGTTGGATAGAAGAAGACGGAGTCTCTTGAATAAACTGCACTAGGGCTAAAGATGGAAGAACAAGATTTGTAGGCAACACGGCTTCTTTTCCATATACCAGATTGAAAGGAGAGGTCCCTATTGAAGCCTTTTGTGTTATTCTATCAGCCCATAATGCAAAGACCAAAGATTTATGCCAGTTTCTATGATTCTGTTCAACAGTTCGCTTAATGATTTTGATGAGGTTTTTATTAGTAGATTCGGGAAAACCGTTTCCCTAGGGATAGTAATTGGAAGAATGTTTCAGTTTAAACCCCCTTTTAATAGCAAAATCATATATAGCGTTTCCTGAGAAATAAGAAGCATTATCGAAAACAAGAGCGTTTGGAACACCGAACCTGGTAATGATGAATTGGTCGATGAACTCGATGATTGCCTCTGCATTTGCTGCCTTCAAAGGAATAGCCTCTACCCATTTAGTAAAATAATCAGTAGCGGTAAGGATATACCTATGTTGTTTGGAAGATGGTGGAGTAATTTCCCCGATGATATCTAATCCCCATTGTTCGAATGGCTGTTCAATGTTGACAGGTTGCAGAGGGAAAGCGGGTTTTCGTTGTCTTCCACCAGATGTTTGGCAATTAAGGCATTTTCTTACGTGCTCATGGCAATCTCTAAATAGAGTAGGCCAATAATATCCAGCATGAATAATCTTATGAGTTTGTTGTCGGCTCCAAAATGTCCTCCAGCTGGTCCATCATGTAGCTCCTGCAGAACCTTTAGTGCTTCAGGTTTCTCAAGACATCTTAGCAGGATTGAATCATAATTTTGTTTAAACAACACATCATCAATGAGAGTGAAATTCTTAGCTTTCAACCTAATGGCCCTTTTATTTTTGTAAGATAAATTTGGAGGAGCGTAACCGTTCTTCAAATAAAATATCAAATCAGCATATTGAGATTCAGAATCAGTGACACTTATCTGATTGATGGATTTAATCTGATCTTCATCGCTTGATTCGTGAATGTTTGATGCTCCTGCCAATATCCTGCAAAAACCTTGGCCCCTAACAATCTTTGCTGGCTTTATTTCTAAGTCATACTCTTGAAGCGCTGTAACCCAATTGGCTCTTTTTTCACCCAATTCTTTCTGAATTAATAGTTGTCTTACCGCTGGGAAAGGAACTATAACTTTCGTATGGGTTTTCAAAAGGAAGGGTCTATAATGTTTGACTGCTTTGAACACAGCAAAGGCTTGTTTCTCCACATCTGAATAATTTAATTCGGCACCTTGAAGATTTGAACTAAAAAATGATATGGGTGCTTCTAGGTTGTTATCATTCAGTTGTGTAAGTACTGCAGCATATGAAGTGTTGGATGCAATAGTATATAGTGTAAAATGATTAGAAAAATTCGGGGTATTCAAAGCTGGGGCATTGATTATTGACTGTTTGATAACATCAAAAGCTTGCTTTTCTTCTGATCCCCATTTGAAGACTGAATTCTTCTTGATCATTGTCTGAAGAGGTAATACAATCTGTGAAAAATCTGGAACAAATCGTTTGACAAAATTAATCTGACCTAAAAATGACTGCATTGATTTCTTGTTATGTGGGAAAGGGATTTCAGAAATTTCATTAATCCGATCAGGATCAATATAAATACCATTTTTGGATACTATAAAACCTAAGAGTTTTCCTTGGTCTAGAGCAAAGAAGGACTTTTTTGGGTTTAGAGAAATACCATATCTTTTGCATCTCTGAAAGATCTGATTTAAGTCGTGCAAATGATTATCTCTTTTCTTAGAATACACAGTAATATCGTCTAGGTAGACGACTACTGATCGATTAATTAACCCTCTGAAGGCCATGTCCATAGCTCTCTGAAATGTCGCTCCGGCGTTTATAAGACCAAAAGGCATTTTCTGATATGCATAGGTTCCCCATTTTGTCCTGAATGTAGTTTTGAGCTGGTCATCGGGATGTACCAGAACTTGATTGTACCCTGAAAAACCATCTAGAAAAGACATCAATTCAGAACCTGCCACCGATTGGAGAATTTGCTCCATAGTGGGCAATGGGAAGTTGTCTTTTAAGCTCGCTTTGTTTAAATTCCTGAAATCAATACAAATTCGAATGTCGCCATTTTTCTTCCTGACTGGCACCATGTTAGAGACCCAGTTTGAATGTCGGACTGGAAAAATAATTTTGGCTTTTAAAAGCTTATTAAGCTCCGACTTAATCTGGCTCTCCAAATTTGGGTGTATTTTTCTTAATTTTTGCTGAATTGGTTTTTTATCAGGAAGCATAGGAATGGTATGCTGGATAATAGATGTATCGTATGTCTTTAAGTCATCATATTTCCAAGCAAAAACCTGTTTGTTCTTTCTCAACAATTTAATAAATGCTCCCTTTTCATTCTGAGATAGTCCTGTTCCTAAATTGATGTTTTGAGGAGATTCGTTGGTTCCTAGATTTATCAATTCAAACCTAAGGGTAGAACTTTGAAGCTTTGTGTTGATTACAGGTTTAAACCTGTCTTTGATATCGTAAAGATCTTCTAATTTTACCACTGGTTTGGGGATCGAATTTTCTTTGGGCACTCCTTTCATCTGGGAATCATGATCATCTTCCTCAATAACTTGCTTATCATAAGAATTCTCAGAAGTTAAAAACTGCAAAATATCATCGTCATGATTAAATACTCTCCAATTAGTGACATTGTCGGGAATTGAAGGTCTGAAAAGTAATTCTACAGAAAATCTATCAAGGCTGTAGTCTTCAGAAGGTAGAAGCTTTGAAGCTACATTGGCTAGCAAATCTGCGGCTGCATTTTGAGATCGAGGTATAGAAGAAATGTTGAATGCAAGAAAGTGTGAGGTAAGCTCCTGAACGAGCGATTGGTAATGTTTAAGGTGAGTCGAAAGGCAATGAATTGCATTTCTAACCTGTTTGACAATGATCTCCGAATCGCCGAATACCTTTAGATATTGTACCTTCAAGCCGATTGCTTTATATAATCCTTGGATTAAAGCCTCATATTCGGCTGTATTATTAGTGCACTCAAACTCTAACCTACAAGACAACATTGTCTTTTCTCCTTGCGGACTAACCAATATACATCCAGCTCCTGAACCTTCAGGGGACTTAGAGCCATCAAAATACAGAGACCAAAATAAAGGAATATTAACAAAAGTATCTACATTTTCCTCAGCATCATTAAAACATCTGGACCTATCAGTTTGTGAAAAATTTTCTATTTGAGATGTAAAATGATTGACTGAAAAAGGAGATGGTTGGGCAACAAAGTTGCCAAAGAATGATTCTGCTGAATAATTCCCCAAAATGTTATTATTGAATGCGACAGGCTGGTTTTCTTGCTCGAATTCAGTAACTGTGTGGGTCATATGTTTCTCACGATCGATCCTTATCTGATTTGGCTTTCCCTTGTAGGGAAGCCACATGTGTGACCAATCTGTAGAGATATACCCATGCAATTTTTCGGACCAATCTCTGCTCAATATTAAACCATAAAATTCGGGTATGTCAGCGATTAAGATGTCAATTCTCTGGACAATTCTGGGGTCGGCTGACAACCTGATGGTTACAGAATTAATTTCTCCCACCACCTGCACTTTAGTTCTATCCAACTGTACAATATGAATTGCAGATTTCTGGGGTTCAATGTTCAGCTTAGAGCAAACTGAAGCTGGCATTATATTAGATGAGGCCCCTGAATCTATTAAACAGTTGTGTAGGTTTCTATTATAAATCTCATAAGTAAGCAGGAAGGGTGGAGTGTGAGAATTTGATTTATCTCCGATCAAGACTGAATCGGTAATTTCAACCATGCCTGCAGGAGGCTGGCCTGAATCGTTGGCAGCTCTTGCACTGGGAAGGGGAATAGAGGGAACAGCATTTAACTCTTTAAGAAGTAGCTTTTGCTGATGCTTCAGTTTACTGAGTTCAAACATGGTTATATTTGCCTTGGTTTTCTTCATATCATCAACAATGTTATATTCCATGGAATCGGATAGTACTAGAGTCTTGGATGTTGAAGGAGAACTAGAAGTTGAAGGCTGATTTGAAGGAACTACCACAGGTGACTTCTTTAGGGGAACTTTTTCTTTTGCTGTAGTAGCGCCTGCGCTCCTCTTCTTTGAAGTTGCCTGGGGGAGTTCAGAAGCAATTTTACTTCTAGTAGTAACCGGGAAGGCTTCTTCTTCATTCTCAGTATCAGAGTTTGGGAGTATAAAATCCCACATTCCGTGACATTCAGCCACTTCTTCATCATCATCGGTCTGTGGAGGTGTTTCCTCTTCCTCTTCTTCTTGGTCTGAATCGGCGTTAGATATAACATTAGGTGGCTTTGATTCGGATTTCTTAAAAGTCCTAAATGGTCTTTTGCTTGAAGTTTCGGCCACTTGCTTTTTAATCTCAACCATTTCATTAGACAATGTTTTAAGGACCTTCTGTAAACCTTCCATGTCATATGGGTCCTTGGGGGTTTTCTTCTTGGAATCTTCTTTAAACGAGACTTTTTTAGCTTTTCTATCTTCTAGAGCAGCTTTCTTTTCAAGAGCATTGATGCGCTTTTCAACTGCAAGTGCTTCTTTCATATTTTCAGCTAAGGTAGGTTTGCCAGCCCTGTCCACAAAGATAGCTATGTTGGCGGGTAGGGCAGTGATGTACCATTCGCTTCGGATTTGCTCACTTGGTTTAGAAGCGGTAGGGATTTTATTCAGTAGTTTATTAAATCTGGCATTAAATTCTTTTATTGGTTCCCTGTGCTCTATTCTCAAATTGGAGAGGTCATTTATTAAAGTTGCTAGGGACCGGTCGTCTCCATACTTGGTGAGAAACTGCTCTTGGCATGTAACCCAACTGGTAATCGAACCAGAGGGTAAGGAAAAATACCAGGATCCTGCTGATCCTTGTAAAGTATAAGGGAACAGTCTTACTACGACATCTTGCTCTGTCACTCCTTTTAGATTAACTGCTAACATGAAGTTGTTGATGTGTTCTTCGGCTTGGGTTCCATTATCTGGATTAAATTTAGGCAGCCATTTTTCGGGAGCATCTGGTAGATCATGTAATGGTCCAGGCATGTTGACAGCACCCGGTCTAGTCCATGGATCTGCCATTATGCTAGCGACAGTGGTTGTCACTACTGTCGGGGTTCCAGATGTTTGGTGAGGTATTGAAGAGTGAATAGGTTGGGATATTGAGGCTCCTGTTCCCTGATGAACAACAACTTGTAATGGAGGGGTGGGTGGTTGACTTTGCAGATGAGGAGATGAAATGGATGATATGGAAGAAAAATCCCCACTGTCAGATCCTTCAGTGTTTTTCTTTGGCTTTTTCCTTTTGGGTAAAGGAAACTCAGTAGGTTCAATACCAAGTTTTTCGCTCTGAAGTCTGGTAAGAGGATGAGTGAGGTTGAACTGCGAAGTCGCACTGCTTTCTGATATCTCAGATTTCTGTGGTGAGATCGAGAAGCTCTGAAGTTTATGGATTAGAGACTGAACTTCAGGAGATTCAAGACTTAGTTGTTCTGGGATATGATGGGATTGAGCAGTGGTGATAGATTCCTCTTCTTCTTGGTTATAGGCTGGCGAACCAGTATGTAATTGAGAAGAACGAGGAGATTTGGAGGGAGAATTACTCTTAGAATGACTTGCCGATTTGGGTCGGCTTGCCATTCACAGTTGGCCCTCCTTCTAGCGCCAATTTTGTTGAGGCCTCGAAAATCGCTGCCACAACAAAGGGGATACCACCCGGTCCGGACCTTAATGCAGCTCCTTTTCCGTTTGGAATAGTGGTTCCGACTGGGGATAATGGGACCAGTTTCCCAAGAAGTATAAGTGAATGGGATGGATGAATGACTTATGAGATAAGATGGTAATGAGCGGACAGCTAAACTATAAACAAAATGTAATAACTATAATCGGATCCCGGGACTTATTACTAGGCAAAGCGTAGCGTTTGATGATCTGTGCTTTAAGGCAGGCATATAAATGACTCTAACACTTTAAGCATAGACGTTTGAACCATTTAAACATTGCTCTGCATAATTAGTTATGCAGAGCGATTAGAGCGAATTACTACGCTTAATCATTCATATCATTGATACATGCATGAGTGAAAGAGATAACAAATCAACACAAACATTCAATAGTGAAGCGAAATGACGATTCGCTGTTATATCGCATACATGCATTCAACAATAGCAAAGATAATAACACAGCAATTCATATAATCAGAAAGAACACAGATACAGATAATAGTACCATGTAAGCTGATCGATCAATCCAGTACATCAATCACTATGTCGCAGTCCTTCCTTCCAATCGGAAAGCATTCCAAACAACAGACAGTCGTGCGCAATTGTATAAAACAGCCTTCTAATCAAAATTCAGAACCATTGGTCGAGTTTCACAAAAAGAATATAGACTGAAGCACAATAGTGCAAACTTCAGCCTTTAAGTCTTATTACAAAATTTTACGACCCTCTCCAAAACAATGAAAGGGTCTATAAATACTATACTAATCTAAAGATCTAAACAACTGAAAAGCTATTAAATTGGCATCAATAAATGTTTTTTCCATTTTCCTGGCGATCTGGCAGTTGGCGGCAATGCTTCATTCGGTGGGTTCTTTTCCTTTACTCCTTAGCTCACATATCGCCAGCATTGGCTCTACTTCTGGTGGAGTGTTGAGACGCGAAGTCAGCTGAGCATCATAAGTAGCATCTTGAATGTCGGGGATGAGGCATCCGAGGGCATCCGTTAAACACTTGAGAGCGGATCTTTGAGTATGTGGCTTGACTAGAAAGAGCCAATATGCGTCAGAGGTTAAAGTATTTACTCCAGTAATTAACTTCCTCTGTTCCTCTAAGCCAGGATAACTTGCTTGTTCGAGCATATCTGCTGGTGTTATACTTCCAGGAGTGCACTTAGAGATCATATTTGCCAGATAAAGTGTATCATTGACTAGGTCGGTCATGTTGCTGGTAATTATTTTACACCTGGAAGCCGCCCTTTCTGCCTTCATTACCTGAGTATTCCATTCAGTGAAGAGTATGTCCTTATACGTTTCATGGATTCGGGACAAATTCGCCGCTTTCCCTTCTGGAGTGTCTTGCCACTCAACATATTCAGATATGGCATCTTCGGCCTGATCTAGCTCATTTCTGGCCCTGTCTATTTGCTTACACACTGTTGTCGATATTTCGCATAATGACTCCGCCTTAGCAAGTTGTTGACATAGAAGTCTGATCTGAGACAGTAATGCGCTATTTATTTGAGTTGCCTCTGCTCTGAAATTTTTTACGTTCTGTGTGCTCTTGATGCCTTCGAGCTGTGCTGATAGTTGAGCTATTCGCTCATCTTTCGATTGCATCATCAGCTCATTTGATGCTTTCAACTGTGACAATGCTTCTGACAATTCTTTTGCCTTCTGCGCTTCACTTTGGTTTATCCTCTGTCTTTCAATTTGCAGTTGCTAGGTTAACAAATTGTTTTCCTGCTGTTGAGCCAGCAACTGCTCTTCCACCTGTGCTGCTTTATTTTTCGCTTCAATCACCTCTGCCTGCAATGCATATATTTCATGATCTTTAGTCTTCAACAGAAGACTTACCTCCGATGCTTTGTCGATGGTTGCTGCAGAATAAGCTCCTGCGAATTGAGATAGTTTAGTTAGATCATCGGAGGGATCTAAATCCTCCTTCCAGACCATATTGCCCGTGACTGTTTTCTCAGGCAAGATAGAAGGTTGATCAAGCCTTCGTCTTTTCTTAGAGCGCTTAATAACGGCTCTATGCTTTGGGCTATAGAAAATATCCAGGGGAGGAATTTCTTCCACCTGGAGAACAATTTGATCGGAAGGGTCCTTATTGATGATCTCAACATCCTGTGAAATGGGTGGGCCGCTGGTTCCTCCTAGAACCTGAGAAGAAGTGATATCGGGCGCATCGCTTGTTTTAGAGGAGCCTGTGTCTTTGGAGCCTTCCTTACCACTGATAATGGAATCGAATTGATTCCATTGTTTAATCAATTCAGGATCAATGGAAGATTGCTTATGGGCTTTGCTCCGTTCTTTCTCTTGTTCTAACTTCTGCTGTTCTTCAAGTGATTTTCGCTGCTGCTCCTCTTGCGTTTTCCGCTGCTGCTCCTCCAATTCCTTTTTCTGCCTATCTGCTAGTTCTTTCTTTAATCTCTCTTCTTCCTTCTTCTTCCTCTGCTCTTCTTCCCTCTGTGCCTTTTGCTGCCTTTCTATCTGCTCCTTTTTCTGCCTCTCTGCTTGCTCTTTTTTCTGCTTCTCAGCCTGCAACTTTTTCTGTCTTTCCTCCTGTTGTTTATCCTGTTCTTTAGTTGTAACAGGAGGTGAATGTATCTGTTGCCGACCAGGCTCGCTTGAGGAAGACGCTGGGGTTGTGGATAATAACTCTAGGGGCAGAGTTTGCAACCTCTGCTCCCTAAGTTTATTAAACTCAGTCAACGCCTCATCGTTGTATTTCATTATGGCAAGCTGTTTGACTTGGCTTATTGTCTCGGCACCTACGAACAAGTCATCAAATATATCCTCTTGATGATCAACTTTTGTTAATTTTGCTTGTTCTAGGGCAATGTAGGCAGTTTTCTTTGGATCATAGAGTCTGCTTGGGAGAGTGGCCAGGGATAAAGCTTGGATTTTTGCTGCTTCTTTTTCTGCGTGCTTGTAATTAAGCAGAGTAAAAACCCCAATTCTTAAAGGAAAAGAGGGCCAACCTTTCTTCTTCTCTTCTTTGAGAGTTTGTGTGACACTGTCGGCCATAATCTGGTAGCAGATTTCCCGGGCTAACAGCTTGTCTGGGATATACAAAGGGAGGACATGTGGCCTAGCCTTACTCCCAAAAACTCTGATATAGGAGAAATACTCTTCCCCAAACCAACTCGCTACGGCAGGTAAGTCAAAGGAGGCTTCATAAGAAATTCTGGAAATGGGTCTGTCAAAAATAGAATAGTAAATGGGCGCCATGAAACCATTACAAATTTGGTACAAGTGGTCCTTGTAAGAGGACTTCCACAATTTCTGATGGTATAAATGAATGGGTGTTGGATCCTGGGTGGTCCATCTCCAACCGAGGACAGGAAACTCAGAATTAAGACACAGGGTATCCATAATGTAAGCAGAATAATAGAATGGAGGGATTTTCCTTTCGGAGACTATAGTTTTGTTTCTGAATTCACGAACAGCTACGACCAATTTATCAAAAAGAATAGTGGCCCAGTCCATGATTATAGAATTGATAGCCGCTTCCATTAGGGGAACCATGTCAATATTGATATTAACAGAGTCCTGTAATCCCCACAATCTACACATCATAATCCCCGCATAGCAATAGGGAGAAGCCAAAGAAACATTGGAGTACTTACCCGAACTTTCATGCTTGTGCTTGGCTGGGTTCTGCCTCCAATCTCGAAGGGGTTCGGATGGTGATTCATTTTCTTTTGCGAATTTCTCCACGAAGGTTCTGTTGTAGACTAGCTCCGGTTCAGGCAGATGATACATTCGCCTCAGGTCATCAGGCTTGAATGACCCGAAAATCCTTCCGTCCCTTGTATGGAAATTTCTATCAGTGATGGGGATTTCTTTGATTGCCCAGCGCACCACGTCTGTGTAAGGGAGAACCTGCTCTCTGGCCGCTATTCTGTGTAAAAAGGAGTCGGCCAAGTCTTTGAGCGTTGCATCAGACTTCCTTAATACATCTACACTAGCCGTTCTCACTGTCACTTTTGGTTGCTCGGCCTCCAACAGATTATATGTGCCTTGCCATGTGGTCCTGTGAAGACCAGCGCACGTAGTGTCCGAGATTAAGCCTTTCTTTGAAATTGGAGCAGCTTGACCTGCAACAGATGTTGTAGTAGAACCAAAACTCCTCTTATTTTTCTTCCCCATCATGTTCAGGCTTTCTTCAACAAACGAACTCTACACAAGTGCGAGAGAAATCGTAACACGAGGAATAATGAAGACAAAGCATAATTGGAAAGGTATATATCACTTGAAGCGTGGCGCTATTAATCTTCAAAAAGTGGCTGCGGATCCAATCACTGGTAAGAGATTGCATATGCATTAATGGTGATTTTAAGGCTTGCTACCCATTAAATGACCTTTACGCTGTTATTCAGTTGAATGACCACCCAACGCGTGCAACAGATATGATATGCCTTAGACGCAAGTATTCGTTAATCAAAGGGGCAAGGTTATTAAATACGCATGCATTACCTTATCCCTGCATTTAACGGCATTTTGAAATCTGCGCCTTATCAACCGGATTTAAATATAACTTTAAAGCTTAAAACAATCACTTTTTGAAAATGCCGATTACCGATGAACAATGTCGCATCGCATGGGGGGAGAGTGTTACATTATCGTTTGAAAGTAGCCCTGGCGAACGCCGATTGCGATATCGCATTGGACTAGCATATGAACCCATTACCAGATGCAATTTACGTGATTTTCCGAACTCCGATAGCGAATTCACATCGCATCGGGGAAAGAGCTGGGCGCCTTATAAAAATGCATGGGATACCGCCGACGGCCGATAGCGATATCGCATCGGGTTGGGGTTTATAACTTAACGCGTTTTCTCATAAGAGGCAGTGCCGATAGCCGATCGCCGATATAGCGTCGCATCGGGGTGTGAGATATGTGCTCTTTTTGTGTATGCCATGAATACCGCCGATTGCCGATAACGATATCGCATCGGCAAAGGCCAAAGTGCCATTTAAGTGCGTCTCTCTTGTCATTGCGATATGCGATCTTGCGATCGCTTTATCGCAATAACAAAAGATTGTTTTATTTTGGTAACATTGTTATTCAAAAAAGGCTTCATTTTACATACTTATTTGATTATCATGGCTTTTTCGAACAAATTCATTAATACCAATTAATTTCTAAAAGGGACCCATTTCATACGTTGATTATTTGTAAATACAGATGATATGAAATGGGGGGTTGTTGTAGGACACAACACCCTCTTATTTATCTACACAACAGAAGAGCGAAATCATATTAAAACCTTTATCTTAGCAGTTAGTACATGGGGTGATTTTTAGAAAGCACCATAACAAATTCCTGCTCAGATGCTTAGAAGCACTAGATTCAAAAAAGGTGTTGTGTGACCTTCAGGATAGACCAATCGGAGGACACTTTGCAGGTGAAACAACAATGCACAAAGTCATGTGGGCCATATTTTAATGGCCCACATTATTCAAAGATGCTCACACTTATGCTTGCAAGTGTTCGGTCTATCATGAATGTGCCAGCTGAGGAAAGAAGTCAGCCACCACATTGCAACCTATTGTTGTGGAAGAACCATTTCAAAAATGGATTTTGGATATTATCGATGAGATTTTTCTACACTCATCAAAGTAGCACGATTATATCCTTACTGCCACAAATGATTTCACGCAGTGGACAGAAGCAGATCCTCTTAAGTAAGTGAATGATCAAGAAGTCATCAACTTTCTTAAACAAAATATCTTACTAGGTTTTGCGTTCCGAATTCACTTGTTTTCGACAATGCAACATATTTCTCATTACTAAAATTATATGATTTTGCATTAGAAAATGGTATGATATTGAAACATTCCTGTAATTATTATATGCAAGAATGCTCTTGCCGAGCCAACCAATAAGAACTTCATCTGCATCATAAAAAAGATTGTCTTCTCTGAGAAAAGGAATTGGCACTCTGTTATGATGAATGCCCTATGGGCTGACCGAGTCACACCTAAACCTTTTTTGAATACCTCTCCTCACTGGTGTATGGAAAACAATTCATCCTACCCTCAAGCATCTATTTCCCTGCCCCTCAACTCTCGCAAGAATCTCAAAGTAAGCCATGCCTATTAGTTCAGAGTAGGATAGACACCCTTATCAAGCTACATGAAGAAAGAAAAAAAAATAAAGATATTTTTTCTCTCCATCAAAGTCTTATCAAGAGGTGGTTCGACAATAATTTTGCAGGGAAAAGTGAATTCAGTGTGGGTGACCTGGTCTTGAAGTGGGACAAAGCCCACGAAGACAAAGGTAAACATAATAAGTTCCAATCCTTGTGGATCAGACCATATACCTTGCACGAGAAGCTTGGTCAACACACATTTCATTGCCAATCTTGAGACCAGAAGATTGAATCTCTTCATGTTAATGGCCAAGATTTAAAACAATATTTGCAATGATGGTCTAGGGTTGTTCCCTACCCTATCATGTACATAGTCTTGTCTTTTTTTGTTTTCTTGGTCTTGTGTTGTTGTTTCTATTTGTTCATGTAAATAATTCTCTTATGTAAACATGCTCTTTGGCTTCATTTCATGTCATTGAATTTGAAAACTTCTTGTGACACTACAACATTTGGCTAACCTTCAGTCTTTCTTCTCCATTTTGGTTACATATTTTGGTCAATGATGTTCTGACGGAAAATACGATTTTTGCATAGGGAGAGATTTGTGTTGAACCATGATATCCATGTCCATTCTAGAAACCTTATGCCTACACACGGTTCCTTATGTTTCAGTGTTTTCCATGCTTATCCAATCAAGTAGGGAAGTACAAGGGGGGGAATTTAAACAAGAAAACCAAAATTAGAGGTCTTATATATCCTTCTTTGAAGGAACAACCTCTCCTGCTCTCAATAAGTCAGGATCCATCCTCTTCCCATGAAATGAATAAGTGCCTATGCACAGTCCTATATAAAATACACAAACAAAAGGGTGAAAGAAGAGAAAGGATTCTTGTGCAAGGATGTTATGCAACCATCTCACAAAATAGAAGAAAATATAGGTTAGTGACTTCAAAATCAGCCTCTTCAAGGGAGAAACCTCCTTTACATTACACAAATGAACAATTCTTGGATGATTCAAATGAAAAAACCTCATTTCTATATATAGGAGTCTAAGGGGTCTTAATATAAGCAAAGTCGACATAAAAATAATAATCTAAGGGCACAAAAATAACAATAGTGGGCTTCTATGGGGCACAATAATAACAATATGGGGACACAACATGGGTACACCAATAATAATAAGGGGCTACAATGACAATAATAATAAGGGAATACACTAGTATTATAGGGACCTAACATGCCCCTCTCCTTCAAAAAAGTGTTGTCCTCAACGCTTGAGTAGTTCTGGATACTTCTATATAAAATTTTCATCCTCCCATGTGGAATCTTTAGCGGGTAAGTTCTTCCACTTGATGAGATACTCTAAAATTGATCGATTTTGTAGCTGTCGATTTCTTCTTTCTATGACTGCTTTAGGTTCCAATATGACTTTTCTTTCCTTGTCAAGTTCTGGAAATATTGTTTGAACTAGGAGCTTGTCACCTATAACCTTCTTTAAGCATGACATATGGAAAACTGGGTGCACTTGACAAGATGCAAGAAGCTGCAATTTGTATGCCATAGTACCAATCTTTTGTAACACCTTACACAGACCATAATACTTTGGTGATAGTTTATTATCCTTCTTAGCTTTCTTGAGGGACATTTTTTTATATGGTTGTAGTCATAGAAATACCCAGTCACCTACATCAAAATTTATTTTTCTTCGATGTTGATATGCCTGTTGTTTCATTCTATTCTTTGCCAAAATGAGGTTATCCTTTAAGAGTTGGAGAACTTGTTGTTGATGCTCGATGTGATCTTCCACTGCTTGAACCTTAGAATTTTCTCTTAAAGATGATGTGACGGACGATGGATGATATCCATAAAGTGCCATAAATGGGGTCATTTTTGCTGTAGTATGGAAGGAAGTGTTATACCACCATTCAGCCAGAGGCAACCACTTGACCCATTGTATCTGTTTATCAGATACAAAGAAACGAATATATCCTTCCATTTTTTTTTTCACTATCTCAATTTTCCCATCAGGTTGGGGATGATAAGATGAGCTATGACCTAACTGAGAACCCAAACAAGAAAATAATTATGTCCAAAAATTTCTAGTGAAGATGGGATCTCTGTTGCTTACAATAATCTTTGGGTTTCCATGTAGCTTTTGAATTGTTTCCATCAATGATGTAGCAACTGTACTAGCTTTAAATGGATGACATAGTGCACAAAAGTGTGCATACTTCATAATTCTATCAACTACCACCATGATGGCACTCTTTCCTTCAGACTTGGGTAAACCTACGATAAAATCCATTGAAACCTCCTCCCATCGTTTACTTGGAATGGATAAAGGTTGTAACAGACCTGGGGTCTTAATTATCTCAAATTTAGTTTGTTGGCAAACCAAACATTCTTCCACAAACATTTGAATATAATATTTAAGGCCATCACAAAAAAAATCCTTCTTAACCCTGTGGTAAGTTTTTAAAAATCCTGAGTGCCCTCCTAAGGGAGAGGTGTGAAATTCCAAAAGAATCTTTTGCTTGAGTTGGGAATTCTTACAGAGGTATAAGTGATCTTTGTACCATAACGAATGATTTTTCCAACTAAATTTATCTGATGTACTGTGATCTTGCTGCAACTTTTGAATGAGTTCCCACACTTCTTTTTCATTCATCCATTCATCCCTTGGTTCATTTATCCAATCTAGTTGGATAATAGAAATGGCACAAAAGAATGCTTCCACATCCCCATCCTTTCTTGAGAGTGCACCTTCAACAAAAATTTTCTTCCCCTTTTTGTAAAATGATTTCAAAGTCATAACCAAACATCTTTCTAACCCATTTTTGTTGCTCTTTTGAAGATAGTATTTGTTCTAAAAAGTATTTACAGCTATCATGATCCATTTTTACCTTGAAGTGTCTTACCATTAGGTAAAGTCACCATTTCTTAAGTGCATGTAGTATCGCCAACATTTCCTTCTCATAAATAGCTTTGTGTAAATACTTTCCTTTGATTGGACAATTTTCAAAAGAAATGGGTATTTTAACACCAATTCCATTTCCTAAGGAATCACATTACACAATAAACGTTTTTGTGAAGACTGACGTAGTTAAGACCGGTGCTTGGCACATTGCCTCTTTAAGATGTTCAAATGCCTTCGTTGCTTCTGGATTCCAAGAAAATTCGTATTTCTTCAGCAATGTTATTAGAGGTGCTGCTATTCTCCCATAATTCATAACAAAATTGTGATAATACCTTGTCAACCCAAGAAATCGTCGCAGATTCTTTATGGATGTGGGGATTTTCCATTGCTCAATGGCTTTAATTTTTCTAGGGTCTACCTTAACACCTTCATGAGATACAATATGACCCAGATATTCCACCTCTTGTACTCCAAAGAAACATTTGGAGGCCTTTTCATATAGTTGCTTCTCCTCCAATAGTTTGAGCACCATGTCAACATGTTGAACATGATCCTTCCAAGAATTAATGTAGATTAGTATATCTTCAAAAAATGCTAACACAAATTTTTTAAGGAAGGATTTGAAAATGTAATTCATCAAACCTTGAAATGTAGAAGGTGCATTGGTAAGGTGAAAAGGCATGACCAAAAATTCATAATGAACCTCATGAGTTCTAAATGTTGTTTTCAGAATGTCTTAATTCTGCATTCTGATTTGATGATATCCTGAATGAAGATCCAACTTGGTGAAGTAAATTGATCCATGTAATTCATCCAATAATTCATCAATGACAGGAATGGGAAATTTACCTTTAATAGTGAACTTGTTGATCTCCCTGTAATCCGCACACATGCGCCATGATCCATCCTTCTTGTGCACCAATACTATTGGAGTAGAGAAAGAACTTTGACTAGGTTGAATTATACCAGTCTCTAGCATTTATGCAACCATACATTCAATTTCACTCTTTTGGGCATATGGATATCTGTAAGGAATGATGATTGGAGGAACACTTCTTGGAATCAAATGAATAGCATGATCATGATCGCGAATAGGTGGGAGGACTTTGGGAGTCTCAAATACCTTGGAATGATTATCCATTTTTTTTGGAGATTTGGAGAAATAGATGATTTTGATGTGGGAACCTCTAGTGAACGTAACTATGCAATTGCACCCCATTGTTCTTTATTTAGAATATTTTTCATGTTGTTAGAGTTGATTATCTTTCCATGTTTCCCTGTGATCCCCCTTAATTCAACTTCCTTTCCTTTCGAAAAAAATTCAAGTAAAGTTCTTAAAAATTAAAAGTTACCGTACCCAAATATTGTAGCCTATTGGACTCCTAATACAACATCAGGACCACCCATTGGAATGAAAAGAATTGAACTATTCAATACATATTCTCTCATGGATAGCTTGACATTATGGCACTTTCTGGAGCAATTTATGGTTCCTCCATTTGCAACCATCACTTGACACTCTGGTGGTGGATATAGGAAGCAATTCAATTCCTTGGCTATCTTACAATGAATAAAATTATGGGTACTACCCAAATCAATCAACACTATTACATTTTCTTCTTGATATGTCCTTCTATATTGAGGGTTTGAGGAGTGGTAATTCCTGTGAGTGCATTACAAGATATGGTTGGATTCATTTCTTCTTTCTCTAGGGTTGGTTCCTGGTGTATATCCTCTTCTTTTGATGTTTCTTGTTCCTTTTCTTCCTCTTCACAATCTATGTAAAATAATTTCTTCTCAGCACACTTATGACCTTTAGTGTATTTTCTATCACAACTGTAACAAAGACCTTTTTCTCTTTTTTCTTCCGATTGTTGTGGTGTCAACCTTGTAGGTTGTTGAAGGCTAGGTGTCACGGCCCCAACTCTTTTTTCCTGAATTGAGAATCGTGCGGAACCAGCTAAATGCTTCAACACATTAGTTTCTTTATCATTTTCCAAACTATGCCTATAACATTCATCTTTCATCTTTTTATTCAGTTTAAGTGTGGAATAACTTAAACAACATTCACGGCATTTACAAATACATGAGACACATTTTCATATAAATATCAAGTATGTAATAATGTTGTAGATTTTACAATTGCTCGGGAGATAAAACTCAACCGATTTTATAAGTTACAATACAATGTAGGTGAGCTACCCAGTCGGTCGGCTTGCTACATGACCCGACCACAGCTTATTTAGATTGCAACACAGTGCCACCCTTTCCTATAGCCCGTTATGCTGTAAACCTATCACACAAATCGCGTGCAAGCTCGCCTAGTCGGTCGGCCTACCGCAGATTATTCAAATTTCAACACCGTGTCGCCCTTTTCTACAACCCGTTATGCTGTAGACTTGTCACACAACTTGCGTGCAGGCTCGCCTAGCCTGTGACCACACTACCCACGCCCAACTCGCGTGCAGGCTTGCCTAGCTCGCAGCTCGTCCACCTGGCTGCACACTGGAACTCCGCGATGGGTCAACCCACCCAACTGCGGTTGCCCTCACCCTGTCCACATTTTTCTGCTATTTTAAATCCACCCGACTCGTGGTCTCATACCCGTTCGGTTCGGATCGCCTTCCTCACTGCACCCAATCACTTATGTGTTTTCACCTTTGCAATTTTGGCTTGTTCGATGGTTTTCTTTTGGTCCTCACCTCTTTTGTTGTTATATGTGAGCTTTGACATGGGGAGGGGGCTTAGCTTAGTCTATCTGACCCATCCTCACTCCAATTCCATAATCCAACACGTCGGCTCGTTAGTCTCGGTGGTGCGCCCAGCTCGTTGCCCCCACTCATCCGCCTATAAGCTGATATGACTCGTGCGGCCAACACTTAGTCATTTTTCGGTGTTGGTGCCCCTTAACTCATCGGTTAATTTCATTCTACCTGACTATTCGGTTAAACACGTCCCACGACTCATCAACTAAGTGCGCCCGCCTAGATCGTTGGTTATGTGCGTTCCCACCCAGCTCGTCAATTAAACACACCCCAATGACTTGTCCGCCAACTCGTCGGTTAAACTTGCCTAGTGTGGGTGCCTAGCTTGCCCAAGTGTGACAGTGCCTCGGAGGTCTAGCATGTTCTCCCACCAGAAGTCATTGTCATCCTTGGCAATCCAGCTACTCTCCTCAACTCTTCGTCATACTCAACAATCTCTTTTTTTCATCTCCAGAGTGAATTTTCCATCTCCCAGCTACTCTCCTCTAGTGCATTCTTCCATTTAACAAAGAACTTGCGTCATGTAGTACTCTCAATACCCATAGTTAGAAGATCCAGAATCTTCTCTAGAACAAGGTGTGGCCTGTCCACAATCATGGTTGGTCCCCTCAATGGTTCTATCATGTATGGATTATGTGCATCAAGTCAACATCTCTTAACCTGACTCATATGGAACAGAGGATGTTTCGAACGCATGTGGTTTGGAATCTCCAACTCATATGCTACTTATCCAACCCGCTTCTTTACCTGGAGTGGCCCTTCATACTTCCTCATAAAAGATCTCGTAGTCCCTTTCAGTGGCTAAAACTGATCTCCGGTGATCCTAAGAAAAACCATATCCCCAACATTGAAGTGTGTGCCCCATCTATCCTTATCTGCCCATTTCTTCATCCTCCTTGCATCTTCATGCAAGTGCACCCGTGCCAGCTCCAAGGTATCCTCCCATGCTGTCATGAATCTCTTCACATGTAGACTCCTCATAAAACCTCTCGATAACACGATGTGTGGAGCAGCTGACACCTATCCATTTACGAACTCAAATGGACTATACCTGGTTGCGGAACTCTTTTGCATACTGTAGCTATACTAAGCCACATACAAGAGTTCAGGCCAATTCTTCTAATCAATTTTCACATAATGTCTCAAGTAGTCCTCCAGCAGTGCATTAACCTGTTTAGTCTACCCATCTGTATGCGGATGGTAACTTGAACTCTACAGCAACTCTGTCCCAAACAACTTGAACAAAGTGGTCCAAAATCTTCCAGTAAAACACAGATCTCATTCCAATACGATACTCAATGGAATTCCCAAATACTTCACAACATGTTTGAATAACAACTCAACAGTATTCTCGTCTCCACATGGTATCCTTGTGAGAATGTAGACGACGACATACTTAGAAAAAGGATCGACCACAACCATAATCCCATTATACCCATGTACCTACGGTAAATGAGTAATGAAGTCCATTGAAACACTCATCCATGGTCTCTTTGGAATTGGTAAAGGCTGCAACAATCCTCCCTGCCTTTAGTTATCCGATTTTTCCTGTTGACAAATAATGCACGTATGCACATACTCCTCTACATACCCCCACATCTTCTCCCAAAAGAATCCTCTCTCCAATAATGCCAAAGAACAACGCTGCCCTGGGTGGCCAGCCCATGGAGAATCATGGCACTCCTTCAAAAGGTGTCTCCTAAGCCATGATGACTTTGGAATGTAAATTCGGTTCCCAAAGAACAAGAGCCCATCTCATAGAAAAAGCCTCCGTGTATTTCCTTCCTTCACCTGCTTCATAATTCTCTGTGCTTGAGTATCTGTCTCAATGCTTGCTATAAGTATATTTTGCATCTCATCAATCATATGTACTTGAATCCTACTTCGTTCTTCCCAGTCTTCTTCCTCCTCAAGTGCGGATAATTGTCCCTTCCTTCTGAGGGCATCGTCAACTGCATTGAGTCTACCCAGTCTATACTCAATAGTCATGTCAAACTCTACCAAGAAAAATTGCCAACGAGCTTGCTTCACTGACAACTTCGGTTGTGATGAAAAATAACTCACTGTAACATTGTCATTCTTGACAAGAAAAGGCTTCCCAATCAAGTAATGCCTCCATACTTATAAACAGTGGATGATTGCAGTCATCTCCTTCTCATGAACCAGATATCGTCGTTCCCTAACCTGAAACTTCTGACTCTCATACTCCACCGGATGCCCATCCTACATAAGAGCTCCTCCTATTGCAAAATATGAAGCATCTGTGTGTACCTCAAATGGTCTCTCAAAGTCATGTAACTTCATTATCAGTGTTGTAACCATCCTCTTCTCCAAGTATTCAAATGGTGTATGACACTTCTCCATCCAATTCCATCACTTGTCCTTCTTCAAAAGGTTTGTCAGTGGCAATGTCACTTTGGAGTACCCCTCTACAAACTTCATTTAGTATTTGGTCATCCCCAAAAACACCCTCATAACATGGAAATTCTTCAGTTCGACTCAATTCTCTATCTCCTTCACTCTGCTCGGCTCCATCCGTATGTGTCCTTGGCCTACACTATGTCCAAGGAACAAAATCTATGTCTAGGAAAACATACACTTTGATTTATTCAAGTAAAACTAACTCTTCTTCAATGCCTCAGACACCAAAGCCAAGAGTTTCTTATGATCCTCCATGTTATCACTGTACATCATGATATCGTCCAATTATACGACTATTAATGAATCCAAATATGGACATAGTACATCATTCATCAAAGTGAAAAATGTAGTAGGAGCATTACACAACCCGAAAGGCATAACAAGGAACTCAAAACTTCCATACCTTGTCACAATCACAGTTTTCTTCTCATCCCCTTCCTTTATTCGCACCTGATAGTACCCATGCCTCAAGTCTAGCTTGGAAAACACTCAGGCCCTCTCAAGCTTGTCGAAGAAATCTACTACTAATGGAAAATAGATACCTGTTCTTTATCGTTTTCTTGTTAAGAGCATAATAATCACAACACATTCGTAGCTCATTCGTATCTTTCTTCCACTGGAACAATACTAGAGCTCCATATGGGGACCTTGAAGGTCTTATGAAACCTGCATCAGCCAAATCCTTCAACTGTCGTTTCAATTCCTCCAATTCCAGCCCTGATAATCGATAAGGATCTTTTGTCAGAGGTTTCTTCCCTGGCTCTAGCTCAATGCTATGGTCCACTGCATGCCTTGGTGGAAGTGATTTCAGTAGCTCATCAGGCATCAAATCTGCATATTTTTCCAATACATCAGAAATTTCAGCTAGAACAGGCGTCCCCACTCCATCATCACTATCAACTCCCCTGATGATTATCGCATATGTTTCCACATTTGACTCTTGCATTTCTTTCTTAAAGCTTAGTGCATAAACATGTTGCACCTTAACTTCCTTCCTTTGCTTATGAGTAGGAAAAGTCCAAGTTCGTGAGCCTCTAATCAACATAACCTCATCGCAAAATGGGACAACAGTCACCTTATTTCCATTCAAAAAATATTTCCCTAATATCATGTCAAAGTCGTTCATTTCTATCACCGTAAAGTTAAATTGATCATGCCAGACTCCAATTCGAATTGGCACTTCATTTGCTAATCCTGACACTCTAGCCTTTAAGTTCACTGCCTTGACTTCACATAATATGGAACAATCTACAACCCAACTTCTTTTGCCAATCTTGTCTTCATGAAGTTGTGTGTGGCACCCATGTCCACCAATGCTTGGATAGTTTTTCCATGAACTTCCAAGTCAAGAAACCCAAAACTATGTATTAAAGATTTCATTCCCAAAATTCCAAACTACATACATACCTGGTCTCTACATCTTGTTGTCTAAAAAACTTTGATACCATCTATCACAACCCCAACTCATTTTTCCCGAATTGAGCATCGTGCGACACCGGTTAAATGCTTCAACACATTAGTTTCTTTATCATTTTCTGGACTATGCCTATAACATTCATCTTTCATCTTTTTATTCAGTTTAAGTGTGGAATAACTTAAACAACATTCATAAAATTTACAAATGCATGAGACACATTTTCATAGAAATATCATGTAATAATGTTGCATATTTTACAATTTCCTGGGAGATAAAAATCGACCGATTTTATCAGTTACAATACAATGTGGGCAAGCTTCCTGGTCGGTCAACATGTAGCATGACCTGATCGTAGCTCATTTAGATCGCAACATCGTGCCTCCCTTTTTCGTGCCCCATTATGCTTCAGACCCATCGCACAACTCGTGTACAGGCTTTCTCAGCCTGTGACCACACTACCCGCACCCAACTCGCATGCAGGCCCACCTAGCTCATGGCCCGTCCACCTGGCTACACACTTGAACTCTAGGACAGGTCGAACTGCCCAATTACGATCTCCCTCACGATGTCTACGTTGTTCTGTTGTTTCAAATCCACCCAACCTGCGGGCTCATACCCATTCGGCTTGGCTCGCCTTCCTTGCTACACCCAAAAACTTATGTGTTTTCACCTTTGCGAGTTTGGCTTGTTCGATGGTTTTCTTTTGGTCCTCTCCTCTTGTGTTCTTATATGTGAGCTTGGATGTGGGGAGGGGGCTTAACTTAGTCCAACCGACCCGTCCTCACTCCAATTCCACAATCCAACACATTGGCTTGTCGGTCTCACTGGTGTGCCAACTCGTCAACCCCACTCATCCGCCTATAAACTGAGATGACTCGTGCGCCCAACACTTAGATGTTTTTTAGTGTTGGCACCCCTCAATTCATTGGTTAAGTGTGTTCACCCCAACTTGTCGGTTAAACGTGTCCCACGACTCGTCGCCTAAGTGAACCTACCCAACTCGTCGGTTATGTGTGCACCTGCCTAACTCGTCGGTTAAACGCGCCTCGACGACTCATCCGCTAACTCGTTGGTTAAACACGCTTGGTGTGAGTGCCCGACTCGTCCAAGTGCGACAGTGACTTGGGGGTCTGACACTAGGGGAAGTGACACTTCCATATTTATAGTTGTGAGTGGTAGGCTTCCTTGTTGCCATAATTTTGCTTTCAATTTTTCTTGCCAACCTAAATTCCTTCTCTAATGAATCAGGTTCCCAAAGGAAAAACTCATGTTGGATGTTATCCTTTAAATTCCCTATGAACACATCAATCCTATGCTCCTCTAGAATAGCGTTTACCCTTATATTCAATTTTTTGAAGTCCTCAATGTGCTCCAACATTGAACCCTTTTTTTGATATTTATTAATTGGCTAAAGAAGGTGTTGCTTTTGTATCCTCATAATGTGCTATCATTTCCTCCATAAAAATTGACCAAGTGACAATTTTTTTACGAGAGCAAAGCTATCAACACCATACAAACTGATTGGGTTCTAAAATATAAAGTTGCAATGTGTACCTTTTGTGTGTTTTGCACATTATGGAGATCCAAATATTGCTCCATCTGTAGCATGCATGTTACGAGATCCTTGCCATCAAACTTCCTCATATCGATCTTTGGAACATGGCGAGTCTTCGATCCAATGTTATATTCTATTCAATCATGATTAACATTTCTTTTGATCTCATCATGAGTTTCCTCTACTACCTTTTTTCCATTAGGAAGCATTTCTTGTAGCAACATGGCCAAACCTCCTTCCGAACCTTCCATGTCTTTCTTCAAATATTCAATATTTCCTTTCAATTTTTCTTCTAAACCATCCATCTTAGCTTCCATGCCATCCATTATGTCTTTCTTTAAACCATCTATCTTATCTTTTGTTACTTTTTGTGAGAGTGATATATCATGTTGCATTTCTTCTTCTTATTCATGAGTAATGGTAGATATTCCAGGTTTCTTACTAGGTGTTTCCATTTTCTTTCTTTGGGGCATCAATTAATGATAATTATGCTTCACTATTCCCTTTGAATCACTTCAAACTAATTTTTCAGACCAAACTTATACAAATTTTTTAAAAGACTACACACATTTTTTCACTTCATAGGAGCTCGATATTGAATCTATTTTATCTCTGTAATTCTGGATCTCCATGGCCAACAATTTTGTCCTATGGTATCCCTCTAAGTCCTCTTTCCAACCCCACAAGTTTGATCAATATTTGATTCTTCACGAAATAGTTATGTCAAATATCCCATGATGACATGATTATAAACTGGTTTAGTAGAGCGCAATTGTATGACATGCCACATATCACTGTTTCGACCTTCTGACCTGACAAATATACATAGAAAACTAAATCATATCCTCCTTCTGTTACTTCTTACGAAATTTCAATATGATGCTCAAAGAGAAAGTTATGACGATTTTCCCAAGGTCACATGTTTGGGATGTAATTTGGGAGCCCACAAAAACCCTAAATTCCTTGGACCATATCTCCAAAAACATAGCTAAACAGGATCTGAAATTATGACCATAGGTTCATTAATATTTCGGTTCAAATGGGTTTTAATTTCAGCTTCTGAAACTTCCTATAAAACACATTATAGTGAAAATTCCACGATGACCTATTTGGAGTAGCGAAACCCTAGAATCCAAAGCTCTGATACCAAATGTTATGAAACCATCTCACAAAATAGAAGAAAAGATAGGTCAAGGACTTCAAAATCAGCCTCTTCAAGGGGGAAAACTTCTTTACATTACACAAATGAAAAATTCTTGGATGATTCGAATGAAAAAACCTCCTTTCTATATATAGGAGTCTAAGGGGTCACAATATAATCAGAGCCGACATAACAATAATAATCTAAGGGCACAAAAATAACAATAGTGGGCTTCTATGGGGCACAATAATAAAAATATGAGGACAACATGGACACAACAATATTAATAAGGGGCTACAATGACAATAATAATAAGGGAATACACTAGTATTATAGGGACCTAACAAGGGAGGCGAAGCAAGAAACATTGTTGGGTATTATCCAGGATCGATGGTAGTGGAGCAATGATTGTGTTCCTGTAGTGAATCCGTCGCGGTACTTTTCAGGCCTGCTGACAGCAGAGCAACACCAGAGATGAAAACTATACTTTGAAAATCTAAAGCTCGCAAACTAAACTACCCTTCCTTGATTTGAAACATTGTGATATTGTTGGTCTCATGTTTTTGTTTGACCGAGAAAGGAAAAATGGGACTAAGTTTGTGCACGGGATAGGTGGGGAAACAAAGTGGTCCGAACAATGAGTCAATACTCCTTCAAGAACTAAACCCTGCACAAAAGAATCAACTAAGGCTAAGAAGCTAGAATTCTACTAGTGTGTTGACAAGTGTTGTCGTTGCTACAACACCCTCCAAAACAATTTCCTACATCCAAATTTTGGTGCCTACTTCGACTTCATGTGTTGTCATAACAAACATTAAGAGTCATTATATGTGCTTTATTTAAGTGTTTTGGTCTCGTTTGTGAGAAAATCAAAATGTTGTATTTTAGCATGTTAAGTGTCGCACAATGTACACAAGCTAATTTTGGTGTGTTTAGGGAGTAATTCATGTGCAAATGAGTTTTTCTTATCAAGAAAAAATATGTCGCACTCATTTCAAAATTTTCATGCAATGTCACACAAGTGTTTTCACAGTCATTTCAAAGTGTATCTTTGGTGTCAATGGTCGCAAAGTTGTCGCATTGAGGAAAGTGCGTTATTCATGTGTTCTGAGTGTTCCTTTTTGTGTTGTCAAGTAATCTAAGTGTGAGATCATCCATAGAGTCTTATTTTGTTCATATTCATTGCACTAACTCAACACTTAGCCAAAATTGGAAAACTCCCCTACCAGGCCACTCAGCCTCTTCCAACCAACCTGAACTGAACATTGAGCAATCTCATCCCTCAAGCAACAACCTTGTCTTTTGGCATCGCGCAATGTGTAGTTTCTTCCTTCTAGAACTGTGTAATCTCAATGCTCAAGCATAGCCCCTAAGATCCAAAACTGTGTAATCCTTCCCTCCAGCCAGGCATGAAATATGCATTGCACAGTCTTAATCCTCAAGCCTCAGCCTTGAGCTCCTCAACTATGCAATTTTTCAATCACCTAGCCTCCCTATCCTTCAAGCACTACGCAATGGGAAAACACACTGCTCAAGCCCTCCATCTAGTTCCTTGAATCCCTCAACTGTGAAATCCCCAATTCTAGTCTAGCTTGAACTGCACATTACACATTCATAAGCCTTAGTCCTTATCCTTGACTGCCTGAACTGTGAAATTGCACAGTCCCTCAGTCTCTCCATTGGCTTACCACCCAATTCTAGCTGAGTCAGTGGATCATCATGCAACATCTTAAACTAGGGATTTATTAGACTAAGATCATCTTGTCAAGAGTGAATTGAAGATGCAGGTACTCTATCATGCTATGATAAGATGATGAAGAAGGAGGTGGAGAAGGAGACCATGCTAGAAGGCACCTCTTTAGCTGAAGATACAAGTTGATCAATCAAGAGGAAGCAAAGGGATGTCATTTTGCGATAGTAATTCAAGATCTAATAACACTAAAGACTCCTCATCTATAAGCCATATGGAGGTGGAAGAAGGGATCACCTTCAATAAGACACAAAGAAAGCAAAAACAAATAATAGATTTACATTTCCATATCGTCATGCAGTCCAATTCATCAGTGTCATGTCATGAGTCATCATGTGCCACATCATTTTGTGGATTACTATAAATTCTTATTCAAAAATGTATTGTGAAGTGGAAGTTTGAAGGACATGCATAGAATGTAAAGAGTCATGTAAAAGTTTAAAAAGTCATAGGAAGTCAAACAGTCATGAGGTTTGTCCAAGGGTCATAAGGGAGGTGAAGGATCACCCCATTTTATGAGAAAATATTTCAGCATAAATCACATGATAGTACATTTGTCGACACGTTTCGAACTAGCAAGTGTGGTTCATCGTCAGGACAAGTTGAAGAATCAGATCATGGCTATATCTTAAATAGGGAGATTAGACTTTCCAACAGCTAGGATTGACTGAGAAATGGCTATATTGGACTGGACCAGGCAAACGACTATAATTGACCCAGAAACGGCTATATTGAACTATTTAATTAAAATAATATTATTATGTTAAAAATTATTATTATTATTATTATTATTAGTATTATTAGTATTATTAATATTAGTATTATTATTATTATTATTATTATTATTTTATACTAGAGGAATCGACAATGGCGGTGGCATCGTACTCGCGTTATACGGGGTCGAGTCTCATCGGCTAACTCTATAACCTCTAAGAGGGCCGCAACAGCCCGCCTGCACGTCCCCCAGGTAATATTGGGGTTTGAACTCATGACTTGCATATTTGCATGAACGACTTAGCAAATTGTTCGCTTGCCAATAGACCATACCCTTGCGGGCTATTATTATTATTTAATAATATTATTATGTTCAAAAGTATCTCAATTAATTTTTAATACAAGTCAAAAATATAATTTATTTTTTTTACCTGTATTATTATTAATAGAATGATCTAATATTATATTAACATAATAGAAATACTCTCATCTTTAATATAAATTAATTAGTAGAATACTAATAGAATAGTGTGTAAGGATTAAATATTAACTAGAATAATAATCATTAATATATTATTAGTATTCCAATATTAATAGATCTAGGGAGAATAATTTCAAGATATTTATTAATTAGTTAACCATAGTTCTTAATCAAAAAGATTAGATGATTAACTAATTAATGTTATATTATTCTAATAATAATGTTATATTATTAATCTTATTAATAATGGTATGTGTAACTAATTAGAATAAATTTAGTAATGAGGTTAATTAATGGGAATAAGTATTACTAGATCTAGGGATATTAGAAGATAGTAAGGATTTCGTAATAACTAATAAAATATTAATTATTGTTATATTATATATACTAGATCATTCAGATTAGTTTAATGTATATTATTAGTAATGCTAACCAAAAATAATGATACTAGTTTTTTTTGTAAACTAGCTATAGTATTATTCTAATTATCAATGGTTAGGGTAATAATAGTTTCAGGAAAAATTAGTGATAGTAAGGATTTTATGTATTAATATTATAATAGTATTATTATTAAATTAAGGGTAACTCATTAAGATTGAAAAAATACCATTGAGATTGAAAGAAGACCTAGCAATCTCAATAGAGACGATGGTTGGAAGATCAGTAGTTGATGGATCCCCGCCCTCTCTTCCTAATCATTTATTCCCTTCCCCTCCCCCCTCCCTCTATTCATAGTGTGTTCTTAATTTTTTTCCCTTGTTACCCGTAGCCTTCTTTCTTGAGTCTTATTCCTTTAATCCTCTTATAAATATCCCCCTTATTTTTTTCTATTTTTATATAATCCTTTTTATAACTATCTAATTACATATGATATGTATACAACTTTACCTATAATGTTCATATTAATGAGTTATCCTTCATTTAATAATAATACTATTATAATATTAATACATAAAATCCTTACTATCACTAATTTTTCCTGAAACTATTGTTACCCTAACCATTAATAATTAGAATAATACTATAGCTAGTTTACGAAAATAACTAGTATCATTATTTTTGGTTAACATTACTAATAATATACATTAAACTAATCCGAATGATCTAGTATATATAATATAACAATAATTAATATTTTATTAGTTATTACGAAATCTTTACTATCTTCTAACATCCCTAGATCTAATAATACTTATTCCCATTAATTAACCTCATTACTAAATTTACTCTAATTAGTTACACAAACCATTATTAATAAGATTAATAATATAACATTATTATTATAATAATATAACATTAATTAGTTAATCATCTAATCTTTTCAATTAAGAACTATGATTAACTAATTAATAAATATCTTGAAATTATTCTCCCTGGATCTATTAATATTGAAATACTAATAATATATTAATAATTATTATTCTAGTTAATATTTAATCCTTACACACTATTCTTTTAGTGTTCTACTAATTAATTTGTATTAAAGATGAGAGTATTTCTATTATGTTAATATAATATTAGATCATTCTATTAAAAATAAATAAAAGAAATATATATATATATATATATATATACATATATATATATATATATATATATATATATATATATATATATATATATATATATATATATATATATATACATATATATATATATATATATATATATATATATATACATATATATATATATGACTTATATTAAAAATTAATTGAGATACTTTTTAACATAATAATATTATTTTAATTAAATAGTTCAATATAGCCATTTCTGGGTCAATTATAGCCGTTTGCCCGGTCCAGTCCAATATAGCTGTTTCTCAGTCAATCCTAGCCGTTGGAAAGTCTAATCTCCCTATTTAAGATATAGCCATGATTTGATTCTTCAACTTGTCCTGACGATGAACCACACTTGCTAGTTCGAAACACGTCAACAAATGTACTATCATGTGGTTTACGCTGAAATATTTTCTCATAACTTGATATGGATCACAGAAGCCTCAATTTAACAATCACCCCATTTGTTATATATACATCCTCATTGTATAAGCATAATTCTTTTCACCTTGGCTTCTCCCATAAGGCATCATAGAGACAAGTTAGTACTTTTGGGGAGCAAGTAGTGGCTCCAACGCTCCATTATTGGATCAAGTGACGTTCATTGTATTCATGCATCTTGAGACTTTTACTTAATATTTGAAGCCTGAGACAACACGCTTTTCATGCATGGATTATGGATATTTGTAAGATTATTTTGTAAATGTTTATGATTCATTTTTACTTTCACTAGTACTAAAGTATTTGAACTATTTCGGTTATTTTAGTGCTTATCATGTTGAGATTGTGATTTAATGGTTATAATGATCGTTGCATCCTTGTGGACCGTTTCGATAGATGTTAGATGAAACATTCATGTTTATGTGTGTCTCTACTAGGGTGGTACTATTACCTCTCTCTTAGAGGCTCACTTTCTTTCCTCTCCGCAGTAGAAGAACCTTGATGCACCTACAACCAAACATTCACTAGACACACCTACTTTCTTTTCCAAGGTACATATGTGATTATCTATCTTGATGACAGCTAAAGCCAAGGTAAATCTTTAAGTAGACAAAAATCAGGCAATATTTCAGATGGGGCTCTTATACCAAATGGTGTGAGGTCAAATTGGGACTGCATATTAGGGAGACCCCTCTGAATGTTGGCAGGTACATCACTATCAACATAACTTAATGATATGGAAAATCTTTTGAATTTGAGAGAATGGCATATTCTTGAAAAATCAAATTAGTGATTACCAAATTGAAGGGCCAAGTTTATTTCATGAAAGAAAACAAAACCTATATCTTTAAATTTATACAAATTTAATCAAGTAAATATAATTTTGACTAAAACACCATACAATACATAAATACATGCTCCATGATACAATAAGGTACTTATTCAACTAGTTTTTAAGTATGTTAATCTTTGAAATCCTACTATACAAGATCAAATTAGTTGGAAAAAGATTTCTTCATTAGAAGCACCATATCATTTAACGTTTTAAAACATGTAATTAAAATTACCATAAAACAATAGTAAGAAGAAATTTCTTAAAGGACAAACTTATCATAACTATAGATATTTTCACAATTCCAAACAAAAAGATGAAGAAATGTGGGCTGAGAAGTATGAGAAGGCCAATGAAATTGTTGATAAGGAAACAAAAAGAAACTAAGAGATAGAGGTTTTAATGGATTTATGGAACAAGGAATATTCTTCAAGGTCTTATCAACAATGGATGTACATTGTTATCCTTTGTGGTGAAGAGGGGCACAAATGATTTGATTGTTTTTTTGGGAGAACGTACATGTCCAAATTTTAGCACAACAATCAAGTAGGGCACAAGGAGGTGTAAGAGGATTTAAAAAACTATATGTTTCTACAAGTAACCTTTTTTTTGCACATGAAAAGATGGATTTCCAATGTATTTTATGTTTTTAATTATTTTGATCAAATCTTGACAAAGTTCAAAACAATGTTCCCGTTTTTTACTTTCGAACCATACTTTGCAATATATTTCACGATTACATGTTGAGAAGCAACTAGATGAATTTAATCCACATTATATTGCCACGGTCTAAGAAGATTAACATTGTAATCATTTCTAGCATATCATCAATATGTGCATGCTAATTTATTTCTTTTGCATTTATAATTTATGAATTTAATATTGATTAATCACATGAGCCTTTTGTGGACACTCCTTAATGCAATAAGACACTCCTATTTGTGTAAGCATGAATCTACACTACACTTTGTATGTCTTTAAAAAACTTGTTCTCATTTAGGCTTCAAAGAACCATTAAATGTTATATATGATGATGGATGTCACAAAAATGTAATCTTGTTATATGTTTAACAAAGAATGTCTTCTCAACATGCACATCGGAAGGAGGGATACCCTTTCTCCTTCTAGATCTTGACACATTTTCTCTCTTCTAACTCCTGCAAGGATATCAAGCTTCAATCAAGCTAATGTTTATAGGTTATGGAGCACCTATGTGACAACCATTTTTGCTAATGCCTATTGTAAATAAATGTCCATGAATTGTAATTCATGTAAATAATATATGGAAATGCAATGATTTTCTTTATTTAAATCACATACTTAGTTTTTGTGGGTTATCCTAAACCATTACAATTCGAAGGTGGTAAATAATTTGCATGAATTCAAGTGGTTTCAGAAAATTCCAATAAACCATGGTTTCAAGTGGTTTTCAATAATTTGCATGGTTTCAAGTGGTTTTCTTTAGATGTTGTTCCATCTCAACTTTTAACTACATGGTACTACTTTCAATGTTTATTTTATCTTAGTTCTATTATTTCATTCTCCATTTGTTTCTTGTTTTTAATTATATTTCCTAATGCATACAATACTGAGCAATTAATATGAGAAGTGAGACAACTTGAATTGCCTATATTTGCATGAATTTCCTGAACTACATGATCTTCTTGTTCTCTCGATGTTTGTCATATTTTTCTCATCCTTTCTCTAACTTTTTCTTGCATTTCCTCTATGCTTGGAAATTTCTTTCCTATTCAAGATCCAAAACTCCAATTTCCCATGTTTGATGTGAATTCTTGTGTAATTTTCACCTTCTGATATTTTTCTATGAATGAATATTTGTTGTTATTTTTTTATGCATTCAAATTTGGATTGTTTTCTTTTTTTTGGGTTGACAGCATAAGCTCGATCGAGCTCCTATTCCATAGAATTTAACATAAATGCAATTAATAAGATTTAGTGGGCGATTGGTTAGCAATTGGTTTTTAAATGACTTGATTGAGCTATAATCTCGATCAAGCTCTAAAGCTCAATCAAGTCATTGGTTAACCACATGCACAGATCAATTGAGGGCTTCTTTAACGCTCGATCGAGCTATTTGAATTTAGAACTCAAGCACTCGATTAAGCTTTTGAGGTCCTAAAAATCACAGTTTTAACACCCCTTCTGCAGATTTCTCTGCAATTGCATTCTGTACCCTAATAGATTTAGTGCAGAATTTATCCTTAAGTGGCAGAGTTGATCATATTAGATTCATGAAGTAATCCTCTACCCAACGGCATATGGGTTTGAAACTTCCGAATTCATATGATATTTTTCATCTAATTTATTTTAAACATAATGTTTTAAATTTTTTTGGACAGTTTCAACGGGGCTAAATAAAAAATAAATAACATAAAATATACACAACGAATTTTTTTCAAAAAAACCACTATCTTCATTTACGAGTCCTCTTCAAAAGTGTACTCTTATTTTTTCAATATATTTAAACAGTTGAAAAAATTCTTGTGCAAACACATGTGTCTACAAAATGCAATTTAAATATTACTTCGTAACTTCGAAAAATAATAAAAAGTATAATTTTTCATAAAACAAATATTTTTTTAAAGAGTTTAGACTTCTGGATCTATACTTTGATTGTGAGAATGATTTCAGCAAAATCACATAGAGAATCATTTATTGACGTGTTTCGAACCAACTAGTGTGGTTCATCGTCAGGACAAGTTGAGGAACAATTCTGAGCGATCCGTAAATTGAGGGAAGCCCTTGAGATCAAGAAAAGACCTTTGAATTTCAATAGGGATGACAGCTAGAAGATTAGTAGGTGTTGGATACTAGCCCTTTTACCTTAGCCTCTTCTTCACCTGACCCCTCTCAGTTTGTTTAGCTAGACACTGTTTTCTTATGATAACAATGGTTTAGTAATCATAATATCGCTCTTTTAATAACTTAGTCTCTTTAATAATTAATAATCTTAATCTTTCCTGCTAGACCTATATGATTAGTAATTAAGTCTCTTTAAATATAGTGAGTATCATCAACGACAAAGTAGCAAGTGTAATATTATTCATTTTACTCATATATTAGAAAATTTACCCTAGACTAATATTATTAATAATATTAATTTGAAATTAATATAATAATATTAGCTTGGAGTTAATATAATAATATTGCAACTGATATATATATATAAATAATATATATATATATATATATATATATATATATATATATATTAATAAAATTATTAATTAATAAATAAATAAAATAGAATAAAATAAGATAAAATTTACCCTAGTCTATTATTAAATTATTAATATTTATTTGAGAAGTTACTAATCATGGTAATAAATTGAACCATGGATTTAATGATTATATTTTTGAATAATTTATCGAACCCTTACCCTCCCCCCTAGGCCCTGGTATAATCTAGCCATTAAGGGTCTTTTTAACCATTGCCCGTTCATATAGCCATTGAAGGACCTGCATGCTCTATTTAACGGATCGCTCAGAATTGTTCCTCAACTTGTCCTGACGATGAACCACACTAGTTGGTTTGAAACACATCGACAAATGATTCTCTATGTGATTTTGCTGAAATCATTCTCACAATCAAAGTATGGATCACAGAAGTCTAAACTCTTTAATAATTTCCCTGCACGGAGAAGCCACTGCAAAAAAAAGTTCATCATTTCGAAAGGGCACACATGCAGGTCTCGAAGTTGAAGAAAAATCTAGCATTTCTAAAGCATTGCAGGGATTCCTTGGTTATTCTCGCATTTGCCTGGATTAAGCATAACCTTAATATCCCCAGTAATCTTGGCATTTTTCTGAAAGCTAGCTTAGGGTTGGTTAGAGCTGAGATTTGTAAAGTTAGAAAAAGTCTCGACCTAGTATCCTAGTCCCTTCTGGCTTTGCATTTGGAATTTTCCAGTATTTTCATCGTGTCCCTCTGGGCAAGGATAGATGCCTGTTCTGCTCTGAAATCTCAGTGCTTAGAGGAGTTACTCAAGCAACAGCAATCCACTAAATTTCTCAAACTTTCCAGGTGTTTCGCTGCGTTCCAGGGTTTCGATCCTCCTTCTAGCAGCCAAGTTATGAAGAACCAGGTTCCGGCCCTCCGTTCTTGGGTCTCGAGCTTTCCCATGAAGATCTTCTCGGACTCGCATGGCCCCAGCGATTCGGAAATCTATCTGGTGGATAGATCTCCATCCCGGCCGTCCAGCATGGATCGGGATGTATCGAGCACCTCGGCCTTACCTGCTCGGCAACGAAAGAATGGTGAGAGCGTGTTGGCTCATGCAAATAGGGCGGTTTTCAGTGAGCCTCCAGGTAAGAATCCCTTGTGCGTGCCTTATTTGAGTGATGTCTCAAGTTCTTTTGGTAATAATGAGGCTTACAGTAATATGAGCGTGATAAACCAAGACTGGGTTTGTAGTAATAGGCGTGGCATAAACTTGAACGTGAATAAGGATGGTAATGAAAATAATAACTTTGAAAATAACGGTAACAATTATAATAATTATAATATCAGCGTAGATAATAATAATATTAATAATAATGATATTATTATTATTATTATTATGTACGATAATAATAATAATAATAATAAGGTGTACGATATAGAACAAAATCTAAATAATGATAGCATTAATAATAATAATAGGGGAGGAAATAATAATATTAATATCAATAATAATAATAATAGCCTTGATCCTGGGAGTAATTCTCACCCTCTGCCTCCTAGCAATAAAGTGATCAATCTCTCTAGCTTTTCCTTTCCCCCGTCCGTTTTCAGTCTCTTAAGTAAGGGTCTTAATTTTGCCTTAGCTCCGAAGAAAATTCCAGTTGAAGACATCATCTGCAGTGTGGAATTTGGTATTAAGAGCCTTCCTGATAAAACTAAGGACACGATTAGGCAAGATTGTGCCGTGGCCCTTAGGAAGGCAAAACCGCCCCGAAGTAATATCAGCAAAGCTGAGTTTGAGGCTCTAAAAACCTTAAACCAGAATCGCGATATTGTCGTCCTAAAAGCCGATAAAGGAGGAGCAGCAGTCATCCTTAACAAGGATGATTACCACTCCAAGATGTTGGATCATCTTAACAATAGTGGAAGCTACAAAAAGCTTTCCAAGAATCCTTTAAAGAAGGTTTCAAGGGCAGTTGCTCTTGCTA
This sequence comes from Pinus tabuliformis, assembly GCA_031772625.1. Classification (NCBI taxonomy): domain Eukaryota; kingdom Viridiplantae; phylum Streptophyta; class Pinopsida; order Pinales; family Pinaceae; genus Pinus; species Pinus tabuliformis. The sequence goes on along the minus strand of CM062808.1, from coordinate 567,534,623 downwards.
TCAAGTCCTGTAATTTTACTAATTCTTTATCCCAGAAGCTCATAGAAAGCAACCCCATCACCCCTAGGATCTATGGCCTTCCAAAGATCCACAAAGAGGGGGTTCCCTTAAGACCTATTGTCAATACCATCGGTGGTCCTACTTACCTTCTTGCAAAATTCCTTGCCTTAAAGCTTAGACCATTGGTTGGTTGCACGGAGTCCTTCGTCAAAGACTCTGCGTCGTTTGTTGATGATCTTAAGAAGGTAAAGCTTGACCCCGATGATATTCTGGTTAGTTTTGACGTGGTCTCCCTTTATACTTGTATTCCCATCAATGAGGCCATGGAGGTTATCAACAGGCTCAATGACCCAAATACCGCTCGGTTAGTTGAGTTCTGTCTTACTTCCACCTTTTTCAGCTTCGAAGGGGAGTTCTATGAGCAAACCTGTGGGGTGGCCATGGGCTCCACCCTATTCCCGGTCGTCGCAAATCTTTTTATGGAGGATTTTGAGTCCAAATCTTTGTCCTCAGCTCGTCTCTTACCAAAGCTTTGTAAGAGATTTGTAGATGACACTGGTGTCATTTCGTCTCATGGTCATGATGAGTTGGATCTCTTCTTCCGTCATCTCAATGAGAAATCCTCCGCCATTAAGTTCACTATGGAAAAGGAAGTCAACGGCTGTCTTCCCTTCCTTGATGTTCTCATTTCTAAGAATAATGATGGTTCCTTCTCCCACCAGGTATTTCGAAAAAAGACTCATACCGATTAATATCTCCATGCCAACTCTCATCATTTCCCTGCTCAGAAGTTAGGCTTTCTCAACACGCTACTTACTCGTGCATTAAGAATCTCTGATGAGAAAAACTTGGCAAAGGAGAAGGCTCATCTCCTGGATGTCTTCGTTAAAAATGGTTACAATAGACACCTAGGTCAAAAAGCCTTCCTCAAGGTCCGAAACGAGCACTCTATCCATAAAGATCCTAAAGACCGAATCCTGGGGGTACATCTCCCCTACATCCAAGGAACCACTGATAGGATCGCCAAGATTCTTAAGAAGCATAATATTCCCTCGACCTTTAGACCTCTTAAAACCATCTGTAGCTCTCTTAGATCTGTTAAAGATCTTGTTGACTCGAAAGACATGAAAGGGGTCTGTGTCATTCCCTGTTCCTGTGGGGCCCCATACATTGGTTAAACTGGTTGTTCTATTAATCAGAGGATTAGTGAGCACTCAGTAGACTTGAGGCATGGAAGGGCCAAGTCCTCAACCCTTGCTGAGCATGCCGAGAAAACTAAACATCATGTCTGTATCGAAGAGGCTCAAGTTATCGCAAAAGTTGCGCAGTTTCACCATCGTAAATTGAGGGAAGCCCTTGAGATCGAGAAAAGACCTTTGAATCTCAATAGGGATGATGACTAGAAGATTAGTAGGTGTTGGATCTCAGCCCTTTTACCTTAGCCTCTTCTTCGCCTAACCCTTCTCAGTTTGTTTAGCTGGATGATGTTTTCTTATGATAACAATGGTTTAGTAATAATAATATCGCTCTTTTAATAACTTAGTCTCTTTAGTAATTAATAATCTTAATCTTCTTCCTAGACCTATATGATTAGTAATTAAGTCTTTTTAAATACAGCGAGTATCATCAATGACAAAGTAGCAATTGTAATATTATTCATTTTACTCATATATTAGAAAATTTACCCTAGACTAATATTATTAATAATATTAATTTGAAATTAATATAATAATATTAGCTTGGAGTTAATATAATAATATTACTAAAGGTTAATACAATAATATTACTATTAATAACAATATTTTAATAATTTGATGTTAATATAATAATATTGCAACTGATATATAAAATAAAATTTATATATATATATATATATATATAATTATTAATCAATAAATAAATAAAATAGAATAGAATAAGATAAAATTTACCCTAGTCTATTATTAAATTATTAATATTTATTTGAGAAGTTAATAATTATGGTAATAAATTAAACCATGGTCTCTTTAATGACTATATTTTTGAATAATTTATCGAACCCTGACCCTTTCCCCTAGGCTGTGGTCTAATCTCGCCGTTAAGGGTCTTTTTAACCGTTGCCCGTTCATATAGCCGTTGAAGGACCTGCATGCTCTATTGAATGAATCGCTCAGAATTGTTCATCAACTTGTCCTGATGATGAACCACACTAGTTGGTTCGAAATGCGTCAACAAATGATTCTCTATGTGATTTTGCTAAAATCATTCTCACAATCAAAAAAAAAATTAATATGAAAAACTTAGTTCTCTCCATGTAGATCATGATTATATATATATATATATATATATATATATATATATATATATATATATATATATATATATATATATATATATATATATATATATATATTAGACTAAGTTATGCTACACGAACACACACACTCATACCTCTTAAGATGTGTGAAAATTTGCAAGGACAAGCATTGAATTTAATGGGAAATTGACAGATTATATGACACTAAAATGTTTTGCAAAAAATATCATTAGGACAACAACATAATTCTCCAAAAAGTATCCTTTTACTCCGAATCGAAATTCACAATGCTTATATGAATTTTGAGAGCTTCAATTCGATAAAAGAGAAAAAAAAATTGAAATTTTGTCTCTACATTTGTTCCAAAAGCATAACCCGACTTCATGCATTCACCCCCATATAGAGTACATACATAATTGATATTGTCAAAATATTTTGTTTGATATGGATATTGAAATATTGTATGTATAAACGGCATTGAGGTAAAAATTACTTAATCATATATTTTGAAATATTTTATTGATGATCCACAATAAATGTTGTTTATTATTATTATTATTATTATTATTATTATTATTTTCTCAGTAAAACTAGCTAATCGATTATATTATATACAGGTAACATTACATGCAGAAAAACAGTTTGTCCAGGGCCAACTGTGGCACCTTGGAAGACCTTGCTTGACACAGAATTTGCCCACGCAGGGGCATCACCTCCATGATAAACCAAAACATCTGACACAGACTTGAACTTAGACAGTAGTTTAGCAGCCCGCGCAGGGGCGTCTAGCAAAAAGACTCATAGTGGACCTTGCCATGACACATAACAGATGGACATAGAGTATGAAAAAGAACTAAAAGCATACAAACATAGCGAGAGAAGTAAACCAGAGAGTGCCTCTGAGGATTAGTCTTCAGGCTCTTCCTCAATGATATAGCACCATCCTTGGCCTTCAGGAACACCAGCCCACATTGCCCAGGGATCCTTCTCAGTGGCCGGCGGAATCTGCTCTGGAGGCTGAGGAGGGGCTTGCTGCGGCTCCTTCCCTGAATTGCCCTTTTCAATTGGAGGCTGCAACACTGGACTATCCTCGCTATTTCCCTCAGGAGGCATCTCAGCCGAAACCGGTTGCTTTCCCTTGTCGTTCTCCTCCGGAACCTTCGTAAAGAGGACTGATATATGCGCATTGATGCCTGTGTTTCCCTGCGAGCTGCCCAATGTGAAAACAACTGAGCCGAAAGCTGGAAGCACGGGCTCACCTTCACTGGAGCTACCCACCTCCAAGAACTGATTGGCCGGAACTGGTAAGGCTCCCGCCCTCCTGTAGCAGTAGCAGCAGTAGCAGTGATGGTGTTCATCTGCTGCAGGGGTGCGAGAAGATGTCCCGCGACCAGGTCCCCTCCTGCTCGGCTGTCTCTCCCGCAGTCGCACCATAATTTCCACGATTCCTTCAAATTGCTCCCAGAACGAACTTGTGGGTTTGAAATCCCAACTCTTTCTACTACCTGAGTGTCGTCCCCAACTCCAAACAAAGCCGAGTTCAATTGCCCAGGTACCACGCACAGGATGAGCCAGCAAGAAGCAAACGTCGCCCAGGTGAACGCCTTCACCTCCCGCCTCAGATGCGTTCCTTCTGCCCTCAGAACTCTGTGTTGCTGGCTTGGCTCTCTGAGCCCTGAGCAGCAACATTCTTTCCCATTTAACCTTGCATTCATTCTCTTGGGATTTGCAGGCATTGAATTCCTGCTGCGGGTTCTCCATCGTTCCCAGCGTCGTCATAAAGATCTCTGTCGCGCCTCCCCCTTCTTAACGTTTCGGCGGCCCTGGACATTAATTCCCTTCGCTCTTCACGTGGCGGCACATGTTGAGCATGTGGCACGCCATGCCCGGTGACACCCGCATCCGGGGTGATGGCCTCTTCTTGGATCAGGCTGTCTAGTTCCTGAGCCCTTGAAGTGTCTGGTATGATGTCTATGGATCCTGTAAGGAGATAGTGATCATTGTCTGCACCTATGTTAGCTAGACAGTCCGCAACCTTGTTACCTTCTCTTTTGGTATGGGTGAAGGTAATTGCTCTATTGCTGCGGAGAGCTTGTTCAATGGCTTCTAGCCGGGCAGCAAGTCTCCAGCTATTGGTGATTTTTCCAGCCTGTGAGCCATTCTGAAGTCTCCTGGCCATGTTTATGAGAATCTGGGAGTCTCCTTCCACAATTAGCGGCTGAAGATTGAGATTCCCTGCGAGAAGAATTCCTTGCCATAGGCCTTCGATTTCTGCCGAGTTGTTGGTATCCCAGCCCAAAGATCCGAAGTATAACTGCAAGGGTGTGCCAGCTTGATTCCTGATGATGCCTCCGAAGCCTACTTTGCCGCCTTTGGAGGTCCCATCAAAGTTGAGCTTGTAAGAGTTCATGGGGGGGGCCTTCCATGTGGCCTGAGTGGTGTTGCTGCTTGTGGAAGTACTTCTAGAGTGGGGGATCTGAGGTAGAGTTAAATTCCAGTTGCTTAGAATGCCTTTCTCGAAGTCTAGAGATGGGAGATCTTCTTTTGTCCAGGAGTGGAGAACCAACGTTTCATTGAGGTTGCCGCATATTCTGGTCCATAGTTCATCCATCTTCGAGCTCTGATTCTTGAAAATCCTCTTATTCCGTTCTTTCCATATACCCCATAAGATGAGGCCTGGTAGAAGTTTCCATAGGCAATTGAGGAGCGCGCTTTTGTAGGGGTGTTGCGACCAATGTCTGAGGGAGTCCGTTATGTCATCCATTGTTTTGCATTTCTTTTGACATCTGAAACTAGCCTTTTCCCACAAGTGATTGGCTAGGGGGCATGAGTCCAATAAGTGTTGGAGAGTCTCTTCATTTTGATGGCAGTTAGGACATATAGAAGGTCCATGGAAGTTCCTCCTTCGTAATTTGTCCCAGGTGAGGATTTTTTTGTGATTTACCAGCCACAGAAAATAAGAGACTTTGGGCCAAGAATTAGAATCCCAAATTAAACTCCATATTGGGTCCGAAGGATTGTTCTGGGTGCAGACTATTTTGTAGGCCTCTGAAGTTGAGAAGTTACCTTTTGGGCGGTATCCCCATCTTAGGATATCGTAGCCCTCATCATGTCTGATTCTCCTTCTTCCAAGCTCCCTTTCTAAGTCCCCTGTATCCTGTAGATTTGTGAGATTAGCTAGCTGATTTCCCTGCATCCATTTCCTGAATCCATGCTCCGACTCCTGCAATCAATGATGATGGATTTTTTCCTGCTGCTGCTCCTGCCTTAATTGGTCCCCCGGTGCATTAAGGATGTGGGTCAGATTTGGCATTTGGTTCCATGTGTCCATCCAAAATCTCGCCGTTTTGCCATTCCTGACCTCCCAGAAACTGTGTTGCTGTATTAAATGGTAATGTTGTTTTGCCGCATTCCAGATTAGTGATCCCTTATCCCTGGGGGTAAACCGAATTAGCTCCTCCTGGGGATGGTTGTTGGCATACTTGGCCATCCAGATTCTTGCCCAGGGCTTATCAGGATTAGTGATCCAGTGCCACCATATTTTGGCACTCATAATAGAGTTGCTATGCTCCGGATCTCTTAGTCCTATGCCTCCTTTTTCCTTTGGTTGACATACTGTAGTCCATTTGACTAGCGCCCACTTCCTATTTGTAGCTGATCCACCCCAAAGAAAACTGCGCTGGAGCTTCCTGATTCTTTTTATGACCCATTTGGGAGCTGCAAGGACAGAGAAAAGGTATAATGGCATTGCCTGTAGAACAGACTTGATGAGCACGACTCGACTGGCCAGGTTGAGAGATCTGTGCGTCCATAGGTTGAGCCGAGATTCAAGCTTCTCAATGAGGGAACGCCATGAGGAGTGCTTAATAGCAGAGGCTGTGAGAGGGGCTCCCAGGTATTTTGAGGGAAGGGTTGCAGATGGAAAGCCAAGAATGCGGATGACAGCAGATTTAACCTGAGGGGGCGTGTGAAAGAAGAAAATCTGCGATTTGGCGTAGTTTACTTCAGTGCCAGAAGCGTCAGCAAAATCATTGAGCAAGGATTTGAGGTGGGAGGCTTCCTGGGCTGAAGGATATCCAAAAAGCATGGTGTCATCGACAAACTATTGATGAGAGGAGGCAGGGGAGTTGTGTACAGAGAGACCTTTGAGCTGGTGGGAGAGGAGAGCTTGCTTGATGTGACGGCCCAGCCCTTCTGCCATGAGAACAAATAGGAAGGGGGATAGAGGGTCCCCTTGCCTAATTCCTGTGGAGGGTTTAAAGGGTCGAGAAGGGATTCCATTGATGAGGATGGAGAATTGGGTTGAACTTATCAGGCTCATTATCCATCGAACCCACATAGTATTGAAGCCAAAAGCTTTTAGCATTTGCTAAATAAAGTTCCAACTGAGTTTGTCAAAAGCCTTTGAAAGATCAAGCTTAAGAATCATACCTGCTTGTTTCGATTGTTTGAGGGAGTGAATGATCTCGTGCGTAAGAAGGATGCCGTCCAGGATTTGTCTTCCTTCCACGTAACCTGACTGTTCTTGGGAAACTAGCAGCGGCAGCAAGGGCTTCAGCCGGTTGGCCACCACTTTGGAGATAACCTTGTAAATAACGTTGCAAAGGGCAATGGGCCTGAATTTGTCAGGTGTGATGGAGTCCTCCTCTTTGGGAATGAGGGCTATGAAAGTGGTATTGAGAGAAGGAAGCATCCAGTGGAATGCCCTTGATTCTTCAACGATTTGCCATACTTCCTGTTTGATCATCTCCCAAAAGGTATGAAAGAACGTGGTGGTGAATCCGTCTGGTCCTGGGGCTTTTCCTTCCTTGAGCTGGGACATCGCGTCGTCCACCTCCTGAAGCTGAATCGGGCGGAGGAGAAGCTCATTATGTTCCTCTGTAATGATTCTGGGCACATTGTTAGTGATTTTCTCAATTGCTTGTCTTCTATCTCCTTCCGGCTCTTGCAGGATCTGATTGAAGTGGTTGCGAAATTCTTCCTCGATTTCCTCATGCGATTCTACTCTCTCTCCTCCAGGCTTTTGAATGAACGGAATGTTGTTGTGCATTCTTCTTTGAATGGTGGTTCTGTGGAAGAATTTAGTGTTGCGTTCACCCTCCTTTAACCATCTGATTCTGGACTTTTGTTTCCAGTAGATTTCCTCCTGCTTCTGTCTGTCCTCAATCTGCCTGTGAAGGTGCCTTTCCTGTTCTAGTGTCCCTTCTGTGTGTCCCTCAGTGATGACTTTTTGATGGAGATCCGCTAGTTCCCGATTGAGCTCTTGCTGTGCTTTGAATATGTCTCCAAAGGTTTCTCTGTTCCATCGCTTTAGGTGGAATTTTAGGAATCGGAGCTTCTGTTGGAATTTGTACATCTTGGATCCTTCTGGAGGGGTGAAGGAGGACCAGGTGGCTTTAACAAAGTCTTTGAACTCAGGGTGCGAGAGCCAAAAACTTTCGAAACGAAAGGGTCTTCGGGTCTGGTTTCCGGGGCATTGCCATTGGAGAGCTATTGGCCAGTGGTCCGAGCCTGTATGCGGGAGAATGGCGGCTGAGAAATCTCCTCCAAGATGGATCGCATTATCTGAGATGAGGAAGCGATCTAGCTTGGAAGCAATTTGGTGATTGCCTGCTCTGCGGTTACTCCATGTGAATGTGCCATTGCAGAAGGGCATGTCTATAAGGGAGGCACTTTGAATGAAGTTCTTGAAATGAGTATTTTCCTGCTCCAGCCTATTTCGTCCTCCTATTTTTTCCTCTAGCTTAGTGATCATGTTGAAATCTCCTCCGATAATCCAGAGAGGGTACCTTCTGGTGTTATTCAGAGCTTCAATGGTGTCAAGAAGTGCTATTTTGTTCCCTGTGTCCTGCGGGAAGTATACATTCGAGAGGTTACCATGTACATTCGTGCCCAAAATGTGGAAGACTGCCTGTATGAGGTGATGAGAGGCATGGAACTCTGAGAGATCTATTGCTTGCGTATTCCATGCTATGGCGAGTCCTCCTGACGCTCCTGATGCATCTACTGCTACTGAGCGGCATCCTGGCCAAGCTTTTGTGAGGATGTTGCCCAAAGTGGTGCCGTTGCATTTGGTTTCCTGGAGTAGACAAATTTGTGGCTTCTCCGCTTTAATCATGTTTTTTAGCATTCTAAGTTTACCTGGGCTGTTGAGCCCTCTTAAATTCCATGAAACCAGCTTCATGGTTCAACCAATTGGAGAGGGTTTGTAGTACTTTGTCAGTTTCGCATACCTGCCTGAGTCAACCAGGATTTTCCCTACCTCAATCGTTCTTTGTAGATCTGTTTTTCGTCCCCTCTTTTTTTATTCTTTTGGAGGTTGGCTTCCGTCCCACTGACTGCCTGGTTGAATCCCAAGTTGCTTCTGCTGGTATGCTCGTGAGATGACCACTTCCAACTTGCTGAGTTGGGCTTCTGAGATGCTATCGTAAGCCTGCGCTTTGCATGCAAGTTCCAGTTCTTGGATATCCAGGCCCTGCAGGTCTACGCTTTCCGGTTCCTCTTCCATTGGTTGCGCCTGCGTGTCTTCTTCCTCAATCTGTTTTCCATTAGGAGGAGCATCTGATTTGTCTTCCATTTCTTCTTCCTTGTCGTTCTTTGCCTGATCCTTCGAATCCCCAGAGGGGGGATCATTGAAGCGGGTGGGGGAATGGCGAGTGGGGGAAGAGGTGTAAGGGGGAGGGTGGGATGAAGATGAGGGATGGGATGGGTTAGCTTCAGTAGTTGGGGGCGGTTCCTCGGAAGATTGAGCTAGGATTTCAAAACTATTCTTGGATGCCGGACCACTGGAGCTGTAATGCTGGGGCTTTTGCCCATTTGGGGGTTTCCTGTGCGCACGTCTTCGACTTGGGGCTTTTGTGAAGCCATCCTGGGCATCAGAGGCAGAAGGGTCAGTAGCTTTGGCATTCAAGGGGCAGTCACGGAAGAGATGTCCTAGAGCATGGCACCTTCTGCACCGGAATGGCACATGTTCATAGTCCAAGGGTTGGATCCATTCTTCGTCCCAGTGAGAGAGATGTATCGAATCTGGCAGTGCTTCATTCAGCCGCATGAAGACGCAGATGCGCGCATAGGAAATGAATCTGCGTGTTTTTGTTTCTTCTGCAGTTCTAATGTATTCCCCTAGTCCATTTCCAATTTTCATGAGGATGTTCTCGTCCCAATACTCATCTGGAAGTCCATACATTCTGATCCAGACTGGCGCCCAGGTGAGGTCTTCCTTGTCCGGGTTGAATCTTGGTATCCAATCTTTCATGTACAGGCCCGCTGCGTTGAAGAAGTGAGGTCCTGTTCCCAGTACCCTGAGTTTGTCTTCAATACAGTAGAAGATTACTGTAAAGAAACCCTTAGGCCCTAACTGCAGAGTAACATCGCCTTTTGGCTTCCATTTTGCTGCAATCCACCCATATAGAGCTCTTTCCGTCGGCCAGAACCCTATAAATTTCCCAATGATGGCATGGTCTTTCATGAACTCGATTCGTGCCTCTATTATGTGCCCCGGTAACTCGATTCTTGGCCTTTCTGTGGCTACTGGCTTACAGGTTGTAGAGGATACCTTTGGCGCTTCCTCCGGGTTTTTTCCCCTTCCCTGATTGCCGTTGTCATTGTCTTGTCATCCTTCTGTTTTCCTGTGTTCAGGCTGTTGTTTTTTCCCCTTGTTCAGGATCTCATTGTTAATCGATCCAAAACGGAGTGCATGGTCCTCGCCGTTCTGCATTGGGGAGGGCCCTGACGCCCCCCCTGAGGATGTTCCATCGCGCCTGTCTAGTGCAGTGCAGGTCTGCTAAACGCCAGAGGGAACGGGAGGGAGGAGTACAGTGCTAGAGGTGCGCTGTCTTGCGCCGTCACAGTTTCCTGCAAACCCTAGTCGCTCCAGTTTTCCTTGACAGATACAGAGTCCAGTGCTAATATCATATTAACATCTGCATGGATTTATTATTATTATTATTATTATTATTATGCTACATTTCAATTTTCTATTTCCAATTGAATAAATTACACACGAAGGAATTGATTTTTTTTAATTTCCATTATTTTTTTTATTTAGACATTGAAATATTTTATTAAGATTATGATTAAAATATATTTTAACTTTCTCTTTATATATGGAAATACATTAGTTAACATAGATATTGAAATAATTTACTTAAGTCTAATATTAAAATATTTTAAAATATATATGAAAATTAGACATGATGCTCATGATCAAAGTAAACATATAACAAAAACTAGCACAACCACATTAATAAATGTGGTTGATAAACGCCGATAGGCCCATATCAAGCACATATATCAATTATCAATAATATTTAAAATTTATGTTAATGTTATTATCAATAAATTTAATATAAATATAAGAACCATATTAATAATAACTAGTATTATAATAATAATAATAACAACAACAATTATATTAATAATCATTTAATAAACAATAATGAAGTAATTACGAAATAAAAATTTAATAAAAATAAAACAACAATTTAAATGTGGTTGATACAAAATTCAACTTTAAACACTCCACCCGAACACAATTATTAAACTCTAGCTTCTTCTAAAACACACCGAGACCGATGACAAAAGCTACACCAATTCAAATCAATAGGACAATAATCATGACTAGTCATGCTTTCCAACCAATCCCTTCTCACATTGTCTTTTGTTTTTGCATAACGTTGAAAAGAAAAAGGTGATGAAATCTACAAACCATCTATTGATTTCACTCTTGATATAGCTATAAATATAAGACCCTGCCTCTCTCCGTCTCCAACATCTACAGTGGCTCATTGCAAGGGAATAATATTAAAACCAAGGGATAAATATTGTAAACCCAAGGTATAAAAACCCTAAGACAAATATTATAAACCCTAAAATAAACATGGTTGACCATGATTTACCATCATTTATTTCCATACTAAGACGATGTTTATCAGAATGTGGCGTCGGACCATGGTTGATTTTCATATTGGGACAATCTTTGGCACATTATGACATTGGACCATTGTTGACAATGGATGACCATGATTGTAAACCAAAGGGATTTATATTAAACCCTAGGATTAATATTATAAACCCTAAGAATAATATTATATCCTAGGAATATGAACCAAATAAACCCAAGGGATTGATATTATAAACCGAAGGAAATAATAAACTAAGGGATTAATTCTAAAACCCAAAGATATTATAAACCTAAGGGAATAATATTAAACCCAAGGGATTAACATTATAAATGCAAGGTATATAAACCCTAAAGGGTTTGATATTATAAACCCCAGAGAATAATAAACTCAAGGGATTAATATTATAAACCCAAGGTACATAAACCTTAACATAAATATTATAAACCTGAGGAAATATTAAACCCAGGGAAATAAAAACCCAAGGGAATAATATAAAACCCAAGGGATAAATATTATAAACCCAAGGAATATAAACCCTAAGATAAGTATTATAAATTGTAAGATAAATATTTGTCACAATGCGACATTGGAATATGGTTAACCATGATTTATTTTCATATTGAGACAATGTTTGTCACAATGCAACGTTGGACAATGGCTGACCAACATTGACCATGGTTGATCTCTATATTGAGACAATCTTTGTCACAATGCAACGTTGGGCCATCGTTGACCATCATTGTGACAATGTGACGTTGGACCAAGAGATAGTCTTTGTCACAATGTGACCATGGTTGACCATGATTGAACCTAAAGGTATTGTAAACGCAAGGGAATAATATTAAACCCAAGTGATTAATATTACAAATTCAAGGTATATATACCATAAAGGGATTGATATTATAACCCAAGGGATTAATACTAAAAACTCAAGGGATTAAAAATGTAACAGATTGATAATATAAACACAAGGGAATAATATTAAATGCAAGGGATTAATAATATAAACCCAAGGTATATAAACCCTACGATAAATATTATAAACCCAAGGGATTATAAACGCAACAGAATAATATTAAACCCAAGAGATAAATATTATAAACCGAAAGAATATAAACCCTAAGATAAATATTATAAACTATAACATAAATATTTGTCATAATGTGACGTTGGAATATGGTTAACCATGATTTGCCATCATTGATTTTCATACTAAAACAATGTTTGTCACAATCTGACGTTGGACCATGGTTGACCATGGTTGATTTTCATATTGAGACAATCTTTGACACATTGTGACATTGGACCATCGTTGACCATGGATGACCATGATTGTAAACCCAATGGATTTATATTAAACCCTAGGATTAATATTATAAACCCTGTGAATAATATTATACCCTAGGAATATGAACCAATTAAACCCAAGGGATTGATATTATAAACCGAAGGGATTAATTCTAAAACCCAAAGGTATTATAAATCCAATGGAATAATATTAAACCCAATAGATTAATATTATAAATGCAAGGTATATAAACCCTCAAGAGATTGACATATAAACCCAAGGGAATAATAAAATCAAGGGATTAAAAACTAAAAACTCAATGGATTGATAATATAAACCCAAGGGAATAATATTAAACCCAAGGGATTAATATCAAACCCAAGGGATAAATATTATAAACCCAAGGAATATAAAACCTAAGATAAATATTATAAACCATAAGATAAATATTTGTCACAATGCAACATTGGAATATGGTTGACCATGATTGATTTTCATATTGAGACAACGTTTGTCACAATGTGACATTAGACAATGACTGACCATCGTTGACCATGGTTGATCTCCATATTGAGATAATCTTTGTCACAATGTGATGTTGGGCCATCATTGACCATCATTGTCACAATGCAACATTGGAATATGTCTGACCATGATTGATTTTCATATTGAGACAATGTTTGCCACAATGTGACATTAGACAATGACTAGCCATCATTGACCATGGTTGATCTCCATATTGAGACAATTTTTGTCACAATGTGACGTTGGCCCATCGTTGACCATCGTTGTGACAATGTGACATTGGACCAAGAGATAGTCTTTGTCACAATGTGACCATGGTTGACCATGGATTACCATGATTGAACCCAAAGGTATTGTAAACCCAAGGGAATAATATTAATCCCAAGGGATTAATATTATAAATGTAAAGGTATATAGACACCGAAGGGATTGATATTATAACCCAAGGGATTAATACTAAAAAGTTCAAGGGATTAAAAACCTAACGGCTTGATAATATAAATGCAAGGGAATAATATTAAACCCAAAGGATTAATAATATAAACTCAAGGTATATAAACCCTAAGATAATTATTATAAGTCCAAGTGATTATAAGCACAATGGAATAATATTAAACCCAAGAGATAAATAAACCCTAAAATAAATATTATAAACTGTAACATAAATATTTGTCATAATGCGACATTGGAATATGGTTGACCATGATTGATTTTCATATTGATACAAATAAACATGGTTGACCATGATTTATTTTCATATTGATACAAATAAACATGGTTGACCATGATTTACCATCATTGATTTTCATACTGAAATGATGTTTGTCACAATCTGACGTTGGACCATGGTTGACCATGGTTGATTTTCATATTGAGACAATCTTTGACACATTGTGACATTGGACCATCGTTGACCATGGATGACCATGATTGTAAACCGAAGGGATTTATATTAAACCCTAGGATTAATATTATAAACCCTATGAATAATATTATACCCTAGGAATATAAACCAAATAAACCTAAGGGATTGATATTGTAAACCGAAGGGAATAATAAACCCAAGGGATTAATATTATAAATGAAAGTTATATAAACCTTGAAGGGACTAATATTATAAACCCAAGGGAATAATAAACCGAAGGGATTAATACTAAAAGCCCAAGGGATTAAAAACCCAACATATTGATAATATAAACCCAACAGAATAATATTAAACCCAAGGGATTAATATTATAAACCCAAGGTATATAAACCCTAAGATATATATTATAAACCCAAAGGAATAATAAACCCAAGGGAACAATATTAAACCCAAGTGATAAATATTAGAAACTCAAGTAATATAAACCCTAAGAGAAATATTTGTCACAATGCAACATTGGAATATGGTTGACCATGTTTGATTTTCATATTGAGACAACGTTTGTCACAATGTGATGTTGGAAAATGGCTCACCATCGTTGACCATGGTTATTATTGTTATTATTATCCAATTTTAAGGTCACAACCAATCCAGACACCAAATTGGTGTATGAGGCCCCCTTATTTGTGGGAAAAGGGACCCACCTCCGTGCAGCGATTTGACTGCCAAGTCTACGAAGGCATACTCTACGAGGGCATACTCTACCCCCCTTTGGTTTTGAACCTGTGACCTCTTAGGAGGAAACACATGATTTTAACCATTAGGCCCACTCAAGCTGTCTATATTGAGACAATATTTGTCACAATGCGACGTTGGACCATGGTTGTGACAATGTGATGTTTGACCAAGAGATAGTCTTTGTCACAATGTGACCATGATTGACCATGATTAGACCCAAAGGCATTATAAACCCAAGGGAATAATATTAAACTGAAGGGATTAATATTACAAATGCAAGGTATATAAACCATAAAGGGATTGATATCATAAACCCAAGTGAATAATAAACCCAAGGGATAAACACTGAAACCCAAGGGATTAAAATCTCAACAAATTGATAATATAAACTGTTATGAAACCAGCTCAAGAAAAGATAGAAAAGATAGATCAACGCCTTAAAATTCAACCTCTTCGAGGGGGCAACCTCCTTTACATTACATAAATGAACAATTCTTGGATGATACAAATGAAAAGACCTCCTTCTATATATAGGAGTCTAAGGGGTCATAACATAATTAGAGCCAACATAACAATAATAACGTAAGAGCACAATAATAACAATAGTGGGCTTCTATGGGGCACAATAGTAACAATATGGGCACTACATGGGTACATCAATATAATAAGTGGGTTGTAATAATAACAATAAAGGGGTTACACTAGTAGTATAGGGGCCTAACATGCCCCTCTCCTTCAGAAAGCGTTGTCCTCAACGCTTCAGTAGTTCTTGATGCTTCTGTATAAAATTCTTTTCCTCCCATGTGGAATCTTTAGCGGGTAAGTTCTTCCACTTGATGAGATACTCTCAAATTGATCGATTTCATAGCTGTCGGGTTCTTGTTTCTGTGACTACTCCAGGTTCCAATATGATTTTTCCTTCCGTTTCAATATTTGGCAATATTGTTTGAATTGAGATCTTTTGCAACTTTTGAATAAGTGGCCATACTTCTTTGTCCTTCTTCCATTCATCCCTTGCTTCGTTTATCCAATCTGGCTGGATAATAGAAATAGCATAAAACAATGCTTCTACATCCTCATCCTTGAAGAGACTTCCCATTCGGTAAGGTCACCATTTTTTAAGTGCATGTAGTATTGCCAACATTTCCTTCTCATAAATAGCTTGCTTTAGATGTAGCAGTAAAAATACCCAGTCGCCTACATCAAAACATTTTTCACTATGATGTTGATATACTTGTTGTTTCATTTGATTTTGCACCGAAGTGGCGTTATCCTTTAAAAGTTGGAGAACTTGTTGTTGATGCTCGATGTGATCTTTCACTGCACGAACCTTTTTCTTCTTGATATGTCCTTCTATCTTGATAGTTTGAGGAGTGGTAATTCTAACCAGTGAATTACAAGATATGGCTGGATTCATTTCTTCTTTCTTGATGTGATCTTTCACTTCTTGCACCTTTTTCTTCTTGATATGTCCTTCTATCTTGAGAATTTGAGGAGTGGTCATTCTTGCCAATATGTTCTGATTCATTTCTTCTTTCTCTGGGGTCGGGTCCTGGCATATATCCTCTTCTTTTGATGTTTCTTGATCCTTTTCTTCCTCCTCTTCATACTCTATGTAAAATAATTTCTTCTCAGCACACTTATGACCTTTAGTGCATTTGCTGTCACAATTGTAACAAATCCCTTTTTCTCTTTTTTCTTCCAATTGTTGTGGTGTAACCCTTGTAGGTTGTGGAAGGCTAGGAGAAACAACACATCCATCTTTAAAGTTGTGAGGGTTAGACTTCCTTGTTGCCATAATTTTACTTTCAAATATGTCACAAAGCCCTTTTACTCTTTCCAATTGTTGTGGTGTTGCTCTAAAGAAGGTGTTGCTCTTTGTATCCTCATAATGTGCTATCATTTCCTCCGTGAGAATTGACCACGTAACAAGTTGTTTACGAGAACAAAGCCCTTTATACCATAAAAATTGATCTGGTTCTAAATATGAAGATGCAATACATACCTTTTGTAACAGTGGTACACCATGTAGATCAAAATATTGCTCCATCTGAAGTATCCAATTTACCGGATCCTTGCCATCAAACTTCCTCATCTTGCTTTTTCTTGATTTTAGGACCTCTATCTTGAAACGACTGTAACTCTGTACTTGTGGATATTTAAGTTCTAAAATTTCTACCTGTAGTAGCCCTCTGTGTCCTCTATCCAATTCCACCAGTCTAATCCAAATTGGATTCTCCAAAAAAGAGTTATGCACAATCTCCCAAGATGACCTAATTATAGACCTTTCCAGAAGAGCAAACTTGTATGAAGTGCCACGTGTCAATTTTTTGACCTTTGGCTCTAAAAAAGATATACAAGAAACTACAGTCCGTCCTATTTCTATACCTTCTCACGAAATTTCAATCCAATTCTCAGAGAGAAAGTTATGACTATTTTCCCCAGGTCACCTGTTTGGAATGTAATTCAGGAGTCTGCAAAAAGACCAACTTCCTCAGATCATATCTCCACAAATATAGTGCGAAAAGCTCTGAAATTCGGATCCAAGGTTCAGCACAATTTCTTCTCAAATGGGTTTTATTTGTAACTTCTGAAACGTCGCAGAAAAAAGGTTATAGCGAAAATACCACGATGACCTGTTTGGAGTAGCGAAACCCTAGAATCCAAAGCTCTAATACCAAATGTTATGAAACCAGCTCAAGAAAAGATAGAAAAGATAGATCAACGCCTTAGAATTCAGCCTCTTCGAGGGGGAAACCTCCTTTACATTACATAAATGAACAATTCTTGGATGATACAAATGAAAAGACCTCCTTTCTATATATAGGAGTCTAAGGGGTCATACCATAATGAGAGCCGACATAACAATAATAATGTAAGAGCACAATAATAACAATAGTGGGCTTCTATGGGGCACAATAGTAACAATATGGGCACTACATGTGTACATCAATATAATAAGTGGGTTGTACTAATAACAATAAAGGGGTTACACTAGTAGTGTAGGGGCCTAACATAAACCCAAGGGAATAATATTAAACCCAAGGGATTAATATTATAAACCCAAGGTATATAAACCCTAAGATAAATATTATAAACCCAAGGGATTAATAAATTTCATAATTTATTAATCATGGAGGAACTTATCATGGAACTTATTAATATAAACAATGTACTTCATAAGTAAAATATTTCAATCCCATATTAAGTAAAATATTTCAATGTCAAGTAATATGTACAATGAAAAGAAATAAATTTTCATGGTTAAAACATTTTTAAGCATTTCAAGTAATGTTATTATTTTATATTTGGGCTATATTTTTCTGTCAATTTTATCTTTGAGATGCAAACATTTTTTTCAATTTTTTTATTTAAAAAAAAATTACACAAGAAGAAATTATATCACTCTAAAAACTTCTTAGATTTGTGATTAAAATAAATCAATATTGATCTTTAAAGAAAAAATTAATAAGATCAGCTTGCAATTTGAAAATTTGTTATTGAATGATTGCTAATTAATTTTAGACCACAAATTTGTTCATGCTACTTTACCTAATTCGACACTAATCCTACACTGAAAACCTAGGACAGACCAAATTCATAGTTGAGCTAATTTTATATATTTTTATTTGAAAAGTATAGAAATCTTCCATTGAGAACTCCTTCAAATCATTAACATATAAACCACACTCAGTCACTAAATTTATAGCAGACACATAATTGATCTCATGGAGATTCGTGGCATAAGTTGGTCAAACCTTCTACTCCTCATTTGTGCGGCAACACATATTCCTCTCGAGAGTCAAGGGCCTGTAAGTTGGCCTCGTGATCCAATATCAAATGCCCAAACTTCTCATAGAGGTTGTCCACGTTAAATTTGCCACTATCAGACACCTATGGCAATGTACAAATATATGTATGTTCAGATACTGGTAAAGCAGATAAGGAAGTAAGTTGTTGCCACGATTATAGGAAAATACCTTGTTATATATGGTATGGAAAACTTTTTTATTAATCGAAGAAGACGTAGCATTCACAACTTGTAGCCCACATTCTTCTAGCATGAGAAGAATATTGGAGTAGACAATCTGATCTTCGAACACGCTGAGGGACATCTTAACACCGAAATGGATGAAATTTATTTGCATCGTAGTGAAGACATAGGAAAATACCTTGTTATATATTTGGTTATATAGAAATGAATGTTATAAATAATAATGAGTAACTTGTCATGGAGGAAATTATTAGTATTGGAATAATCTCAAATCCATAGGAAATTTGTGGGTGGGGAGCCATATGGCACGAACCTAATTTTTTAAATTTATTAAAAGTAATGGATCATTTTTCTAAATAAAATTTGTTTATATATAAATGAATGTTATAAATAATAATGAGGAACTTATTAGAATTGGAATAATCTCAACATGGAGGAACTTATTAGAATTGGAATAATCTCAAATCCCTAGGAAATTGGTGGGTGGGGAGCCACGTGGCACGAATCTATTTTTTTAAATTTATTAAAATAATGGACCATTTTGCTAAATAAAATTTTCTTATATATAAATGAATGTTATAAATAATATTGAGGAACTTATTAGAATTGGAATAATCTCAAATCCCTAGGAGATTGGTGGGTGAGGAGACATGTGACAGAAATCTAATTTTTAAAATTTATCAAAAGTAATGGACCATTTTGGTAAATAATTTTTTCTTAATGTAAATGAATGTTATAAATAATAATGAGGAACTTATTAGAATTGGAATAATCTCAAATCCCTAGGAAATTGGTGGGTGGGATGCCAAGTGGCACAAAACTAATTTTTTAAATTGATTAAAACTAATGGACCATTTTTCTAAATAAAATTTTCTTATATATAAATTAACGTTATAAATAATAATGAGGAACTTATTAGAATTGGAATAATCTCAACATGAAGGAACTTATTAGAATTGTTATAATCTCAACATGGAGGAACTTATTAGAATTAGAATAATCTCAAATCCCTAGGAAATTGGTGGGTGGGGAGCCACATGGCACAAATCTAATTTTTTAAATTTATTAAAAGTCAATGCAACCTAACAACTATGTAATACACTATAGTCATTGATAAGAATTAAGAAGAAGCATATGTTGAGCATATTCCCTTGAGAATCAATCTAGGCCCTCAATTGAAAAAAAAAAATCAACAAACCTCCTTCCATTTAAAGTTTATATTATATACGCATATAGGCGAAAAAATATTTTTAAAAATATATAAAAATTTGAAATCCTACTCATAATCAAAGGAAACATATAATAAAAAATACTTTTAATTGTTTTATCTTTCTCTAAAATTAATATAAAATTATGTTACCTAATATATACATGGACCATGAAATATTTTATTTATGGTGAGGGTGAAATATTTTCACCACATTTCATTCATACTAGGTTGTAATATTAACTAGCATAGATCCATTTTAACCAAGGATATAGCAAGCAAATATTGCAAAAAAATGTTTACATCTCTACACATATTATCCTTCTATCATTCAAGGAGCTTGATAGACCTATGGTTAGCATGGATCTATTTATATATATAGTTTTTCATAATTGAAATCTCATTTTTAATTACATGAATGGATTCAATGCCAATGCCCTGGAAGGCATTTCAATTGTGTAGAATGCATACCTTAAACTTGCAATTACAACATCTATATTTTAGAGAAAATTGACCAAAAAATATACCTAAAAAATGATCAAAATGTAAATAGTAAGAATATTGAAATGTTTTTAACCATAAGGAATTTTTTTCTCAGTTGTTGTATATAAAATATACATAGTTTTTGAGTGGAGAGACACTCTACAGCCCAGGGAGATGTGTAGGTGTTAGATGTTAGACTATAGATCTTAACATTTTTTAAATTCAATTTTTTTAATGTTTTATTATTATTGTTATTAATCTTATGAGCAATTTTTAGATAAAAACAAAATCATAATATACATATTACATTAAAATAGTAGTTATAAATTAAGATGCATTTTACCATATAAAATAAAATAATGATTTTGTAACCATATTTAAATTTAATTAATAAGAACATAAGAAAATAATATGTAAAATATAACATGATTTTTAGCCATGAATATTCACTCCATTTTACCATGGATATTTTTAATTTCTAAATAGAATTTTTTACAATACCATGGGAAAATATCATGGTTTAACAATACTACATGCTCAAAAATCGTAACTCATTTTAAAATCAAATAGCAATACTACATACCTAAAAATTATAACTCATTTTAAAATCAAAATATTTTATAAATATTCATTTTTATTTATTTTTATAACATTTTTTAAATAAAAACTTAATACTTACAATATAACAATATTCTGGTTACCATGGATATTTTTAGGTTATAAATATGATTTGACCAGTATCATGACTTATCAATACCACGTGCCCAAATACCATAACTCATTTCAAAATCAAAATATTTTATAAATAATTTATTTTAATTTTATTTTATTTTAGAACATTTTAAAAATTAAATCTAAAAGAAAAATTGTACCGGGGAGATGAGCGCTCTCAAGCTCATTATGAAAGAGATGTCTAGCTCACTATGCAAGAGATGTTGTAATGTTCTGCCTTGTAAACATTTTGAATTGGTCAAATAATAATAATAATAATAATGTTATGTTATGTTAAAAAAAAAAAACTATTTTATTATTCTTTTTATTAACTTATGTTGGATAGTTAAGGTAAACTTGACTTTATCAAGTTATCTGTTGTTTTTGAGTTCAGGATTATGAGAACCCATTGTATTCATGTGGAGTATAGCCTATTTAAAGGGCGGATTAAACCAGCCTAGATCCATCTTAACTACTCATCTACAAGGGACGAGAGGAATAAATTTTCTTGAGATGCAAATATCTTAAGATGCAAAGAGATTAGATCCATGTTGGCTTGGTAAATCCTTAGTTAATATGGATTTAGGTTTGTTTATTTTTTTTAACCATATATAATATGTACATTATTGATATGGAAATATTTTGTTTAAAATAGGCATTAAAAAAAATCATATTTTCCACTTTAATTTTTTCATTAATATATTTTTAAATACACATAAATATTACATAATTTTGTATTGAAATATTTTATTTATAATCCACATTCAATTTATGTGTGAGTGTGTGTGTGCGGTTCGGCTGGTGAGACATGTCGAGGGGATTGAACTTCCGATCACTTGGATATACAGATAAATATTACATAATTGTGTATTGAAATTTTTTATTTATAATCCACATTCAATTTATATGTGTGTGTGTGTTGTTCGACTGGTGAGACATGTCGAGGGGATTGAATTTATGATCACTTGGATACACAAGGGTTTGCCAACATGTTTTTTTCCAATTGTGCTATCACATGCAAACTTTATTACTATTACTATTAATATTATTTAAATGTTACCTATAAATTTTATATTAATAATCAAATTAATTATACATTTCCTCTTATTTGGAAATAATTGAGTTTTTTTACTTTCAATTATTTTTTTTTGCATTGAAATATTTTATTTCAATTAATAATAAAATAGTATTTTAACTTTCTTTTAATATATACATATATTTCAAATATTTTAGTTAACATGGATTTACAAATAGTTTATTTAATTCCTACCTTTAAATGATTTTTAAAAGTATAAGATTTATATCTCTTCTTCACACTCAAAAGTAAAATTATAAGTAGTTTTTTTTTCTTCTTCTTTCCTTAATCATGACATGAACATTGAGATATTTTATTCATCGTTAACAATGAAAGTGATATTTTTACCACATTTCCTTCATACTATTGATGTTTTATTACGTTGATAGGCTTCCATAATTTTAATTTAATTATCAATAATTATTAGGTGGAGGGTAGGAATCTAACCTCTATAAAATATTGTAGAATATGCATAGTAGTATTCACAAATCAAAAGTTGAAATTTATCTCCAAAGTAGTGATCCCCTTTTTTCCTTTTGATTAAATTGATTGCGCCAAATGTGAAAAGAAAATATTTGTGTTAGTGTATAATAATAAATTTAATGTTCAAGGAAAAAGATAATTGAAAGTTAACAAATAAAATAAAAAATATCAAGTACTTCCTAATAAGAATAACAAGAGGAAGATGTGTAATTCATTCCATTCTTAATATAAAAGTAATATGTGATAGTTAAAAATACTCATAATAATAAAAAAATTCGAGTCATCAATAAAATATATTAACATGCAGGATTAAGTATTATCGGTGCATATTTAAAAATATATTAATTACTAAAAAAACATATTAATAGCAAAAAAGAAAACCATTTTAATGTGTACAATGAATTTTATTGATAAAATGTCTCAATGCACATGTTATATAAAATATTTTAATGTGAACTATGTATATATTATATAAAACAATTAAAAAATATGTTTTAATATTTAAAACATTTGGAGTAGTCTTACTATTTTAAATTTGGGTATATATATATATATATATATATATATATTGGACTTACAAGTTTAAGTTGTGTACTTTATATAGCATATAAAAACACAATTTAAACATTGAAAAAATACAAAATATATGTATAGAGAGAGAGAACCACTACATTTTAAAATATATTTGCACATAAGATATTTGATACCTCTCTAACCATGTTAGATCAGTGCTTAACATGGATCTATACTGATTAATTAAAAAAAATCTTATATGAACGAGTGTTAGGAATGAGTTATGTTTTTTTGGGCATGTGGTATTGATAAGCCATGATATTATAACAAATCCTATTTACAAATTAACAATATTTATGGTAGAATGGGGATGAATCTCCATAATGAAGAATATTGATACTTATTTTTTAAATGTATATATGTTATATATCAAAAAATTTAGTAATCAATAATAATAATAAACTTATAATTTATTTATTTTTTATGTTTTTTTTTTTAATAACTTGAGATGTATCATGAAATAAATGTTTTGATACTTATCATGAGTTGATATCTATCACATTTTTTGTTGGACACCTAATCCGCTAAGGGTTGGTGTGATGGAATGTGAATAGTCTAAGGGAGTCTAAGGGACCTTGGAATACAAAACCAAGGGTCATATGAATGTAATAGAAATGTATATCTCTGTTAATAGAAATGAAGTTCAAGGTTTTATCATTCATATTATGTTCACATTCCATGTGTGTTTAACATGGTATCATAGCGTAGGTTAGGCCTCAGCATTTTCAGAGCTTGTCAATGTTGCATTATTTCCAAAATTTGTCTGTAGATTCTCTATTTGGTCAATCAGCTATAGAAATAATGTTACTTTTCTCCACCTAGGTGCTCCTTTCGTCTTAAACCTAACTCATCTTCCTTCTCCCCAGCGTGTGCGTTACATCTTGTTTTTGCCCACTTTTTGTAATGCTCCATTAATTTATTGTTTGTCAGAAATCCGTTGCCTCTCCTCTGTGTACCTTTTTGTTGTCAATGTTCACCTGCATTATCTAAGGATTTGAACCATCAGCCTGCCATTAACTGCACAAACACCCATTACACATTGGTCAAAATTTGAATGTTTGGAACGCCCCTGTTCGCAGTCTCCATGCATAATTCCTAGAAATTTACACACAACGTTGAATCCATAAGTTTAAAGAAGAGATTCCTTGAGAGGAAGCTTGAAGAAAATTATATGTCTAAGCTCATTGGAGAAGAGGAGAATTTCTCCATGCCTACTACCTGTGCCATCGCGATGATTGAAACAAACTGCATAATAAATTTTGAGTTGCAAGGCATGAAGAAAATGTTGATGCTCCCACAGACCTGGATGCTAACTGTTGGGAATCCATATTTTCTCTGGTGATTAGGACCCTCATTTAATGTGCATTCACCCATATTAAATCACAGTTAAACAAACATCGCCACACCATCTTCTCCATACCTCTTTCTCAATCGGTTTCATATTACATGCTTGGCCACCCATATTACATTTCAGGTTACAGGCTACACCGTGTGTTACACAGTATACGTTGCGTTGCTCCCATACTCCAGCACCCAAATCACACCCAATAACGGTTCCGTTTAAATTATCCTCCATACCACACTACTCCCACTTGAATCCACCATACGTTGGTCAACCAAATTCCTCTTCCCAGTGTCATTTTCTTCTGCATCGACCAAGATTTTCATATCAACCAAGCTCTCTCTATGTGCATCGGTCGCTAGACTATCGATCCAGGCATGGTACACATCAGTCGATTCCCTTATGGTCGTCGATTCATTCCTGGGATTTGAGATTATCTCTGTGCTGAAACTCTTTCCACAGTTTTCACAATAAGTCGTTCCAATTATTCTATTCCAATCCATTTGGAATTTAATGGTATTTTTTTATTAGATATCATTTTTGGATTCAACTGCGTTAAGTAAGTCATTAACGTATGACCATTTCCATGAGAGGTAGTCGTAACTGACTAATTTCTCATGATTTTTGAATAGTTCACTTAGCACTCATTGCATCGGGTGATGCTCATAGGGGTGAAGAAGTGGGATTGAAACTAGTGAAATGAATCACATAGCGTCAATCATCACTTCCGGGGCTTGCACCCAGTAACCAGGACTTCCTGGGAGGTCACCCATCCCAGATCGCCTCTGGCTCAAGCACACTTAACTGTGGAGTTTTCCCCACAATCAAGCCCACTTAGCTTGCTACCCCATTTGCAAAACCTTAGCAAGTATTATGCCTCATGAACCATTCAAGTAGAGATCCCTTCACTCTTTTTGAATTTAAGTATGGGGGTTTATGCAGTGCATTATATTAGATATCATTTTGGGATTCAACTGCGTTAAGTAAGTCATTAACGTATGACCATTTCCATGAGAGGTAGTCGTAACTGACCAATTTCTCATGATTTTTGAATAGTTCACTTAGCACTCATTGCATCGGGTGATGCTCACAGGGGTGAAGAAGTGGGATTGAAACTAGTGAAATGAATCACATAGCGTCAATCATCACTTCCGGGGCTTGCACCCGGTAACCAGGACTTCCCGGGAGGTATTTTTTTACTTAAAAAAATGTTCATTTTATAAGGTCTTTTGTTTGCCACATGTTAATGGATATGGGAATTCAATAATCTGTTTTAGCTCCATCCTTTTCTTGAGAAAGTATGTGGATATAGGTCAATTATATTTGAGTATGATGCTTATATAACGATGCACTAGCTAATACCACACGTAAGCGAAAAGAGACCCCAAAGATCCCATGGAAAAGGCTCGATTGATTGTTCGGAAGGAAGGCCCCACATTCATTCAAGCCCGATGCTATTTTGCTTTCCCCAAGGCGATGGCTTGAAGATTGAGGACAGAAATATTCCTCTTTGATTGCTCGGGCCATAGGGCTTTGCTTACTTATGATAACTACACCTAGGGGTGTGAAAACCAGTTCCCCCCAGGCTAATTGTCAAAGAAAAAATACCAACCAGGCTCATCTCCAAGCTCCGCCTCAATACACAGTGCTCTCCATAAGATGCATCTTTTGAATTGGTTGAATAAACACTGTGTTGCATTGTTGAACCAACTTCAAAGCCATGTACTCTCTTTCCAGGTGGCTAGACTACAATAAGATTTATAGTCAACAATCTAGAAGCAAGGACTTTTTGCGCCATTGAACTAGAGAATTGAAGCCTACATATTCAAGGAATTTTTGTGCCATTGAAGCCTGCATTCTTAGAATGGACTGTCGTTGATTTGGAGTGGAGCAATAATTATCTTTTGATTTTTGTGTGTTGATTTTTTGTGCGATGAAGTGAGAAAAAAATTGGATCCCACGATGTAAATTTCAAGTTATCGCACTGTGGAATCTGTCACTCTGATCTGCAACAAATTTTGAATCCGATACATGTTTTATTGTGGGCATACATAAGTCAAAGTTTTTAATGGTCATATATTATGGCATCGTCTAAATAGTGGGTAACTATTTGTTGATTCCTTGTTATATTGTCTATTGTATAAGTGCATATGGTTCATGAAAGCAGTGTTTTTAAATGATTAAATGAGCATATGTATGCATTAATTTTTGGTGGGACATAAGGTATATATCATTTGGTAATTTTGTTTTGTTCTTTATCATTGTCATGTTGTGCTGAATGGGAGGATGTTATTTGCATTTTTTCATAGTTATTTACTTAATATTTTGAAAGGTTCTTTGGCTAGTTGACCAACATTGGACTATTCTCCTCTTAGGTTATTCATTAATGTGTGTTTGCACATGTGGAAGCATATGTTTCCTAAGAGGAGCTAGCTAGAGTACCCAAGTAGGTAAATTAATTCAAAGGTTTTGAATTTGGTAGTTAATGAGGACAATCCTTGTTTAGTCAATTTAATGTTCTTAAATTGTAAGCGTGAATTATCGACCAGGGTAGGTAAACTGATGAAGTACAAGTCCACTATATGTGCTATAAGTTACTTATGTCATTAAGGTGTTTATGTTATGGTTAATGTCTAAATCTAAAATCGGTATGGGGATGATGTTACTATATATATTAGAGTATTATCCTTGAGATATATTAACCGGTTATTCTAAAATTAATCTTATTTGTATTGAACTTTGTGGAATGGTTGAATAGTGATCCTAACTCGACTCTGTTAGACTGTTTTTGATTATGTTTGGATTTTTATGTTGCAGCCAAACTAGACTAACTATGAAAGCATGGAATGATGTGAAGAAGATCCTAATTTATCGAATTGGAAAATGAAAGATGCTTGAATTCAGTTGCTAAGAAAAGACTGCCACTCTTAACTATTGCAGCTTCACTCAATGCAAAAGTAAACAAGAACAAGATTGATAATTTATGAAATAACTAAACTGTGAAACGAAATGACTGAATTATACTAGGTAGAAAGCAAACGAAATGATTGAGTTATGCTAGGTATAAAGCAAATGAAATTACTGATGCAGATGTCAATTTAATCGTGAAATCCATTGGACTGCATCCTAAAAATATAAAACAGAGCATCCACAATTTAATTCTAAGAAACCAAAGAAAATCTATTTGCAGTGAGTCAAAGACCTAATCTGCATGCAGGGGCCCTCCATGAGGTAGTCAGCAACTTTAATCAATGCAACATGAAATGTATGAACCAAGATCTATTAATCAGAAAATAGTTTTAATAGGATGCTTTCAAAATTACATACGGTGGCGCACACCAAAACACAAAGCGACCATTGTTCTTATAACATTTTCTTAATTAACAACATGAGAAATTCAAGCCTAAGTATCTTTGCTACAATCCTTATCAAACCAAATCATATCACTTAATCATCGATTTTTTATTTGAAAAAGAAAATCGATAATATTTCATGAAACTCGGACTCTATTTTGGCACATTATCTTGCAGTTGACTGTCATGGTTGATCACATTGTAGTGCAATTATCTTGATGGATTGGTTTGAGTAAACAAGAATAAATCTATGAGGGGATCATTCTCCATCTACCCATATACTCATTTTCTGATGTGGCACACGCGAACCCTGTCAATAATGGAAGTAGTTGCATATTTGTAGATTAGCTGCAAAATCAAGTAAATTCCTTAGTTGAATACAAAATTTAATAAAACAATAAGGTCTATGGAAAAAATATGAATAAGAGGACATATAAGTGCTTACCTTAACAAAACCTTATATTTATTGCATTTATTTAGATGATAGGAATAGGAAAAAGGAGGAAATATGGGCAAAAAGGGTGTCAAGGTAAAGCAGTTCTTGGACTCTACATTCCCCCACACTAGAGGTTTTGTATGTCCTCATACAACTCAACATTGTCATTCTCCTGTACCTTCTTGCTATCACATTTAGGATTCACTTTATTCTTCTTTCTAGCAGCCACTTCCATTCTTGGTTTCTTCATGAGGATCTTATACTTTAGGTTGATGATTTCTCTTTGCATTGACCTGTTTTCTTTCTTCAACCTCTTGTTCTTTTTGTACCATAGACTTAAGTGAAGAATAAGGTTGCCATGCTTGGAAATTTGAATTCCATTATGTGCCTTCAATGTTTGATTTTCATTTTTGAGGTATCTATTTAATGTCTCCAGCTCAAAGATTTCTTGCTTCAAAACATTAGATGTTGAAGGTTCTTGTGGCTCATTAAACTGGTTACTTCCTTCTCTTGGACTTTGGATTGATCCTTTGGTTGTTGCTTCCTTTCTCTCTAATGATTCTATGTAATCATAAATTTCTTGTTGAACAGGATCAATGCTTGGGCTTTGTACTGGACTTCTTGGAGGTGAACTGAAGGGAGATGGTGACACCCTTGGTGACAGTCTCAGTGACTCTCCTCGAGAGTCCTCAAGATATTTAGTTTGTTCTTTCGACTCAAGATCGATATATTCTACAACTCCTCAGACTGCTTTTTGTACTGTGTTCAATCTGGTACTTCTTCTTAGACCTATGGTTGGAAATCCCTAAGTTTTATTCTATTTAGCTTTTGGATTTTCTTTATAAGGAAGGATCTTGGTTTGGGATAAAACCTTTGTTTCCTTTCCTACTTTTTTCTTCTAAAATCCCCTTTTTTCATTTTCTGCAAAATATATACAATGGGTAGTTCATCCTCTGATAATTCTTGTTGGGATTGGGGTTCCTGCTCTTTTATTGTTTCCATTTTTCTCTTCCTTCCCTGAGGGTTTTACTACCACTTGGTTATTCAGGGGTTTTCTATTCAAAATGATTTCTTACTAGAAAATTTTCCCAATTTTTCTTTGAAAATGAAACTCAATCAAGATTTTTATCAATCCATGATGGTACATTGTATTGTCTATAGACTGGATTTTCTTTTGAATAGTCACTGACATTTTCTTAAGGCTATGCAAGAGAAAGTATGGAATATTCATTTGATGTTCTTCAAGGAAATTCATCATTATCCTAATGTGGTAGAAAAACATGCATCCAAATCATCCTTCACAAGTAATAAATTTCTAAAGTACAAGGAGCAAATTTCTCCACTTACTTTTGACGGTTGAACTAGGAATACCTTTTCTGAAGATGGTAGTGTCCATGTTTGGGTTCTTCAAGAAGATTTTCCAATCTTCCCCTTTGATTCCTATGTTTTTGAACCACTTCTCTCCACTTCTAGGCAATTCGGTGGCTTCTGCAATCAGGGACTCTGTTATTGCGAACTTGACATCACCTATTTCAACCTCTGTTCCATCAAAAGATCATGCAAAAGTATTTTTTACCTCCCTGTGGAAACCATCAAACTTTCTATGAATTTTAAACATTGTAATTTTTGCAATAGTTCCTTGGTGTGAGGGTATTCTTCCAAGAACTTATTTCCTGTTGGTTCTATTCAGACAATAACACCCATGGTGAGAGATGTTTTATCTTCAAGAGTTGTTTACTTGATAGGGAAAAATGGTGTTGGTAGGGTTTCGTTCTATGATGGAGAGAGATGGCGAGGATGTATGAATTTGGAGAAATGAGAGAATGAGTGAATTATAATGAAGGCTTGCGGAAATGAGTTAGCCATTGGAATGCATTCAATTCAATGATTCAGCGATCAATTTGATGGATTCAAAATGGGGACAAGACAGGAGTTAAAATGATGGACTATAATGGTTTTGACAAGCGACTATCACCCATGATTTGCAATGATTTCATTTTATTTCGGTAGTGCTATGTCCACATAATTCATATATGCAATATATTAACCCTTATTGTAAGATTAAAGTGTCACATACCTTCGACTGATTTGCTAACCTTTATTTGTCCTTTGATATCTTTTGCAGGTACTTTGCACTTAAAAGGAGTCAATTATTCTTCAATTTGAGCCACCAAGTGTTCCTATCAAATTGGCTACATAAATATTATCAAAGCTACAGAAACTTGTCTGAGCTAAAGAAAGTCACTAATTCTGTAGT
Source organism: Pinus tabuliformis (assembly GCA_031772625.1). NCBI lineage: Eukaryota > Viridiplantae > Streptophyta > Pinopsida > Pinales > Pinaceae > Pinus > Pinus tabuliformis. Next base: position 567,504,094 of record CM062808.1, on the reverse strand, counting down.
TGAGAGTTTTTTTTTTTTAAGAAAAGGATACTTAGGAAAAGGGAATTTTCTTTTTGGAAGAAATGGTAAAGAGAGAAAATATATATATATATATATATATATATATATATAGATACATAATTTATTTCTTTTTTCTTTTTCTTTTATAATAGAGAAAAGTAAATATTCTAAGGTGGAAAAGAAGAAGAATTCTTCTCAACCATCTTCAATTCTAAATTGTCTTGGAAAATTTTGACAAATTCTTCTTTTGTCAATGGCTTCTGATAAAGTCTAAGTCGATGTCCATTCACTAAAAGAGGAATTTTTTCTTCATCAATAGTCCTGATTCTAACTGCACCATTGTCAAAGACATTTTCAACTTCATAAGGTCCAAGCCAGTGAGTTTGGAATTTTCCTTGGAAATTTTTGAACTTTGAATCAAAGAGTAATGCCCAATCTCTTGGATGAAATTTCCTTTCTTTAATGTACTTGTCATGCCATCTGGATCTCTGTTGTTGAACTAGGTTGGTCTTCTGGAGGGCTTCTTGTCTTATTTCATCAAGCTCATTGAGTTGTCCCATCCTTTGCTTTTGTGCTTCTGATAAGTCAAGATCCAACTGGACTGTTGTTTTATAGGTCTGGATCTGGAACTCTATTGGAAGTAAGACCTGCTTCCCATAAACAAGTTCATAGGGAGTATGTCATGTAGTACTTCTCCATGTAGTTCTATAAGCCCACAAAGCTTTTGGAAGCTTTTCTGCCCAATCCTTCCTATGTAAGTGTACAGTCTTGGTAAGAATTGCTTCAATCACCTTGTTTGTAGACTCAACTTGTCCATTGGCTTGTGGATGGTATGGAGTGGACTTCCGATGCTTGATTTTGTACTACTCCACAAGCTTCTGCACTAATCTGGATGTAAATTGTGTTCCTTGATCTGTTACAATTTCTCTTGGAACACCAAAACGAGTGAAAATATCCTCAAAAAGAAATGAAACTACATTATTTTCAGTAGAAAAAGGAAGTGCTTTAGCTTCTACCCATTTAGTGACATAATAAGTACATACTAGAATATACCTTTTTTGCTTTGAAGGTGGATTGATTGGACCAACAAAATCTAGTGCCCATTTTTCAAATGGTTCAATGAGTACCTGCGGCTACAATGGAATTTCATTTGAAAGAGTAGGTTTGTCCATTCTTTGACAACTGTCACATCTTTTAACATATTCCTTGGTATCCTTGAAAATGGAAGGACAATAATATCCTAAAAGTAGGACCTTATAAGCAATTTTCTTGTCAGAAAAATGTCCTCCACATGGTTCATCATGGCATGCTTTAAGTATTTCTGGTATCTCATCTTCTAGAACACATATTCTGATGATGAGATCTAGTCTTGTTTTGTATAATTCTTCGTTTATCCATGAATAAGATGTGCTATTGTGAACTATCCTCCTCTTTTCTCTAGGACACAAATGAAATGGTATTTTCCCTGTACTTAAATAGTTAGCAATATCTGCATAGCAAGGTGATTTAGTACATGTTGCAAAAAGATATTCATCAGGAAATTTATCCTCCATAGGTTGATCATTATTATCATTTTGAATTCTAGATAAAAAGTCAACAATTGTATTCTATTTTCCAATTCTATCTAGAATGGTGATGTTGAATTCTTGTAACAATAAGAGTCGTCTGGTTATTCTTCCATTAGTGATTAGTTTATTCATTAGGTATCTAACGACTGAATGATCTGTGTGAATGAAAGTTTCATAGCCACTTATATAATGTCTAAATTTGTTAATGGCATGAACTACAACTAAAAACTCCTTCTTAGTTACAGTATAATTTAGCTCTATTGGAGTTAAATTTTTACTGGTGTAATAGATTGCATAAGGAGTAAGGTCTTTTTTCCCTAACACAGCTCCTAAGGCTGTATCTGAAGCATCAGTTGATATATGGAAAGGCAATTTCCAATTAGGTCCTTTTAAGATAGGTGCTTCAGAAATTTTCTTTTTCAAAGTTTCAAAGGCAGCTTGACAATCAAAATTCCAACTGAATTCACAGTCTTTGGTAAGTAGTTTAAAGAGTGGAGATGCAATTTTTGTGAATTTTTCTATAAATCTTCTATAATATCTAGTAAAACCAAGAAAACTCCTAACATCTCATTGACAGTTTGGCACTAATAATTTAGAAATGACCTCAACTTTAGATGAGTCTACCTTAATTCCATCTCCTGAAATATGGTGACCTAAAACAATTCCTTCATTAAACATCATAAAACATTTCTCATGACTTAATGAAAGATTTGTTTCTTTACATATTATTAAAAAAAATTCTAAATTTTCAAGTGCTTCGTTAAAAGAATCTCCATAAACTGTGAAATCATCCATATACACTTCCACACAATCATGAATAAGATCAGAGAAAATTCTGAGGACTGCTCTTTGGAATGTTGCCAGAGCATTGCATAATCCAAAGGGAAGTACTCGATAAGCATAAGTTCCCCATGGACAGGTAAATGTGGTTTTATCTTGATCTTCAGGTGCTACTTGAATCTGATTATATCCACTAAAACCGTCCAAAAATGAAAAATACTTTTTCCCTGCTAATGTGTCCAAGACTTGATCTATGAAAGGAAGTGGAAAGTGGTCTTTTAATGTTTCTTTATTCAATTCCCTGTAATCGATACATACTCTCCATTTCCCATTTTTCTTTGGAACGATTACTAGGGGTGAAACCCACTGACTGTCTGATATTGGATAGATGAAATTTACATTTAGCAGCTTTTGTAATTCCTCCTTAACAATTTCTTTTAGATTTGGGTTCATTCTTCATTGTGGCTGTCTAACTAGTCTTGCACTTTGTTCAATGTAGATATGATGTATGCAAGTTTTAGGATCAATTCCTCTCATATCAGTGTATTCCCATGCATAAGCAGAAGAATGTTTTTGTAAAACTTCTACCAGTTGATTCTTTTGTAATTCTTCTAGGTTTTTATTAATATTCAAAGTTTTACTTGGAAAAATTTCTATTGAAGAATTCAAACATTTCTCCATGGAGAGCACTGATACTTGTCTAGATGAGAGATATTCATTTTGACTACGGTCATAATGTGAGGAAGATTCATTATTTTCCAATAGATTTAAAATTTGGTCCTCCTCTCTTACTTGTTTAATAGTGAAAACAGGTTGTATATCATCATCATCATCTATCCATTCCTCATTCTCTATTTCTATTGTTGTTTTTGCAGGTGGGTATAATGTAAATTTCTTTGTAGAATTTCCATCTGAGATAAACATGTCACCTAATCTACAACCGATGAAAGCATCAACTATAGCTAACCAAGGTCTTCCTAGGATTAATGGATTTCCTCCTAGATTATTCTTGGGTGTTAAGACCATGAAATCGACAGGATATTCCCAAGAATATAAGGATACACAAACATCTTCCAACACACCATCAAGTTTAATTACATACCTATCTGCTAATTGTAATAGTGTTGGTGTGTATTGAAGGTTAGGAAGCCTAAGTGAATCCATAACTTGTTTACTCATTATGTTTATGGCTGCTCCTAGATCAATCAGTGTGTTTGGTATTTCAATTCCATTGATGTGAATTTTCACAATGGGGCTCCTTGGATCTAGATATTTTTGGATTGTTGTTTTCCCCATCATGATGTCTGCAATTTTCCTGACTAATTGAATTCTTTTTATGTCTTTTCTTTTTCTTCCTGATCTTTGAGTACTTAATTCCTTAATTGTTTTTGCAAAGATTGATATTTCTTTTATGGCTTGTAATAAAGGAATTTTTATACAGACATTTCTTAATTCATCCATCATATTATAATCAAACAATGTGATTTTTTTTTCTACTCCATCAATTCTCAAGCGTTCAAGAAAAGGTGGTCTAATGGATACCAAGGGTTGTTCTATAATAGGAGTATTTATTGGAACATTTTTTGTTTGATTATTCTCTTTATGAGGGAGAGAAGTTTCTCCTTCTTTAGATTGATTTTTATGTTTTTTAAGATTTGTCCTTGCTTCCTGAATAACAATAGGAGGTTTTCTTTGCAATACTCTTCCAGACCTTAATTGAACATTATTTAGATCTAGTGGAGTTATTACATAGGTTTGAGGATTTTTCCCTTCCATATTGTAAACAGGTTGTTGTTGTGACATCTTATTATTGGGATTCAGAAGTGGTTGAGTGGGTAGTTGATTTGATTTTTGTGCAAATGGTAGGGAGAGCTATGGATTTTGATTCTAAACTTGGACTTGAGGTAATTGATTGGCTTGAGGAATTTGATTAGATTGGGGTAGGAATTGTGGTGGAAAATTAGGATAGGATGGTGAATATTGTTGATATTGAGCATAAGCCCCATAAGTATTTTCCCATCCTTGATTCCAAGATTGTGATTGTGGCTAAACCCAAAGCTACCAAGATGGATTCCAATTATTTTGTGAAGACTGAGAAAATTGTTGTGATCTAAATCCTTGTGGTTGATTTGTTTGAGATTTCTGCCATGGTCTCTTGGCAATAAAGTAAATAGGGTCTACTTGTTCTGGTATGCCTTCATCATTAAATACAACCTTGAGACCTAGTAAAGAAGGACACTCCTTAGTATCATGGTTATCTTCACATATGGCACAAATTTCTATAGTTTTTTAGTCTAAAGGACATTCCCTTAGAGCATGCTTCTTTCGCCATCTAGGAAAGAAAATGGATAATGCACCATTTTCGGATTTTTGTTTGTTTTGTATTTTAAGGGTGTTTATCTGTTCACTTAGACTCCCTAAAATATCTATCTTGAAGTATCAAGCAAGCTTCCTAATTCTGCGCTACCGACTGACCCGACTACAGATTTATTGATTCTTGATAAGAGAGGGTCTCTAGGACTTTTTCCAACTCATGCTTTACCCCTTGAGATATGTACACATAAATCACAGATATCTGCAAATGGTAATTGAGAAATATCTCATTTTCCTGTTAAGTTAAGGAGATCGATCCATTCATCTTTGATAGCTTTGAGTAGGAGGGCTTTCAAAGTTTCCTCATCCAAATTATCCATTTTTTCTCTTTTAATATTATAGACAAATCTCTCGACTAAGTCTTCAATATTCTCATCTTCTTTTTGTGTCATTTTGAAGACTTCATCTTTAATGTTATGAGGCATACAGTAATCTTTATATTTTTCTAAGAAAGCTTCTTTCATTTGTGCCCATGTCCTTATAGAATTCATCCCTAGACTCATGAACCATTTTAATGCTGAATCCTTTAAGGTAGCAGGGAACAATTTCAATTTTTGAGCATCATGCAGATAATCATATGATCTGCATAATACTTCAAATTCAAAGAGAAATGTCTCTAGGTCTTCACTTCTTTTTCCATGGAAATTACGAAGAATAGAAGGTGAAATATTTTTCATTGTGAGGATTGTATCTTCATAGAAAATAAGGAATCTAAAAGGATCTTGATTTCCTCTACCTCTACCCCCTCCTTTATTTCCATCTCCACCTCCTCCTCTACCTCTTCCTCCTCCAATCCTATTTTACTCACCACTGACATTGTGTACCTCACCTCCCCTTTCTTGAGCTATGATAGATTCTTCAGAACTAGTGTAAGGTTCTTCTAATTCTTTTGGTTCCTCTATCAATAGGTAGCCAAAATAAGTTTCTTGTTCCTCTTCTTCACTGGTAATTTCTAATTCTTCTCCTAGAATTTGTTCACCAGTGGAAGATAGAAAAACTACTCCTGTAGTTGGGGATGTAGGATTTTATTCAATTATAGCTTAAGCAGATGAAGTAGGTGAATTTCTGGATTGGATTTCTGATATTGAGACTTCAGGAAGTCTTCGTTGACCTACAAATGGGATTCAAGTTTGAGTAGGTGGTGTGGAATTTTGAATTCGAGGTGAAGTGAGTGGATTTGTGGGGATTAAGCTTCTTCCTCTTCCTACAAATCTACCTCTAGAGTCTCTATCCCTACGCATATCATGTTTTGAATTTATGTTTTTTTTTTAACTTCTATTTGTACTTCCCCATCAAAAATGCCAAAATGTTTAGTTAATTTAATGTTCTTAAATTGTAAGCATAAATTATCGACCAGGGCAGGTAAAATGATGAAGTACAAGTGTATTGTATGTACTATAAGTTACTTATGTCATTAAGGTGTTTATGTTATTCTTAATGTCTAAATCTAGAATCAGTATGGGGACGATGTTACTATCTATATTAGAGTATTATCCTTGAGATCTGTTAACTGGTTATTCTAAAATTAATCTTAATTGTATTGAAATTTGTGGGATGGTTGAATGGTGATCCTAACTCTACTCTGTTAGACTATTTTTTATTATGTTTGGATTTTTATGTTGTAGCCAAACTAGACTAACTATGAAAGCATGGAATGATGTGAAGGAGATCCTACTTTATTGAATTGGAAAATGAAAGATGCTTGAATTTAGTTGCTAAGAAAAGACTGTCACTCTTAACTATTGCAGCTTCACTCAATGAAAAAGTAAACAAGAACGAGATTGATAAGCTATGAAATAACTAAACTGTGAAACGAAATAACTAAATTATACTAGGTAAAAGGAAAATGAAATGATCAAGTTATGCTAGGTATAAAGCAAATGAAATTACTGAATCATGTGTCAATTTAATCGTGAACTCCATTGGACTGCATCCTAAAAATATAAAACAGAGCATCCACAATTTAATTCTAAGAAACCAAAGAAAATCTATTTGCAGTGAGTCAAAGACCTGATCTGCAGTCAACAAATTTAATCAATGCAACATGAAATGTATGAACCAAGATCTATTAATCGGAAAATAGTTTTAACAGGATGCTTTCAAAATTACATACGGTGGCGTGCACCAAAACACAGAGCGACCATTGTTCTTATAACATTTTCTTAATTAACAACATGAGAAATTCAAGCCTAGGTATCTTCGCTACAATCCTTATCAAACCAAATCATATCGCTTAATCATCGATTTTCTATTTGAAAAATCAAATCAATAATATTTCGTGAAACTCGGACTCTATTTCGGCACATTATCTTGTAGTTGATTTTCATGGTTGACCGCATTGTAGTGCGATTATCTTGATGGATTAGTTCGATTAAACCAGAAGAAATCCATGAGGGGATCATTCTCCATCTACCCATATACTCCTTTGTTGCACTCAAACCCTGTCAATAATGGAAGTAGCTGCAGATCTGTGGATTAGTTGTAGAATCGGGCCAATTCCATAGCTGAATGCAAACTTTAATAAAACAATAAGGTATATGGAAAAAATATGAAAAATAGGACATATAAGTGCTTACCTTAACAAAACCTTATACTTATTGCAAAAAGGGTGTCAAGGTAAAGCAGTTCTTGGACTCTACAATCCCATCCTTGATCTCCCCCATATCAATATGCAAGGATGGACTGGTGAGGATGTGCAAACATATTATTTAGCTAGGAAAAGAATCCAATTGCTAGAGGTAATACTATTGTTATGCTTTAATTTTAAATCTAGTTACACATTTTTATTGTGATATTTAATGCACATGTAATTTATTGTAACATTGTTTAAATTGTCTACATATTGGTGTCTGCTATGTTGTAGATATTAACACATATGTTATTCCTCCCTAATAGGATGAGAGGATGGTTAAGGCTAATGATCTTCCTTAGTTGTAGAGACCAAGAAATTCACATATTCCATATTGTATATTATATTAGGAGGTGGCAGATCATATCGTTCATTAATTTCTCACAAAAGAGTTGTCTCTGCATGAGCTAAGAATATCATAACGAACCCTAAGCTCATAGAAATATCAGTGACCCCTCGATATGATATGATGTTATTGATGTGTCACATTGTCTATTCCCTCAACCTACTTAAGAGGTTAAGGGACTGCCAATCATATTTTTAGATTTGTTTACTAAGGAGAATGATCCTCCACCACATACTCCTACTTTATGAATTGAGTGATTACCATCTCCTCCATGAGCATACCAACCACCACTTTCAACTCTATCATGAGATTAACCGCAATCTTTGAATATAGCACCAAATTGATCACCATCTCCTCAATCAACCAACTAACCACTACACTCGTTGTACTCACCATTGATTCTATGTAATCTCCAACTACATTGAGCGATATAGTTTCTATTAAAGAGATATAACATATGTTGCATTCTATAAGATATTGATGCCTTTGGCTCTAATGGTAGAGGTAATAATGCCTTTGCCTCTCGTGGTCGAGTTGTTGATACCTTTGACCCCCACGGTAGAGGTACTAATGCCTCTGGTTCTAGTGGTACGCCTAGCTTGTAGCATTTGTTGACATATTTGATTATTACAATGCATATTTTATATGTATATTTGACATTTATATTTGACTTGAGATGCATATTTGAGAAATATAATGGTTTTGATATTATTGTTCATATATTTTATGCATTTTCATATCATGTTCATGTTGTTGTTTATAAAATGTTTTGTGTGTATGTTAATGACATATATTACTAATTATTTATCTATTTTTAAATTAAAATTGAAATGCAAATTTTGAAAATTTTTATATATAATGATTTTTTATGTCAATTGGGGTTATCTTGGGTGGTCGGGAGGAAGGAATGGAATCCTCCCCATCCATGTTCAATTCCCACAAGTCACATGAATATTCCTCATATGGAATATATAGCATTGTACATGTGATATCTATATCTATATATCTATATATATATATATATATATATATATATATATATATATATATATATATATATATATATATATATATATATATATATATATATATATAATAATTCATGTATATTATTTCTTTCTATTTCATGTTAGTATTGTTTGATTTATGATGTATTTTTTGTGTTAATGATTACATCTTTTTAAGTCAAATTCAAGATGTACCATTCATTTAATTTGGTTTCATTATATAATGTTTAACCATTTTCAAGGTCATTTTGCATTGTGCAAGAAAAAATAATATGTTGATTAAACATGTCTACAAGCTCAATTAAATAATTCAATTAATGGTTATCTGGTTTGCCTAATATTATAAATTGATTCTTTGGATCAAACTGTATTTTATAAGACATGGTAGGTGCAAGGTGGGGTGGGGGGGTGCAATTTACCACCCAGAAGGAATAATAGACACAACCCTCTCTTGAAGTCTCAAACACACCTCCAATATCCATGAAAAGGGCTATGCCTTGCTCTAAGGAATCTTTATAGTGGTATTGCTTCATATGGCCAATATAAATATAATAGGGGACTCCAAAAACACCATAAATCACTTGCATTATGGCACTTCCACCCTCAACCCTCAACTCCTATCAATATTCTAGCATATATGATCAAATATTGGAATCCCCCCAAAGTTAAGTTCATGTTCTCTTCTCCAAAAACCCCATGACAAATGAATTAGCTTCCCAAGCAATGTGTGTTATAGCTCCAAATCTCATTCTTGATGTTTGTGATGCTGCACTCATGGCCTAAGGCAACCCCTCCTTCCAGACCTGGTCGAAATACTTAAAAAACAGTGCTTTACTCCCTATACGTGACATTGCCCTAAGCTAAATGCATGTATACGCGGGTCTGTCTATACCCAACCCGCGTATTGTCTTAAAAAACTTAAAAAAAAAGTTAAATCTCCTTAATTTCGGGCGGAGATCGCAGGTTTTACCTACTGACCTATTAGTGCCCGTGGCCCAACTTTTCCCAACGAATTCCCAACTAAAAAACTACTTTGGGAGAAGTATAAAAAGGCTTCAATGGAAAGGCCTAAGGGAGGAGAGAAGAGAGAGAAAGGTCACTCTGCTAAGATTATCCCTGACGAGGTCTGAAGATCCTTGTGCTTCCAAAACTTCCCCCATTTACAGGAAACCCTTGTTTCCTTGTGTTATGATGTCTTTATACTACTTGAGATATCATGGAGTAAGTCATGGAAGGAGTTTGTTGAAGGCTTGAGACTGGACGAATCCAGAGGATGATTCCGCTTGGAGCCTGTGAAAGGAAGACTCGGGTGAAATCATTCCTTTCTATACTTTAGTTATCTATAATAAAAGAAACACTTGTCTTGTTCCTAATATGAATCTTCTTCATGTTTATGATATCAATGTTATGATTCACATATGAATGGTTGTTTTAATTGTATAACTAACTACCTTTCCATATGTTATGAAGATGATTTCTTTATTATGCTTGGTCTAAATACTGTTGTACTTTCTTGAATTGATTGTTTTGCAAGTTGAAGGAGCGAAAGGAACTCCAAGAGGGTTTAGACCCTGGTTGGATCTTCCAAAACGAAGGGCCCCCAGGTGCACCTCTCTTCATTTAGTTTGTTTATATTAGCATCATGGCTATGTGGAATGTGTGTTTCTCTATGTAGATAACCTCTGATCTGCTAGGGTATCAACCCAAGACCTTAGGGGAATTTATCCCTTAACAGAATTGGCGACTCCACTAGGGACAACAGTATTGTTGTTCGTAGTTTGGGTTTATTCAAGCCAATCAGGGCTCAGCTGTCTATTTACTTGCTATTACTGTGTAGTCTATTCTTGTAGGAACTTGAATTGTAATTTTGTTTAGTTTCTTCAAATTGTTTTTTGATTTTTCTTGTAATCTTTTATATACGTTGTTTTTCCAGTTTACAGAAGCGTATATACACATGTTTCCTTAGTCTAAATTGCATATACACGCAGCTGTGCACTGACACAGTTTCGTATATCCTGAAATCTTCAAGATTTTTCAAATATTTTTGTTTCTGAATATCTGTCTGCTAGTCTGAATCAATCCTGAACTGTTACTTTTTGTGTTAGTCTTTAGTTCTACAACAAGTTCGTGATTTCAAACTCTCTCCAGTTGTGGAAAGTGTCGGTCTTGTCTTGTTTTGTTGCAGGCGTCATTTTTTTGCTCAAGCACACAAGGTTTCTTGCTGGGAATCTTGGCTGCTCTGGTCTTCTAGGGTAGAAATATTGATCTCAATCTTTGTGTTAAATCTTGTTTTGGTGACTTTTTGTTTGCATGTCAAAACTACACTTTTATGACCATCTGCTTTTCTTACTTTCCGAAAGTTGTTGATTCACACTTTCTTGAAAGTTGTCTTTTCAATCTTTTGGTCTTTATTGCCAAGCTCTTGTTGTTGCTTTTGATTGTTAAGAGCATCTTGAAACACATTTTTTTTTGAGTTTTCATCCATTTTGTGTTGTCAACTTGCAAAGTGTTTTGTTGCCTATTCTTCAATCATAAAGTTTCAGTCTTGTTGAGAGCACTTTTGAAAAGATGTTTTTGTTTTTTCTTTTGAAGAAAACTTCTTGAAAACTTGGTTTTGCTTTCTTGAACTTTGTTTTGATTTAGTTTCTTTTTGTGAATGAAAGTGCATTTTTGTTTGTCTTGAAACTTGCTTTTAGTGTAGAGACAAAAATGAGCATTAGCAACTCATATTCCATCTAAACATTTTAAGTGGCAAATTAGTATTGATAAACAAGTTACTTTCATTTCTTGATTTAGAGTAGCCTTAAGTTTTGCATAAACAGGTACTCATTGCATTAAGATACATTTGTGCATCCTTTAGGGCATCCATAGTTTTGTTAATTTTTGTGAATGTGAAGCTTGAGTAAAAGAAAAGAAAAGAAAAATTTGTTGCTTTCTTTGAAGTTCCTCTGAACCTAGTAGAAATTTCTTTCATCGAAGAACAAAACGAGTGCATTTGCATATAGTTTGGTTTTTATTAATTTATTTTGCATCAAAACGCTACAAGTTTCATTTCCGCTTATCCCTTGACTTAAGAACAACCCATTTAAAAATAGGTGCTAACTAAAATATACTAGAACTTTTCATAATTGTCAAGTTAGACACACCAACAAGTTTTAGGATATTTTAGGGCCTTGGATTAGGTGAGTGGAGAGAAAACTCTCCAAGGTCATTTAAACTGTCAAACATAGGAGTCTAAATAGTGAGTGCAAATCCAATAGCATTAGGGAGACTAGGAAAGCTCTGGATCTAGGAGTTAAGCACGAGAGTTTTTGAAGATAAGGATGAGAGATACCCCCTCTCCTACTTGTCGGATCTTACCTCAAGACTGTTCCACCTGGCTTCTGACACAAGTTGGTAACCTTAGTTGCTACTCCTAGGGATCTACATAGGTGGCTGCGGAGGGGAATCCCGTGGCACCTGAGGTCGATGTTGTATCACTCTCAACGGTACTACAGGAGGGCACCCTTGCGAAGATTGGGGGATTGCACTGGCGCAGGCTGTTGTTAGGAGGTCAGCGTAACTTCCTCTGTTACCTTCACTGGTAGGATTGGGCCGTCATTATCCCAGATTATCTTCGGAAGGCCCCTTACTTCACTTTCTTGTATTTTGGTGTCTGGTCCTCATCACCCGGAGTGGAAATACTTGAAAATTGTTTGACTGGTTGATATCTTTTAGGGACTTTTTAGTGTGTGCTATGTGCTCTTAGTTGGCCTAGCTTTCATTTTTTCTTGAGTATTTAATTAGATCTTAATAAAAAATCCAAAGTGGCCGACTGATCACCTAGATGGTCTTGAAGACTTCGTGGTCTTTCACAACCAAGTTTAGAGCCTTCTCCTAGAAGGCGCAGAGGTAATACTACCAGTGGGTTTCATCCCATGGCAGCTGATGCATCGGGGATTGATCCTCCTCTCGGGGGAATTAGTGTTCACCATAGGCCTGACACTTTTGCAGAATTAGAGAGGAACACTCCAGTCCTTTCTCAAGTTCTCTTTCAATCGGAAGATAACATTGAGGTAGAAGAATTCTTAGAATCGTTAGCGGCTCCGAATTCTCCACTACCATCTAGCTATCCAGAAGTATTACAATACGTTGGGACTCCGACCCATAGACCGTCAATTCCAGGGCATATTATGCACTTACCATCAATGACCACTACTGGAAGCATGTCATCTACTACAAGTGCTACAACTATGCAGACTCCAACATCAGTACAAGGGGGAGGAACTATTTCCATCCCCTCTGCATCTTTATTTGGGTCTTTTGCTAGCACATCTTTAGTTGGGTCTACCTCCATTCCTTCTACAAGTGGAAATTCCCAAGTCAATGTTTTTAGTTCTGGATTCTTCCTGTTTGGCACCCATTCACAGGGTATTCCGTCAGCTCCATTTAGTGCCTCCACATCCATAATGGGTGGGTCGGCTTCATTTCAGGGTTTTCCTTTTGGAAGTGATCATATACCACATTCCAACCCGATGATAGGATCTATGCCTTTTTCCGCTACAGGACAAAGCAGTAATCCCTTTCAAGGTTGGATTAACCCTGCGGTTAGTGGCATGGGAACTGAGAATCCGTTTTTTGGCCAAAAAGGGAATAGGCCGTACTCCACAGTTAGTTCATTTCGAAGTATTCCTCCCTTAGCTTCTGCTTGGAATCCTTATCAAGGATTATCGACTCCTTATAATCCTTTAGGAGGGAGCTTCGCCAGTTATGGAGGTTTTTTAGCCGAAGTTGATCAAACTCTAAGTTTTGCTGGATCACAAGGTTCACCTTTTGGTTCAGCTAGTTTGGCTAGTTACTTTGGGCAGGCTGGTGCCTTCCAAAATCCAGGCCAGTCTTTTCAGAACTTTGGGAGCTCCGCCCAGTCTGGGTGGTATCCCCAAGGTCCTCCTAGGCTTCCTTTTCTGGCAACGTTGAACTTGCCAGATCTCACGAAATTAACAAATGATCCAATCAAATAAAATCCGTCCTAGCCTTGGTCCCAACCAAACTCCCTTCGGACATTCCAAAATTCGAGGGGAAGGGCGGTGAAGACCCAGGCGACCATGTAACCACATTCCATTTGTGGTGCTCATCAAACTCCCTTATTGATGACTCGATTAGGTTGAGACTTTTTCAACGCACCTTGACTAGTAATGCGGCCAAGTGGTATATAGAGTTTCCAGGGGGCAGCTTTACATCTTTCGCTGACTTAGCTAATATTTTCTTAAATCATTTCCAGTTGCCCATCCGTTATGATGCCAGAATTGAACTTCTGGCCAATTTCCGTCATGATATGGCAACTCACATTTCTGACCACATTCAGGAATGGAGATGGAGAAAGAAGCTTATTAAAGTCGAAATTCCTTCGGAATACCATCTCGAATGGTTTTTGAAATATTTACAACCTGAAATCTCTAAGGATGTCTCCCTATCCGGAGTATATTATGAGAAGCAAGCGATTTTTAGGGCCCAGCAATTAGAGCTGATTTATTCTCAGTCTGGGATTCTACAAAAAATCTTGCCTGATGCTCCCGGGGCTAAGGTTGATATAGCCAAGTTGAAGCCAGGTCCCCATGCGGATGGTATCGTTGGGTCGGTAGACATAAAATGTAGTGAACTTGTTGAGCCAACTGCAACAGTTGTCTTTACAAATTGTTTCTAACAACCAGGTCACATCGTCTAACCCTTCGTCTTCCCAACCCTCTTCAGTTAATGTCGTCCAATCTGCCAACCCCAAAGGAAATCAAAATTCCAATGGGAAGAAGAAAGGACAAGGTAATAAAAAGAGTCAAGATGAGAAGACTAACACAAATAAATCCTGCAATAATGTTGGTGGTGGTAGAAATGAGTCTAAAAAGAAATTCAAGTTTTCGTGCAAGTTATGCAGTGGAGGCCATTTAACTCATCTCTGCCCAAAGATTCAAGATGCTCAATGCTTGTTAGGGCAGCAAGGGACTTCTAGCTCTCAAGCTATGTTAACCAAACCTTTTCCCCAAGGGCAGAAAATTCTTGCTGGTGTGAGTTCAAATCCTCGTACCTTCGCAGGGGGCAACCAGGACAGGGAGAAATCATCAAATGTTTTCATGATGGGTTCTAATGTCCATGTGGCCACTCGGTCACGTGATTACAGTGAATCTGAAACTTCCAAGGACAAAACTGCTCCCAGAAATACTGACCTTCATATTGAGCGACCCCCTGTCGAGACTATACCACGGATACCGAAAGGTTCTGCTAAACGCGCGACTAAATCCTAATGCTAGTGCTCCCCAGAATTACTCCATTGTTGAGGATCTGGCTCAAAGTCCATGCGCCATGTCTACTTTAGAGGTTCTCCAGTCATGTCCAGTTCAACGAAGTGCTTTACTTTCGGCGATTGGGGCAGTTGATCCAACTAACTCTTTAGTGCTCACTTTCGACATGTTAAATGTCAAAAAGCGACTCCCTCATCATATGGCTTTTCAAATAAAGTCTACATACCAGAAAATTAACATTTTTCGCACCATTATTGATGAAGGAGCTTCCACATGCGTCATGTCGATGTCATGCTGGAAGGCCATTGGATTGTCTTCGGTTGTTCCTTCACCTACCCTCCTGACTGTATTTGATGGGCATTCTTATAAGCCGCATGGGATTATCCCAGCATTTCCCATATGTGTTGGGAGGAAGGTCGTCAATATCGAAGTAGAAGTCATTGATGCTAACCTAGACTACAATCTCGTCTTAGGAAGGAACTAGGTATACAAAATGGACGTCATTGTTTTGACTCTGTTTCGTGTCATTTTCTTTCATCATGAAGGGAAAATCGTTAAGGTTGATCAATTGGATTATTGTCTAGTCGATCCTCAAGCCACTTCTGATTATACTATTCCTTTAGTGGATAACCCTCGTCCTTCTACTGAGAATCTAGGAATTGGGATGTATTCTTCATTGATGGGTACCTTTGATTTTCCCTCTCATGTCATTAGAACCAATGTTGTTTCATCAACCAAGTAATCTTCACGAGAAGGGTTCTTTCGAACTCATTATTTTTCAGATCCTTGGACCTTACCTTCACCTACGACCACATTAGTTGAAGGAAAAGTCAGTGGAATGGCATTCCCTATGTCTACAACAGAGCTTAGATATCAGTCTATTGTCAACTCTACAGACAACCACTCTACTCCTTTCTCTGAAGAGGAGATAGATGGTGATGTGGCCCCGGCTTGGACCCTTGATTCTACCTCCACCATGGACTGCTTAGATACGGTTTTACCTTTTGACAAAGCAATCCTAGAAGTAATGATGGGTGTAGATCGACCTTGGGAAGACTTACACCATCGTTCATATTTTCTTCCTCCATTGCAGGAAGTAGAATCTAAGTTATCCGAGCTCTTTACTAGTGATGTTTGTACATTATCAAATCCTTTGGCTCCAGCACACTTTCGTGTCGAAGGTAATATGTCGGTGATTTCAAAAACGATATCCATAAACATCTCTAGGAACCCTAGTGTGATTGAGAATCTCTTCATCAGAGCTGAGTGTTCCCCTGAGGAAATTCAAAATTACACCGACCTGTTTAAGGAATTTCGAGATGTATTTGCTTGGTCTTATGAAGAAATTCCTGGCATTGATCCATCCATAGTTCAATATGAGATCAAAATGTATGAAAACACTAAACCAGTTCGTCAAAGGCTTCGACCGGTTAATCCTAGGGAAGCAGCAGCCATTAAAGTTGAAGTAGAGAAGCTACTCAAGGCGGGTTTTATATACCCTATTCCTCTTACCGATTGGGTTTCTAATCCAGTCCTTGTGGATTAAAAGCAAGGAACAATCTGAGTATGCATTGACTTCAGAGACCTAAATAAAGCTTGTCTCAAAGATAATTACCCCACGCCATTTATTGATCAGATTATTAATGAGTGTGCGAGTAATGAGATTTTCTCCTATATGGACAGTTTTTCTGGTTATAATCAGATCTCTATCTGTCCTGAAGATTAGCATAAGATGGCTTTTATATGTCCCTAGCGTACCTTTGCATACAGAAAGATGCCTTTTGGTCTTAAAAATGCTGGAGCTACTTTCCAGCGGGCCATGTCATATGCTTTCCACGACATTAAACATATCATCGAAGCATACTTGGACGATCTAGCTACTCGTTCTCGAAAGAGAACTGATTGCCCTAGTCACCTTCGATTGGTTTTTGAGCGATCTTGTTTTTACAAGATCCGGTTGAATCCCAATAAGTGCATTTTCATGGTTACATCTGGTCGGTTATTAGGGTTCATTGTGTCAAATGAAGGGATTAGGGTTGATCCCTTCAAGGTAGAGGCAATAATTCAGTTGCCTCCCCCATCCTCAATTCGGCAACTTCAAAGTCTTCAAGGGAAGGCTAATTTCTTAAGACAGTTCATAGCGAATTATGCCAAGATCACTAAAGGGTTCATGCATTTGCTATGGAAAGGAGTTCCATTTGTATGGGATGACTTTGCGCAGTGGTCATTCGATGCCTTGAAAAAGGCATTAGTCTCTGCCCCGCTTTTGAGTCCACCGGATTATGGTAGGGACTTCCTTTTATATCTCACTGCAACAGAATCAACCATAGGTATGGTTCTTGTTCAGGAAGATGATGCTCTCACAGAGCATGTGATTTATTATTTGAGCTGAGGCTTGATAGGACCTGAACTTCGCTATTCTCCGATTGAGAAGTTAGCCTTGGCAACTGTCCATGTTGTCCAGAAGCTTCGCCATTATATCTTGCTACACAAAACTTTTGTCTTAGCGGCAGTCAATCCATTTCAATTTTTCCTCAGTAGGCGAGTGATTGGGGGCAAATATAATCGATGGATAGTCATTTTACAAGAATTTGATCTCGAGTTCTTGTCCGCCAAGTCTAAGAAATCTATGGTTTTTGCTGAGCTAATTTCTGAGCTGCCTTGTGGAGAGGATACTATTTATGAGGAAAGTTTTCTCGGCGAACATTTATTCCTCATCTCTTCACTCAACCCTTGGTATGGAGATATCATTGTCTATCTCCAGACTTTGAAGTTTCCCTCTACTTTCTCTAAGGATGAACGCCGAAAATTACATCACCTAGCTAAGAATTATGTTATCATTGGTGATACATTATATCGTTGAGGGGTTGATTCAATTCTTCGGCACTGTTTAACCCTAGAGGAAGCAGAGTCAGTGCTCAATGACTGCCACAGTGGAGCTTGTGGTGGTCATCTTTCAGGGCTTGCTACAGCTCAGTGTATCTTGCGTGCCGGCTATTTTTGGCCTTCGCTCTTCAAATATTGTGTTGAAGCAGTCAAATGCTGTCACCCTTGTCAAATCTATACTCGGAAGATGCACGCACATCCAGCTCCTCTTTTTCCTGTTGTCACTATCGGTCCTTTTACTAAGTGGGATATTGATTTTACAACTTGTAATTCACCTTCGGTAACTAATCAAAAGTACATTATCGTGGCCGTAGACTACTTCACCAAGTGGGCTGAGGCCATGCCCACTTATAAAAATGATAGTGAAAGAGTGGCATTGTTACTTTTTAATCAGATTATCTCAAGGTTTGGTATCCCAAGAGAGATTGTCACTGACCATGGCAATCATTTCCAGAATCAACTGATGTCTGAATTGGCTCTCAAATTCAGTTTCTGACAGGAACATTCGTCTCCTTATTATCCTCGGGCCAATGGACAGGTCGATGCAGTGAACAAAACCCTTAAGACGATCCTACAAATTACGATCGACAAAAATCGGTCCAATTGGCATCTTATGTTGTATCCGGCTCTTTGGGCATACCGAACCTCCGTAAAGACTGTTATAGGTTTTACACCTTTTTAGTTAGTTTATGGGATGGAATCTATCTTTCCTATTGAATGTGAAATTCCATTTCTTAAGTTAGCTATTGAGCTCCTTCCAGAGACTTCTAGTCTCGGAGAGCGCCTCCTTCATTTGGAACATCTCGATGAGCAGCATCGAGATGCCGCCACAATCAATGAGGCTCATAAGAAAAGGGTTAAAACTCAGTACGATAAAGTTGTCCATCCTTGAGTCTTTTCTGAAGGTGATCTTGTCTTGGTCTATGACCAAGATAAGGACGCCTTGGGGGTAGGCAAGTTCAAGCCTATATGTGGTACAATCCCTTCATAATTAAATGAGTTTTAGAAAAAAGGATTGTATGAGTTAATCGATTTTGAGGGAAACAAGTTGGCAGAGCCCTGAAACGAGCTTTACCTCAAGAAGTACTTTGCTTAAGTAGCAGCTAGGCAATGGCTTCTTTATACATTTTGTATATTTGTACATATTTCATCGAGAGTTTTTTGATATCAACACTTTTTGGTCTGCTGTGGCAGGTGTTGATGGATGACTTGGTCTATTTTGGATTCGTCGATGGTGCTAGTCAGCACACTCGGAACCTCGCTTCCGCAGCTTGGGTACTCTACTATCCAACTAGTCAATTGATGGTGTCAAGGGGAGTATGCATTGGTCCCGCTTCAAATAATATGGCTGAGTATACTGCCGTCATTAATTTACTATCCAAAGATATTTCTTATGAAATCGATTCATTGGTAGTCTATCTTGATTCACAATTGATAGTGTCACAATTGAATAACATTTATCGGGTAAGGGATCCATGTTTATATCACTAGTATTTAAGGGTGAGGTTGTTGCAAAGATCATTTACTTATATTAATTATTTTCACATTCCAAGATCCCATAATTGGTTATCCGATTCTATCGCTAATCAAACATTAGACTGGCACATCAATCATTCATCACAATAAAAGTAAACATCAAAAAGTCAAACTGTATATATATATATGATAAAACATCTCGAGTGTACATAAGTCTGTCCAAAATAATATACAAAAATTGGGACTCAAATGTCCATAATCATGTCTAGTACATCTAATGCCCCAGCTCAGGATGAGCGGCTAAGTAGGTAACTATTGCATTGGCCACACGCCTAAGAGTGTGAACCCAGTCTCGTGGCATGCCAACCACATGACGCTGCATATCTACAGGGAGATCCTCTACGGCCGCCATCGGTACTCGGTGAGTTAGTCTCACCAAGTGTCGTTGAACTGTGTGTAGTAGTCGCTCTGTATCTATAGCCGCCTCTTCGGCCATGACGTCCATGCCGTGGGAACCCATCTGGTCGTACCAGCCCAATATTTGGAACATGAGCATCATATTAGTCATTTGAATCCTATCAAAAATATTTATTTTTTTTCGAAATTCATTATTATATTTGAAAACTCACTAAAAAAAAGAAAAAATCAAAAAAACACTTACCTATGTCGCCCCATGCTGCGGTCGGTAGTAATACTAGATCGGGATCTCCTCGGAAGTCCAACCCAGCATAAGGGTAGTCATCTATGGCAATGATCTACTACTCCCACCAGGAGAAGAAGTCATTGTCAAATGTAGTCTGTGGGACGTCCCCACCTCCTAGACGTTTCATCAAGTCAGCCCACCTAGCCATTTGTGGATCTCGTGGGGTGCTAATCAAAACCGATACTCTAGGACGAAGGGATGGGACCCTCTCAAAGAAGAAAGAGCACAAGATAGTTCCATATCCGAAGTTTTTGGTCCACCCTTTCTTGATAGAGGTAAGCTGGCTTTTCAGGTTGGCCAGAAGAGGAGTACACCAGTCAAATACAGTGGTCAGACAGTCTACTGCCAAGCTCATGGCTAGTCGTGATTCCTAGTGCAAAGAAGTTGATCCATTCACTCTAGCTATGGTGAACAGGATTATCCTCAGTGATAAACTCTCCACATGTTTGATTGGAATTTGACTTCCAAACTTCTCTGGATGTCTCGGGCAGTATATATGTATGTAGTCCTCGATCAAGAGATGGTCTCGTGATCTACCCGTCGAGTGTACCACCTCTCCCCTCCGGGAAAGGCCTATGATGAAATAAATGTCTTCTGCCTCTATCTTGAGCGGCATCTGGTCAATCATAAATGCGTCATCCTTGATGCTCCAATAGTGAATGAGCATTTCCAGTAGGTGAGTGTTTGCTTTCATATTTGGCATTTTAAAGAATTTTAGCAAACCACATCCCCGTAAGGCATCCAAAGCATTAGGATCGTTCATAACCTCATCATCCACTGCGACATGCTCTCTTTCTCTCCAAGTGACTGGCATCCTGAAGAAAAAATGAATTTAGACCGTTAGTTTTTTTTGTTTGAAGATTTCGCGGCGTATACGCGGGTCCGTTTTACACACAGTGGCGTGTAGGGCCTGCGTATACGCGGGTTTCATATATCCAACCCGCGTATACACCGTGCGATTTTTTTTTTACAAAAATTCAACAGTAAAACTTAAATTAAAAATTCTAAAACTAGTCACAATTGGATACAAAACAGGTCTAAGGATTACCTGGTGAATTTGGAAGAAGTTGAACGGTTGAATTCGGTGTATGGAAAACTTTGCTCCTTTTACTCCACTCCTTTGCTCTCAAACTCAAATGGTGAAAATAATGAGTCCAAAAACTATTTATAGGCTTTGAAAATGCAAAATTTTTTCAAAACTTGATTTTGTTTGGTCTCATGTAACTTTTAACTTGGGAGCTTGGAATGTCGAGAATGGTTTGATTTTCAGGATATTTTGGATGCTTTTTCGACAATTTTGAGACGGTTCCATGACTGCTGACCCATCATGATAGGTAGGGGTGATTTTAGGGGTGAATGTTCGCCCTTTGGCGAAATTAAGGGGTTTTAAATTTTTAGTGGGCAAATATTTTGTATCATAGTACATTTTTACAAATCACCTCAAATAGCCCACTGTATTTTAAGGGAGAGGGTAAAAAAGGTAAATTTAGCCCTTGAAATTAGGAGTTACAACCTTCCATTCGCTCATTTTCAAGAATAGGTTTTATTTAAGTGAATCCTATGGGCCAAAGGCCCAAATACCATATTTATAAAAGAGGTATGGTAAATTAATAAAAATATAAATAAATGAGAGGTATGGTAAATAAATAAAGCATTTTTTATATTTACTCCATAAGTCACCTTATATACATGCAATGGTGTAAAAAAATAAAAATATAAGTAAAGTGGAGGTATGGTAAATAAATAAAACGTCTTTTTATACTTACTCAAAAGGTATGGTAAATAAATAAAAATATAAATAAACTAGACGCATGGTAAATAAATAAAACCTCTTTTTATATTTAGTCCATAACCCTCATTCTATTTATGGAGGCTCAAAAAAGAGGTTTTATTTAAGTGAATCCTATGGGCCAAATACCATATTTGTAAAAGAGATATGGTAAATTAATAAAAATATAAATAAGCGAGAGGTATGGTAAACAAATAAAACATTTTTTTATATTTACTCCATAAGTCACCTTATATTTATACTATGGGACAAATACCATGGACTAGATTGTAATTAATACCATGCAAAAAAACGTTATTAACCCTAATATTAGTATTAATAACAATAAAAAGGCACATGGTATTGACCCATGGTATTCACCAAAATGGCACATGGTATTGACCCATGGTATTCACCAAAATGGCATATGGTATTGACCCATGGTATTCACTTGGAATGTAGCCTATTTAAATGGGGGAATTAAACTAGCATAGATCCATCTTTACTCTGGATCTACTAACCCCCGAGAGTTATCAAATATCGTGATATGCAAACTAGCATAGAGTGAAAAAATATTTGATCCGATCAAGAGTAAAAATGGATGTTGTAATTTAATGTATGTTAAACATTTTAGCTTGGTTAAAATAAAAAATAAAATAAAAATCAACTATTAATTTTATTAATTTTTATAAATTACTAATAGTAATTTTTAAGGTCTAGGTTTATGATAACCCATGGTATTCATGTGAGCATAGACTATTTAAAGGGGAAATTCTATCTTAGATCCATCTTAATTCTAGGTCTACCAAGTGCTCAGAGGGATAAATAGATTTCATCCCCTAAGAGTGGTAGATGTGGAGTTAAGATGGATATAGGTTGGTTTTTATGATAATGAAGATATTAAATAGACTGAGGAAATTATATTGTAAAAACATCTTAAGGTGAATGGTTAAAGCATAGACATTGGACAAGTATATTTATATACTTCTGTTTTAAACTGAAACAAATCTAGGGCTAAAAGGAATGGATTGATTGCACTAGTCATCCTTCTATAACTTTCCAACATATGCTGGAGTAAACAGATTGTAATTTGGGTAATTTTTCTAATTGCAAACGGGAACATACTTGTGTATTGGCAGGGTGGTTACGAGGTCCATAGAAGTGGAGTAAACAGATTGCAATTTGGGTAATTTTTCTAATTGCAAACAGGAACATACTTGTGTATTGGCAAGGTGGTTACGAGGTCCCTAGAAGTGATGAATTTGAATTTTTCTTGGTTTTATATATAGTATTAGGTGTTTTCTCATGCTTTCTGTGAATGGCACGGGTGAATTTTATCTTACACCCACTAGGTTATCGATATGTAATTTCGGTAATTTTGATTTCAAAAGATATTTTAAAGAAATGAAATGATTTCATTTGTGTATTCAATAAACACAAGATTTTATAATTGAGTAAAATATTCGCCATGCCTGGTGAGAGATTCGCCAAAAAATTATATATACATATCATATTATTGATAAAATCGCCTTCTATTTTTCCTATACACCATGGAGATTCGCCCATTTATTATACATGTAAATTTGGGGGGGTTCTTAAAATTTTCCCTAATGACAGGTATCATTTTCTCACTGGCATATAGGTTAGGGAAGCCATTTTTCCGTTGCATTATGCATACTAGCCTCCATTTGTCGATACACTTGCCATAGGGTTGATCCCATCGTGTTATGGTTCGTAAACCACCTTCACTCGCCGATTTTTAAATCATGACACAATGGTAGAGCCATCCTTTTCATGGGCATCGTAGTTAGCACCTCACTGACATTTGTTGCCCATGCTTCTTTCATCTACGTAGGCTCGGGAGTCCTCTGTAGTCCCGCCATGACTTATGCGATGAAGACTCATTCCTCTTTGCTTCTTCGCTTCGTTCTGGCCTTATACCCTAGAGGATCCTTTGTGTTGAGTTGTACTACTGCATTGCATTTTGACCACTTGCACCTTTTGGCCTTGAGCCGGCTTCACTTGGACTTGTGTTTAAGCCGACTTTTGACCATGACAACTGCAAAATCAAACTTGCATGCCCTTGAATTCTGCAACTTGACACACCTTGACCCGTGGAAGGAACATACCTTTGCGAATCTTTGACCAGTTTTCACCTCCCTGCATTGAGCATAGGAATGTTCCAATCCCAGGGACTAGATCATCTGCTTCACCGACACTCGTTCTTTCCACTGTACTATAGCATTCTTTTATTCTTCTTCTAGCTTAAAGAAAAAGACAAAAAAATATATATTCCAAAAAAGAGCACTAATGAGACACTATTTCCACTTATTGTTGGCAACTAGAGTCAATCGTGTCGCCCCTGAACAAAGCACTCAAAAGAAAGCCTCCTCCCTTTTGGCGAGATTTAGTTTGACTTAGGTACGCCTTAACCTTGTTATTGAGTCAGTTCTCCCCCGATTGGTTATCTCTTCCAATCATATGGAGGGTTCGTTCATGCCTCCTGCATGGAAAACTTATACAGAGTCATCATATGCTGCCACATAGTCATATTGAGTCGTGCTTTTGTTCAAGGGAAGTTAACCTGAGTCGGCCTCTTTGTGGTGTCCCTTGACTCATTTTTCAATCGGCCATCCCTAGTTGTCAGTATCTTGTCGATCATCACATCAGCTATATTGGTCCTTTACTCATGCCAGTTTGAGAAGGTCCCCATTGACTTCTTGCTGGCGGGTCTTGTCCTTATCAACGATGACATCTTGCTCTGAGGACAGGCCTAGAGTTGCACCCTGGCCCTATTTTCATTATTGATAGGTCACCTTGTGCTCAGCATCAATCAGTATCATGGGTCTTTGACTGAGTGGTTTCCCTTGTGTTTGACATCAGCTTACATTATCACACATTGGGATTCGTGCAATACCTTGGTTTCCATTTGACCCTATTGGTGGATACCTCACCTCTGTGTCAGCTTTCATTATTGGTTGGTTCAGAGGGTTTATGTCGTGCGCTAGTCACATATTGTGTACACCGAAAACGTGATTCGGCCGGGTTACTACATCTTTTTCATCCGATTCCTTCCACATTATTGGCCTACGGGTTACACTCGTGCTAGATTGATGAAGGATGACTTAATGCCTTCCTTCTAGCGGATCTTTCCCTATCGACTACGACTCATTGCTCTGGGGCAAAGATCTAGAGTCCATTTGGCAGTACCTTGGGGTTTGCAGTCATTAGTGGCAGATCCTTCGCTATCGACAGTGGGAAACCATCATTGTCTCCTGATTGATAGATTCTTACAAGTGTTCGACTTCAACTTATCTATTCACACTTGTTAGATTGTACTGGGTACCTTGACACTCATTATCATTATCGATGAGTAGTCTCGCATTTGTTAACAGTATACATCAATGACCAGTAATCAAATGATTTATCACATGGTCGACTTCAGATCATTTATTCCCATGGTGTAGAAATGTACCATGGTGGTCGGTGAAGACCTCAGGTTGTATCAGCATTCATTGGTTCACTTGACAGTTGCTCCAGTTGCTGCTAGTTGATACCATTCCACCTTATATGTTGCAGTCATTCATGGCGACATTCTATATGCTGGCACCTGAGTTTGCAGTGTAGTACCATTTTACTCCATCATGTTCATCTGGTACTTTTTGGGATCAGTCTTTGATATCAGTGATCCGCTTCATCCTTCAGCATCATTGACATCCTTATATGTGATATTCAGACATGTACTTGTTCGATCATGATCAGATGATCCATTATGTATCTTCCAGTCTTTTATACTTGTGTACTTAGTGGATCTGCTTGTACTTGATATGCAGACATGCTTTACTTTCTCTAAGCATGGGTATGCCTGCCTCAGACAGTGTTTCTTTCTGATCTCCTTTTGTGGCTTGGCAGGGTTAACTCTGGTGAAGTCCTTCTCAGTTTTTTACAGATTTCCTTTCCATGTACTTACATAATATATTTCAGCCATCATGTACCCCTTTTGACCTCATATATTGGGGGCATCTGTTGTAGCTCCAAATCTCACTCTTAATGTTTGTGATGCTGCACTCATGGCCTAGGGCAACCCCTCCTTCTAGACCTGGTGCAAATACTTGAAAAACAATGTTTTACTCCCTATACGCGACATTTCCCTGAGATAAATGCATGTGTACGTGGGTCTGTCTATACCCAACCCATGTATATGTCTTAAAACACTTAAAAAAAATAAATCTCCTTAATTTCGGGTGGAGATCGCAGGTTTTACTTGCTGATTACCTCTTAGTGCCCGTGGCCCAACTGTTCCCAACGCATTCCCAACTAAAAAACTACTTTGGGAGAAGTATAAAAAGGCTTCAATGGGAAGGCCTAAGGGAGGAGAGAAGAGAGAGAAATATCACTCTGCTGAGATTATCCCTGACTAGGTCTGAAGATCCTTGTGCTTCCAGCACTTCCCCCATTTACAGGAAACCCTTGTTTCCTTATGTTATGATGTCTTTCTACTACTTGAGATATCATGGAGTAAGTCATGGAAGGAGTCTGTTGAATGCTTTAGACTGGACGAATCTGGAGGACGGTTCCGCTTGGAGCCTACGAAAGGATGACTCAAGTGAAATCATTCCTTTCTGTACTTTAGTTATATATAATAAAAGAAACACTTGTCTTGTTCCTGATATGAATCTTCTTTATGTTTATGATATCAATGTTATGATTCACATATGAATGGTTGTTTTAATTGTATAACTAACTACCTTTCCATATGTTATGAATATGATTTATGTATGATGCTTGGTCCAACTTTCTTGAATTGATTTTTTTGCAGGTTGAAGGAGCGAAAGGAACTCCAAGAGGGTTTGGACCCTCGCTGGATCTTCCTAAACGAAAGACCCTCAGGTGCACCTCTCTTCATTTAGTTTGTTTATATTAGCATCATGGTTGTGTGGAACGTGTGTTTCTCTGTGTAGATAACCTCTGATCTGCTAGGGTATCAACCCAAGACCCTAGGGGAATTTATCCCTTAACAATGTGGTAGTCCATCAAAACCTTGCAAAGCGACTCGAGAGTGTAATTTCAACCAATTACTTGATGAATCGTTGGTAACCTAGTTAGCATCAATGTCGGAAATTTTGATTGATAATGAACATTAGCTCCAACACACCAAGTACAAACTTGGTTTCCTTCGGTCTAGTTAAATCTACATGTAGGTCAAATTTTGTCTCGTTTTAGGGTTGTTTTACAAAATGTATACAATACCATTTCCCTAGTTTGATATAATTAAGTATAATTATGGTCTTGATGTTGACCATGATAATGTTTTACTTAAAATTGATGTAATAGTCTCCATGCCTAAATTTTACTTAATATAATTTTAGACCAATTATATTTCTTTATTTTTTTCTTTTTATTTATTTATTTTTTTCCATTGTACTAGAGATCGATACAAGCTACATCCACAAAAAACCCACATGTGACTAGGGGAGTTGGTTATCTTTCATGTAGAAACTACTTCCAAGGAGAAAGCATGTCAATCTTGGTGGGACTAGAACCTGGGCGGGGAGGTTAGGGGTGACTCCTCAACACCACTCGAGCTACACCCACTTGATATAGTTTCTCAATTATCATTAAAAAGAAAAAAATTATTTTATGAATTTATTCTTTGATGTTTTATTAAAATTTTCATTATTTTTTAATAAAATTAATATTATTATAGTTAAGTCTACCAAAATACCATTCCTCCAATTTTATATGGTCATAACATCGTGCATATTAAATTGTAAAAATACTTGTTTTTTTTTGTAAGCTTGGCAAGACCTTTATATTACTATTTCAAAATAGGGTTGGTGTTACAAGATCAATAATCTGAACCAAATGGTCTCAACCTGCCCAGTGGGTAGCTAGGTCTATTGATGATTTGGTAGCATTATAAGCCATCCAAAATCTGTATTGTTTGAGAATGTCTTGCATAGCAATATAAACTTGATTGTCTGTATGACTCCTATTTACGATAATCCTGCACCATATATATAAAAAATATTTTCTAATCATCTAAACCAGAACTGAAATATCTGAAAATCCATACTATGCTAAAAACCATGTTATTCATCAGAAGATTCAACTAGAGTTGGGTCTTTGGCATTGGAACTCGACATCTATGTCTAAGGCAAGCAGGGGATGTGCTTCTCTATGTGATGATCTTAACTTAAATATGAATGCAACAAACCATAAGATATAAGCATAAATACAAAGATACACCAAAAATAACACTTCATTTCATTAATATCAAATACTGAAATATGCTTACAATCAAAATTGAAATAAACTAGCTTGGGTGATGGTAACTAATCTCGGAGAAGAGATGTGGCAGCTACATGCCTCTAAAATGTGTTACAATGAGGCCCGAGGGCATACTTATTATTGAAAAACAAGGGAAAACCATAAACAACCAAATCCCTAACCCTAGAAGATGGAATGCCAGGAGTTTGTGGGCTCATTGGGGTTAGTTGGGCAGCCAGCCTCTCGACGTGATAACTTGGTCATATTATCTTCGTTTGGCGTGTACGATACCTTGTTAGAAAGATAACTTAGAGTACTACAGGATTTTCAATAGGACCTTCCCTATATATATGGGCCTATTGTGGACCTCAAAAAAAATTCATTTAGAGCATCAAAATTGCTCCAGAAGTTTAGGACTCGAAAAAACTGCTAAAAATAGTAAATGCTATAATAAACAAGGAAAAGAATGAAACAGACTAGAGTTCTATGTGGAATAGGAGGGTGGACACCAATATACACCTAGATCATTCCTCCCTCCTTAGGAAGAAATGGTCCCCATCGCAAGCAGAGCCTCCATGAGGTGAGGAAATTTTTGTTGAACCTAGACCATGGTGAACCACTTTCCCTGGTGAAGGAGTTTTCCTGCTTGACAGCTTGATATAGTTGGATATTTTGTTAGAGATTGTTCTTGATCTGTGTTTCCATAATCTGATTAGTTGTGGCATGTTCCATGAAGTCTGGGTTTAGATCTATTTGTGTAAGTTGTTCTACAATGTCAAATGTGTCCAGCAATGGTGGAAAGTATGGCTGAAGGAAGTCTACATTGAACACTAGATGCAAAGCAAGGAATGGTGGAATGTTGAGCTCAAAGGAATTTTCCCCTACAACCTTTTTGATGGTGTATGGCCCATATCAAAGCGGGTGAAGGTTGCAATGGGGTCTAGCAAGGCACTACTTTTGCAAATGTAGCCAAACTTTGTTGCCCACATGGAGCTTGTGCAACACCCAATGTTGATCATGGAATTTCTTGTACTTAGCATTGGATCTGTCCAATATATCATGGACCTACTGGGAGATGTGTTGAATGCACTCAATGAAGTTGTTATCTATGTTGGCTTCAGACTAGACATGAGTCGAATCTGCTTGAGTAGCTGTAAATGGTATGGCCACATCAATGGGACAATGGTTGAAATCCCAACCTACTTGAAAGGGGTTGTGGCCCATCGAGTTGAGGAGAGCTCTTCTGCAGTTGTGCTAGACATAGGGGAGGCTTTCATTCCATGTGCATGGATGCTTCTAGTTGTACATATGCAGAATATGTGCAATCATCTTTTTTATGACCTTTGTTTGGCCATCAGTTTGGGGGTGGAAATTTGTGGACTTAGTAAATTTGGTGTCCAGCATCGACCAGAGACTTAACCAAAATACACTTAGGAATATGTTGTCCCGATATGAGACAATGTATTTTGGGATCCCAAAGTGTACCCACACTCATTCAAAGAAGACCTTAGCAGTGGCGTATGTTGTGGTACTCTTCTTGTAGGCCGCCATAATGGCCATCTTACAGAATCTTTTGATGACCACGAAAACACATTCGTTGCCTTTCGTAGTAGAAGGAAGGCCCGACATGTAATCCATGGAGATGGATTCCAAAGTTCAACTAAGAGTAGGTAGAGAAGTATATAGGCCTTGATTCTTAATGGTTGGTTTGGCAATGGAGCAGGTAGTGAAAAATTTAATGTACCTCCCAACATCCTAGCAAAGGTTCAGTCAACAAAAATACTTATGTAGTACTGCCATTATTTTCTCTACGTTGAATATCCAGCGACCTAAATGTAGTGCGCCTCCCAAATCATCTTGGCACGCTCGCTTGAAGGAACACAGATGTGTCCTAGGTGGCATAAAAATGCATCCTGGAGGTGAAAATTTGGAACTTTCTTACCTTCCAAGAGTGTCTGGTATGTGTTGTTGAATTCTGGATCGCTCTTGTAAAGATGTGGCCACCCCGAAGTCTCAGGCCCACAGGAGTCGAGCACACTGATTAGCACCATGAATAGTGATCTACTGAGGTAGTCTACAACATTATTGGTGTTTCCCTTCTTGTACTTAATGTTCAAATGGAATTGTTGTAGGTATGTGGACCATTTCTGATGGTGATAATTCTGCAACTTCCCTTGTGTCTGTATGAACTACAGGGGTTGATGGTCTGTGTGGATGACTATTTTCCTCCCCATAATGTAATGCTTCCATTGACGAAAAGCATACACAATGGAATACATTTCTTTGTCATAGGTGGGATACTTTTGGACTATGTCTGAAAGTGTATCACTGTGGTAAGCCATTGGATGCCCATACTGAGTAAGAACTGCATCAATAGCATAGTTGGAGGCATCTGCCTCAATATCAAATGGTTGTTTTAGGTTTGGTAATGTGAGTATTGGTGCAAAGAAGAGGTGGTGCTTCAACTCAGCGAACACCTTCTGTTGGGTTTCATACCAAAAGAAATTTTATTTCGCTCTGCCCTTGGTGACTTAACTTAAAGGCCAAGTGATATGGGAGAACCCCAAAACGAACCTGCGGTAGAAATTGGAAAGGCCCAGAAAGTTGTGGAGCTCTGTTAGAGTGGTTGGGGCTGGCCAATCCCAACTGACTTGTATTTTGGCTAGGCCCACATGCACATGCTTCTCATCAATGAAGTACCCTAGATATTGAATCTAGGTCATGCCAAAAGTGAATTTCTCTAGATTAGCACACAGTTTTTGTTGTCGCGGGGTTTGGAGGACATGTTGATTATAGTGGAGGTTCTCTTCCCAACTCTGGTTGAAGATCAATTTTTCATCTAAATACACCACCACGAATGCATTGGTGAAGGGTCGTAAGATGTCATCCATCAATATCATGAAGGTTGCAGGGGCATTCGTTAACCCAAAAGGCATGACCAACCATTCAAAAAGGCCCTCCTTGGATTTGAAGGCAGTATTCCACACATCGTAGGATTTGATAGGCACTTGGTGATAACCAAACCTCAAGTCAATATTGTTGAAATATTTGGCCCCCTTGAGCTAGCTTAGAAGGTCATCAATATGTGAGATTGGGTGCCTATTCTGAACATTGATCTTGTTCAATGCCTGATAGACAATACAGAGTCTCCAAGTCCCTTCCTTCTTTTGTACCAATACAATCGGGCTCCTACAAGGTGATGAGCTTGGTCTGATGTGCCCTTTTTGCAATAACTCCTGAATATTCCTCTTGATGTCATCGTTCTCCATTACAGAGCGTCGATAGATCAGCCCATTGGGTAGTAGCGCGCCCGTAGTCAGATTGGTGGAGTGCTTGACCTAATAGTGGAGAGGTGCCCCCTAGGTGAGGTGAAAATTTCCCTATACTCCTCCACGACCTTGTCCATCTGTTGTTGTTTTTGTATGGAGGAGCCATGTTTGGAAGCCGAGGCCACAATATTCCTCTTTCCCTAAGGGCCAATCATAAGGAAAATACATTTGCTGGTCTGTGAAATGATGTTACCACATTTCTTTGTAGATATCAAAGAGATGGCGGTAGGTGAGGCCACCTACGGTATCCTGTACAACTTATTGCCCAAAGTAATAATTAGAGAGTAGGGTCTAGACTCACATACAACATGTCGCTTCCACAGGTATGGTTGTCCTAATAATACATCACAAACTTCAAGAGGAGAAAAATCACACATTACCTCATCTGTGAAGGGCTTGATGTTGTGGGTAACGTGACACTGTTAGCTGACGCGGATATCTCATCCTTGGTGAGGCCACTTGATGGTGTATGGCTGTGAATGTGTTGTAGTGAGTAGACCCAACTGCTTCACAACCTCTAGTAAAATGAGGTTCTTTTGGCTCCCGCTATCGACAATGAACTGCAGCGGAGAACCCTTCACCCACATCAGTGAGTGGAAGAGGCATTCTCCCTCCTATGGATCTTCAGGCTCATTCTTCTAGATCTTAGTGGTGGCCATGGTGGCATTGGGCTCCAAGTCAATGATATGCTTCCCTTTGTCATTCCCCTTCTCGAGTTCTGACTCAGAGTTGGAACATGCATCTAATTTGGAAGCCTTCAGCTCGGCCACTAGTGACTGCTTGGTGCAACATTCACTTGTGTTGCAAGTGGAGCTCTTATGGAGCTCACACCATTTTCCCGTGTCCTTCTTTGTCTTCGGGGTGTTGTTATTTACTTGTGGCTTCAAAAGATTGTCCTGGGTCACCCCACCTTGACTTTTCCCTTTGCTTTGTGGTTTAGGGGTGCCTTTCCCTTGCTTC
The DNA here is from genome assembly GCA_031772625.1 of Pinus tabuliformis. Taxonomy (NCBI): domain Eukaryota; kingdom Viridiplantae; phylum Streptophyta; class Pinopsida; order Pinales; family Pinaceae; genus Pinus; species Pinus tabuliformis. The sequence continues at coordinate 567,471,727 of CM062808.1, read as the reverse complement.
AAATTCGCAGATCCAAAGTCTTGCTTCTTTTGTTTAAACTTATGTTCAATGTTGATAGCGTATCAGTACGGTGTGCCGAGCGGGGAGATGTGCAGGAACACCATCTCGTCTCAGGTGTATCTTTATAGACAGTCGTTGTACTTAAGTACAAAATGTCGCTTAGAATATTTGATACCCAACTTCGTGTGAAGGGCATGAAAAACATCAGTAAACTCTGGGACATCTTCGTCCCTTCCCTACTACAGCGTGGTCCACTTTATGTATTTATCCTCATAGCTCTCGAAATGGTAGTACTACTCCTTGATGGCATCCCAGAATGAATTCCAAGTGGGTGCAGCTAAAAATAGTGAGGATGTACTTTCATCCTTATTCTCATAGTAGGCTTCCCACCAGTCCTTGACATCGAGGGTGGCTTTGAGAAGGAAAAAGTAATCTTTTCCTAGCTGGAAAAATCATGAACATAAAAATATCCTTCTAGAAGATTTAACCATTTATCTACAACGTTTGCATCTATCTAACCTTCTAATATGGGGATGTCAAATTTAACTTGTACCTTAATGTTGAAAATGCAATAAGATGATGGAGCTTAGTGGAAAGGAGTTGCCTTCACTAAGTGGGCCCGCAGGCTATTTTTGGCGCAAAGTCTATTTTTAGACTATGTCTATTTTTAGACATATGGATCATGGTCTATGAGTTGCAGGATGCTATTTGTGGATGATTGGTCATGTTGGTAAAAATAGATGGACTTCTGTTTTTAGACATATGGGCGGAGTCTATTTTTAGACTGCCAGGCTAAAAATAGAACAGTCGAATATTATTAGCTCTTAATAATATTTGGACTATAAACAATATCTTATCCTCTTGGAGCACTTCAGTTCAAGCTACGGATGTGGCACATGCAATTGCCAGAAGGAAATACACTTTTCTTATGAGTTGAGCTATTGCATGATGGACTTTAGTTAGAACTCAAGTGATTGAGTTTGGTGGAGTTGATTGAGGAGTTGATGGAGTTGTGTTCAATTTGACTTAGTTGAACTAGTTGTATTTAGTCTAACTGTAGAATACACTGGTGATGAGTGATGTGAATTAATTGTTAATTAATTCACTAATTATTAACTCATAAATAAACTAAAGAATACATCAGTTAACTCAGTGCATGGACAGTTCAGTGGAGACAAGTGTTAGAGGTGAGTGAAAGGGCAAGACAGCTGTTAGATGTGACTATAGTTGTGCATGAGATTTGCACAATCAATGGATTGAGTATTGCCAATGAGGATTGCGTGGTTCATCCAAGGGAAATATGAGTTTGGATCAGCCATTCTCATATATTCTCATGCAGGATTGCGCAGTGGAGGCAGGCAAGCAGCAGGAGGAGATTTGAACCTGTGATTGATTCAGATCTGAGCTGGTTTTTGTGTAACAGGTGGAGATAGTACTGAGTACTTGTGAGGAGTATTGTACTATGTATTGTTACATGTTCTCAATCATTATAATATACAGATAGTGTGGGGTTTTCAGCTGTATGCTTTCCCCGAGTTACGTACTGTGTTAATGTGCGCATGTGATTGATGTTCATTGTTTTTAATTCCGCAAAAATTGATGATCAACGTAGAGGAGGTTATGTATTATTCATGTATTCCACAATAGTGTATAATCGAGATAATCTCTATGAATAAGTGTCATATTATTCAAAATTTCTACATGGTATCAGAGCTGTTGATCATCAGATCTATTATTCAGAAAGTGTTTACATTTTATTTCTTCAGACAGAGTTTGTAATCAGGCCAGGTAGCCTCTGGATTCATCCTTCCTTTGGAAGTTGAGATATCCAGTAAAAGCCAATACAGTCAATCTCTATACGAGAAATACTTTGTTCTCACGAATTTTAGATCAGAAGCGGTTGAGTTTTGAGCTGGTGGAATTCGAATTTGCAGCAGTGTTTTCTTGGTGTCAAAGTTGAAATGTCTTTCTACAGATTGCGATTGGAGTATGCTCTTGAAGGCAGCTCAAACAATATTGCATGGAAAGATAGGATGGAGGTAGTGTTAGATGATAATGGGTTGAAGAATTTCATAGAGGCTGAGGTCCCAAAGGCTACTGATATTGCTCAAGTTGATGCTTGGCAAAAGAAGACAACAAAGTGTCAAAGGATTCTGTTGGAGGGCATGAAGGATCACATTGTATCCAGCCTGCATGGAAAGGCTTCTCCATATTTGATGTGGAAAGCATTGACAGATTTATTCCAAAGCAAGAGCGACCAGAGGAAGTTGGCGCTCAAGGATAAACTCAGAAACATTAAGTGTGAGAATGGAGATAGTATGCCCCAATATATCATGAAGTTCACCCAGTGCCGAGATGAGCTGGGAAGTGTGGGGGTGACTGTTGATGATGAGGACTTGGTGAGCTTGGCTCTCCTTGGTCTTCCGAAGAGTTGGCATTCCTATCAAGACTCTGTCAATGGTCGGGAGAAATTTCCAGGATGGGAGAGACTTTGGTCGGATCTTGTGCAAGAGGAGATCAGGTGGAATACCAGGGACGGATCTTCATCAAAGGCATCTGATGAAGAAAATTGCGCTTTAGCTGCCCAAGCAAAGAAGGGGAAGGAGAAGGGTTCTCTTTCCGAATCCAGTTCTTCCAATGATGGGAAGAAGGTTGACAAATCGAAAGTGCGATGCTTTCGTTGTCATGAGGTGGGCCATTATGCTGCAAATTGTCCATGGAGGAAATCCAAGAAGGGATCCGGGAAGGATCTGAAGGTGAGGCACTTGCTTCAGAGTTTGAGTTGGATTTCACACTCTTTGCATGCATGGTTTCATCCATGGTGGGAAGTGGTTGGTTTCTTGACAATGGAGCTTCTTTCCACATGACCGGTGACAAGAGTCTGTTTAGTACTTTGGAGGAGAAAGATCTCCAGATACTCATAGCGATGGGTAATGATGAGAAGTATAGTGTCTTAGGTGTAGGCACGGTTATTTTTTAGAGAGAGCATGGAGCTCGCCTTACCTTGACCGATGTCAAGTATGTACCAAGACTAAAGAGAAACTTGGTGTCGATCACGATGCTGGAAGACAGAGGCTATGATGTAGTCTTCAATAAGGGAAAGGTTTTCCTTGGACACATCTTCACTAGACAGGTGAAGCAGATTGGTTCACGGGTCAAGAACCTATATGCTCTTGAGGTTCAAGATGCATGCAAAGCCTTGAGCAGCGAAGCAACTGATGGAGACTTGGTGGTTGAGAGGGAGCGTATATTACCTCTCAACATGCAAAGCCAGAAGAAGTCTCAGACGATTGTGGAGGAGCCATGATTGGTGCAGCAGCTTCAGGAGGTTGTGGAGCAGCCACAAAAAAGGAAGCTGAGAGGAGATCGAGTAGAGACATCTACTCATGCAGAGACCTCCAGTAGGGGGAAACTTCGAGCCAGGTGGGCTGAGGGATCACATGCAGCCATACCTCCAGGTAGGAGATGGGGTGATATAGAGTGATCGTCCCAAGGAGGAGGGGCAGGATCCTTGAGGTACCCAACCTCTTGGATGAGACCTTGCTACGAGAGCCCCAATGTGGAGTAGCAGGAACTGACTGATTGGGTAGAGACAGATGCGGATGGAGCGACAGAGAGAGCGATAGTATAGGGAATCCTAGGACAGCGCATAGCTAGAAGGTTGCAACAATGCGAGAGGCACAAGTGTTTTGCACAGTGCTAGGTGGCATAGGGAGGTGTGCAATGGTGCGAGATGCATGGAGATCTTGCAGTAGCGCAGATGTCAAAGAGGGAGCACTTTTCAGCAGCAGGTAGAGCTTCAGCATCAGAGTATGTTCCTAGCCCAACAGAGTGGTCAATTGGGAGTGTTTTTGTTCCAAGTGTTGTTGGCGCAAGTTGACCGGGCAAATGTGTTGCATGTAGAACATTCTAGAGTTGCAGGATAGGGGTTGCAGATAATCCATATCTTGTTGAGAGGGAGTGTTGAAAATGCAGCAAGATGATGGAGCTTAGTGGAAAGGAGTTGCCTTCACTAAGTGGGCCCGCAGGCTATTTTTGGCGCAAAGTCTATTTTTAGACTATGTCTATTTTTAGACATATGGATCATGGTCTATGAGTTGCAGGATGCTATTTGTGGATGATTGGTAATGTTGGTAAAAATAGATGGACTTCTATTTTTAGACATATGGGCAGAGTCTATTTTTAGACTGCCAGGCTAAAAATAGAACAGTCGAATATTATTAGCTCTTAATAATATTTGGACTATAAACATTATCTTATCCTCTTGGAGCACTTCAGTTTGAGCTACGGATGTGGCACATGCAACTGCCAGAAGGAAATACGCTTTTCTTATGGGTCAGTTGAGCTATTGCATGATGGACTTTAGTTCCAACTCAAGTGATTGAGTTTGGTGGAGTTGATTGAGGAGTTGATGGAGTTGTGTTCAGTTTGAATTAGTTGAACTAGTTGTATTTAGTCTAATTGCAGAATACACTAGTGATGAGTGATGTGAATTAATTGTTAATTAATTCACTAATTATTAACTCATAAATCAACTAAAGAATACATCAGTTAACTCAGTGCATGGACAGTTCAGTGGAGATAAGTGTTAGAGGTGAGTGAAAGGGCAAGACAGCTGTCAGTTGTGACTATAATTGTGCATGAGATTTGCACAATCAATGGATTGAGTATTGCCAATTAGGATTGCGTGGTTCAGCCAAGGGAAATACGAGTTTGGATCAGTGATTCTCATCTATTCTCATGCAGGATTGCGTAGTGGAGGTAGGCAAGCAACAGGAGGAGATTTGAACCTGTGATTGATTCAGATCTGAGCTAGTTTGTGTGTAACAGGTGGAGATAGTATTGAGTACTTGTGAGGAGTATTGTACTATGTATTGTTACATGTTCTCAATCATTATAATATACAAATAGTGTGGGGTTTTCAGCTGTATGCTTTCCCCAGGTTACATACTGTGTTAATGTGCATGCGATTGATGTTTCATTGTTTTTAATTCCACAAAAATTGATGATCAACGTAGAGGAGGTTATGTATTATGCATGTATTCCACAATAGTGTATAATCGAGATAATCTCTATGAATAAGTGTCATATTATTCAAAATTTCTACACTTAAAGGGTGGGGCGCTTCTAGAGTGGCTATTGGAAGAAGATGTGCCACCTTTGGGTAGCTGATGAAGGATCTGGGTAAAGTTGTCCATCATCACATTCCTCTGTCGCTAGAGGGATTCTTCAAGCAAGATTTTGAAAGGATTTCTTGCCCCCTCATCTTTCTTCTCTTCCGCCATGGGAGGTCCTCGGCATTTGCAAGGCTGGTCTTGCAAAGGTTCGACCAGTTTGAGCCCTAACTCCTTATATCCCGACATCGCTAGGGACATGAAAAGAAAAATAGAGAAAGAGAAGACCACTATGATACCACTGATCCAAACTTAAATAGGAATGCAACAAATCATAGATATAACCATAAATAGAGAGATGCAACAAAAATAACAATTCATTTCATTAACATCAAATACCCAAAATATGCTTACAAATAGAATGGAAATAAACTAGCTCCAGCGATGATAGCTTATATCTAAGAAGAGATGTAGTTGCTACATGCCTCTGAACTTTGTTACAATGACGCTTGACAACAAGGGAAAATTGTAAAACAACCAAAAACCTAACCCCAGGAGATGGAATGCTAAGATTGTGTGGGCCCCGTTGGGGTTAGTTGGGTAGCCAACTTCCCAGGGTCGTAACTTGGTCATATTATCTCCATTTAGCGCATACAATACCTTGTTAGAAAGATCCCTCTAAGTACTACAAGATTTGTGAAAGGCCCTTGACTATGGCTATGGGCCTATTATGAACCTAAAAAAGCATCGTTTAGCGGGTCAAAACTACTCTGGAAGTTCAAGACCCGAAAAACTGCTAAAAATAGTAAATGTTGCAATAAACAAGGAAACAGATGAAACTGATTGGAGGTATAGGTGGAATATGCAGGTGGCCACCAATATCCATTGAATCATGCAAGCAAGTCAAATGTTTTGTTGTTGGATCTAGTATTGGATTAACTAAAATTCCTTATGAATTTCCTGAATCTCATATATAGAACCTAAATTATCAGTAGTATTCATCATCAAAGCCTTCGCTAGGAATTTTTTCACAAACCAGAATAGAAATAATGTCTTCTAGTATTGAGGGTAGCGACCTGGGTATGGCCAAGGTCTGGAACTAAGTCCCCTAGCTCCTCCAAAATTTCCTGGTCACTAATTTTAGTCTAATTAACAATATTTGTTTCCCATTCATTTATGGTCTATCAAGCTCAAGGATGGGTGTTGGTCATGAACGCTTTGACTATTGTCGAGAAAAGATGATGCCTAGAGCCTTGACCCCTGCCTCTAGTGGGTCAGGATTTCCCTCTCTTGCGGCCTCGACCCCTCCCCCAATAATAATTAGGTTATGGTAAGTCCGATAGGCTGGAAACCAACCTTTGATCCTCTCAATGAAAAATGCAAAATTGATGTCTTGAAGGTGGCCAGTGTGGAGAATCACATGAATCAGATGAGGTAGAGAGCATGTGGGATCTATAGAGACATATACATCACAGAGAGAGACATTAAACTTTACTTGAAAGAATATCTCCATAATATCATCATGGGCTTGTTTTAAAGGATTAACCCCATTATCCTATAGATGTCTTTCTGCCCAAAGAAAGGATTCATAATGAGAATATGAAATATTAGATACAGGTCAGTCTTGGATTTCCTCTCTCAGAGGAGGCATGTTAACAAAAAAGGGGATAAGAGTTGCTAATTGGTAGACTTCCCAGAGCTAGGGAATTTTATTATCCTTGCATGGATGCAAAGTTCCTGGGCAAGGAAAGTTCCTAAATTTTGTATTAGGCAGCTTACCACGAGATCTTCAAACCTATGGAAGGCTGGTATAAGGTAAAAATCCATCCCCCGTGACCTCTAAAGAGTTGAGCTCAACCTGATTCCAGAATATTTTGTTTTGACCAACTGTCAAAATCAATATACAATACAGACTTATAACATAAATCATATTGCGAAGAGGGTGACTAGATGGAACATACCATCAAAGGTTGAGATGGAGAGGTGAAACCTCACCCTCAATAGCTTATACCCAAACGTAGCAATCGCCTCTTAGAGCCTCGCTAGAAAACCTCCTATGCCACTGAAAACTTGATGAGGGATCTTTGTTGACGGTTCTCACTGCTCTGCCAACTTCAGCAGGTTTGATAGCTCACTGCTTCATAATTCTCCAAATGCCCTCTCACATGATGATTAGGTTGCCTTAACGTCTCGTGCATGGTGATACTTGTGTGGGGTGGGAATGCCACCTCCTCACATGACATAGCGGTACAAATCCCACCATCCTCCTCCTCCTAGAACTCACCTCGATCAGGGATAAATTGTAAAAATACTTATTATTATGAGTAACTTAAATTTATTTTAAGGGGTACCAATTTCACATCTACATGTATACATAGAAAAAAATATGTTGACTTTAAAATTCTTATAGTTAATAAAATTAATTTTACTAATTTACCATAGATTAATATTTTAAATTATTTACTTTTATCTTTTAACATTTAAACTCAATTGCCACTTAATTTACCACAAAGTAATACTTTTAAGAATGATTATGACACTTTGACATTAAATCTCAAAATGATCATTGATGTTAGGTCTCTAAATTAATAATCCACCCTCATGTATGGTGGTAGAATCTTAGCCTTAGTAAATGCAAACAACATAATAGGAAATTATAATTGAGTTGGGATGTGGTATTTAATGTTGTGTTTGTCAATTAGGGTGAACATTTTATGAAATTCAAAGTCAATGGCACTTTGGGTATTATGATAACAATTTGAGTACTTATTAATATAATGAAGGTATTTCCATATTGTCGCTATGACCATTGTTATTATAACCTTACATGATCCATCTGTCATCGTAACCTTACATTATCATGTAGACAAACATTTGACCCATCCATCATCACCTTACACAAACTCTTAGATGACCCCTATAGCAGCATATAGGCTTAAATTCCTAATAGTATATACCTTCTACCTTGAATTTATAAATAATATTATAACTTCAAATAATATTTTGCAACTATTTTATAAGAAACTGGTGTGCTTAATTCACCATTAGCACAACCTTACGTATGTACATTCTAAACAACTTGGTGCATTAATTTATGATGCACAAACCTTCGCACAATTTTAATTAACGGATATTTGCATTTATATTTTCATTGAAAATTATTTATTTGGTATCCTTATATTTATATATATATATACATACATAGATTTTAGGTGTATAAAAGAAAGTCCTAACCCTTACTGCATTATTTTATAAAAGTTAGAGAAACATATAAAAGAGATATTTAAGAGAGAAGATTTTATAGTGGATAGAATTTTTTTGGGTCGAATTTGCATGGGGCCGCAATAAGTCATGTACAAATTATTCATACTAATTAAAGTAGATAGACTAAGAACAAAAACCGGAGATCTTAGTAACCATGAACAAAAACATAGTTAACCTATCTATCAAATGTTCAAAGAATACTAGTAACTTTTTGTTGTGAACTAATCCCACATATATCTAAAATAAATGTGCTATTTGTTTTCTATGAACTAGTGCTAATATTATGATATGAACTTCTTGAAACCATTAAAGGCTTCTTCAAAACTCAATTTTGAATCTTCACCAATTTGCATGTGTTTTAGTGTTTTAAGGAGACCATGTATTTTAAGAACAAAGGAAAATCATATGTATTGAACTTATTCGTTAATGAATAAAATCAGTTCACTTTCTAAAATGAGTGTAGATTATGAATTGTTGTAACCCTTCAATTCTTTTTCAAAATTTAGTTTTAAACCCTTCACCATTTTTCATAAAGTCTCAAGAAGACCGTGGATTCATGTAACATAAACAAAATAATATCAACAACAAAATAATAAAAAGTTGAAGGAAAGAGCACATAAACTAACAATAAAACATGATTTAACTATATTAAACAACCATATAAACATGATTTAACTATATTAAACAACAATATAAACATGATTTAACTATATTAAACAACAATATAAATGCACTCAAGAAAAATGGAAATCATATAAGAGAAAAATATTTGCATTTTTACTATTAAGTCAAGACATATTTTCTTAGAGAAAGTCGTGGTATATAGGCAATATAGAGAAATTAACTAAGAGATATAGGCAATATAGAGAAATTAACTAAGAGATTACTCTAAAGATGAGACAACCAAGAAAAACTATGCATGAACAATGAATGGAGAGGAAAATAAATAAATTATAAAGTGTTAAGTTTTAATACTATTAAAATTATCTTTTAAGGTGTCCATTATGTTCAAATATAATAATAAAATAAATATATCGCGAAGCCAAAAATAAGATTTGAAATAGGCACATGCACTATACAAACTATTTAATTTTGGATTAGGTGACAGACAACCAAAAGGAAACAATTATTTTTATTGTCAATGTTTCTATACAGACAACTAGCATGCAAGAAAAAAATCCATCTAGACAAGGTTATGATGGCTATAGGTAAGCATGAATGTATGTGTGGAAAATGATACAAATATTGTACACAAGATAGTTCTAGTGGGACAATGCATATGAATCCATACATAATCCCTTCATGATCATAGAAAGAGATCTTACACTTATTTTAATGTCTTCATAAACATTAATTCACAACAATGCAATCCTTTTTTTGCGCTTAGTATTTTTTCTTTTAAGTATTCAAAAATGTTATCTATTTCATAGGTATTTCAATGCTTAACTTGTTACAAGATAATTGTGTATTCATGATAAACAATCTAACCCACAACATTACAATGAACTTACTTACATACACACTGTTATATGAATCTACAACTGCAGATGGAAGTATCTTCCCTAGACCTAATGGCCTGGTCTAGAAAAACATAAACCAAAGACTATAAAGTTCTCCTTTGAGGAATTGGAGAATGGAAATATGCTTACTTGTGATTTGTTGCAATATCTTCTCTCCTTTTGGCTTGTAAGCTCCAATCGCTATAATTAGAAACAACACAAGCCAAAGATCTATGAAAACTATGCAGCATTATCCAAACACTCTATTCAATGGATCAACGTAGCATTGAAATATATGAATGTAAACATAACATAATACATATAGCAAAATAGTATACTCTTTGTATTAATATGAAAGGGAGATATTTTACAACCAAAAGTGGAAGACGATCTTGTAGATATCCCTCCAAGTTGACTTGTCCTTCCTTGCCACAATGTACACCTCAAGGTCACCCTAATGCATGGGAATACTAAATCTATCATGATCAAAGCAGCAACATAAGGGTATGATTAGTCTCAAAAATCTAACCTCTAGCTTGTGGATGATGGTAAATATATATGAGAGGATGGTAGTTTAGGAATTCTTATCCATTTACCAATCTAGGCTTGAGATCCACTCTTGATATGAGGATAATCTCAAAGGATAAGAGGTGAAATCCCCAAGGTAAGATGAGATAGGATTTGAAGTTCTTATCCAAGGTAAATGGTTGTAATAACTCTCGTAAGCTTTTGGAAGAGGAAGCTTCAGGATTATTTTTATCTTTCCTGAATTTCTAGAATCAACGCACCCCCAGCAAGGGACAACCTGCTCTAATCAAAGCAGGTGCAGAAATGAGAAACTTGTTGTTGAACGTAAGTTCCTAAAGGGCCAGGGTGTGATGGGCCTTAAAAGCACAAGAATGAAGTATTCAAGGTCAAAAACCCAGGGATTTGAGAGATTCGTGCTTAGGGATTTATGTAGGGATGATGGCAAGGTGTTCATGGATGTTGATGGACCCATTTTCTAGGCCTATTGACCAGATGTGACAAAATGGCCTATAACAGATTGCCCCCTAAAGAAAAAAGTCAGAAATGGTGGCTATGACTGAAGTGTTTTACCTTGTGACAAGTGCATATCAAGAACAATAGGTTGGATCATCATCTATTACAATACATTTTCATCATGATATCTTTGTTGAGGGGGGCATACCCATGCTCAAGGCATAATCTAACATTATATGTACAATGATCAAGAATTATACACGTCCACTGATGAAAAAGGGTGGACCCATGATTAGATGATTGTCTGTATGATCATAGCCATCATACATTGTGATCTTGTATTAATCCTGAAATCACAGCCCGGATGGATGGAACTAGATCTAGGGTCTTCTATTTCATTCACTCGATCGCACAACATATGAGTCTAACCATGCGAACAAAGGAGTTGAAGTCAAAAATGGTAAACACCATCTGATTACCGGCCAATGATGTAATTAGTTAACAGACGTGAGAGAAACCATCGATTATGTTAATGGCTATCAAGGTACATTAGTACTATCTGTATTGTGTGAATGAATGAGTTGAAGTCAAACACCACACAGAATATGTCGGTCGAAGGCCAATGATGAAAATCTATCGCCGAGAGCGAGGAAACTTGCCATTGATGTATGCAAGCCCCAAGGTACTGAAGGAAGAGATTCTAAGTCAACTTCTTGGATAATGAGTTGATGTCGACATGAAGCAACCCATCGCAGGAGGGCCTTAATGTATCCCCCATCAATGACATCAAATGGGTATCATGATTCAAGACGGAATGACATCAATGTGGAATTGGTTCAGGAATAGAAGACATGGAATGAAGGCTTAAGAGTATCATAGAAGATATGAATTAAATGAATTATCTTGAACACATCGGCGACATCGAATGGAGTTGGCAACATTGACCCAAAACCGAAAACAGAGACTTTGAAATGGTATGATGAACCAAAAGACAAGCTGATTTTCTAGCCCAACATACATGGAGATGAATTGGAAGAATGTCATGTTCAAGAACAACTCACTGCCATAATAGGTAGAATATCCCATTTCCTAATTTCCCCCACCATCGTTGGTCAGTGCCTATTTATTTTTTAACAAGCTTGAGGAGTATAACATATGCTTAATATGTAAGTTCATCCTTTGGATGAATCCCTTTAAGTATGTTTAACGAACCCTGAGAAGGAGTGGTTGAGTCCCGTCATGTTCGACAAGCCCATCATTGTTTGATTTTTTTACGAGTCCAGCGAAGGTCTAACTCACATATTTTTCATGTTTAGAAAGTTTGAAAAAATGGCGAAAAAGAAAACCCCAAAGGTTCCTTTTCATAAATAGTCTCTTGAGTCAAAAAAGGTAGGAAACAATACTCAACAGAACCTCTTATCCATGTTCGACTAAGGTATTCCTTTTTTGTAGATAGTCTATCTTAGTCAAGAAAAGGGTTAAACTTATATTGACTAGACATCTTTGCATTTACTTTAACGAGTTTGAAAATACAAGTGCTTGACAATATTTTCATGTTTAGGGAGTCTTAAAAGAGCTGAAAGAGGACTCATCCTAGAGGAACGAGTGGTATAAAGGGTAGAAATTGGTTCCGGTCATGATGGAACTGCTCAAAACACGTAGAGGTCAAGAGGCTGATAATAAGACCACTCATCGTAGAAATTCGTCAGGAAAGGGTAAAACATCAAGTGAAAGAATGTGATCTACCAAGCGTATGGTGCCAATGGAATGAGAAACTCAAGGCTCATCTGGCAAAAATAGGATGATAAAAATGGAAATCACGAGAGGTAAGATTAAAATGGTTTCCTTTTTTCACAAGCTTGAAACCTATGGAAACTATGCTTGAGGATATTTGAAGATGGTTTCATTTCTTCACAAGCTTGAAACGTCAAAACAAATGTGCTTGAGAGTGGTTTCATTTTTACACAAGCTTGAAACAAAGGAAAACTATGCTTGATATAAGTTTGCATGCCCCTAGCATAATGACTAAATTCTAGGCACATAGCCCCCAAGTTTCATTTCATTCACCCAAGTAGACTACTAGTTACTAATAGGTGGATGGAATGAACGCTCATTTACAAGATCAAGTGAAAGACTCGACTAGGAATTTACGAGATCTAATCAAAGACTCAAATTGGAAGACAACATGTTTCATTTTTTAACGATCTTGACACGGGAAAATAACTATGCTCAAGGGACCTTGTTTCATTTTATAACGATATTGACACAAGAAAAAGGAACTTTGCTCCGAGACCTTGTTTCATTTTTAAAGTAGCATGACACAAGAAAAAGAACTCTACTCTAGTGCCTTAATCGTGACCTACAAAAGGCCATGGCTTCCAAGAGCCTCTCATCATATGGGAGAATAGCATTCTAGAAGGGATACATATCAAAGGATCCAAGGGAAAGATCATGTGTCAGTCCTCCCAATACATAATGCACTACATCACCTACGAGATCATCTGTAGACGCAGACATGGAATAGGTTGCCACTTAATTAATTTGTGGTGGTAGAGACACTACTTGCATATAAGGACCATTTAGGGAAGCTTTTTCACTGAGATCCAGATTTGGAGCAAAGAAAGAAATTTGGTCAATGGTCGTGATTCTTCCTTCATGTGGGAAACACATCACATGAAAGAGACAAGAGACAAGAGCTCCCATGTCATAAACATAGTTACGCCCAAGGAGTAAATTAAAATAAAAAGGGACTTGGACTACCATTACATATTTATAGACAATATTTCCTCCCAAAGTAATAGGCAAGTAAGGAGGATCCCTAACGATTGATTGGTTCCTCTATTAAAGACCAACAAATTCTGGGTAACGGGCACAAGTTGTGGAGAACATAAATCTTTCCAAGCAGTTGAGGATAGAATACTAACATATGCACCTTCATCTATGACTATTCTAAGTACGAGCACATTATAAGCATGTACTATGATCTGGAAGGGCACAAAAGGAGGAAGATGATATCTTTCCAATTGACTCCAATCAAAGGAAGTGACCATACTATTTGGATGGGGTGTTGTGCGAACGGGAGAACTACCCTCTTCTACTATGGGAATAGAAGAAATGCTCCTTTGTGCTGTGGGAATGGGAGGATTTCTCCCTTGTGTTGTTGTAGCAGGAGGATTTCCCCCCAGTTCATTGGAACCTGAAGAAATGAGAAGAACCTGAGTAGTATGGAGTTCACTCTCTATAGGAAAGGTATGATCAACTGAAGGTGGAATCAAGTCAACCATTTTATCAACTGATGGTTGGTTTGGAATGGACTCATGGTATTGACGTTTAGAGACAGTGGGATTGACTCAAGATGGATTATGATCAATCACTTCATCAAGTAGTGGAGGATTAGGGGAAAGATTTTGATAACCAACCGGAAGATGAGGCTAAGAAGCTATAATGTTTTCCAACACTTTTGAAGCTTCATTCATACAATAGGATCATTCCATTCACATAACCTACAGGGGAACTTACATTTACCCTTATTTCCATGAACCTTATGATCACTAGTTGATGGTTAGTCACCAGCATGATCTCCAGAAGCTAGTGACAAAGGTTGATGTGAGAATGTGGACTACACTTCTAATACCTTGGAAATATGAGGACAATCTCTAAGAAGGTGGCCACCCTTACATAACTTGCAAGGGAATTTAACTTTGCCGACCCAATTGGAAGATTTATCCATACTAGTTGCAAGGGTAGCAATGGTTTCTTGGTTTCCCCCTTGCTTATTTGGCTTCTTTTTCTTCAATCTCTTCTTATTTTCTTCTTAGCTTCTTGGTTACTAGAATCAAGACTTTCACCGAGCGAGGAGGAAGAAAGGGATGAAGAAACAACAGGTGAAGAAGGCAAAGGCTCAAATTTAGGATCAACTTGAGATTGATATTGTTCAGGTGGAGGAGAACTTGGTTGAGGAGTAGTTTGGACATTCGGAACCATAAGGGTAAAAAAAACCAAACTGGAAAACCAATGGTAAATCCAATAAGGGACAACATTGCCATATAAGGAGCACCAATATTTCCAAAAGGAGGAAAAGGACCAGGATTCTCGTAAGAGGGGTTTCTTTAATTGGTAGACCCTGAAATTGTTTCCATTTAATCTCAACCTAAGATCTACTAAGGAGTTTTTCCATGGTAAGGATGTTGTTTCACGATCAATTAATTTATTTTATAAATTAACAAAAATAAATCAAAAGGGGGTAGCTAGGAAAAATGGTTTACCAATCAACTATGACTGCAATATACCACCTTGGAGAACCAAGAGTTTACGTTTGGGCAAGCAATCTCCCCAAATGTCGTGTTCAATGTATCATAGTATATGGATAACGGTCTGATACACTTATGTACGTGGAACAGGATATCACCCTTGGAATGCAACACTGGCAAAGAATGACAACTCCTATGTTTATAGACATTGGAACACGTCTCTAGCCTAGACCTCTAGATGTTTGTGTTAATGTTACAAATGATCCTTAGGTTGATTCAATAGATTTTAAAGTTTAACTTGAATTAAGTTTCGATTTTCAAGGCTCAAAACTTGATGTCATCTGAACACACCTATGATGCAACTAATATGATAAAAATAACTCTTTTCATTTTCCTTTTAACAATGAAAGACCTAACTAAGTAGGGGAAGAAGAAATCAATCAACAATGCAACAAACAAGTGATGCAATAATCGATCTCCTCAACTTCACTATTCCAATCAAAATCAAAGCCCTATATGCAATGCAAATAATTGTTTTTCTTTTCTTTTCTTTTAATGTTTCAAATGCAAAGAAACATATGAATGCAACTTGATTGCTGACGAAAAGAAACCACACAGACTTTAACTATAATGTAAAATTTACTTTTCAAATTCAACAATAAATCTATGCATATAAAAACCTAAATTGACAAGAAGAAAGAAAGAACAAAACAAAATCTTATAAAAAAAGGCGATGACACTCAGAGGCAATTAACACTTGTACACAATTTAACGCAACCCCCCCCCCCCCCGCAATTGAGGGGAAAATATTTTTGCAAAAATGAAAGCAAAAACACTCAAAAAATTGTTAAGAAGCTAAATCAAACCTATGAATAATGACCAAAGGGAAATTCACTCAATTTCACACAAAATCAAATGTTGTATTGGCTTCAGAGAGATAGGAACACGAGGAGAACCAATTGGAACAAATTTAATCAAAGAGAAAATCATAAAAGACTATTTTTTGCATGAAATAGGGGTCATCGCAGGTGCAGATAGGATACTAGTGCTCTGCAATGTAGGTGCAGAGAAGGCCAGGTAGCATTTCAATGCTCTGTCTCCAGACTAGGGGGAGCATTAGTCAAGGTAAAGTTAAGTTCTGACACAAAAAATCAAATGAATCTCAATGAAAGGTATTCCTAGGGTCAATTCAAACTAAGTGAGGCAATGGAGGTTTTTTCAAGAGGTGAAAGAAGTACTAGGGACAAAGAAACCACTAAGGGAATGAATCGATCCCCAGTGGAGTTGCCAATTTGTTATACCTAATCTATGATTACAGATAGAAGTATCTTCCCTAGACCTAGTGGCTTGGTCTAGAACAACAGAAAACAAAGACTATAAATTTATCCTTAGAGAAATTGGAGAATCGAAAGATGCTTACTTGTGATCCGTTGTAAGCTCTTCTCTCCTCTTGGCTTGTAAGCTCCAACCATAGCTTTGATCGCTATAATTACAACTTGTAAAAACAAACAACACAAGCCAAATATCTATGACAACTATGTAGCATTATCAAATCACTTTATTCAATGGATTAACATATCATTGAAAATATATGAATGTAAACATTACATAGCAAATATAGAAAATAGTATACTCTTTGTATTAATATGAAAGGGAGAGAGTTTACAATCAAAAGTGGAATTTGATCTTGTAGAGATCCCTCCAAGTTGACTTGTCCTTCCTTGCCACAATGTACACCTCAAGGTCACCCTAATGCATGGGAATGATAACTCTCTTATGATCAAAGAAACAACATAAGGGTATGATTAGTCTCCAAAAGCCAACCTCTAGCTTTTGGATGGCAGTAAATATATAGGAGAGGATGGTAGTTTAGGAATTATTATCCATTTACCACTCTAGGCTTGAGATCCACTATTAATGGGTGGATGAGCTCAAAGGATAAAAGGTGAAATCCCCAAGATAATATGAGATAGGATTAGAAGTTCTTATCCAAGGTAAATGGTTGTAACAACTCTTAGAAGCTTCTAGAAGTGGAATCTTCGGGATTCTTTTTATCTTTCCTGAATTTCTAGAATCAACACACAGGCAACAAGGGACAACTTTCTCTGATCAGAGAAGGTGCAAAATTGAGCAACCTATTGTTGAACGCAGGTTCCTAAAGGGCCAGGGTGCGTTGGGCCTTAAAAGCACTAGAATGAAGTAGTCAAGGTCATAAACTCAGGGATTTGAGAGAGTCATGCTTAGGGATTTGTGTAGGGATGATGACAAGGTGTTCATGGAACTTGATGGACCCATTTTGTAGGCCTATTGATTAGATGTGACTCTATAACACACACGAAAACTATGTTACAAACAATCAAAGGGATGTTGGAATGAAACAAAAGCTTATAAAAGGTGGTTGAGTAAACCCTATTAATGAAATAAACCATACTTGATAGTGTAGCAATCTTGGAATACATTTTAAAATAGTGGATCAAACTCCTATATTCCTTATCAAATGAAATAGTCCATGGTTATAATGAATATAATTAAAGAGACACACATAGCATGTAGAGATTCACCCATAGCAACATGGGTTTTCTATGAGAAACTTGAAGCCTCCCCTTTGACCAACTTAGTCGCGTCACAACAGACAATAATCCAAACAAGCAAGGCAAGAAAAAAAACTTAGAAATTGCAAAGGAAAATTACAATAAGAAGTGCACACAATTATTACCAACATGCCAGTTTTTAGCCCTAAAAAGACTAAGTCAATGAATAACCTTAACAATGAACTAGTTTAGTCACCATTGATAATCTTAGACAACAAATACAACTAAAACCCACATACCCACTATGACCCATAAGCAAAAGGAAATAATTGTAACAAATGTTATGAGAACAGGGCCATACATTGAACTCATAAAGCCAAAAAATGTGAACTGGACTAGAACCAAAAAGACAGGAAAACAAAAAAAAACAAAAAAAAAAACGAAAAATCATCTGCATCCATATAAATTGAAACCTTGTATACACAAATATATAAAAGTTCTCATTTTTATAGCAATTTAGACTACATATAACCAAAATAACACATAGTTTTATACATCTCTTAACCCAAATGCATCAATAAACATGCTCTAAATGATCTCTAGAGTCCAAAACTAAGTACATCACTAAACTACAATACGATTAGTACTATTGGCTATCATCATAATAATCATCCTCATCCTCTTTCTCATCTTCATCCTTAGCGTCAATAGGTTGACTCTATAGTGGGATTCTAACTTGATTCCCCTGGCACTGAAGGTGGAGGTGGGTCCAAGTCCATCCAAGAATGGTATTCATTTTCAATTTATGCTAGTTCCTAGCTCTTCCACAACCCACTTTGATGATGGATCAAATTCATCCAAAATAATGTTGAGTCAAGTATCATGTTTAGCAATTGGTTACACCTCAACCTAAGGTTGCACTGAACATAAACCATGTCATTCAAAGTTTTTTGCTCCAAACAGTTCCTCTTCTTGTTGTGTATATGCTAAAAAAATGCTCCAATTCTATTCACACCCCCAAGCACTGCATGTATGGCTCAATATCTAAATTTCAAATCTTTGCAAATTAGGGCATTGGCTACCAAATTGTTGACACCAATAGGTTGCAATAATATTTGAAGGAAAATAAGTATTAATAAATGATTCTAAAACTTAGAGTAAAGTATTTTAATGGGTAACATAATTTCAAAACTTTGACATTTATTACCTAGTGGATCCTTTGTTTTGCTTCTTATAGTCATACTAACATGTCAAAGGTACCAATCCTCATTGAATTGAAGACCTTGTTATGTATCTCATCCTAAATCTTGGGATTTGGGACCATGATGCACTCTACACTTGTACAATCCCCTTTTTACCTCCCCATCTTCTTCAAAATATTTACTTTAATGGTACCTTCAAAGTTCAAAAGAAAAAAGGCATTTATCGATTGATTTTTAATGTTTGGAAAAGCTTTTATAAATTCTAATGAATAAAAAAAGTCATGAACTTTGAAAAATTAAAATTTCATACATTGGGTTTAGGTAATAGTTTGTGTAAATGTTTATGGAGTTGTTTATTCCATGTTTCATTGATGATTCTCCACAGAGAAAGATATTGTTGTCTTTTATCCCCATATGTTTCCTTCATTACCTCTTTGGTTTGATCCATGGCCTCATAAAAAAAACCCATGGTGAGTTTATCACCATCCACCATCTACACACTCTCACAAGAAACTCATTGAATAACAATATCTCTTATACCCTTCACAAAAAACATTTTTCAAACACTTTTTCAACCACCTCTTTCCCTTCAAGCCCTTTTCTCCACTGAAATGTCTTCCATTCATCACAATAGAACGTCTTCCGCAAGTTACCTTTTTATTGAAAAAGGGATTACAACGAAATAAATTTTGTTGCAAATTGTGTAATGGTTGATGAATAAACTCTCCACCATCAAGGTTTTTCTTCATAAGGTTAGAAACCCATGAGAGGTTTTAGATGTACCTAGTGATGGATTTTTCTTCTTTCATACACTTTTTCACCCACTCAATGTTTTTCCAATATCCTCAAGCATGAGATCGAAATAATGGGTTGCACATGGAGTCCACCAAATTGTGCTATGCTTTTCCTCCAACATCTTTCTAGCTACAACATGGAGGCATTTTCTATGATCATTTGTATAACATTCTCTACCCCTAATTCCACAACAACTTCATGCAAAAGACAATATGATAATTTTTCATCCTTGACCTAATGAAATGCATCCACAGATTTCATAAACATGGCATATTTTGGGAAAACAATTAAGAAACATAAAATGGTGGACCTCATTTTACAAAAGTGACCCCTTGATATCATGAAAACTAGAACCTTTTAAGACCAAACCACATGCAATTATAACATCAATAATAGGTTGATAACATGCATAATTAGAAGCATTGAAAAGTATGTGTGCATCATACTACCATCTAGCAATGCATTCCCAAGCAACCATCTTCTCTATCTACTTCCACTTGGCATCAATAGTGAGTTGAGCACCAAGGGTCATGCGAGGTAAAAAGAAAGAGTGAATCCATCTATGTGCCATTTTCAAACTAAATGAACTAGGGCCAAAAGCATACACATGTTTATCTCCAATTCTAACAAGGAAACTAGAGGATTCTTCAAAACTAGGGATATATGCTTCAAGATTAGGTCCATCAAAACAACAACATCATTTTTACTTCTACCTATTTCCATTTTAACTTTCGTGTTCTTTCTCTTTTTATTATGCAAGCTTCAATTAAACTCATCAAGTGAGTTCTTAGGTCATCAGAGACTACCATAAGGTTCTACTTGGCCTCTCCAATGTGCTATGTATTTCTTAATCCTATAGATACCCCAACCTTTAATTTTATTTCCACAGTCATTGGAACCTTTGTGCCATTTTCAATCAAATGGAAATTGAGACATGTTGGATCGTTTTTTCTTTGTGGGGCCATGGAAACCTCTACAACAACAAATAAAAAATTTCATATAAATCCTAGAAAATCTTACTTTCTATGAAACAAATGAACAATTTTTTAGAGAGAAATACAAGAAAAATATAAAAAATCATACAAATCCCTAGGATCCAAAAGTTGAAAACAAGAGCAACAACAAATAACATAAAATAAAAAATAAAAATAAACTCCAAAAAAAAACCTAAAAAACTCCTTTTGTCACTTCCGAAAACAACTAAAAACCAGCCCAAAATCTTTGAGAAGAAAACTCTTGAAATAGCTGCAAATCCATCCAACTTATCCCTTCAACTAGCTGTCCAAATATGCACAAGAAACTCCTAAAAATAGCTTGCAAAAAATGCAAATACCTCTCCAAAACCCACTCAAAAAACTCAACTCAAAAAACTCAAAAAGCTCAAATGAATAATGTGAGTCAAATAGATGGGAGGGGGTGTATTTAAATAAGTTTGAGAGGGGCCAAGGGTTTTTTTTATTATTGGTCCAACTCACAAATTAAAAAAAATTGGTTTTTTAACTCGATAAGTTGCTCCATATGCGGATGTACGAAACCAACAAATTTGGTATTGTCTTTAAATAAGTTTGAGAGGAGCCTATGCATTTTTTAAGCGGGCCATCTCACAAATTAAAATAAAATAAAATAAAATCAGCCCCGTGAGTCTCTTCGTATGCAGTTATACGATACCAGTCAATTTGATATCAAGCCAACAATTTCTTGTCTATGAGTCCAGTCTAGACCGTTTTTTGGCCAAAACTAGTCCAACCGACTAGTTCAAATTGGTCTGGTATGGTCTTGATAATACTGATCATAACCATTACTCAATAAAAAATTCCTCTCATAGAGACTAAAACAACCATGCTATCCCATCAAACCAAAGAAAGAGAAATAAGCCTAACATAGAGAGAAGAAAACCATCAAAATTCCAATAACAACATCCAAACTACTCAACCACTATATTCCTCAACATCGTGCCTAATGTTAAACAAATTTTTATATCTCTATAAACCCAAGGCCACTTCATAACAAACCCAACAAATCCACAATGAAAGAAAATAGGAAAATAGCCAACAAACTGAAAAACAAGACAATAATGAATTGAATGAACAAAACAAGTGAAACAACAAAGGAAAATCACAACAACACTTGCACACATGCACTTGTATCCTACCTTGACAACTAAAAAAACATAATCAGAGTCAATAGAGTCACAAGTGAGGTTAGGATATCCACCACCACCTCAAATTCCACAACAAGACACCCATACACACTAAACAAAACCAAAAAGAAATAGAGGAATCAACTATGGAGAGATCCACCCTTAATAAGAAGCTAAGAAATGAACATACAATAATTTCCAACCACCCACCATACCAAGAGGTAAATGAAATGTTAACAAATATATTTAACACCCACCCACACTTGGCATTCAAACGTAGTGGCTTTGACCCCAAGTTACCACCATGTCAAGATTGCTAGCTATTAACTATATAGAATCATAGGAACAACTAAAATTCTAACAACACAATGTACCTTACTGCCCTTAAAGGTTTGATGAACTTACACATTAGATAAATGTCCACCAAGTTAAATAATAATTAAATAAATAAAAACAAACAAATAGAGAGAGCCTAGCAACAAGATAATGAAAAACAAGAAACATAGCCAAACTCAAAAAGGACAATTACACATGCAGTGGTTGATGAGGGAGAGACAACTCTTCACAAGCCAATTTATAGCTTGTGTTTCCCCTTTCAAGTTCAACAACAAGACACCTAGACCCTGCAAATAGAACTAGGCCTGATGGAAGCAACAAAAAACAAGCGACTGAATGAGAAACACCCTTGATGTGCTTCAAAGCAATACACATGTAATTACCACCAACAAACCATGATACAAATAATTCAATGAGACATTAACAAATGCAACAATTAAGACATATTGTAGCCTAAGCGTTGATCATGGGCATGCATTGAATTGGACAAAGGGGTGTCATGACACCAAGATATTATAATCCAAAGCTATAAAAAAAAAACCATTAGAAAAAACAAGTGTTGCAGGGCACCTTAGTTCTTGCCACTCAAGTTAAAAATAGTTATTGGGAAAAATTGCACAAACTAGCAACTTCCCCTGAAGGTGAAAAGATACGCCAAAGGAATATAAGGTTTTGGAAGATCATATTGAAAAACAAAATCACTAAATATAATAGAATAAATATTAGATAAAATATTATTTGAAAAAATAATTGAGAAAACTCTATGAGAAACCTTCTATTTCAGTTGTTTCTTACTTCTTGATAGAAAATTTGTGGTTACAACATTTTATTATGCTTAGAGTAACATGATTGATGGAAAATTAGGTAGGTAAATAGGTAAATGACCACACAATTTATACAATTCCTTATTTAATTCTTGGAGTATTGAAAAAATTCTGGTTTATTATACTGCTATGTTGGGCAGGGCAAATTGCGAAGACAAAATGGATTAGTTTTTACACTATAGCTTTCATCAGTCCAATCAATACAACTTAGAGGACAACTTCAAAGAGCTAGACAAAAAAATTGACCAGGCAAAAATTGTTGGGAATTTCCAACTTGTTAGTTTGGCAGGGTTTATGCCCATCCCAACCCCTCAGAGAGAAACCTTCCATATAATTAGTAAATGTACAACAATTTTAACAATAATACATTAAACTAACTTTTTTATATAAAAAAGTATACTCAATGAATATGCTTCTGGGACACTCATGTTAGGTAAATTTGACTCGGGGTTTGAGTCAAGGTTGACCTGGTTAAATAGTAGTGGTTTTGGGCACATGGTATAGTATACCCATGGTATTATGGTCCGTGGTATTACATGTAATGGAGCCTATAAAAGGCTAGGAATACTTCATTTTAATGTAGGCGTGGAGGTGAGAGGTGAAGGCTCACTTGGCCGGATTGGCCAGGGTTGTGGCCAATGCTAATGAGATCTTATTGGGTTGGGTTTTTCTGTGGATTTGGGGTTTTCCTAGATAAACATGTGTGTTTATGTGTTTATGATTGTTGATAGTTATTATGGTTATTGTTCTTCTCTGTAAATCTTGGTAATTAATTATGTTCTGAAGTAAATCCTTAATAATAGGTATCAGAGCCATGGTTTAGGATTTGCGCTTTAGATGTACACTTATGTGGCAAAGGATTTATTTTTTGACTTCAAAACAATGCTTATGTTTCCAAGGGTTATTTGGCTTAGTGGACATAGAAAATATTGATGCATAATTTATTCCCAGATCTGATCTAAATGCAACCAGAACAAGGTTCTAGAAATGCTCAGATAGGCCACTACTCCAAAGCTAGAGAATGAACAAGTGAACTAGGGTTCTCTTGAACGAAGCTCTGTGAACTGGTAGCACTGCTCAAAGGCAGGTATGAAGCTTCCAAGGAGGCTTATGGAGTGAGGATGCATGGATCTGGAATATCGATGATGAAATATAAAGGTTTCATTGTTTGTGCAATAGAGTCTACATAAATTGTGGAGAAGGAGATCCACAATGGGCATCGACATTAAAGGATTGAACGGTGGAATGGTAGTGCAAAAGTTGGATCCGAAGACTACCAACGATTGTATCTTGCCAAGTATGGATAGATCCGATCGTAGATCTAGAAGCGACATTAATGTTATGAAGCATGGAAGGAAACACTGAGGTAATACTAGTTTGACATCAGGGTATGAGCTACTCAGCGTTAAGGGAAAACCTCACGTGGTCTTGTTGTGGGGCAGGAAATGTAGGGAGAGGTGCAAATATGGGCATAAAAGGAAAATACCGACCATGGATGATATTTCTAACCAAAAGAAGTGTCCCTCAAGGAGAAAAATCAACTCTATAGTGTTGATTTTCATATCTTCTCGATTATATCAATGGCAGAATGTGGCACCTGCGTGCCAGACCAAATATTGGCTTCAGAGGGCTTCTTTGATGCCAAGGGTTTATGCGGTAATGGTTGGAGAAATCTAATCACAGATATGAAAAGAAAGCAAAGGCAATATGATATGGTTAGTGATGGATTAAATCGTTGAGGATGGGTTTTGGAGAAAGTCAAGTGGCTTGTATAGGAGGTTGTGGATCTGCAACCGCATGAGAATTTCCTCACTTGAAGTGGTTTTTTTTTAATGTGTAGTCAATGTCAAGTAGGCACATAATTTCAGTAAGAATTTCCAGATGATCGGGAGATGTCGAGGGAGAACGTGTTGTACGAGCAAGCTTTTTTTGTAGGTTGAAAATTGGGCGATGTTAGAGTCCCTATTGTTATAGGAAAAGGCAGCATACATTTTTTTGTACATGGCACAAGCAACAACTGAAAGCGAACATTGGATTCAGAGAGATCTAAGAAAATTGATGAAATGATGGACATCAACATCAATGGAAATGACGATGATGTCTTGGTCTTATGTTGTTTTATAGTCAGATCTAAGGGAGAATATGTCAAGGCCCATAACGGAGATGATTGAATGTGGATCATGAGAGATGAGAAGATATGTGCACATGGATTAATTAATTTATGAACCATGTACCTGAAAAGAACACCTAGATAATTGGCAGTTACAGTGGCAGGTGACCCATGTAATCCAATAGATGGGCTCTTTTTATATGGACATTGATGTCATATGTACAAAGACAACAACAAAGAAAAACAAAATATTGTGGAGTCAAATTTTATTACATGTAAATGGGCATAATGTTGTAAGACCTGTTATGGCATGTGTACCCCTTGGTAATCATTGGTAAAGTCTCGGTTAGACCTAGGTGATAAGGGGGATGTCGGGTTAACTGATACCCCGGGTATTAAACTTTGAGGGGGGTAAGGACTAGAGTGAGCGGGATTGTCTCACTTAGCAGGTTTTGGCTGGATTTAGTCAAGGAACATTTAAGGAGGGAATTATTAGGTAAATTTGACTTGGGGTTTGAGTCAAGGTTGACATGGTTAAACAGTAGTGGTTTTGGGCACATGGTATAGTGTACCCATGGTATTATGGTATGTGGTATTGCATGTAATGGAGCCTATAAAAGGCTAGGAATACTCCATTGTAATGTAGGTCTGGAGGTGAGCGATGAAGGCTCACTTGGCCGGATTGGCCAGGGTTGTGGCTAATGCTAATGAGATCTCATTAGGTTGGGTTTTTCCATGGATTTGGGGTTTTCCTGGATAAACATGTGTGTTTATGTGTTTATGATTGTTGTTGGTTATTCTGGTTATTGTTCTTCTCTGCAAATCTCGGTACTTAATTATGTTCTGAAGTAAATTCTTAACAACTCACATTAGAATTTTCATATTTAAATATAAATATTATTATATTTATTAGTATTGGAATAATAATATTTACTTCAGGTAATATAATTATGGTTTAAATTCTAATTGCATGGATGGGCTAAGCATTGATTTAGATATGTTAATTTTTTTTCTTAGTATTTAATATAAATAAATATATAATTTTTTTATATTTATCATAATATTTACTTTAGTTAATATAATCATGCTTTAAATTCTAGTTATATGGGTGGACTAAACGTTGATTCAGATAAGTTACTTTTTCTTTCTTAATATTTAATATAATTAAATATTAAAATTTTATATTTAATTAAGTCGATAGGCTTTTTATTATGAGGTTCTTCCTCACGACACTGTAGCATATTCATCGGCCTAGAAAGAATATACCAATTCGACGGTGGTTATTGACTCATAGTTTATCAACAGTGGTTATTGACTCACAGTTTATCGACGGTGGTTATTGACTCACATTTTATCGATGGTGGTTATTGACTCACAGTTTAAATAAAGACCCAAATCACATGCTCTTAGCCTTAATGTGCCAGGGTGTTTAGACAGCCCAGGGATGAAGCCAGTATTTATTCCCCTTAACCGATTAAATTTCCCACTTTCTACAGCTGAGAGCGATCAACTGTGGTGGAATTAGTGGTGTTCCATAATTATAGCTGCTGATTCATCCATATCTTAACTCTTCTGCTTTACACTATAGGAACCCAATATGTCTTGTAACATTACCATAATGCTATATCGTAGTTTTTACTCATCAAAAATTCATTTGCAAAGACATTACGAAAACACCGAGTTCTGATGTCCTTGGCCCTTCTACGCTTAACTCCTCCTCGCATTTCTCATCATAGGACTACTTCATGTGACTTTCCACTTATCCTTAAGGTTCCATGGCATTTTGTTCATGTCAAGTGATATTTCGCCTTTTGTTAAGTGCTTTACACCCTGGGTCCTTTAAACACTTCTCAACCATGTGCCAGCCCAATATCGGAGCCCCCTTATTGGAAATTTCCAATCGCCAACTGTTATAAAGTGTCGACATCTTCAACCTTTGATATGCCGACCTCCAATATGATGTCATCATATTCCATGTGGCACCTCATGAGTGGTGCCGCATGTCACCCATATTTGACCCCTTAGGCCCCTCAAAACGTCAAAACTACCTGCCACATGTCCTGTCGTACCACCACGTCATGCTAACATCAGATACCATTGTAGCTTTATCGAAACCAATCATATGTTGCCATGTGTCTTTATCAGAGCCAATCATATGTTTCCATTTGTATCTTATCATAACCAATCATATGATGCCATGTGTCCCGCTAGAGGAGAGAGAAAAGGGCCCGTCAACCTTTGGTTTTGCGATGAAATCCTTTGTTAATATTTATTGGTGCTCCCCAACAGTTTTTAATGTTATCGACACTTTATGCATATCAAAACTTTTTAAAGGTTGTCACCTTAATAATTTCTGGTCCGCTGACCTTCTAATGTGTCGATGTTGTGATATTGCGATACACTGATGTACCTCATGCTCCAATGTTGCAATCATCAATATGTTGGAACTCTGATATGTGATCCGTCGATATGCAAGACCTTCGTTGGCCTAGAAAGAATATACCAATTCGACGGTGGTTATTGACTCACAGTTTATCGACGGTGGTTATTGACTCATAGTTTAAACAAAGACCCAAATGCACATGCTCTTAGCCTTAAGGTGTCAAGGCATTTAGACAGCCCAGGGATGAAGCTGGTATTTCTTCCCCTTAACCGCTTGAATTCCCACTTTCTACAGTCAGGAATGATCAACTATGGTGGCCTTAGTGGTGTTCTGGAATTATAGTTGTCGACTCATCCATCTCTTAACTCTTTTTCTTTACACTATCAGAACCTAATATGTCCTATAACATTACCATAGTGCTATATCGGAGCTTTAACTCATCAGAACTTCATTTGCAAAGACATTACAAAAACATCAAGTTCCGATGTCCTTGGCCCTTCTGCGCTTAGCTCCTCCCCACATTTCTCATTATAGGACCACTTTCTATGACCTACCACTTAGCCTTATGGTGCAAGGGCATTTTGTTCCTACCAGGGGCTATTTCTGCTTTGTTAACTGCTTTACGCCCTGGGTCCTTTAAACGCTTCTTGAACATGTGCCAACCCAATATCAGAGCCCCCTTATGGGAAGTTTCCAATCACCAACTGTTATAAAGTTTCGACATATTCAACCTTTGATATTTCGACCTCCGATATGATGTCATCATATTCCATGTGGCACCTTGTGAGTGGTGCCGCATGTCAGCTAGATTTGACCCCTTAGACCCCTCAAAACGTTAAATTTGCCTACCACGTGTCATGGCATACTACCACATCATGTTGATGTCAGATACCATTGTAGCTTTATCGGAACCAATCATATGTTGTCATATGTCTTTATCGGAAGCAATCATATGCTTCCATCTGTAGCTTATCAGAACCAATCATATGTTACCACATGTCCCACTAGAGGAGAGAGAAAAGGGCCCGTCAACTTTTGGTTTTGTGATGAAATCCTTTGTTAATATTTATCAGTGCTCCTTGATGGTTTTTAACATTATTGGCACTTTATGCATATCACAACCTTTTAAAGGTTGTCACCTTAAGAGGTTCTAATTCATCGACCTTCTGATGTGTTGATGCTTTGATATTTCGATGCGTCGATGTACCTAATGCTTTGTGTTGCGATAGTCGATATGCTAGACCTCCGATATGTGATGCACCAATATGCAGGACCTATGACATCTTGATCTCCGATATGTCGATATTGCAATCTTCAACCTCTAATATGCCGACCTCCAATATGACGACATCATATTCCATGTGGCACCTCATGAGTGGTGCCACATGTCACCCATATTTGTCCCCTTATGCCCCTCAAAACGCTAAAAGTTCCTGCCACGTGTCATGTCATACCACTGCATCATGCTAACCTCAGATGCCATAGTAGCTTTATCGGAACCAATCATATTCTGTCATGTGTCTTTATCGAAGTCATTCATATGCTGCCATGTGTAGCTTATCAGAACCAATCATATGTTGCCACGTGTCCTGCTAGAGGAGAGAGAAAAGGGCCCATCAACCTTTGGTTTTGTGATGAAATCCTTTGTTAATCTTTATCGGCGCTCCCCAACGGTTTTTAACACTATCAACACTTTATGCATATCACAACTTTTTAAGGTTGTCACCTTAAGAAGTTTCGATTCTCTTACCTTCCGATGTGCCAGTGCTCCGATATTGTGATGTGTCGATGTACCTGATGTTCTAATGTTGTGACCATTGATATGTTGGACCTCTGATATGTGATGTGCCGATATGCGGGACCTCCAACATCCTGACCTCCTATATGCCAACCTCCAATATGACGTCATCATATTCCACGTGCCACCTTGTGAATGGTGCCACGTGTCACCCATATTTGTCCCCTTAGGCCCCTCAAAACACCAAAACTTCCTGCCACGTGTCCTGTCGTACCACCACGTCATGCTGAAATTAGATGCCATTGTAGCTTTATCAGAACCAATCATATGCTGCCATGTGTCTTTATCGAAGCCATTCATATGCTGCCATGTGTAGCTTATTAGAACCAATCATATGCTTCCACGTGTCCCACTAGAGAGAAAAGTGTCTGTCAACCTTTATTTTTGTGATGAAATCCTTTGTTAATTTTTATTAGCGCTCCTCAGTAGTTTTTAATGTTATCGGCACTTTATGCATGTCGCAACTTTTCAAAGGTTGCCACCTTAAGAAGTTCTAATTCTCCAATTCACCGACCTTCCAATGTGTCAATGCTCTGATATTGATTTATGCCCTGGGTCCTTTAAACACTTCTCGACCATGTGCCAACCCAATATTGGAGCCCCCTTATTGGAAGTTTATGATCGCCAACTATTATAAAGTGTCGACATATTCAACCTTTGATATGACGTCATCACTCCACATGGCACCTCATGAGTGGTGACATGTGTCACCAAGAATTGTCCCCTTGGGCCCCTCAAAATGCCAAAACGGCTTGCCACGTGTCCTGTCGTGCCGCCATGTCATTCTGACATTAGATGTCACTGTACCTTTATCGAAACCAATCATATGTTGTCATGTGTCTTTATCGAATCCAATCATATGCTGTCATATGTAGCTTTTCAGAACCAATCATACGTTGCCACATGTCCCGCTAGAGGAGAGAGAAAAGGGCCTGTCAACCTTTGGTTTTCCAATGAAATCCTTTGTTAATCTTTATCGGTGATCCCCGAAAGTTTTTAACGCTATCAGAACTTTATGCATATCAGAGAGGCAAGGTGTATTGGCATAACGGGAGATTAGGATATCGTAATATCAGCGAGGAACCATATCGGAGTATCAACGAATGATGTTATCAGGGTTTTTTAAATGTGTCTAAAAATGAAAACCCCGATATGCATTACCTCCGATATGCGAGAGCGGAGGAAATGACGTGGAATGTGGGTCCTTTACTCCGACAGTTGATTATCATATGTTTTATGCCCTAGCCACTTTATAATATACATTTATTGAAAAGAGCCACATTAATATGATGGATTGGACTTTGGGTTTCAGAGATTTCCAAAAGGATTCTTCTAATGTCAAAGTCTCAATGCCCAAAAGCTCTGATATATATTTAATCAATATGCCACATTGTTTAATGATTAAGGCTTAAAGCCTATGCACACATCTTGGTCTCGGGGGCTATTTTATTCATTAATCTAATTAATGGACCGACTATGTGCATTTATTCTCACTTTATTCTTGCTCGCACAAAGATCTCTGTCATTAGTAGCACCAAGCTCTATGTCATCTGTCATTACTCTCAAGAATTGCTCCCTTTTCTTAGTTGGTGGATGGACATGTACTCTTTTTAGCCTCTTCACCTTGATCTATTCTGCTGCTTTTCAGGTTGAAATTTTTGTTGTTGTCGTTGCCCTCTTTCTGTTTCTCTTGTTGTTGTTGGTGCATGTCCTATTGTGTTTCCTTCTCATGAATACCTATCCCAGAATTCCATTAACAAGCAGGTGAGAATCGAGAACCTTTTAACCATATCGCCTTGTAAAATCTAATGCCAAGTATCAATGTTATCATTTTGCATATATATATACCAGAATTAATACCATATCGGGTTCGATGTATCAGAGCCTGGTATAGGAGATCAGCGATATGAGGATATCATATTATCGTGGATGTCATATATCGGAGGTCAGAAGGATTGATTATCGGAGTATCGACGGAGTGCCATATCAGAATATCGGCGATTGGAGGGATATGAATATGGGTAGTCGGAGAGGCAAGGTTGTTGACACCTAATCCGAAACGGATGAGGTGAAGCCGGACAGTCATCGAGAAGATGAACTGATCCGTTTTGTATTTGTATAAATAAAGTACTAGCTAATGAATAAAGATCAATCAGTGTTTTCTCTCGTTCAATGTGGAGTTACCATGGCCTGACATGGTATCAGAGCACAGGTCCCAAATTGGTTGTAACTCCTGGTCAGTTCTGTCCTGAACGCAACGCCTCTGAGACTGACACTGCTCACTGACTGCCAGAGACTGCGCCTCTGGAGACTGCGCCCTCAGACCTTGAGTACTGCACTCTGAGTTGATGCGTTCATTCCCTGGAACGCTGCGTTGAGGTCCGTTACCTATGCGTTGATGCTGTTGAACTAAGAACTGAGGTATCGTTTTCTTTTAATGGTGACTGTGGTATGCGTTCAAGATTTTGGCTGCCTTCTTAGTTTAATGAA
Organism: Pinus tabuliformis; assembly: GCA_031772625.1. NCBI lineage: Eukaryota > Viridiplantae > Streptophyta > Pinopsida > Pinales > Pinaceae > Pinus > Pinus tabuliformis. Next base: position 567,440,010 of record CM062808.1, on the reverse strand, counting down.
GAGTGATGGTGAATGCGTTGAAGTAATGGTAGAACAGTTGCTGCGTTGGGTTTATTACTCTACCCCCATCTCACCTGAAATATGACTGTGGTCTATGGTAGAACAGTGTATTTCTGCTTTTAAAAAGAACTGTGGTTTATTACTGCGTATTTTAATGGTGTATTGATGCAAGCTGAGACTGCGTTTTTTAAATGCTGGATGCGTATTTTAATGGTGTATTGATGCAAGCTGAAGACTGCGTTTTTTAATGCTGGATGCGTATTTTTTAATGACCACTGCATGACTGCGTTAATGGGAACATATACGCATACGCATGGTGTTTAAGAAAAAAGGAGTGGAGTGTTGTAATGGTGGCTGAAGACTGCATTTTTTAATGCTGACTGCGTTTTTTTGAGCACGGTCTTAAGGAAAAGTGACTACAAGTATTCTGGAAAACATTTAACATTTTTGGTATCAACTTACAACGCATTCTTACAACGTTTTTGGTATTCTAACGGTGCTATTGATTGTATGAAGTGAGGCGAGCGTTCAATGAAGTGAGCGTTCGATGGAATTGTGACACTTCAATTGTTGATTGAGAACCACAAATACATTTGTGCATTCATACCAATAGATGCCACAATGCGTTGTAATTTGCAATATAAACCAAAATGGCTGCAGAATTTGACATTAGCCTTGAATATATGCAATGGTATATGGTGAATATATTGGTGACTGCATTTTTTGTCAAAACTGTGATATATATGTGCGCCCTTTTTTCAAAACAATGGTATATGCTGAGCGCCCTCATTTTTGTTGAACTGTGATATATATTGATATATGGAAAAGCAGTGAGCGCCCTCATTTTTTGTTAAAACAGTGAACAGTGTATTGAGCGCCCTTTGATTTTTGAACAATGATATATATATGTGAGCAGTGATATATATAATGCATAAGGCAATCATATAAGGATATTTTTACAGAAGTGTTTTTGGCAGAGATTTTTTTTACAGAATGCATAAGGCTATGAAATAAGATTTTTTTTCCAGCAGAAGTTTTTTGTTACAGTATGCCTTCAAGAGAAAGAAGAAGATACTTCAGAGGCAGGGGGGGCAGACACCCTCAAGAAGAAAAGGCAGACTTACATTGCATTCGCTGCAAACAAAATGGATCTCATGATGCTTCTACATGCAAGCTACCATGGGAGAGGATTGAGCAGAGAAGAAATCAGCAGAAAGGTAAAACTGATGACACAGACAAAGGTAAAGCACCTGAATCCGCTCACTATATTGAGGCACAATGTAACATTGGAGTAAATGAAGATCTGTTTAATGCTTCACTTACTTCGTCGAAAAATGACTGGTTGCTTGATTCAGGAGCAACCTGTCATATGACTCATAGGAAAGATTTTTTTGAAGATTTCACTGATAATGTTGATGGAGCAGTATACTTTGCAGATCAGTCAAAAATCAAGCCATCAGGGCTTGGCACAGTCAGGCTTAAACTGCCTGGTCTTCCAGACTTTCTTCTGGATCATGTTCTATATCTCCCACAACTCAAGAGAAACTTGTTGTCCCTGGTCCACATCCGCCAGCAAGGTCACTCCATTCATATGTTTGATGGAAAGCTTGAGGTAAGAAAGGCATCTGACCATTCACTTGTCATGAGGGGTATAGAAGAAGAAAGACTTCTTAAACTGCAAGGAACCTCTGCTCATGCACAACATTTTTCATATATTTCTCATCATGATGAAGGTACACTTCCATCAAGTTTATTATGGCATGCTAGATTTGGACATCTAAACTATGATAGTCTCCGCTTGTTGAAGAAAAATGGTGTCGCTGGTTTGCCTACAATTCCTAGAAAACATAAACAATGTGATGCTTGCATTCTAGGAAAGCATAGCAAACAGTCTTTTCATGATTCACATTCAAGAGCACATAGGAAGCTTGAACTTATTCATTCAGATTTATGTGGTCCAATGCATGTTCCTTCTGCAAATGGAAATAAGTATATCATGACATTTATTGATGATTACACCAGAATGTGTTGGGTTTATTTATTGAAGAACAAATCTGATGCTTTTCAAACATTCAAGAATTTTCATAAGTGGATTGAAAATGATGCACAATCTCATATTGGGTCTATTCGCACTGATAATGGAAAAGAATATACATCAAATGAATTTGAACACTATCTTCGTCAACATGGGATTAAACATCAAACAATTGTACCTTATAATCCTCAACAGAATGGTGTAGCTGAAAGAATGAACAGAACAATTTTGAATATGGTACGATCCATGCTTTTCTTCAAAAATGTAAAGACAATGTTTTGGGCTGATGCTGTTCTATGTGCTGCATATATAAAGAATAGATGTCCATCTAGTGCTATAAGAAACAAGACTCCTTATGAATTGTGGTATGGACATGTTCCTTCGGTAAAACATCTCAGGATTTTTGGTTCCACCTGTTATGCTTTAATACCAAAGGTGCATAGAAACAAACTTGGTGCTAGAAGTCGTAAGTGTATCTTCCTGGGGTATTCAAACACATCTAAAGCATACCGCCTTTATGATGAAGTAAATAAAAAGTTTGTTTTATCTAGAGATGTCATTTTTCTTGAATCATCCAAATCTGACAGTGTTGTTGAGCGGCAACTTGATCGCTTGGATAGATTCACAAAACCAAAATCATTTCAAGAGTTTGATAATCAGATTCCACATCTTGAAGGGGGGATTCCTATACTAGATCAACATGTGGAATCTTCTTCTGAAGAACAATCTCCCCTGCATGACACTCCAACAACGGATGATGCTTTAAGTGATGTAATTGATAGAATTGGGAGACTCAATCTTGATTCAGACCCAACTCAATCAACAGAACATCCTGGACCATCTCAGAAAGGTCCCCCAAAGTGGCTGACAAAGACACTTGAAAGTGTTCATCCTGATGAAATTGGAAAAACAGGAACCAGAAATTCAAACCGACAAGATGGAGGTGATGTAGATAATTCTAATTCACCTGTTGATATGGATGTTACTTATGATTGTGAATTGAACTTGTCTACAGATTTTGAACCAACTTCCTTCAAAGAAGCTGCTTCTCATGATGAATGGAAAGAAGCGATGCAGAAGGAGTATGATGCCCTCATAAAGAATGGCACTTGGAAGCTGGTTGATCCTCCATTTGGAACCAAACCAATTGGCTGCAAGTGGGTCTACAAGAACAAGTACAAAGCTGATGGCTCACTTGACAAGCACAAAGCTAGGCTTGTGGCAAAAGGTTTTGCACAGAAGGAAGGGGTCGATTATGAGGAAAATTTTTCTCCCACAGCAAAATGGGCCACCATCCGGACACTCTTTACACTAGCTGCTCAGAACGGTTGGAAAGTCCATCAAATGGATGTAAAAACTGCATTCTTGAATGGAGATCTAAAAGAGAATGTTTTTATGTCCCAGCCTGAAGGATTTGCTGTGAAAGGACATGAACACAAAGTATGCAAACTTGTGAAGTCCTTGTATGGCCTCAAACAAGCACCACGAGCCTGGTATGAAAAACTAACTGAGCATCTTCTGAAACTCAACTTCAATCATTTTGATCTTGATGATGCAACTTTATTTGTCAAGAAAGTTGGAAAAACAGTTGTATATCTTGTGGTATATGTAGATGATCTTTTAATGACAGGGAACAATGAAAGCTATATTGCATCCATAAAGAAAGAATTAGGAAAATTTTTTGAAATGACTGATTTGGGCTATGTTCATTACTATCTTGGCATTGAAGTAACCCAACACCCAAAGTCCATATTTCTTTCTCAAAAGAAATACATTGGAGATTTGTTATACAGATTTGGCATGACAGAGTGCAATCCCCTTTCTACTCCAATGGAACAAAACTTGAAGCTCACATCTACTGAAGGAAAGGAATTTGAGGATGCAACTAAGTATAGACAGCTTGTAGGAAGTCTCATCTACCTCACTACTACCAGACCAGACATTTCATTTGCTGTTGGAATCCTCTCCAGGTTTATGCAAAGGCCTTGTGAGGGACATTGGTCTGCTGCAAAAAGAGTCCTAAGGTACTTGAAGGGAACTCAAGACCTTGGAATCAAGTATACACAGGTGGACGACTTCAACTTGATTAGATACTCTGATTCAGACTTCGATGGAGACAAAGAAACTGGGGTATCTACTTCAGGATATGCTATGAGTCTTGGATCAGGAGCTGTCTCCTGGAGATCACGCAAACAATCAGTACCAGCAGATTCCACAACAGAAGCAGAATACGTGGCAGCAGCTGAAGCAACGAAAGAAATTGTGTGGCTCAGGAAAATTCTTGAAGATTTGCAGGTAAAACAAATACAATCAACTCCACTCATGATTGATAACACATCTGCAATAAAGTTGGCCAAGAACCCAAAGTTCCATGATCGTACTAAGCACATCAATACTAAATATCATCTGATCTGACATCATGTTGAGGCCAAAACAATCCATCTCCGTCATTGTTCCACAAACGAGCAAATTGCAGACATCTTCACCAAAGCGCTTGGAAGAGAAAAGCTTGAAAGATTCAGAATGATGCTTGGACTCACCAACATCCCTTCAGATTAAGGGGGGGAATGTTGACACCTAATCCGAAACGGATGAGGTGAAGCCGGACAGTCATCGAGAAGATGAACTGATCCGTTTTGTATTTGTATAAGTAAAGTACTAGCTAATGAATAAAGATCAATCAGTGTTTTCTCTCGTTCAATGTGGAGTTACCCTGGCCTGACAAAGGTGTATTGGAATATTGGAGCGGGAGGTTATATCGCTATCGGAGATCGAAGGGAGTGTTGTATCGGAGTTTTTAAAATATTTTTCAGTCAAAAATCTCTTATAACTGTTGACCCTATTGGGAGCGGGAGTAATGATGTGGCAGGTGGGTCCTCTCGTTGTCTATATGGTTGGACTTTAGGTTTTGATTAATTTTTAATATATGCCATAAGCCATATAAATATGAGTTCGGACTTTGAATATTTTTAATATAGCTCTGATATTATATCAATATATGTCTGTGTGTGTGTGTGTGTGCCACTTGTTTTAAGTCTTCGTCTATGACCACTTTTTAAATGTGAAAGGTTTAAATCCGCTTTTAAACATTAAGTCATTACATAATAAAAGGCTTGGTCTCGGGGGCTATGAAATGCATGATACAAAATAAAAAATAATATTTACAAATATAAATATTTACAAAGAGACAAATTTATAACATAAAAGATAAAATACATTATATATGGCCAAAGCAGTGAAAAACATCCAATCTTCAATTAGGCGCTATTTGCAAACCAAATGTCCAAATGAGATCAAACGAGTTTTGATAGAAAAACAAATCGAACTCATCAGAGCAATCCAATTTCTCAATAGTCAAATAGTAATATGACCAATCATTCAGTTAAAGAGTCCCCATAATGAGAATTAAGTGAATAATAGAGGGGGTGTGTTTTTACCACAACACGGTCTTGAAAGAAAAAAAAAACCTAACCTAAATTAACAAAATAAATGTTTTTAGATATTCTTCTTATAGTTGGTAAGTTGTTAGTCAGAAATCCCCAAGAACAATTGAAGTGAGGATTCAAAGAACCTCTGTTGCTTCCCAATAAGTAGAGGTGAGGACTCCTTAGAGAATTACTCTTTTTTTTTCAGGAAATGTAGTTATTCAAGTTAATTTCATTGATATTCTCTGGAAATGAAATTAGATTGTTGTTACATAACTTCAATGTAAATTCATATGGAATACAAAGTAATATCGGCTCTTAGATATGTCAAATTCATGTTCCCTCAATGAAATGCAAAGCCTTGCAGGAATGCTATTTGAGAACAAAAATATAACATTTATATTATATCAAAGTTGGTAACCAACTTGCCACAAAACTCTAAGAACTTACTCCTTGCTTGGGTTTTACATGTCTGTTGTCATTAAAAGCTAATTTGGATTAGCTACTTAATCAAGATTACTTTTATCATTTAAGGGAATTACTTCTAGTTTTACTTATTAATCTATATTACTAAGTAACATTGGAAAATTGTAAAAGCATGTCAACTCAATAAAACCCAGGTACATTTACTTAATAGGCTTATAGTTTACATTATATTAGAGTAATATGTATGCAATACATACCTTAGAGTTATAGTTTATATTTCATTTATTCTTGTATTATACACTTGTTGTGTAAAAGGATAACTAGTCCCATTATACTAGTCGTAACCACCACTTAAACATATATAGATCTAAGTTACAAATCTTGACTTCATGGATTTCCCCATATGTTGATCAGGACATTTTTCTTGATCAACACCATCGAATGAAACAAATATGTGTTAACAATTTTTTCCAATGCTTTATCTAGGAAGATTCAATCTGTTGTATCATTAACAGTAAGATCATCCATTTTGTAGTCTTATCGATGTGTCTTTGTGCCCTTTCAGTGCAAATGCTAGTTATATAATGACTTGAAAAAACACTATCGCCCCTCTCTTGTAATATTCTTTAGGGATATACTCAATAGTTGAGAATTTTCTCCTCATTACAAAATCTATGACCTTCATCATATGAATATAAATGTTTGACGTTGAATTAAACATCATGGCCATGTGATGCAAGAGGAGAGGAGGTAAACAAGACATTTAGTTGGTAATATCTCCCAAGGGCACAAAGGAAATCCTCAAGTTGGGTGGTCTACATACTCATTTAAAAGAGGCATCTGATGCTCTTCAAGCCTATATCCATTGAAAACACTTGTGTACTTTTCTACAAGCACAATACCTAGAGAGAGATAAGAAGAAAGCACAACTATGTGATTCAAAGCAAACAAACCAGCAATGTGCTTCTAAGAAGAAAAGAGGTGGAAAGGGAAAGGCAATGAAAATGTCACCACTATGCATCAGTGCAAGGATCCAAGTAACCATTGCAACCATTATAACCATAGACAGTAACACCAAAGAAAAAAACTTGGAAGCACGTCCTACATTGAATACAAGGAATTGTAAAGGGATCCTAAGAAGAAGATCATGCTAGGTATGGATTCAAGAAACCAAAAGAGAGGAAATCAAATGTAGACAAAAAGATTGAGGAGATCAAATGTAGACAAAAAGATTATTTATAAAACAATGCAAAGCAAGGTGAACATGAGTAGCCTCCATCAGAGAAAAGAGAAGGAGATGACCAACTCTTTCATATCAAGATACAAGTCAGGAGGACAAAGGTGGATGCTCCCTTCAACTTCAATTTACAAGCCAACCTCATATTTACTATGTTTCCACTTCAGTTGCATATGCCTTTTATTACATTTCCACTATTACCTTTTTAGCTAACAAATTTATTCTAGTAACACTTACAAAAACTACTACTTCAACATCAAAAGCATGGGTATTTTTAATATTGTACCTTGTAAGAAGGTTCATCCCAGCAAGGAAAACACCTTCGAGCATTTGTTGGCTCAAACTAAGTAACTTCCATATTCCTTTTCTCACCATTGATCACATATGCACTGAAGCATGCAAGTCAACAAGTCAATTTAGCTACTTTTGGTTAGAATTTTGTAGCATCTTGTAGCATCCATAGCCTAACGTGAAAGTATAATCCATTTCCATAGGAGCTTGTGTTTAAATAAATTTACATTAAATTTTCTAAACAATAAAAATCTCTGAGCATTGGACTTTACCCTTCCAAAAAACTAAATTTTGGAAAAAAAGAAAAAACTAAAAATATGAAGAAAAATGAAACAACACATGTACCTTCGATAAAATCCCTTCATCTGATCATTCAGAGTACCCTGAAATTCAATGTCCAAAATTGTCTCATCATATGGCAAGGCTTCGTCGAAGTCCAATACCAAATATCATCTTTTGCATCAACACTAACATTGGTCATATTTATCACCTGCATAAAGAAAACACAACAGCAAGGGTCCCTAAATACCAGTTCATAACACTCAGAGATAATTATAAATCCTAACATCAAAACCCTAATTACCCCCAATAATATAGGCAATGTTTTTTTTCTTCCCTTTTAGTCCAAATCAGTTAAATGGAAATTCTTTAAAGAGATCATGAAAGATACCATACAAAATTAAACTATAGGTGGAAGCATTTGCCTCTTTAAAGGTGGTTATTGCTCAACACTTACTCAAAGGATGCTTGATCAAGTTTCCAAACTACAAGAGAGATTGGGCACAATTATGCCCTGTAAACAATAATTCAAATTTCAAATTGAATCCAAGACAGGCTGGCAACAGTTGGGATATCATCTCTCTTCCTCTTTCTCTTTTCTTCTTTTCCAACCAAATGAAGCTTGATCAAATCTCAAAACTAAAAGAGAGATTTGGCACAATTCCATCAGCATTTGGAATATGATCTTATTTTCATATTTTTGTACAGGAATGGTATAATCAGAAGTATGCCTTTTGTCTCATAGACCAATTGGTGTCGTGGAGGTTCAAAAAAAATCTATTTATTCTATTATATTTATCCTTTCCTTTTTTAGGTTGCTTCTATGAATACAAACACACATGGAATTAAATGTCGGATTTGAGAAGCGTCTATTATGTCAAAATCGTACAAGACTTACACCTAGGCTCATCAACTCTTAACATGTTATCCAGTGTTATAGACCAAACAAAAATAAACTCTAGCTCAGAACTTGCACTCCACCCAACACACCAGTGAATCAAGAATCCTTGCAAACCATGTCCATCTTAACATTGCAATATGTCAAATAATCATAAGGCTTTAGAATGAGCATAATAAAAATACCTCATTGTGATATTTTTCTCGAATTAACCATGTTGCTTTATTTTCCTTTAAACTCAAGGGAAACATTACTGCACTCAAGAGAATCATTGTTGAGAACTCCATCACAAACTCTACCCCTACAACAGAAATATTCCATCAAGTTCACCCAATACATGTCCCTACAGCTTAACTATTCTATCAAATTCACCCAATAGCTTCCCCTACAACTTTACTATTCCATCAAGTTCCCCCAATACCTGGACATGGCCTGAAACACTTGTTCTTCTTTGGCATAATTGAATTTTGGTGAGAGACAGAAACAAAAAAAAAGAGTGTGCCACCACTACTGAACAATGACCCCATTGACCAATCGCCACATAATAAATTGAAAAAGCCTTAATTAGATGTTATTATTTACCTTCGACGAAGCAGTGCTCTGTAAATGGATGAAGTTGTTTGCAATCGCCAAATCTGCATCATTGAGAACGAGATACATATCTTGGATGACATTCAACGCGACAATCAATTTGTCATCAACTTTATAGCATTCAAATCAGGCCTAAGCTCCAGATCATAGTGTCGCGGAACTGCAAACTAGGAAATCTTAGTGCATGAAAGGCAAACATTTTGTCAAGAAAGAGGCACAAGGTTTGCATGCCCCTCTCCAAAAGCACTCTAAGTTGGACAAGTGTAGCTCGATGCTGAGGCAAATAGAATAGAAGTTGCTAGCGACCCCAACGAGTGGGAATTCAAGCAAGGATCCTTTCTTGGCACTGATGATGTACTTGCCTGCGTTGTTCTCGTGGATGTTATGTCATTCAAAACGAAATGGTGGATATGGGCCATTCTTCATCGGTGTCCGTGCTTCATGAGTTGCATCATATACTGAAGGCAAAGATCAATAGGAGAGGAAGAAAAGGCGCCTGATATTTGCATGATGTGGTGAACAAATGATAACTCATTGCATAACCTCCATTCCTATGGAGGATCTCGCACAAATTTGGAGTTCCACATGTTAATATGTGACATGCCCATCTCTGCAAACATCCTTTTTGCATGCCATGATATTCACGAAGCTGTGAAGGCCCCAATCGAACAAGGATTCCAGCCCGTAGCAGCATACATGCAGACAAATGTCATGTGTATACATCGAGACAGATGTCAAACAAAGATGAAAAGGGTAGACAATTCTTAGCTTGGCCAATTTCAAACTGGGACACCTTTGGAGGAAAAATTATAACCTACATTGGGCAATGCTAGCTTAATTAACACTGGTTAATAGGCAAATGGAATTCTATCTTGCTTAGGGAGGAACTTAAAAATTGACATGTGAAATGGATAAATTAATTACTTGACTTGCATAAATTTTGGTGAGTAGTGACTACATATTTACAGCTTTAGAAGTAACTAATTAGGCCGATAGGCCTTCCTTTGAAAGGGACTTTCGTCGTCCCTTTGTTCTTGATGCTGACACGTGGCATCGGATTCCGAATGGCACAACCAGGGGTTTTTCAGTCTCGTGCTGACAGGTGGCATCGGAACAGAGCGGGACAGTTCTGCGAGGGAGTGGTCGTGTATTCATGGATATTTATGTTCTGCGAGGGAATGGCGGCGTCGTGTTAAGTTCGTGCAGTTATCTTCCAGCTTATGCATTCTTTAAGTTCCAGTAGTAACTGTTCTGCGGTTCCTTCTTGCATCAAACTACCGGCAGCGATCAATCTCACAGAGTATACCACTGTTCAAACTGACAGAGGAGCCTGGTTTAACAATCTCACGAACGGGTCTCGGAGCTGGAAATCAACACAACATCATTTCTTCCAGGTGAGGTCATCGTCTCTGTTTTTATCATAATCTGACCCTTTCGCTTGGGAGGAGGTTTTACTATTCAGGTCGCTTTGCCAGTATTTTCATTGTCCCAGAGTTTACTTCCTGTCTGAGTTGCGCGTGCTGTTACAGAGTGTCCAGTTATCAGACAGTTTTACTGTCGGGGGTTTTTCCAGGTTCGAGCGGATGACGCTCTGCCCCTTTCCAGGTAATTCATCATCTCGACACCTCTTCTATTAATTCGCTCCATGACCGGGTTTCCTGGTATCTTATTAGGTTTAATTCATGAATTGAAATTCTTCTCGCAGGTTGCGCTCTCCAGATAGCAGAAGGCGTACTCTTCAATACCCAGTTCCAAATAATCGGAACCCTTGCCGTAGGTAAGATTAATGCACCCATTTTTTGCTTTATGGTTCATTATCATTGATACACATGATTATTTTAGGGTTTTCACCTCACGCCGTGCACTTCTCAGGTATGCTTCCACTGGGGTTCGGGAGTCTGGCAGCTTCTCAACACTGATATCCTTGGCTTCACAGGTGCTCTTTACTGACTTACTTGCAGCCTTACGGCGGGTTAAAGAATTATAGGAAGAGGGTTTACATTCTTATGTTATACCGAACTGAATAGTTTGCTTATCGAGAGGTCTCCTGGCCAGTATTAACCCTGTGGGGTTCATAATTTATAACTGTACATTTTGCAACTTTGAGTTTTGGACAGCTCATGTAAAAATTTGGGGTTTCCATAGAAAGAAAATGTTTTGACTTCTTCTGTGTATAGTGTATAACTGTAATTGCTAGACAGAACTCTTCTGCGGGGTGATATAATTTTTTTAAAGGAGAATGGATGCAGATTGATATTTAATGTTTGTTTTTCGATTGTGGCTGTCGTGTTTAGTTAAATGGTTTGGTAATTTTATAAAATTGGGAATAAGCAAATGCTACAGGTTCTTTATCGGTTTCCTATTGACTTCAAATAATTTCTCCTTTCCTTTGAAAAGGTTTCTCTGTCGCACTGGTTATAACATACCAAAGCCAAATATTACGAATTCTCTCTCTCTCTCTCTACAGAGATATAAATTAGAGTTGTGTTTCTTTTTCAGTTTATTGTTCCCTGTTCTTTAAATGTGAACAGAAGAATAAATTCATGCACCCCTAACTTCAATTGGTTTATTCACCATGAGAATCTTTTGTGGGGTTCTGGACGGGGTCGGTATCAGATTGGCAGCCTAGTCCTAACCCCCTCGATTGTTGAATAATTAGTTTAACCCATATTAATCAGAACGATTCCATCACTCTCTTTGTTCTACTGCTTAATTTACTTTTCTTTATAAAAGCAGGCAACGATTATATACTCTTTTCTTAATTTTCTGTTACAGGCATAATTAATTCCGGGTCTTTCCTTTCGGTTTTAGTATATAGGTTGATTCACAACCCAAAATCCTCTTTCTCCTCCAGAGTTCGATACTCTGCCTTCTAAGGGAAATAATAGTTTTATCTGTAACACACCTAAAAGTCATCAAATTCATTCAGAGTTCTTCCCTTTTAAAATAAAATGCTGGGTCTACTGTTCCCACTACATGTTTATTTATATATCTACTGCACATCATTAATAGGACTTATACAGTTTCGATTACAACAGAATGTATATATTGGAACCATATTTCAATACTGTTAACAGTAAATTGTAAATAATTTCAATCATGCATTTAACTACAGATTTCAAGTCATTTTTGTGTACTTATCTGCCTTATGTTAAATCCATGAATTCAACAGGGTAACTTTCTCCACCCAACCTTGAGAAGGGCAATGTCGTCCTCTTCTCCCCCCAAATGAGGTTATCCACTGGCTCAAGTCCAGCTCAAGTTATCCCTATTTTGACAGCGTCCTGTCAATTTCACAGACCCCCAAATGAGGTTATCCACTGGCTCAAGTCCAGTTCAAGTTATCCCTCTTTTGACAGTGTCCTGTCAATTTCACAGACCTTTAGGTTATCCACTGGCTCAAGTCCAGCTCAAGTTATCCCTCTTTTGACAGCGTCCTGTCAATTTCACAGACCTTTCTCATTCTTTTTCCATAACAAAGACTGAACCCCTTTCTTTCCACTCAATTTCACATACCTTTGTTATCCTTTTTCCATAACAAAGACTAAACCCCTTTCTTTCCACCGAGACTTCCTTTTATCTCCGAGAAAGAAAGGTACAACTGTCTCTAACTGTTTCTAACTGCGTGGAGGTTTCCCTCTTGAATTATGGAACTCCGTAATCATAAAATAATATTATTCGCTATTTAATTATTATAAAAAAATATCATTAGGCTTATTTACCAGTCTCAAGTAGGTAAAGTAATTCAAATGTATGTTATTCAATATTTAATTATTATAAAAAATATCATTAGGCTTCCAGGAGCCTTATTTATCAGTCTCAAGTAGGTAAAGTAATTCAAATGTCATCCTCGAGTGTTACTCCCGATCCCCATTTACCTAATATCATAGGAAAGTTTGAGAGAATGGGGAGATTGGACTTTGGTAATAGCATCTGCCTTTGTTTGCTTGCTTGCTAGGACATTATGTGCCAACAGGTCCTATAGTTTTCAGATGTTAATTTTTTGGGCATTGAAAATGTACCATATTTTTCTTATAAATCTAAACAGAAGGTATGTAGTTTTACCTCAGTACAAGGAACGTCTATATCTTATTTCAAGTTAAACAGCAGAAAACAGGACGAAACAGAAAGAAACGAAATTTCATTCATAACTAATACATATAAAATATATCGACTAATTACAGATTACCTGTTTAACAACTGCAACTGCAGTGCTTCCACTGCAAAAGCAGTCTATAGTCGGACGAGACCTCAATTCTTTGTCCATTACTTTGTACGCTTTCAGGTAGGTATCTTTCCAGGCAGAAAAAAGACTGGACTCCTTTCTTGAACTGACTTGGCCATCACCACCCAAGTCATTTTGGCCATTTTTTGCCTTCTTTTTGTTATTGTATGTATCGGTAGCATTGATGTTGTTTGCTTTATCCTTGAAGGATTGCCAAAAAGAATGCAGTTTCACTAGTAATGAATCCCTGACCCTACGGGCAACAAGATGACCATAAGGACCATGGCCATAAAAAATCCCACAGAAGATTGAATCATCTGAAACAAAATCCTGTGAATGATAACAAAAGAATAATGAAAATATGAACTTTTTATTTCCAATTAGGACACAGCAAAATTTTGCTAAAAAATTGAATATCATTTGAACTGAAAAAGAACTCTGACCCATGAAAATTTCGAAACATTTCATTTGTGAACTCATGAGAAAAGAAGATTCACAGCATAAATGGCAATGTCCAAGAGTCACATAGTAGCCCTTGTTCCATTCATTACTAAGGGCTAGGATCCTTCTCGCACTTAATAGTGCATGCACATTGTTGCTACAGCATACATGTAGATTGCATATGTTACATTCTACATTCTAAAAAAATACCCTCTTGCATGAGGCACAGAGTGCTGTTTATTTTCTGCTGCTGTTTAGGAAGAGATTAGTGGAGAACAGTAAGAGATCAAAAGATACAAACAATTCTCAGTGAAACCAAAGACACACATATGAAAATTTAGAAAACTGAAGTTCTTATTCTTTGAAGAGCAGCATTGTTGGCTTTTTGTGAAGTGCATGGTGAAATTTTTATGTCTTCCTTGGAAATCCTTGAATGGTTTCGGTTGCCTTAGTTGATAGTTATTGGTAGGTACTTCAAAGAATTCAACACTACAGGAGTTCCCTATTGTTCTCTGTCATCTTCTAACCAGATATTGCCAAAGTTGCAGTTTGCAGTGTAAATTGAGCATTTACATCTCAAACTACCATGGGGATTAATCTCCTGACTCTCTCTTGATGATTAGAATTATAACATGTGGGCATTCATGCCTTCAACGACACTGGTTGAGACTGATCTATATCGTCCATATGCAGCATGCCCCCATCGAGATCGATGTAACAACCATCAACCTCAACCTACATAGTGTATGCACATTATTTTTTCATGGCGATTGATCCTATGATTAACTCAAATGCCTCTGTCATTGTCTGCAGAAGCTAGCTCTTATGGGGGTTACCTTCTGAACTGTTTAGATTCCACACATCATATACAGAGGATTGGATCTCTCACAATTGCGAGGTCTTCAGTATTTACATATAAACGTCTTCACTTCAATTAACGCCATGACCAAATCAACAAAAACGACTCCCCCAAGTTGTCGGCAATTTATGTCGTATGACAGGACAGAGTGACAAACCTCGCAGCCCACTGGATATATGGACTCTCAGTTCAAAGCAAACCTCAAGAGGACAACAAGTAAAAGGAAAAGGTCATAAAGGTTGCAGGGAAAACGCTAAATATGTAAGCAATTGTGAATCAGGATAGCATAAGTTTATTAATCTTTTATTAAAGGAAGCCTCTCTTTGCACTGCAGCCCCTTGAGGTATGTTTATGTCAAGCATTCCAATATATATCTATATATATAAACTGCAGATACTAAATTATCTAGAAGCATGTTTCATCTAACGTCTTCCCTTTTTTGAGGTTAGAGACATGAATTAAATGCCACACACACATATATCTTAGTCGAAGAGGTTAGTTCAGTTGGCTATGGCCAATGTTTTTAGGCATTTAGCTAATTTTGTGATAGCAAGTGCCGGATTAAAGCCTTTTTGATCAGGTGTACCAGTCTATGTTCATGGGTTTATCAAGAATGTCATCCAAAATGTGACAAAGTATTCCTCAGGTTCTCATTAAGTTTTGCTTGGAAAAAT
This sequence comes from Pinus tabuliformis, assembly GCA_031772625.1. Taxonomy (NCBI): domain Eukaryota; kingdom Viridiplantae; phylum Streptophyta; class Pinopsida; order Pinales; family Pinaceae; genus Pinus; species Pinus tabuliformis. The sequence continues at coordinate 567,424,629 of CM062808.1, read as the reverse complement.
ATATAGATAAATACCTCAGGCTACCAAAACAGTGCCAGAACAAGAAAAATATAACTAATCACATAGTCTAGAAATCATTATGTTATTAGACAATAACAGTTAGAATTTATATTCTAAAAAACTGTGGCTAAACCATATAGCGTAGGTTTACAAGAAATATATAGTTTTAGGCAGACATACCCTAGAGTGCACAGATAAGTATAAATTATCCAAAAAATATTGTGGAGGCCTATCCATTTCATTCTACTCTGAATTCTGCATGTCTGTTGCTTAACATTTCATTGAGTATATATCTACAAATCAGTGATTTTGGGATCAAATCCCACAAAGCAATTCTAGCAATTCTATACCTGCTCTTCAAATTCCTTCAAGCTTTTGAAAGCAAAACCAATGAATTATCAATATAATTTTACCATAATAAAAAAACAATTAGAAGGCGTTTAGCTAGCTCAAATTGCTCATCCGTTAGGCTTGAACCAACATCTCTTCTAGAGAAATTCAACAATTCTAATTTAATAATCCTATCGGCCTCTCTTTGTACCTTTTGGGACAATTGCTAGTGGTAAATCTATTTATTTATATCTTATTCCTATCCATTTTTTATACAAAGTCTCGCTTAAATTATGGTTGGAAGTTACTAATGGTGAATATGTTATTTACTTCCTTCAAACCTTGGGAATAAAAAATCATTATACAAATATCTAAAAATAATACATGAATATTGAAACTATATCTATAAATTATGGCACAAAATATGTGAGGCATTTAATCATATGACATTATTTTGTCCTTCAAATTATGGTCCAATCAAGAATTTGAAAATTAAGGTTTTAATAATAGTAAAAAATAAATATTTTTTTTCAAAATTAAATATTATAAATTGCATTGGATAATATTTACAATAATTACTAAATAAATAAATACAACATTGTTATAGGAAAAGTTTAATTAAGCTATTATGATGAAATTTATTTAAAATTTAATTTAAGTTATAAGAATAATGGATTGATAAGATGGTTACTTATCTTCACATTATTAATGATTTAAAAATATTTTTAATTAAATTATTATTTACAAAATCAGATTATTTGATAGTAAAATTTTAAAGTTATTTTATAATTTTATTTTGTAAACTAATAGTTTATGAATATTTTAAAAATAAAATTTAATATTTTTTGGTGGGGGCAAACCTCAGAAGATGGAAACTATTTAACTAAGGTTTGCTCAGAATGTCTGAAACATGATAAAGACAAATTAGTTTGGATTGTACCCTGTGAGTTGTAACTTCTGTCTGACCTTATTGTGTGTGAGCCAAGACAATTCTTCATGCTAGAGTTCAGCTAATCATCCAAAGATTAGACACAGGTGTTATTCAAAATTCAAACCATATAAATCTCCATTAATCTTCCACTCTTGAATTATCAGTTCCCAGATAATCCCAGTTTATAGAATGTCAGTATAGGGTTTTATATGATCCGCCAAAATAAGTGCAAAGCAAAAAATCATACAGTTGCAAATATATTCCATGAAAGGGCATTTCATTTTTCTGGTTCCAGTAATGACATATTTAATCCTTCAATACAACCATGCATAAAACATAGTTTATTTTGAATGTTCAAAAAACACAATGAAAATTACCAACAGATATTACCAGTGGCTACTGATATTCCCTAGTCCATGTTTTGAAATATTTCAATTTATCTGCTTTTTCATATCAGGCATAAAGGCCCCCAAGCATAATATGATTCAGAGCACATCGACAACATCACGCTAATGAAAATCATTGTGTCTTGATCATCCGGGGCTTCACCACAACAACAGGGCACTGTACATAGTGGACACAATAGTCACTCACACTGCCAAGAACTACCCTGCAAAATCCAACATCCTCTGTTTAAAATAAATGTTACATTAAAAAAACATGAAAAGAGGATTTCCTGTTTACTGAAATAGTGACATGAATCATTCTAAATCAAGGTTATAACTAACATTGCTGGTTTGCAAATACACTTCTTAGAGCTGCAAATAAGGTGAAATTTCATGCAACAATACCTCTTAAGAGAGCTCTGTATCCATGACTACCTATCACCAACATGTCAGGATTATAAGTTTTGGCAGCATTGCATATGACTTCCCTGGCATCTCCAGTGTAGGCCTCCGTCTCCACAGTTAACTGAGACAGTAGTAGAAAAAATCTATAAGGTTTTCCATTGTGAAACCACAAAAGAAAAGGAGACTGAAAAAGTGCAGAATGCAATTGGTATGATCAGTGCAAGCCTGTGTTGTAACCTTGGAATTGGCAATGTGATATTTTCATATGAAAATTATGACCGACCTCATGGTGGAATTTAGAATCCGATTAATAGAAACAAATTGAAGTCAATACAGTCATCCAATAATTAAAGGAAAATTGCTTTTAATTTTACCATTCAACTGAGCAACAAAACTATTTTAAATCTGGAATCAACCCTGCAACTTACTTCACACCAAATTCTTTAATTACAATGTACAATAGTGGTGGACCTTACATTTTTGGCTTTGCATATTTCTGTGGCTTCCGCCAAAATCTTCTCTGTAGACTTCTTGACATCGTTTTCGAATTTCTTCAGCACATCTGCTGGCACCATGAAACCTGCAACGCTAAACTGCAATCAGAACTGGGTTTCTATAACAAACCCAACACAAAATGAAACACTTCAAGATGAAGAGCCATCAGAAGCTCTGGGATGAATCAACACAGCATATTCATTCTACTGTTTTATGTGGCTAAAATATTGATTTTTTTTGGTAGACCAATTGATTTGTATTGGCTTTAGCTAGGTTAGGTGTAGATTAATTGGTTTATGTGGGGTTTAGCTATGTCATAGGTTCAAATCTTATGGAGAGGGGTTGAAAATAGGAGCGTAGGCCAATTGGTTGTGTGGAGTTTAGCCAGGTCACAGGTTCAAATCTTTATGGAGAGGGGTTGAGAATGGGAGCCAACTTTGGGGAATTAACTATACCAAAGGCAACTAAACTCAACCAAATTTTACACAATTCTGATAATAGCATCCCATCCCTAAAGTGGACAGATTATTCTTCCATCCAACATTAAAACTGTCCTAAACTTTATAAAAAAAAGAAAAAAATACAAAAACCGTAAATAAATTAGAAAAAGGAATTTGGAGAGTACTAAGCAGGGAGCCAACTTTGGAAAATTAACTATACCAAAAACCTCCAAACTCAACCAAACTTTACACAATTCAGGGAATAGCCTCCATCCCTAAAATAAACAGATAGTTCTTCCCTGCAACATCCAACATTAAGACTGGCCTAAACTCCCTAAACTCTTGTAAAAGAAAAACAAAAAAATGAAAAAACCTATATGAATTAAATCCTACCCATCTCCGTAACAGCTGGAGACAGAAGCTTGAAGAGACTGACCAGGTCTTCGAGCTGCGAAAAGGGGATTTGGAGGGCGCTGAGCATGAATTAGAATGATTCTATCCTGCGATGTTAACACGTTGTTAAGAGCCCAATGAAGAGCGTTGACGCTCTCGTCGCTCTCGTCTATGGCCACCAATACGAGCCTGCTTGATTTCCCCTGTTCTTCGATGGATTCCATTAAAGCACTAAATTAAATTTTGCCTCTGCTTACACGAATCTTCACACCCATTAAATAGTTTTGCTACATGCCGTGGATGAGGAGCTTATAATAAGGATGGCTACAGATGCTATGGATAAGGAGCTTATAATGAGGACGGGAAGTTGCAGGCACACAGGAATTGGAAAACCGGGTGCCCTCGAATTCAAGAAAAATCCTCCTTGCGATTCCGTGGGTTTCCTGTGTTCTACGAGTTTCAGCAGTTATTTGGTTTTGAACATTGGGCGGAATTGACAGCTGGGTGATATTCATTCGCATTCGCAGCTCAAAATGTGCCCCCGGCGTTGCGCCTATTAACTAAAAACACTGCTCTTCACTGGAATCCAGTAGGTCACAGATCCATGATTTTTACTTTTGTAATTTTGATCGTAGAGTTGAATCTCAATAAAATCTTGGAGATTGCAATTATCAAATGTGACATAAATTTGGCAGGGTTTTGTGCCATTCTAAATATGGCAAACACGTCCATTACAGAGTGAGGCATTATTTTCGCTGGGTTTTATACAATTCTAAATATGGCAAAAACTTGAGCAAAGATTGGGACCCATGGGAGTAATGACTTCTTATGTGATAGTATTGGAGAGAGATTTGTTATATTAGTAATTTATTTTAATCATGGATTTATTAAGTATTGAGATATTAAATTTGTTTGAAAAACAATTTTTGTTATTTTTGTTTTTTTTTTTTATAATGTAAAATTTAAAAAGTGTTTGTAGGTTGATAGATTTGATAGGATATAAGATGGGTATACACTTGTTGCACTTCGAGGCTCATTTTATAGTCAAATATGAGGGAAATGTGTAATTCTTTCCATATTTAATTTTACATTAAAACATGTCCCTTTTAAAAGAAAAATAAATTATTCTCTAAATAAAAATCAATGTTTGCTATAATACCAGGGAAATGTGTAATTCCTTCCATGTTCAACTTCACATTAAAACATGTCCCTTTTAAAAGAAAAATAAATTATTCTCTAAGCAAAAATCAATGTTTGCTATAATATAACACAAAAATTAATTGTTTTGATGTCAATGAGAAGTAACATAATTTTAACCACATGGTTAAAAATATGTTACTTCTCGTAGATTTCAATACAATTTGAAATATGTTTAACCGGTATTCCTGATATGGGTTGTAATACCAAGAATACTTAAAATTAAGTTAGACTATTTATTTATGACTAAGACTGACACTGAAATATACCACATCTTCTTCATACTGGGTTGTAATATCAAGAATGCTTAAAATTAAGTGAGACTATTTATTTATGGCTAAGAATGAGAGTGAAATATTTTTACCACATCTTCTTCATATTGTGTTGTAATATCAACAACAATTGAGCAACCACAATGAGAAATGTACATTCATTTTTTTATATTATAGTCAATATTTTTTTATTTTTTTTTTTTAAAAAGACACATTTCAATTAAGCACAAAAAGGATTACACATCTCCTTCCTACATTAGCTATAAAATGTGTCTCTTGAGGAAATGAATATAATATTAAATTAAATTATTAATATAAATATTATAATAGTTTATTTAAGTATTGCATTGAAGTATCTTTAAAAGGTATAAGAATTATAATATCTTTCTCATATTGAAAACTAAAAATATAAGATTTTTTTACTCTTAATTGTTTTATTTCTCTCAAATGTTTATATAAAACTATGTTACTGTGCATGGACATCCAAATAGTTTATTTATTAATGAGAGTGAGAGCAAAATATTTTTACATGTAATATCAACAACCAATTGAGATTGAGATTCTTGATGTTTTATAATGATTTTAGTTAAAACTACCCAAACATGTGTATTCATTTTTTGTTTATAACAGCCTAGATCCATCTTAACTCCGGATCTATCAAGCTCCGAGAGGGATCAAATCTCTTGAGGTGCAAAACTTGAAGAAAGGTTTGCACCTGGAGAGATTTGATCCCTCTTGGCGCTTGATAGATCCAGAGTGATCCAGATTTAAGATGGATCTAGGCTGGTTTTAGTCGTGTGCATCCAAAGAAAATCTAGCAAAAAGATGATTGATTTTATCAATAATATGTAAAATCATATAATATTAATATAATCATTTTAAATATGTATGTCTCAGATTTGCTTAGTTACCTTAGTTTGTTGAGATGATAAATATTGTGAATAACTTTAATGATGAAAAATGATGAAATAAAAATCTTGAATGTAAACTGACAATGTGATAGATAGAAAATGAAATTACAAATAGTCTTCATTGTGATTAATCTCAAACTATTTTCTTCTACTATTTTTTTAATTGTCACCCTCATTACTTTTGTCATCTTTTCATATCGATTATATGAAAAGCACAAGTTAAATCATAAACCATTCAAATCTTTAGCTCGAGATATTGTAGAAACACCATATTTTGTCTCTCTTTCTCCCCAATATTAATAGGTTGAATTACTATAACACAAAAATCAATGTACATTGACAATAATTTTTTATGCTTACACTGAAATCAATGCACAATATTAATCCAATCACTTTAAAATTAATGTACCATCATACATCCAATTACATCAGATCATAAACCAACATCTACACTGAACTCAATGCATCTAATGCAAGAAATCAAATAAGATTAGAAAACAACATTTACACTGAAATCAATGTGCCTAATGCAAGCAATCAAATATGATTAGAAATCAACGTTTACACTCAAATCAATGCATCTAGTGCAAGTAAGCAAATAGGTTCATAAACCAACATCTACCTGAAATCAATGCATCTAATGCAAGTAAGAAAATAGGATTATAAACCAACATCTACACGGAAATCTACTTCTAGTGCAAGCAATCAAAGAGGATTAGAAATCACCATGTACATTGAAATCAATGAATTTAGTGCAAGCGGTAAAATAGGATTAGAAATCATCTACATGGAAATCAATGTATCTAATACAAGCAATCAAATATTATTAGAAATAAACATCTACAGAAATCAATGCATCTAAGACAAGTAATCAAATAGGATTAGAAATCAACATTTACAATGCATCTAGTGCAATAAATATTCTTCCCTCTCTCGCCCCTCCATATATATATATATATATATATATATATCCCTCCATCTCTCCTTCTTTGTCTCACTATCTCAACCCCCCAAACACACACGCTCTCCCACTCCACATCTATCACTCTCTTTATCCCTCCCCCTCTCTCTCCATCTCTCTCTTCTTCCCTCTCTTCACTTTCCATCTATATCTCTATCTCACATTGTCCATCTATATCACCCCTAAAACATACACTCTCTTTCTCCAATTTATATATATATCCCTCCCTCCTCCTCCCTCTACCTCACTCCCTCTGCCCCTTCTCTCCCTCTCCTCCACTTCTATCTCTCTTCCCTCTTGTTATCCTCTCTCTCCCTCTCTCTCTGATTTGAAATGGAGCAGAATAGTAATGTTGTGCTAATTCCCCATTCAGATTAAAACCCAAGATGTTTATCATTTTCTTATCAAGTTCTTAAGGATTCAATACTTTTGCTTAATTAATCGATTCCCATGAGAGTTTCTTATGTAAATGTTAGAAACAATTTAACATAAAACATATGTTGAACAACAGCAAAATATCAGCAAAGGACATCAAAATGCAACACACAACACAAAGATTTGATCAAGAGTTCACCCGTTCTGGGCTATGTCTCCTTGGTCCAGCTTCTAATGCTTGGGTCTCTCTATTATGCTCAAATTACAACAAAAGTGTGTTTACTATGCTCAAATGCCTATGAAACCTATCTCAATGAGTTCAGAATCACCAAAACTGCTAGAATTGACTCTTTTTGCATCCAATTTGGATAAGAACTGGAGAAGTTATGACTTCTCCTAGTTCTTCCACTATTCGTTCCACAAAATGCTCCAAATTCAACCAAAAACCACATTTCTGCTCCAAAATCCACTGACAAATTGAGAAATTTTCGGCAACATGAGCCATAACCTGTCGTTCATATCGCAAATCGCAATCGGTAAGTGTTTGCAAGTAGAAGATCTTGTTAACACCATAAAACGTTGCGATTGCAATATTGACGGACTCGACGGGAACTTAAATTGTTACATATAAAATCTTGTGTCCAAGGTCTTATTGCTCATTGCAATCGATGAGTGTTTGCGGGTGGAAGGTCTTATTAACACAGTAAAACGTTGTGATTATGATATCGAAGAAACCGACAAGAACTTAAACTGTTATATATAAAATCCTGCATTCGGGGTCTTATTGCTCATTGCAATCGACGAAGAACCAACGGAAGTCTTTAGTGTGACTTGTGTTTTCTTGCGATATGCAATTGTGATATCACATCACAACCCAACCTGCTGAGAGTCGATTTCCATAATACAAATCCATCTGCGATTTACGATTGCGATTAGATCGCATCGCAACCTGTCTGCACTAGGGCTAATTCTTTAACCCAGACTACTTACCGTTGTGATATGTGATATGTGAGGCCCAATGGAGGGCTGCCACTTGGTGCCTCCTCATTTGCCGAAGCATCATCCCAATTTTACCATTTATACAAGTCAAGCTTGAACTTTGACTTGATCTAACTTCTGCAAACGAACTCAGATTTGAGTGTCGTTCATACCGTTGGATTCAGAATGATGAGCTCTTCAATCTGAAGCTAAGTTTGACAGTATTCTGACACTTTGAATTTTGAGTATAATTCTCAGCACCTGATCTCTCCTCCCCACTAGAAGCCTTTTCGACCCAAAATATTATATTCAGTTATTGAATAGATGAGGGTACGATTCTCTCACCTTCCTCTCTTCAATCCATTTGGCCTTTGATGGATTTGAACCTTTGAGACCCACTTGAAGATAATCAAAATTTCCCCTTTGATGACCTCGTTCTTCTGTCAAGTATGGTGTCTTGTTGAAGTTCATCAAGAAATTATGGAGAAAAATATTCAACTGATGGAATTTGTACACTTTCTCCTTGATCTTAAATCAAAGGAGGTTGATACAATCTCAAATTTTCAACATTAACAATGGAATAAATTTGCATATATGAAGGCAAATCTAGCTTGAAAGCATTATTACCAATCTTTTCCAGAATTTTAAATGGACCATAACAGATTGGTTTCAATTTTTTACTTTCACCTTGCAGCCTTTCCTTGCTAATGTATATCCAAACTTCATCACCTACTTGAAATCGATGATCCACACGATGCTTATCATGCCTTGCCTTATATTTCCCTTGACTCTTTTCTAGTTGTTCTTGAATTGTTTGGTGAATCAACTGAATTTTCTCAATGGATTTCTTTGCTTTGTCTACGTTGTTATGTCCATCTACAAATACATCTTTCTCAAAGATAAAATCCAAAGGCGATTTAGGCAAATAACCAAGACATGCATCAAAAGGTGAATTTAGAGTAGAAGAGTGTTTTGCTCAGTTGTAAGCATGTTGAACATAATGCAACTGTTCATCCCACAACTTAGGATGTTTGCTGCAATATCCTCTTAGTAAATGAATAACTGTCATGTTAACCACTTCAGTTTGACCATCTGTTTGTGGATGTAAGGTTGTACTTTTCTTCAACTTGGTGTCCATCAAGTTCCATAAACTAGACCAAAAATTCCCAACAAATCGGGAATCACGATCAATTACAATAGAGGTAGGTAATCCAAAATGAAACCATACATTTTGAAAGAAAAGTTGAGTTGTTTGTTTAGCTGTAATTTTATTTTTACAAGGCATTAATATGCACATCTTGCTAAACCTATCCACAACTACATACAAATAATCATGACCTTTCCTTGATAAAGGTGTAGAGCATTGGGAAGGTATGTTTTAATAAATAATTTAGTGATGTTTTAAGCAATAGTTGTAATCTTTTCTTTATTATAAGGTAGGGAAAACGCAATAAGAACGAGTCCAAAATGATCCAATCACTAATAGTTGTCTTCTCTACGCAGGGAAAGGTAAAAGCAGGAAAGCGCAACGCAAAACGAGAATTTGATGAGAAGATAACGGCTGTCCCTCCAATTCTAAATAAGGTTCAGACCAGGTCGAGTAAATCAAGGAAGATCAGTCCGGAACGAGACGAAGGACTGCCAGTTCGGAAATACAGGCCGAGTAAAGGAAGGCGTTAACAGTTTAGCGGATCACTCAGGATCTTTGATCCTGAGGGATCGCTACGTTCAATCGTTTTGTCGTCTGGAGAACTCCGCCGTTGATTGTATAAAAGGGGGGCAGCATTGGAAATTAAGGGGATTTATTTTTTATATCTTTAACTTTCTATTCACGGATTTTACTGTCAGTTGAACTCAGACTATTGAGTCTATCTGAAACTTAGTTTTGTACTCTCATTGATGAGTTAATATAATATCTTTGGTGTTAATTTCTCCCTACGTCTGAAGTAGTTTACGGCAGTGCGCCATTGGAAGCTTCGGGCCCGGCTCCAACGGACACTGGCTGATTGTACCATTACAATTCTGCTTTGTGTGGTTTGTTTCTTATAATCTGTTATGATTGCATGTCGTCTCATACTTATTCACCTGTAGCTTTCCTGTTATAAATCTCTGTAACAAGTTCATATCATACTTTCAGGATTCTTCGCATACTGTTGATCTGAGTTGTTTGCATCAATTACAGAATTCATAAGTAGAATATTTCAGCTACAGGTGATTGGAGTAATGGACTATTGGTGATTATTGCAGATCGTGTATATATGATTGACGTTTCCTGTCTTTAATGATTTGCTGTTCCATTTGATATGTATATGATTGACGTTTCCTGTCTTTAATAATTTGCTGTTCCATTTGATTAAGCTGCAAACTTGTATAAACGATTGCTTTCCCTTTGTATGTAAGTGTGTGCCAAGGATTGGAAGTGTTGACCTCGCGAGACTTAGTTTCTTTACTGCCGTTCCTTTTATTGTTGTTCCATTTCTGAAGTTGCTGTTCCATTCTGTTTTCTTGCTGTTCCTTTCGCTTGCATTTATTGAAGTGGCATGAGAGGAGGGTCAAGGCTGTTGTGAGATACAGCAGACGCTATAATGCTCCCAGATCATGATCCATACTCCTTCATCAGTTTCTAGGGGGATAGGTTACTAATTCCATACCCTCGACCGACGAAGTTGCTGCGTGTGTGATTTCTTTATGCAAAAGTAATTTAGCGTAGCTTAGCATCCGTTTACTCTTGTATTCTTTAGATCTATACTACGAATCATTATCCTGACAAATAGCCTCAAATTGAGATATCCTTTACAATAACAAAACGCTCCCGGATTGACTTGTAATGTGAGATAACTAGAGGTGAAAAAGACCCTTGTTACAGCTCCACATTTTGGCGCCGTTGCCGGGGAAGGGTATAGCCATTTGTCTTTTAACAGGGTAGTGTGCGAATCTGTTAGGGGAGAACTGGATTCTAAAAACGGAAGGTAAGAACCTGCGTGCGGAGCATGTAAAAGCCCTGCTCCACCGTCCGCTTTCCTAGCAGAATTGATTTAGTAATTTAATTGGAGTGCATGACTAAGCAGAAAAAGCCAGAAAAGAATCAAAAGCCTCCATCCAAAACCGAAAAAGCCAAGGGGTCGGCGACCCTTGGACGAAAGACCTTTATAGATGAAATTTATAAGAAAGCCGAATCTCAGCAATCAGTAGGTTATAGGAAAGTAAACTCTAAACAACCTGCTAGTTCCCTTCAGGCCTCAGAATCACCATTTGAAGCCTTTGCTGAGGTGCACAGTCAGACAGAGGAGCAGGACTTTCAAGAACCTGACAATTCGACTCTTGGACCAGTGCACGAAGGAAATTTTAGCAATCTTTGCGAAGGAGAAGGAGAAACAGGGGAAATCGAGGAACCTAGATCTCCTATTGAACCAAACCAGCCTTTAAACAATCCGGATAAAGGAAGCGCTGCAAAAATCCTCGTTGAAGGAATTCATTCACCTCAGGCAGTACGGGCCATCATTATCCCTGATAAAGGGAGTACTGTAAAAACAGTTCCCGCTAAGATTACCCCTCCTCAACCAAGGGATACTCTCTTAGAAATTCCTGAAGATTACTGGCATATATTTGATTCCATGGCGCAGAATCAGCCAAATACCCAAACCTCTACTTTGCAATATCCCATAGTAGATTCCGCTGTGAATGCACCGATGAAGGCAATTCCGCTTCAACATATCCCGACGTTTCATGGACTCACATCAGAAGACCCTGATGCATTTTTATTCGAATTTGATGTGTTATGCAGGGGATACGATTACACCACTGACCCCCAGAAGTTAAAGCTGTTTCCCTCTACTTTGAAGGGAGCAGCTCTGAGATGGTTCATGGGTTTAGGTGGTGGAGTCATAAACAATTGGGAAGAAATGAAAGTGGCCTTCTTAAAAAAATATCAGGATTACTGTAGATCAAGAGAACTAAAGGATGAAATCTTTCAAATGTTAGCCAGACCAAATGAAACTTTAGAAGAATATGTAGAACGTTTCCAATATAACTTGCAAAGATCTCCCTATGCATCGTTACCTCTGCCCGATAACGTGTTGAAAACTGCATTGATTAGAGGTATGAAAGAGCAATGGATTGAAACGTTGAATATTATGGGAAAAGGAGACATTTATCAGGAAAATTTTGCTGACATCATTAATCTGTGTATCAGGAGCTCAAGAGGCAGCACAAGGATAAAACCAGCAGAATATGATCGCTTCACTAGAGACAATAGAACATCAATAGAAGGAGTATCACGAGTGGAACTTGGAAATCTGCTAGAGAATTTTAAAACTGATATCATGGGGACATTAACTACACAGCTTGATATTGTGCAGGCTAAACAGAAGCAAGCAGAGGCGGAACAGAATCTGGCAATTTTCTGCCCTCGGTGCAGAAAGAAACATAGCCAGAAAGAATGCCCGCTCGATACAGTTCAAATATGTGCTATTTGCACCAAGGACCATCCGACTGAAAGCTGTCCCTCGCTTCCTGGTTTGAAGGCGGTGTACAAAGAAGCAGAAGAGGAACCAGAATCAGCATATTTTATTAACCAGCGTCGTCAATGGCAGCCTAGGCAATCTGGTATGTTTCAAGATCCCTCCTCTTCTTTTCAATCTCCGCAATTTAATGCTCAGCAACAGAATATGTGGCAAAATCAGTCTCAGCACCCGTTTTCAAATTGGTCGCCTCAAATGTTTCCTACTCCGAACCCTTGGATGAACCAAGCTGGTTGGCCAAACTTTCCTTATCCTCCGCCATATTGGCCAAATAATTCATATCCTCCGCAGTGGACCCCTTCCACTTCGCAAAGTTCACCCTGGCAGAGCAACTGGCCAAGATCGACATATCAAACACCAGGATCAATTCCGCTCCCTCAACCAACTCTGCCAGCCTTGCAACAAAATCCCCAGCCCAACCCAACCCTAACCCAAATAATCGACCAGTTCAATCTCTTCAAATTATAGAATCTTCCGAGATTGAATCTGCTCTGCAGGAGTGCAATGATCTTCAGTTGAGATCTGGGCGAATAATAGAAACTGAGGGACATAGAACCGCTCATATTGAAAACCAGTTACCGATAGAACAACCGTCACAACAAGAAGATGTAAGTAAAGACCAGGTTCATCAGCAAGTAATTACATCTTCTCCACCTTTCCCAGAACGACTGGCCATTCCGAGACAAATGCAATATCCGGATTTTGATATTCTGGGAGAACTCCAAAACTTGTATATAAGAATTCCATTCCTTCAGGCTATACAGGATATTCCCATATATTCAAAAACCATAAAATACCTGTGTAGCAGAAAATCAAAAAGAAATATAACCCCTAACCCTAGAGTCCAGGTAGTCGGCACCTTATCCGACCTCTTATCAGGGAAAGAAACACCAATTAAATATGAGGATCCTGGAAACCCAATTGTCACTGTTCAAGTCCGTGGGCAGACCCTGACCAACGTTTTAGTAGATCTAGGGGCTGCAATTAATATCCTGACAACATCAACCTGCCAGAAGCTTGGAATCACATCGGTAGAACCTACTTCCACTTTACTAGAGCTAGCTGACCGATCAGTAATAAGACCAGAAGGCACCTTGTATGATGTCATGGTTTCAGTGGACTCTTGGGAATACCCGACCAATTTTCTGGTGATTAATCCAAAAACCCGACTAGATGGACATCCGCTAATTCTAGGTAGACCATGGCTCGCTACTGCTGACGCCTACATTGGATGCCGGCAGGGAAACATGACCATAACCAGAGGGCCGGATATCAAAAATTTAATCTTGTACCCGCCAGCCCAGCCAAGCATCACACCTCATATATCACTGACCAATCTGTGCCCTGCCTCATATATTACTGATAATATTAGACCACCATTAACAGTCCAGGAAGCGCTAGATTTTAAAGATCAAACGGAAGATGATGCCATCAATAAATTCATTAATCAAACAGAATCCACATCGTATACACAATGCTTTATGATAAAAGCGGCATTTGATAACGAATTAGAGGAAGATCCTCTAAAAGATGACCATGACCCAAATATACCTGTAACCTCTGTTGCTAACAGCAAAGTAATACAAATTGAACCGGGCAAAACTTTAAATATTAACGCTAATCTGACACCAGAGCAAGAGACCAAACTCATCCAGCTCCTACGAAAGTATCAGGAGGCATTTGCTTGGGACTATCCCGATATGAAAGGGATTGATCCCCAGCTATGTACACATCGTATCTATATCGAGAAAGATGCAAGACCTGTTCGCCAACCACAGAGAAGACTCAATGAGGACCTAATTGGAACTTACCATTCCAAATTTCAACCGACGCCTCAGACACAGCAATCGGTGCAGTTTTGGGTCAAGAAGAAGAGAAAAGACCATACGCTATCTATTACATCAGCAAAAATTTGGCTCCGGCTGAATTAAATTACACTGTCACCGAAAAAGAATTTTTAGCTGTGATACATGCTATTAATAAGTTTAGACACTATATTACAGGCTATCCCGTTATTTTGTATACAGACCATTCTGCTATTAGGTATTTAGCAAACAAGCCTGTTACAAATGGAAGAATAACCAGGTGGTTGATCTTGTTACAGGAATTTGACATTACAATCAGAGACCGACCAGGGAAGGAGAACCCTGTAGCTGATTTTCTTTCACAAATACCAAAATCAGTTGAAACAGCAGCAGTTGAGGACCAATTCCCAGATGAACACTTATTTGCTGTCGCTGTTCAGACTCCCTAGTACGCTGATGTGGCTAATTATCTCGCAGTAGGTAAGCCTCCAAAACATTTAACTCCCAATGAACGGAAACAGATCGTCCAGAAAAGCAATCGATTTTCGTGGGTTGGGGGCTATCTGTTTCACACAGGCGCAGATATGGAAATCAGAAGATGTATTCGAGAAGACGAAATCTTTGATATCTTGAAAGCCTGCCATGACGGGCCATGTGGAGGACATTTCGCTGAACGCAGAACAACACACAAAGTATTACAAACGGGATATTACTGGCCTACAATTTTCAAAGATGCCAAAAAATTTGTCCAGGCCTGTGATAGTTGTCAGCGTGTAGGACGACCTGGCCCAGCAGACGAAATGCCTTTGCGGCCTCAATTAGTGATCGAACCTTTCGAACGCTGGGCTCTGGACTTTGTCGGACCCATCAACCCCCCATCAAACCAAAAAACCTACATTTTGGTGGCAACTGAATATGTTACCAAATGGGTTGAGGCGGAGGCATTACCCAGAGCTACAGAGGAGTCGGTAATACAGTTCTTGTTCCATTTGTTTGTACGTTATGGTCTTCCAAGGGAAGTGGTTACAGATGGAGGACCACAATTTGTGGGACATAAATTAGCTGCAACACTCAATAACCATCACATCCACCACAAAATTACTACCCCATACCATCCGCAGGCAAATGGGCAAGTCGAGAACAGTAATAAGATAATAGAGTCAATTTTGACAAAAACTGTTGCCTCACACCGCCGCGATTGGGCCGCCCGACTACCGGAGGCACTGTGGGCTTATCGAACCACATGGAGAAGTACCACCGGCTATTCACCATATCACTTAGTGTTTGGAAAGCAACCCATTTTTCCTATAGAATTTGAGATCCAAACCCTGCGAACTGCCCAAGAAGTCGGATTGGATTTAAGTGAAGCACAGAAAAATCGATTACAGCAAATTAATGAGTTGGACGAAACAAGGCTTGCTGCATTACAGAATACAACACTCATCCAGCAACAGCGAGCCAAGTGGCATGATGCGCTCATCAAAAACAAGATATTTCACGAGGGAGACTGGGATCTGTTATATGATTCTAGATTTCAGGATTTCCCGGGGAAGCTTCAGACTCGATGGTTGGGACCATACGAGATTCAAAAAGTCCATGACAATGGGACCCTTACTTTGATTACAATCGATGGATCTGGATATACATTTAAGGTAAACGGCCACCGAGTTCGTCTGTATCGCAAACCGCTCACTCGGGAATCATTTTGCCAGCAGCTACGCCAAGATACTAACATCAAGATGATGGGAGAGGAAGCAAAAACTTCCCCCCCTATAGATTGGTAAGCAGTTCATTCTTTATTACCACATTTTGTATATAAGATTGTAAATTTTGTATATATGTTTCGAGTGCGTGTTTTCGTTGTTCCTTTTCAAAAGGAACAGCACTTGCGTGTTTTGCTGTTCCTTTTCAAAAGGAACAGCACTCTTGAATTTTTGCTGTTCCTTTTCAAAAGGAACAGCACTTTTTGCTGTTCCTTTTCAAAAGGAACAACACGTGTGTGTTTTGCTGTTCCTTTTCAAAAGGAACAGCACTTGTGTGTTTTGCTGTTCCTTTTCAAAAGGAACAGCACTTGTGTGTTTTGCTGTTCCTTTTCAAAAGGAACAGCACTTGCGTGTTTTGCTGTTCCTTTTCAAAAGGAACAACACTCTTGAATTTTTTTGCTGTTCCTTTTCAAAAGGAACAGCACTAGTGTGTTTTGCTGTTCCTTTTCAAAAGGAACAACACCTGCATGTTTTGCTGTTCCTTTTCAAAAGGAACAGCACCCTTGAGTTTTTGCTGTTCCTTTTTCAAAAGGAACGACACCCTTGAGTTTTTGCTGTTCCTTTTCAAAAGGAACAGCACTTTTGAATTTTTGCTGTTCCTTTTCAAAAGGAACAGCACCTTTGAATTTTATTCCTTTTTAGAAGGAGCAACATTTGTGTGTTTTTTTCAGTTCTTTTTTTAGCAAGCAGCATTTGAGTGCTTTTGTTATCTTAGGACATTGCATCAAAAGAACCCTCCCACCTTCCCTTGTAAGAAAGAAATAGTATGCCCTCGTCCTATCTATAAGAAGAAAGCGTTGTCCATCCTTTTCCTGAGGCCATAAGTAGCAGCTATATATGCAACAAATATAAAAGGCATGATATATCGAGATCAGCACATCATAAATCGCTATCTATAACAGCCCTAGTATTGATGCAACAGAGGAAGGATCCATACACTCATCATTTTTTCAGCCATAAGTCTCACCTCCTCTGCCCTGTTGGAAAACTTCATCATGTTACGTTCCTACAATTTTCTTTATTATTACTTGGAAATAAGAATAGAAAATTTATATCTTCCTATTGGGATAACAAGACTTCTTCCGCCATTCCCACTCTTAAGGAGGGCTGAACCACCCTTATGTGTAACTATACAAGAGCAAAAGTCCATCTCAAAAGAAAAAAAGCAAAAGCAAAATCAAAAGAAATTATTTGTCAAATGCAGGATAGGGGGTTTCATTAAAGAACCAACCTACTATGATCATAAGATTGGAAGCGAAGTGGCATTCCCATCATGGCCACCACACCAGGGATATGGTCCAACAGGTTCATTATATAAACAAACCTTGGAACAGGGGGTCTCATCACGAGCCAGCCTGCCCACGTTTCGCGCCTCTCTGGTGAATGGCGTCATGGTTATCTGGTTACCAAGCCAGCATGATGGCCTGCATGTTGACAAGAATTGCTCTTCAAAACTACACAAAGGACTATGGTTCCGAGGTGAAATAAACAACTCTGCCACGGTTATAAACATCGGTCGGCAGCAGAGCTCTGTTAATGGTATTGGAGTCAAAACATATACACCAATTTGGATCTTATTAAATATTTCTTTCTATCCTCGTAATAATTATATCTTACACCTTAATGGATACGTCACATGAACATCTATCATTACCAATTATGGCAAAGGTATTGACTATGACTATCTCAGACTTTCCATGAGTGCTAGACGTCCTATCCTTATGTTCTGCATCACATCACGAAGGCTTATGTTAAACGCGATCTATCTGTCGCATCGATCTCGGTATTTCTTTGTCTAATCTGAAACATGGCAAAACTTTATAAGCTGTTCCATTATGACTCGGTGATGGGATGACCGCCTTCTTCTATTTGACGGCTGAGGCAGCCTATCATTTCGCGCGGGGGGGAGGTGACTTCATTACTCCGCCGGCCACGTGTTAACACATCATTCGGAAATGATATGATACGAAGGTACGATATGCGTTAACGGCATGACAATGCTATTTTTTGCAAAAGTTGTTATTTATGATCAATTATTCATGCATGCTCTGTGTCTTTTCTTTTTTGCCGCAATTACGTTCTTTGCATTGCTGTTCCATCTAGACCCTGAAACAGAACCATGGGGGGAAAGTCTATCAGAAGCGAGCCGAGCGAGCTCGTAGTCTCCGAAGCCGCTCGGAAGATCTTAGAAAAGGCAGGGTGGTTAACTTATTTTGGCCGCCTGCGCAAATCAAACGAAATAGTGGCCATGGAATTCCTGCAGAATTTGCAGGAAGAACACTTAGTGGTAGATGGGAAGCAGATAGCAGTCACGAAGGAAATAATCGCGGAAGTAACCGGATTACCAGACTCAGGTCCAATATGGACGACAAATAAAGAAAGACTGCAAAAGATCATAGAAATCTTCCAAGATGAAGGGCAGAAGCTGACAGTGAAGGGAAAAGGAGTGCTGCCGGCAACACTGGGAGAACCTTGGAGTGAACTGGCAAAGGTAGTACAGAGCTACATCACCTGCGAAGGACGAAAAGATGTGGTAAGGCCGCGTCACCTTAAGCTCTTAGCTGTGTTAAAAGGAAAATGTGCTGTGAATCTCCCTGCATTGTTAAATTCATTGCTGCATGATGCCTCTCGGAGCCTGAAAAAGGCACACCATGAAGACGCAGTGGTTAGCCACCACGGGTTAATCCGCCTGATAGTGACATACAGTCTCGCTCAGCAGCAGAGTAGCTGGCGGGAACTTATTACAGCAATTGGAGGGGAAGCAGCATCACCATCCCCAAAGGCGAAGCACCCCGCTAGCACCTCTGAAACACCTAAAAAACCCAGAGAATCGCCAAAACCTAAGCAACCCTCGGGCACAACCGAGCAAACGAAGAAACGCATAAAGCTGGGGAAACAAAAATGTACCCCTAAAGCAACTAGACATGCAGAAAAACGTAAGGAATTGCCCGAAGAAAGACGTGCTACCTTAAAGCGAAGGTATTCCTCTGGCACGCCAGAACAGTTTGAAAAACGCAGAAAGGTGGAGGTGGAAGAACAGGTGGCCAGCACACCCAAACAGCCCGAGAGGCCTAGAAAGTCAGCTCGGTTGGCAAAGATAAGAGGTAGGCTGGAAAAAATCCAGCCAAACATTGACCAGCCGATTGAAATAATAGAGGAACCTCCAGCGCCAGAACAAATACCTGGGGAAAACGTGGGACAAACAGAGAACGAAGTAGAAGCTGAAGAAGGAAATAAGAATGATGACTCTGCGGCCGAGACCAGCTATCCAGAGGCAGCTACTGAGCAGCCAATTCAGGAGAAGGAGATGGAACAATTGGGGGGTAGCCATCCGCAAACCCCTGTGGAGGAAGAAGAGTTGGCCACCATCTTGGCCAGCCTTAGAGGTTATCCTTCACCCTCCAGTCCGGCAGAGCCTCCCGAAGGACCCTCTGAGGAAGAGACGCGTGAAGAATTGCATGATGGAATGGCAGGGGAAGAAAACCCCCCTGTCGTTGACAAAGAAAATGTGAATACCAATCAGGAACAAGCCGTTCCCAAAACTCCAGGAGGAGATCCACCTGCTGATGCCATGGAGGATGAAAATGTTTGTCGGGAACAGGATGTTCCCCGAATGACAGAAGAAACCCTCGATGAAAGCAGAGCAGAACTGAGGGCCGCCCATGTGGCCACAGCCGAGGCAAGAGAAATTACGAAGTTGAGAAGAAAACAGCAGAAATTGCTGAATATTATAGGCCAGCTTCGGCAGAAAATTCGAAGTCTGAAAGCCAGTTTGAGAATAAGGAGGACTGTAAGAAGAAAAAGAAGGACAAATACAGCTGGGTCCTGTCAGAGGAGAAGGCAGAGCACCTATAGGCATCTAGTAGGTCGATACTCTGCCAGCGAACCTGCAGCTGTTCCAATTAATACTAAGGAACAAAATGCTGTTCCATCTGGAATAGAACACCAGAATGTCGTTCCTATTGACATAGAGGAGCAGGCTGATATTCCAAACAGCCCATTAGAACCAACGGTCGTTCCAATTAAAACAGAGCCACAAGACGACATCGCATTTACAGAGGGACCACCGTACCCCTTTATACATGTCAAGAAGGAAGGGGAAAATAGAGCAGTTCACACTGAGACACCACCTTCAGGGAAAATTAAGTGACGAAATGTGAAGGTCCAGGCGAAATTTCCTGCCTCCAAGGAATCATGGGAAAGGGATCCAAAAACTAAGGCCTTGCGCCACGAGATAAGACAGGCCCAACAGGAGGCTGAACAGCTACGGGAACAAATGATCCCTCGAAAGAAATATGAGGAGCTGCAACAGGAAGTTGAGCAGAGGATTCCTCGAGAAAAATACGAAGAATTGCAGCAGAGGGCTGAGCAGTTAGAGGAACAAAGGATCCCTCTGGAAAAACATGAAGAACTGCAACAGCAGCTGAGAAACATGAGTCAATCGGAGAGTCAGGCTTTTGAAGGATGGCAGAAGGAACAGGAAAAGGTTGCTAAGGTAACACGTCGACTAGATGCTGTTATTAAACAATTGGACACTGTATGTTCGTTGTATGATGATGTTTTGACTTGCAGGGCCCCCGCGAAGAATTATGCTTTATTCCTCCTTGAAAGATACTTAAAATTGAAAATAAAAGCTGTCAGGGCAGGTGCCCCCATTCAGATTAATACTGTTAATGATTTCATTGATTGTTGCAAACATTATGGGGTTAAGGTCCAACGATTATTATGCGAATTTTATTTGCACAATATGGTGCTTGAGCAAAAAACTGACCTAAACCCTGGTCCCTTTGTGGGGGATATACAGCTGCAAGCCTTTGTTTCATTCGGGGTCAATCAGTTAAAGTGGCTCAGGGCTTACAATGCCTTTCAGAGGCAGGAGCACAGCCTAGATCTATGGGTCAGGGCTGAGCCTCAAGATCCAGTTCGCCTATGGCAATCACACAAAAGCCTTATGAGAAACCCTGGCGTTATAGAACTACTAGGACCCATGCATGAGGAGTTGATCCGAAATAGCTTAGAATACTTCCTGGTTATTAAAGATTCCGCCTTGGAGGCTGCCAAATTCCGTTATCGGATTTCCACCCCAAGCGTCCAGCTCAGGGAGCCCTTCAAATACGAGAACTTTGAGCTGGCTGCTGAACGATTGCCCTTTTATGGCCAGTGCATTCTGCAAGCTGGACCATCATGGTTAGGATATCGGTTCCGTAGCCCAATTATCTGGCACCCTGCACCGGGGTACCAGGCCTTGTATAATATGCCTGCAGATCAGTTGCATTACTTCTTTGATAATCTGGTTGCCTATCATGGTTGCAGACCCCCTCATGAAGTACCCTCTCCAGCCTATTCTCTTACTGCTCTCCATGTTAATTATAACGTTTTCATGAGGCCATGAAACAGAGTAAGTCGGGGGGTGTGTAGAGCATTGGGAAGGTATGTTTTAATAAATAATTTAGTGATGTTTTAAGCAATAGTTGTAATCTTTTCTTTATTATAAGGTAGGGAAAACGCAATAAGAACGAGTCCAAAATGATCCAATCACTAATAGTTGTCTTCTCTACGCAGGGAAAGGTAAAAGCAGGAAAGCGCAACGCAAAACGAGAATTTGATGAGAAGATAACGGCTGTCCCTCCAATTCTAAATAAGGTTCAGACCAGGTCGAGTAAATCAAGGAAGATCAGTCCGGAACGAGACGAAGGACTGCCAGTTCAGAAATACAGGCCGAGTAAAGGAAGGCGTTAACAGTTTAGCGGATCACTCAGGATCTTTGATCCTGAGGGATCGCTACGTTCAATCGTTTTGTCGCCTGGAGAACTCCGTCGTTGATTGTATAAAAGGGGGGCAGCATTGGAAATTAAGGGGATTTATTTTTTGTATCTTTAACTTTCTGTTCACGGATTTTACTGTTAGTTGAACTCAGACTATTGAGTCTATCTGAAACTTAGTTTTGTACTCTCATTGATGAGTTAATATAATATCTTTGGTGTTAATTTCTCCCTGCGTCTGAAGTAGTTTACGGCAGTGCGCCATTGGAAGCTTCGGGCCCGGCTCCAACGGACACTGGCTGATTGTACCATTACAATTCTGCTTTGTGTGGTTTGTTTCTTATAATCTGTTATGATTGCATGTCGTCTCATACTTATTCACCTGTAGCTTTCCTGTTATAAATCTCTGTAACAAGTTCATATCATACTTTCAGGATTCTTCGCATACTGTTGATCTGAGTTGTTTGCATCAATTACAGAATTCATAAGTAGAATATTTCAGCTACAGGTGATTGGAGTAATGGACTATTGGTGATTATTGCAGATCGTGTATATATGATTGACGTTTCCTGTCTTTAATGATTTGCTGTTCCATTTGATATGTATATGATTGACGTTTACTGTCTTTAATAATTTGATGTTCCATTTGATTAAGCTGCAAACTTGTATAAACGATTGCTTTCCCTTTGTATGTAAGTGTGTGCCAAGGATTGGAAGTGTTGACCTCGCGAGACTTAGTTTCTTTACTGCCGTTCCATTTACTGCCGTTCCTTTTATTGCTGTTCCATTTCTGAAGTTGCTGTTCCATTCTGTTTTCTTGCTGTTCCTTTCGCTTGCATTTATTGAAGTGGCATGAGAGGAGGGTCAAGGCTGTTGTGAGATACAGCAGACGCTATAATGCTCCCAGATCATGATCCATACTCCTTCATCAGTTTCTAGGGGGATAGGTTACTAATTCCATACCCTCGACCGACGAAGTTGCTGCGTGTGTGATTTCTTTATGCAAAAGTAATTTAGCGTAGCTTAGCATCCGTTTACTCTTGTATTCTTTAGATCTATACTACGAATCATTATCCTGACAAATAGCCTCAAATTGAGATATCCTTTACAATAACAAAACGCTCCCGGATTGACTTGTAATGTGAGATAACTAGAGGTGAAAAAGACCCTTGTTACAGCTCCAAAAAAGGAAGACCTCCTACAAAATCCATAGAAACACTCTCCCATGGATGTGAAGGTACTGGAAGTGGTGTGTACAATCCTATCTTCCTATTACTAGGTTTACTGACCGCACACAATGAACAACCTCTAACAAAATGTGGTGCACTTTCAAGCATACAAGGCCAGTAAAAATACCTCTGAAGATTTGCCATTTTTTTACTTACACCGAAATGTCCAGCAATAAGAGAAGTGTGAGCTTCATTTGTGACATTTACTCTCTCTCCTTGTGGAACACAAAGTTTTCCCAAATGATACAACAGATTATCATGAACATCATAGTCTAATTCTTCAACTTGGTGGCCTTGACTCAAGTTTAAATATACCTCTTGAAAGTCAGCATCATGTGCATATTGCTCAACATAACTTTCAGGCAAAACAGAATGATTCTTGAGTAAAATGGTTGCATTAACAATTGGTCTAGAAAGAATATCAACAACTCTGTTATAAATACCTTTCTTGTACCTAATTACCAAGTGGAATTGTTGTAAGAATCCCATCCAATGAAAGTACCTTGATTGCTAAATTTTGTTTAAGATTGTAGATATTGCAAAGGTTGATGATCGGTGTGAATAATGGTTTCTTTTCCCATCAAGTAATGCTTCCATTTCTTCACACTTTGCACCAATGCATAAAGCTCTTTATCATACGTAGGATAATTAATAACAACACCATTAAAAATGCCAGAATGAAATGAAATGGGCTTACCATGTTATAAAAGAATTGCACCCATGGTGTAGTTACTTGCATCTGTTTGTATTTCAAAGGGTTGTTTCAAGTTCGAAAATGCTAAAAGTGGGGCTGAATTGAACTTTTGTTTTAAAGCATCAAATGCTTTTTTTTGTTTTCCTCCCCTCTGGAAGACAACCTTCACGTTGTTCAAAGCATGTAGTGGAGCTGCTATGGAAGAGAAATTGGCGATGAACTTCCTCCAATACTACGCTGCTCCCAAAAAAACTCCTTATTTTTGTGATTGATTTGGGTATTGGCCAATTCACAATGACTAGGACTTTATAGGGGTCAATCTTCAACTCACCTCCTCCAACTATGTGGCCCAAATACACTAAGGAAGTTTTCCCGAATTCACATTTAGACATATTCAAAAATAATTGTTCTTTTCTCATGACATCCAAAACTTTCTTCACATGCTTGACATGCTCTTCTCATGATTTGTTGAATATCAAAATATTATCTAAATAGACAATTACAAACTCATCAAGAAAGGATCTTAAAACATCATTCATAATTCTCATGAATGTAGTTGGAGCATTGCAAAGACCGAAAGGCATAACCAACCACTCAAACAATCCTTGTTTGGTTTTAAAAGAAGTCTTCCAAATATCCTCCTAAGCTATTCTAACTTGATGATATCCACTTCTCAAGTCTAATTTAGTGAAATATTTTTCATTCTTCAGCTGATCTAGCAAATCATCTATTCTAGGCAGTGGGTATCGATTTTTTATTGTAATCTTATTCAAAGATCGATAATCTACACACATGTGCCAGGTTCCATGTTTCTTGGGTACCAAAACAATTGGTGAACCACATGGCGAAGTAGAGAGAATAATTACACCTTTATCTAACAATTCCTGGACTTGTTTCTTAATTTCTAAACTTTCCAGAATTGGCATTAGAGAAACACTGATATTTGGAAGTGGATAGTCTTGTTGTAGCTTAATTTCGCGTTGAATTCCCCTTTTTGGTGGCAATCCCTTTGGTTCTTGAAACATGTCTCCATATTTATTGACCACATCAACCAATTCATATTTCAGCTTCATGTCACAGCCTACAAAGGATTCATGCTCAGCGTCATTCTTTTACTTGATCATAAGGAGCGCGATATTCTTGCTCGAATTGACCAGTCGCTTCATTTGCCCTGCTCTTGCCAAAAATAGATTAAGCTTTCTGTGATGGGATCTCACAATATACTCCACTCCATCTTTGAAAACATGATATTTTTTCTCAAATCTATGGAAAACAGATTTCCTATAATACAAATATGGGCTTCCCAACACAATCCCATAAATATCTAATGGCACAACGTCTAATTCGACTTCATCAATGACATTGGCAGTGATTGCAAACCTGAAAACACATTTCCTTGTGACCTGAAGATTTTCATCCTTGGTTATCCAACCCAACGGATATGGTTTATGATGAGGCACGGTTTCCAGATTCAACTTCTTGACCAAGTCCATAGAAATTAAATTTCCTTGATATCCACTGTCAAACAACGTATCAATCTTGGTGTGTTCGGAAATAATTCTGATATGGAAAAACTCAATTATGTTTTCCTCATTTAAAGCATTATTGGATTTATTTGCTACACTAGTGCTTGCCACGACTTCCTCTTTGCTTGATTTTTCCACGACTTTTCCTTTAGTGATTGTGGCTGCAATCTTTGCTTCATCACCTGAGTCGGAACCCAAGTCTTGTTGTACAACAACGTTTGTCTTATGTTTCCCTTTATTGTTATATTTCTTCAGTCATAATTCTGGATGAAGCTTCCAACAATGCGCTTCATCATGGCCCTCTTTGGAACAATTCTTGCACATGAGTTTCTCCCCTTCTTTCTTAACAAAAGCATTTTTCTTTTGCTTTCCTTTTTATTTCTTCCCTTTTTCACCAGTCTAGATTGGCTT
Source organism: Pinus tabuliformis (assembly GCA_031772625.1). Classification (NCBI taxonomy): domain Eukaryota; kingdom Viridiplantae; phylum Streptophyta; class Pinopsida; order Pinales; family Pinaceae; genus Pinus; species Pinus tabuliformis. Next base: position 567,398,845 of record CM062808.1, on the reverse strand, counting down.
CTTCTTACCTTGTTCTTGTACATTTTTCCCTCTTGCTTTGAAGTGTGTAGCTTGAACAAATATCTCATCAAGATTCATGGGATTAAACATAAGAATGGTATGTTGAAGATAGCTATGCAAACCTTCTATATATTTCAACAAAGTATCTTCTGAATGAAAGTCTACTCCTAGCATAAGAGCTCTTCTCCTAAACTCTTGAGTACACTCTTGCACATTTTTACCTAACTTTTTTCATATGGGCTAAAAGGTAAAATTGTCTTTTTATAGCGGCAATGAAATCAGACCAAGTAATAGAGATCTTACGATGTTTCTTGATCTCGTCTTGAGTCCTTGCTTCCCACCAAATGAGTGTTGCACCCTCCATTCTCAATGAATCCAACTAAATTTTGATATCATCCTCTTGAAGGTTCTGAATTCTACAATAAACCTCCAATTGATGAATCCAATTATCCAGCTTCTCTGAATTCACTTTGCCATTGTACATAGGCAACTCGAATTTAACATCAAGATTTAGAAAAGGTGATTTACCAGTTCATTTTGCATAATGATAATGAGTATGAGTATGGATTGTCATAGTTGAAGAGGGTGAAGATGATTTTGAAGTAGAAGATGAAGAAGATGGTGGAGAGGATGGAGGTTTGTCTCCATTCCCATTGCCTCCTTTTCCATCTCCTCAAGAGCCTTCTCCTTTAGGAGGTTTGGAACTCTCTCCTTGTAACCTGTTGTTCCTCTCTTCATAGAGGACCTTCACCATCTCCGTCATATCAAAGAAAGCCTTTCTGAATGTCTTATCATCTTTTGTCATTTTTGTAGGTTCTCCTTCATGAGACATGGTCTCTGAAAACTCAACTGCAACTTTTGCAACTTGAGGATGTACTGGTGTAGAAGACTTTGGCAACCTTGCTCTTCTTCCCCTTGAGCCAACTATATGGCTTTCAACCCACTTCTCTTCTCCTCTTTTGATTTTTAACCTTGTAAGCATGACATAAACTTGAAAACAATTAAATCCTTCTTTCACAAAGCAAATCTAGTAAGCAAAAACCATTGCTTTGATACCAAATTAATTTGAAATGGAGAAAATTAGTAATGTTGTGTTACTTCCCCATTCAAATTAAAACCCAAGATGCTTATCATTTTCTTATCAAGTGCCAAAGGATTCAATACTTTTGCTTAATTAACTCATTCCCATGAGAGTTTCTTATGTAAATGTTAGAAACAATTTAACATAAAACATATGTTGAACAACAACAAAATATCAACAAAGAACATCAAAATGCAACACACAACACAGAGATTTGATGAGGAGTTCACCCCTTCTAGGCAACATCTCCTTAGTCCAGCCTCCAATGCTTGGTCCTCTCTATATTGCTCAAATTACAACAAAAGTGTGTTTACAATGCTCAAATGTCTCTAAAACTTGTCTCAATGAGTTCATAATCCCCAAAACTGCTAGAATTGACTCTTTTTGCATCCAATTTGGATAAGAACTGAAGAAGTTATGACTTCTCCCAGTTCTTCCAGTATTTGTTCCACAAAATGCTCTAAAATCTTACCAAAAACCACATTTTTTCTCCAAAATCCACTGGCAGAGCGAGAAATTCACTGCACTACAGGCCATAACATGTCAGTCGTATCAAAAATCGCAACCGGCTAGTGTTTGCAAGTGGAAGATCTTGTTAACACAGCAAAAACGTTGAGATTGTGATATTGTCGGACCCAACAAAACTTAAACTGTTACATATAAAATCTCGCATCTCGGGTCTTATCGCTCATCGCAATCAATGAGTGTTTGCAAGTGGAAGGTCTTGTTAACACAGTGAAACGTTGTGATTGCGATATCGACATATCCGATGGGAACTTAAATTGTTACATATAAAATCCCGCATCCGAGGTCTTATCGCTCATCATAATCGGTGAAGAACTAGCGTTAGTCTTTAGTGGGACTTGTGTTTTCCTGCGATATGAAATTGCGATATCACATTGCAACCCAACCTGTCGGGGGCCAATTTCCATAATACAAGTCCATCTGCAATTTGTGATTGCGATTAGATCGTATTGCAACCTGTCTGCGTCGAGGCCGATTCTTTAACCTGAACCACTTATCGCTATGATATGCGATATGCGAGGGCCAATGGCGGGCTACCACTTGGCCTCTCCTCATTCGCTGAAGACCTTGCCACATCATCCCAATCTTGCTATGTAGACAAGTCAAACTTGAACTTTTACTTTCTCTAACTTCTGCATACGAACTTGGATTTGAGTGTCATTTGCACCATTGGATTCAAAATGATGAGCTCTTCAATATGAAGCTAAGTTTGAAAAGATTCTGACACTTTGCTTTTGAGCATAATTCTGAGCACTTGATCACTTTCTCTCCACCTTTCTCTCTCTATTTCTTTATTCTTACCTCCCTCTCTCCCTGATCCAAGTGGCTCCAGAGACACACACAGGACAAAGAGGGCTTATGGAAGCTCAAAAATCAAATTGATCAGAATTATTTTGAACTAGGACCAGAGCGTAGATCTTGTTGTCCTGATCATAGCAGTGTGAACAGTTCGTCAATCCAAGCTCATATGAGGGAGAACGAGCCAGTCAAAATTTTGTTCAAAATTGGACTGTGGGCCAGGTTTAAGCGTCCTACTATTTGACCGACTCCGGGGCATGAAACCTATCTCTTGAAAGCGGGCGAATTTGTTGGATATTTAATTTGTCTAATATCCCTTATATTAGACAAATTAAGAAATGACTCTTATATATATATATATATATAGATATATAGATATAGGTGGCGGGCCATCACCCCCACCACCTCCACCGGACCCAATTTTAATTATAGAAAACAAATTTTTATTTAAAAATTGGGCTGACAGGCCGTGACCCCCGCTGGCCCCAACCTTCATAATAAATTAATATTAAAAGTGGGACGACAGGCCATGACCCCCGCCAACCCTCCAACCTCCCACTATATAACAAAATCTATGTAAAGGGGTGGGCGGGCCACCTTCGGTGGACCCGGACCACACCCCAAATACCTCTCCATTAATGTTGTCATGTTAACTGTGGAGCCGTTGGGGATTGAACCCGCTCAGCCCACGTGGGTCGACCCCCACCGGGTGGCCCCGTATGGCATACACAAAAACCATAGCCAACACATTAATACAACCCAAATCCACCGTATTATTTTGATGTGACAAATCCATGCCGTTCAAACAAATTGCGAAAAAAATATATGCGGATTATGTGGGGAGGCGACATTTGATCCCCCGACCTCTCCTTAACCAATTTCCATATTTCACCAACGCGCCAACCAACTTCCTTGGTAAACTCCGCCCATGTTTTTACATATAAACCCTTCATTTTCTTAGTGTGCATGAAAATCGAGACATAATTTTTTTATTAATTAATTTATAGGTAGAACCATGATCCTGAAAAAAGAGCAGGCGAAACCATGATTGAGCGAAATTTTCAAGAGGGGGAAATTTTGCCAATGTCCAAATTGGACAAACTTTATGTCTATCCTACACCTCCCAGCGACACGAATCTGATGGCACAGTCAAAATTTTGATCTGAGCAATAGATCTTCAGATTACCCAGAGGAGGGAATCTTTGAGGAATTTAGGGGGAATCTAAAAAATTCCTTAAGCCCCAGATTTTCACTTTTCTCAATATTCAGAAATTTGACAGTCGATTTTGCACTATTCGATGCCAAAAATCTGATGGTGCATTCAGATTTCCCATTTGATCATTTCATGCTTCATCCACTTTTCAAAGTGGAGTGCAGGTGTCAACATTCAACGTGCGAGCAGTTATTTCTTGAGATTCGACGCTACGAGATTGATGGTACGTCCAGCTTTAGCAGTTTGACATCCTTTTCTTTAGATGGCCCTAAGATGTGAGGTATATGAAGTGTGTTGATGTACTTCTTTTTTCTATGAGATGCATTATGCTACACAGATCCATGTTTGATGTTTGATGTGGGATCCTGTTTTCTTATTTATTTCATGATTCTTGCTTGATGTGATGCGAAATCATCTGTGGGATGTACTCGTTGTCATGATTCATCATGTTTTGTTTGAGATCCTTTGTTGTTATGTTGATGGGATACTTATGTGTCGCCATTTATGTTTGCATTGAGATCCCTTTTATGCCATATTGGCGGGTTGCTCATTATCCTCATGCATGAGTTTGGTTCATACTAATAGGAGTCCTTTTTGAATGAGAGTTCCTGCAGCAAAACATCTCTTGGAGCGACTCCTACATGAGGGCATTTTCCTTGTATGATAGCGATGTCACCACCTATGTACATCATCACTGTTGACAATACTTAATGCAGCGGCCTACACCATCTTGACACCGGGGCCTGAAGACATAGTCCATCCTAGACGAACTTCATTATCAACGTTTGTTATTTTATGTTGTTGATGGTTGTCATGTTTCTTCTTATTTACAACATGCATTTATGTTCCTTTATGCTATTTTAAATGCAATTTTAATCACATCATGAAAGTAAAATATCTTGGTTAAATCCGGGAGTTGAGTCAACTTGGATCAAGTTTGGTATCAGAGCAGTCTTTGCATGGATGTGAATTGCAAGTGTGAACAATGGAACGTGCAGCGACAGAGGATGAAAAAGTGATGTACAAGACCATGCTCAAAATTTCCCAAAGGGTGGAAATAATGTATGAAGCTCTACAAAAAGAGACAAAGGAAAAGGAGCGATTGCAGCTTCAGTTGCGAGCCACGGAAGAGGCCCTGGAAGAACTGAAGCACAACAAACAAAATCTTCAAACAAAGAACGTTGAATTGAAGATGCTTCTACATGAAGAGAAAGAGGAAAAACAGAGTTTGCTACAACAGCTGCAAGCTAAGGACGAGGCCTTGGAAAAGCTGCAGCATGACCCATGTGAGGTAAAAAGTAATTCTCTAAATTCATGTATGTGTCCTGATGATGATTTCGCTATTTTTGAAAATCATACCACAGGAATTGGCTCCAAACTATTGAAGAAAATGGGTTATGAAGGAAAATGCTTGGGCATTAATGGCCAAGGCATTGTCAACCCCATCAAAGTAGAAGAATTACCCCATCAGGCAGGACTTGGGTATGTCAGGAAGGAAGTTGGGGAATGCGCCAAGACAGACAATGAACCACCAACAATAGATGATGAGCAGCCCTCATCAGTTCTTTCCAAATCAACAGAGGAGGTAAAATATGTTGATTTCCTTTCAGTTTTGTTCTCACATGGTATGATTTCTGTTGGAGATGTGGAGATACCAATTATAGGGACAAACATGAGGCTCCTTACCAGGATGAGGTACAAGGAGGAAAAAGAACTTGGTGTTAATAACCAAGGCATAACTCAACCATTATAGGTTGTGTAGAGACCTCAATTTGCAGGATTGGGATACACCAAAGGAGAATGCTCAAAGGTGTCAGATTCTTCCGAGATATCATTGAAATCATCAAGGAAAGAGAATGATGGGAACACCTCACCATCATCCCATGGTAGTGGCCATTACAGGGAGAGAGCTCAGGCAAGCTCTTATCACCATAATGACACCAGAGACGGCAAGGAAAGGTATAACTAGTTTCGATATTCGAATGTTCATTTTGATTATAATCATGTTGTTAATGATAAACATAAATCAAGCATCGAAAAACATGTACCTTTTGTGGATTACATAACCATACATTTTCTAAGTGTTGGAAAAGAATGGCAACACAGAAAAGGAGGAGGCATGAACAACCCATTCACATTGATAAGTGAAACATGGTTTATAGATATGTTAGCTTGTCACGGAACCATGACCCTAAAAAAAGAGCACGCAGAACCATGATTGAGCAAAATTTTCAGGAGGGTGAAATTTTTCCAGTGTTCAAATTGGACAAACTTTATGTCTTTCCTACACCTCTCAGTGACACGAACCTGATGGCGCAGTCAGAATTTTGATTTAAGCAGCAGATCTTCAGATTACACGGAGGAAAGAATATTTGAGGAATCTAGGGGGAATCTAAAAGATTCCTTAAGCCCCAGATTTTCACTTTCTCAGAATTCAGAAATTTGACAGTCAATTTTTCACTATTCGATGCCATAAATCTGATGGTGCATTCAGATTTCCCATTTGAGCATTTCATGCTTCATCCACTTTTCAAAGTGGAGTGCAGGTGTCAGCATTCAATGTGCGAGCAATCATTCCATGAGATTCAACGCTGCGAGATTGATGGTACGGCCAGCTTCAACAATTTGACATCCTTTTCTTCAGATTGCCCTAGGATGTGAGGTATATGAAGTGTGTTCATGTACTTCTTTTTGCTATGAGATGCATTGTGTTGCACAAATCCATGTTTGATGTTTGATGTGGGATCTTGTTTTCTTATTTGTTTCATGATTCTTGCTTGATGTGACGTGAAATCATCTGTGGGATGTACTTGTTGTCATGATTCATCATGTTTTGTTTGAGATCTCTTTGTTGTTATGTTGATGGGATACTCATTTGTCGCCATGTATGTTTGCATTGAGATCCATTTTATGCCATGTTGGTGGGATGCTCATTATCCTCATGCATGAGTTTAGGTCATAATGATAGGAGTCCTTTTTGAATGAGAGTTCCTGCAGCGGAACATCTCTTGGAGCCACTCCTGCGTGAGGGCATTTTCCTTGTATGATAGCGACGCCACCACCTATGTACATCATCACTATTAACAACACTTAAAGCAGCAGCCTACACCATCTTGACACCAGGGCCCGGAGACGTAGTCCCTCCTGGATGAACTCCATTATCAATGTCTTGTTATTTTATGTTGTTGATGGTGTCATGTTCCTTCTTCTTTACAACATGAATTTAGATTCCTTTATGCTATTTTAAATGCAATTCTAATCACATCACAAAATTAAAAGATCTTGGTTAAATCCGGGAGTTGAGTCAACTCGGATCACTCCCCCTCCAACTCCATCTCTCTTTCCCTCCCTCTCTCTCTCTCTCTCTAACTCTGTTACTATATCCTTCCCTCTCTCCTCTCTCATTCTCTCGCCCATTTTCACCCCAAACATACACACTCTCTCTCCATCTCTCCCTTGTAACTCCCCCTCTCTCTCCACTTCTCACTCTCTATGTATTTCTTTTTCCCTCCCTCTCTCCTCTCTCTCAAGTCCGCTCTCTCGTACTTCCTCTCTCCCCCTTTCTCTCCTACCTCCCTCTCTCTTCCTCCATCACTCTCTCTCTTTACCCTTCAATCCTCTCTCTTCCCCCATCACTCTCCTCCTCTCTCTCAAGTCTTGTCTCTCATTCTTCCTCTCTCTCCCTCTCTCTCTCTCTCTCTTCCCCCATCGCTCTCTCTCTCTCTCTCTCTCTCCAAATATGTTACTATATCCCTCCCTCTCTCCTTCTGTGCCCCCCTTCTCTCTATCTCTCTTTATTTGTCTCTTTATCTCATTCCTAAACATACTCTCTCTCTCCATCTCTCCCTTGTCACTCCATCTCTCCCCACTTCTCACTCATTATGTCTTTCTTCTTCCCTCCCTCTCTCCTCCTCTCTTTCAATTCCTCTCTCTCTCTTTCTCTCCCACCTTCCCCTCTCTTCCCCATCTCTCTCTTTCTCTTTCTCTCTGCCCTCCATTCCTCTCACTATCTCCCTCCCCCTCTCCTTCTCTCGCACCCTCCATCTTTGTGTCTCTCTCTCCCTCTCTTACCCTTCTCTACATCTCTCACTCATCTCCCCCTCTCTCTCTCTCTTCATTCCTCCTCTCCCCTATCCTTAAGTTTATCTCCATCTCTCCTTTGTCATTCCTCCTATCTCTCCACCTCTATCACTCTATGTCTTTGTTCTTCCATTCTTCCCTCCCATATATATCTAAAGTTAATATATATCATGATATATTAATATACATTATAATAAAAAAAAATTAATATTATATTAATCCAAAGTTATTAAATTTAAAAATATTAATATTATAATATATTAATATGAATATTAGATTTAATAAGAATAAGAATAATATTAATATTAATATTTTTGTTAATAATGTTTTTTTGTATGGTATTAATAATAATTTGGCCCATAGGCGTCACCTAAATAAAACCTATTTTTTTGAGTGTTAGTAAGTATAAAGAGGTTTTATTTATTTACCATGCCTCTGGTTTATTTATATTTATATTTATTTATCATATCTCTTTTATTTACCATGGTATTTGGCCCATAGGCTTGGTATATAATTATATGTTGATTTCTAATCCTATTTGATATATTTTTATTTATTTATCATACCTCTTTATACCTCTTTTATATTTATTTATTTACCATACCTCTTTTATAAATATGGTATTTGGCCCATAGGCTTCACCTAAATAAAACATATTTTTTGAGTTTTCTTTAAATATAAAGAGGTTTATGGAATAAATATAAAAGGAGGTTTTATTTATTTAAGTACCTCTAGTTTATTTATATTTATATTTATTTACCATACTCTTGAGTAAATATAAAAAAAAGGTTTTATTTATTTACCATACCTCTAGTTTATTTATATTTTTATTTATTTACCATACATCTTTTTTTGAGTGTTCTTAAACCTCTTTATATTTTAAATTTATATTGTGTTTATACATACTAATAATTAGACATTACATTTACATTTATGTTTACATTTACATGTTTACATTTTTATGTGAGATCTACCCTACTGCGATGTAGAGTGCCTCTCCTCTCGGAGCAACAATTATAAGGAACATTGTTTTTTTATTTATAAAATATTTTATTTTTATATTAAAAGGTATACATGTCAATTCGAGGTTAAGCATGAAAGGAATTACAATGATTATGGGATGTCTCATACTAGGCTCTAGAGCACCTCTCCTCTTGACACAACAATTATAAGGAACATTGTTTTTTATTTGTAAAATATTTTATTTTTATTTTAAAAGGGATACATGCCAATTCTAGGTTAAGCACGAAAGGAATTACAATGATTATGGGATTAGCGATACTTTATAATTATTACATTAGTATAGAGGGAGATGTGTAGCATAAATGTTTGTAAAATTTAACATTTAACATAAACAAAATAAACAAAATAATATAAGGTTCGCTAAATTAAAAAATAAAAACATATAACATATAACATATAACATATATAATATATAATGTTATATAAATATTATGTGTTTAACAACAAAGAAAAATATGCAGGCTTAAATATTTGTAAATATAAACATTTAACATCTATATATAAAAAATTAAAAATAAGAAAATTCAATTTGTTAATGTTAAATTAATAGTATTCTATAGAAAAACCACCCTAGAGTCTTGCTTTGGTAGGAACTAATAAATTGAGATGTGAAGTGGATAACAATTTTAGTTGGTAGTAAACATCTACTTATTTATAGTTTTACTCAAGGAAAACATAAATAATAGTGGGAAATATATATTTATTTGCATGTTATTCCTACCCATTTTTTAATGAAATGTTTTATTTACCTAAGTATAACCTGTTTTCAAAGCTTAAAGTTATGGATGGTTTTTCTGCAAATCTTAAGAAAATAATCACTACACAATTATCTAAAAATTATGCATGAACCATTATATTGGAAAAAAACTGCAATAAGATTCCAATCAAATGTTTGAAAATTATTTTTTTTAATAACATTTAAAAATAAATATTTATTTTTCAAAGTTAAACATTATAATTTGCATTGGTCAATGATAAACTAATAGTGATCAATAGGTGGATCGACTGGCAGGACTAATAATGATTCCATAACCATATTTAAATTTAATAATAAGCAAAAAATATTGTATACTTACAATATAACAATATTCTTAACCATGGATATTTATCCCCACTTTACCATGGATATTATTATCTTGTAAAGAGGTCTTGTTACAATACCATGGGCTAATACCATGACTTATCAATACCACATGCCCAAAAACCATAACTCATTTCACAACAGAAAATTAAATTGTAAAATATATTAGACCTTACATATATCATTTGTAGAAATTTAATAGAATTATAATTGCTCAAAAAATTTAATCTAAAATCAAGAGACACAATTCTACTCTACTAATTTGTGGAATGAAATTCACAATTTAGAACAACATACATAGACTCATGCAATAATAAAAATCACAAATACACAGTGATTTCTAATGGAACCTAACCGGAAAAACCCTTCAAGGCTCTTTGCATTAATCAGATGAATAATAAAATCTATTACAATTGTTAGCTCCAGCTCTAAGCACAACCTACAAAAGAATAATTGTTCTCTATGCTCAATGAACAATCACAAATTCACAGTGATTTCTAATGGAACCTAACCTAGAAAAACCCTTCAAGGCTCTTTGCATTAATAAGATGAATAGTAAAATCTATTACAATTGGTAGCTCCAACTCTAAGCACAACCTGCAAAAGAATAATTGTTCTCTATGCACAAAGAACAATCACAAATACATAGTGATTTCTAATGGAACCTAACCTGGAAAATCCCTTTAAGGCTCTTTGCATTAATCAGATGAATAGTAAAATCTACTACAATTGTTAGCTCCAGCTCTAATGATCCAGGATGTTTTCGCTTATAGATGTATAGAAAACAATTGCATATAAAATTGCAACTTAACACATAAATGTGCACATATGAAAAGAAGAAGAAAACACATAAAAAGGCACAAAAGAGAACACCAAGGCTTGATAACAGAGTTCATCCAATTTGGACTACGTCTCCAGGCCCGACTCAACAATGGGAAGGCCTTTCTTATTAAATGGCATGAATAAACAGAATTACATTTATCAATCTATCCATAAAGAGGCTTATACCTCCAATCTTCCTGATGGCTATGAAATGAATGCCTGAGATGGAGTGGTATGCAACACCAAAGCTTCCCGTAGCAATAACAAGGGTTGGAGTCTTTAAATTGTTCAAAATAGATCAATAATTGCTCTCGGCCTCCTGCGAATAGCGTGTTGCAACCATAAAGATGCCTCTTCCCGTGCTCTTCCATTGATCCTCTTTTATAATGGATTTTCAGAAAAGATCCCATTTAAATTGGGCTTTCCTAGTTAACTATGGAAGTTGGTAGAGTGGAAGTATCAGCGGGCACAACCACTTCTTAAAAGGGTCCTTTTATCGTTGCATGGATAGAGGCTTAAAATCCCAAAAAAAACACTAAAAAACCGCCTCAAAACCATATACCGGACCTCAAAATCATGAAATCGGGCTTATTTTTCCTATCGGGTCCACGTTGAAGTCACAATCAGTGTTTCACTGGTCCATAGGTCCTGTTCATGTGGAAGGCCCGACCTCCGATTGTCGATAGCCAATCGCGTCGGTCCCGCTGATATATAATGCTCTGATGTGCCGATAATGGTTCTGTTGATTGGTGTATCACCGATCCGACTGCCCGCTCGCCGATATATCACTGACCGCTCCCTGCCACCGCCAATATATATACATATACGACCGCCGGTTGCGATTGCCTCCGATCCGCCGATCCGATCTGATCGGAGATCGGTGATCGGGGGTTCCACGGTCCAAACCTTAAGTCCGCCCACATGCAACCTCCGATTGCAATTTTCCTTTAAGGCTTTAAGACCCATTTTTAAAGGAAATTCTTCATTTTCTTAAGGATTGAAAAGCCCTTCTTTTTGCAATAACTTCATCATCTGGACTTGGATTGAAGTACTTTTTGTGTCATTGGAATCAGAAAGATGAGATATCTGCTCTGGTCCTGGGTTGACTTCATTCCGATCACTTTTATTTTCGAGTTTTTCCATGCCATTGTATCTAAAGATCCACCTAGATCAATCCTCCCCATTAAGGAGCTTTTGGATTGCCAAAAGCTTTTCATTAGTCAATTGGCAAGTGAGGGTACTGTGCCCTCACTTTCTCTTTCTCCAGCCATCTGGCCTTGCTGGGATGCATTCCCTTGAATCCAACTCGAAGGTATTCTACATCTCCTCGTCGTGAAGTCCTGGTTCTTCTGTCGAGGATGATGTCTTCGAGAAACTCATCGAGATATTCAGATGCAAAATCATCGATGGTAGGAACTGTGCCCACCTCATCAGTGTCCATGATCAAAGGTGGTTCATACAGCTTCAGGTTCTCCACATTCACTACTGAGTACATCTGCATATATACTAGCAAGTCAAGACGAAAGGAATTATTTCCAATCTTCTCCAATATGGTGAATGGTCCATACCATATTGGCTGCAACTTCTTTCCTTCTCCCTTCATCATGTCTTTGCTGATGTGGAACCAAACCTTGTCGCCCACTTGGAATTGATGGTCAACTTGGTGTTTATCAAGTTGAGCCTTGTAATAGTCTTGACTCTTTTCCAATTGTTCTTGCACTGCTTGGTGAATCATTTGGATTCCCTGAATGAACTGCTGAGCTTTGTCTTTATCATTACATTCACTGGAGCCATCCTCCCTTCTAAAGACCATGTCTAAAGGGTCCTTTGGCAGGTAACCAAAGAATGTCTCGAATGGTGAACACTGTGTCGATGAATGCATCGCTCGATTATAGGAATGTTGTGTATAGGGGAGATGTTCATCCCACAACTTGGGATGTTTCCCACAATAGCCTTGTAATAAGTGTACCATGGTACGGTTAAAAACCTCTATCTGCCCGTCGGTTTGTGGGTGAAATGTCATGCTTCTTTTCAATTTGGTGTCCATCATTCTCCACAAGCTGGTCCAGAACTTCCCAAGGAAGCAAGAGTTTCGATCTGACACAATTGACGTGGGTAATCCAAAGTGGACCCAAACATACTGAAAGAAAAGAGAAGTATTCTTCTCTGCAGTAATCTTCTTTTTACAAGGCATGAGAATACACATTTTGCTAAAATGATCAACGACGACATACAAATAGTCGTGACCCTTCCTCGTGTGGAGTACTAAAGAAGGTATGCTTTTGGTAATTATTTCAACATCTTTCATTAGAACTTACAAACCTTTTGCATCATGAACTAGGAAAATGATAAGAAATTGTAATGAAACCTGTGAGATTAATGTGCAAAGTGGAAACACTGACAATTGTCATTTTCTTATGCAAAAGGAAGGGAAAACAAAAGATTGTCGTGCTGAAGGAAAGAACAAGGCCGGGTTAACCGCTGTCCCTTTGATGGGAAACCGTATGCAAACAAGGCAAAATAGATCAAAGCGAATCAGCCCTGGAAAGGAAGTGGAGATGTCGGCTCAGCGCAAGAAGGAAAAGAGATAACTGAGAACTAATGATTCGGTGAATCCCTCAGGATCCTTTGATCCTGAGGGATTGCTGCTTTAACTATTTTTGCACCAAGACATCTCCACCTTCATCATTATAAAAGGGGCAGCACTGTTAGCTCAAGGGGGTAGAATCCTTATGTTTTATGTAATTTCTTTGAAGATTGGAACTTTGATCATCGAGTCTCGTTGAGAACTGATCTAATGTAATTCTATTTTATGCATTAATACAAACTCGGTTGCTATTTCATCCTTGAGTCTGGAATAACTTCAAGCGGTGTACCCTTGGAGGCTAAGGGCCCGGCCCTGGAGGACACTTGCTCCTATACTATTACATTTGGTTTATGCGTGGTTTTCTTATCAGCATTATTTGGTAATCTGATGTGTTTTTTTAGTTTACATCACATGCTTTGTTATGTTTACTTTACTGAGACAGAACTATCGCATTGACTCTACAACGTATCACTGTTCTTCTAAGTGTTAATATAATACTGTCAGTCTTTACAGAATATTGTTGTTGTTCAATTACAGAGCCTCTGTGCTATGCACTTATTCATTGATATTACGAAATTCATCTTAGCGATTATGTTCTTTGCGATTGTTGGATCTATAGACATTGTTGTTCCATTCTGAAATGCAGTATTAATCTTTTATAAATAAGAGTGATAACTGGTTTGCCAAGATCAGGTTACTATCAAGGTGTGCCATGTGCATATATGGTTTTGAAGTATTGTTCTATAATTCGTCGTTGATCAGTGTTGTTCCATTTTGGTGTGTTGTTCAATTTGTCCTTAAGAGTGAAGGATTGACATTTGATTCCTGTAGGTCACGATTCATGCATTTGATCTTGTAGACTAAGGTGTTACTGCTTGCTAGACTTAGTTGCTGTTACAGTTTCCTGTTTGATGTTCTATTTTAGATTTGTTGTTCTATTTTAGGTTTTCTGTTCCATTTCATATTTGTCGTTCTATTTCTTATTTCGTTGTTCCATTTCTTATATGCCGTTCTATTTCCCGTTCTTTGTTATTTTTTTGTGAAGAACGATCCAGGGCTGTAGTGAGCACTGACATTTACTACCTGGCTCCCAGATCCATGATCTGTTCTCTGATTTACCTTAGTTCCATCAGTTTACAAAGGGATGAGTTACTGCTACTGAACCCTTGACTGATAACTTGCTTAGTTTTTTGAATGTGTAGTTTAATCTTTTGAAGTAGTTTACTGTAAACAAGCATCCGTTTACTCTTGTATTTCTAAACACTGTACTACTAGCATTACTCTGAAAAATGATAGCCTCAGACTGAGACACTCTTTGAAATAACAAAACGTTCCTGGATTGACAACTAATGTGAGGTAATTAGAGGTGAAAGAGACCCTTTTTATAGCTCCACATTTTGGCGCCGTTGTCGGGGAAAGAGTGTAGCCATTTGTTTTTTCAGAGTAGTGTAAGAACCTGTTAGGGAAGAATTGGGTTTTAAAAACGGAAGGTAAGAACCTACGTGTGGAGCATGTAACAGCCCTGCTCCCCTGCCCGCTTTCCTATAGATTTGTTGCTGTTTTGTCTGGGTAGAATTTAGAAGTTGATTTGTGTGCATGACTAAGAAGAAAAAGCCAGAAAAGAATTCCAAACCTCTACCCAAGCCAGAAAAAGCTAAGGGGCCGGTGACCCTTGGTCGATCAACCTTCATAGACGAAATCTTCAAGAAAGCAGAATCTCAGCCTTCAGTAGGACCCAGAAAAGTTATTTCTAGACAACCTACTAGTTCCCTTCAGGCCACAGGATCACCATCTGTAGCCTTTGCTGAGGTGCATAGTCAAACTAAAGAGCAGGACTTTCAAGAAATTGAAAATTCTACTCCAGAACTATTGCAAGAAGGGAATTTCAGCAATCTTTGTGAAGGAGGAGGAGAAACAGGGGAGACTAAGAAACCAAAGTCTCCTCTTGGAACAACTCAGCCATTAAACAACCCAGACAAGGGAAGTGCTACAAAAATAATTGTTGAAGAAACTCAATCTCCTCAGACATTAGGCACTCTCATTATCCCAGACAGAGGAAGTGTTACTAAAACCATTCTTGTTAAATCCATTCCTTCTCAACCTAGGAATACCCTCCTAGATATCCCAGAAGGTTATTGGCATATATTCGACCAAATGGCTCAAAACCAGCCAAACACCGAAACCTCTACATTACAATACCCCATAGTGAATACTGTAGCAAATGTGCCCATGAAAGCAATACCTCTTCAACATATCCCTACATTCCACGGTTTTACATCAGAAGATCTGGATGCATTTCTATTTGAATTCAATGTGCTGTGTAGGGGATATGATTACACCACCGAACCCCAGAAACTAAAATTATTTCCATCTACATTAAAAGGGGCTGCCTTAAGATGGTTTATGGGATTAGGTGGCGGGGTTATAAATAACTGGGATCAAATGAAAGAATCTTTTCTAAAGAAATATCAGGACTATTGCAGGTCTAGAGAAATGAAGGATGAAATATTTCAGATGGTAGCTAGACCAAATGAAACATTAGAGGAGTATGTGGAACGTTTTCAGTATAATCTTCAAAGATCTCCTTATGCATCACTACCTTTACCTGATAATGTGTTAAAAACAACATTAATTAGGGGCATGAAGGAACAATGGATTGAAACATTAAATATTATGGGAAAAGGAGATATTTATCAAGAAAATTTTGCTGACATTATTGACTTATGTATCAGGAGTTCGAGAGGCAGCACAAGATTGAAACCAACAGAACATGATCGGTTTGTAAGAGATAATAAAATTTCAACAGAAGGAGTAACGCGTGCAGAAATTGGAAATCTATTGGAAAATTTTAAAATTGATATACTAGGGACGTTAACTACACAACTTGATGTTATGTAGGCCAAGCAGAAGCAAATGGAGGCAGAACAGAATTTGGCAATCTTCTGTCCCCGATGCAGGAAAAAACATAGCCATAAGGAGTGTCCACTAGATGCAGTCCGAACATGCGCCATCTACACAAAAGATCACCTTACTGAAAGCTGTCCCTCACTTCCTGGATTAAAAGCAGTATATAAGGAAGCAGAAGAAGATCCAGAATCGGTATATTTGCTCAACCAGTGCCGTCAGTGGCAGCCGCGAAAATCTGGTATGTTTTCAGACCCGACCTCTTCTTTTTAGTCTCTGCAGTATAATGCTCAAAAATATAATATGTGGCAAAGTCAATCCCAACCCCCGCCCCCAAACTGGTCACCTCAGTGGTTTCCTTCATCAACCCCATGGCTGAATCAGGCAAGCCCATTTGGTTGGCCGAATTTTCCCTATACTCCACCATATTTGCAAAGTAACGCATACCCACCACAATGGACTCCACCTACTTCACAAAGTTCAGATTGGGAGACAAACTGGCAAAGACCGATGCAGCAGCCAGTAGGAACCATGTCGCTCCCTCAACCTACACTACCATCCTTACAACAAAATCCCCAGTCTAATATGAGACCGCAACTCCCAGCCCAACCCAACCCCAATCCAAATAACAGATCGGTCCAATCTATCCAAATAATAGAAACATCATAAATAGGAGCTAATTTGAGGGAGTGTAATGATCTTCAGTTAATATCTGGGCGTATTATTGAAACTGAGGGAGAAAAGACAGCCCATGTTGAAAATCAGTTACCCATAGAACATCTGTCACAAGAAGAGGATGTGAACAAACAACAAACTCATAACCAAACAACCACACCCTCTCCCCCATTCCGAGAACGATTAATCATACCTCGACCTACAAAATATCCTGATTTTGACATTCTGGGAGAATCACAAAATTTGTACATAAAAATTCCATTCCTCCAAGCCATTCAAGACATTCCGATATATGCAAAGACTATCAAAGAATTGTGTGTAAAGAAACCAAGGAGGAATGCAGCAAAAAATCCAAGAGTCCAAGTAGTTGGCACTCTATCTGACTTATTATCAGGAAAAGAAACGCCCATTAAATACGAAGACCCAAGAAATCCAATAGTCACCGTACAAATTTATGGTCAAACCTTCCCTAATGCATTAGTTGATCTAAGAGCTGCAATCAACATCTTAACAACTACTACTTGTCAAAATCTAGGCATTACATCTGTAGAACCCACCTCTACCTTGTTAGAGCTGGCTGACCGATCTATGGTTAGGCCAGAGGGCACGCTACATGATGTCATGGTATCTGTTGACTCCTGGGAATATCTGACTGATTTTCTGGTAATAAATCCCAAAAGCCGACTTGATGGACACCCATTGATTTTAGGAAGACCTTGGCTTGCAACTGCCGATGCCTATATTGGCTGCCGACAAGGCAATATGACCATAACGAGGGGAGCGAATATCAAGAACTTAGCCTTATATCCTCCAGCACAGCCAAGTGTCACAATGATCAAAACTAATAAGCACCCTGTATCATACCTTACTGACAACATTAGATCTCCATTAACTATACAAGAGGCACTTGATTTTAAAGATCAGACAGAGGACGATGCCATTAATAAATTTATTAGTCAAACTGAATCTAGATCCCGCACACAGTGTCACATGATAGAGGCAGCATTCGATAACGAATTAGAAGAAGATCCTCTTAAAGATACACATGATCAAACGATACCTGTTACCTCTGTTGCAAATAGTAAAATTGTGGAAATCGAACCGGGAAAAACCTTAAACATTAATGCCAACCTCACCTCCAAACAAGAAACGAAGCTCATCCACCTGTTGAGGAAATATAAAGAAGCATTTGCATGGGACTATCCTGATATGAAAGGAATTGACCCTCAATTATGTACCCACCACATTTACATAGAAAAAGATGCGAGACCTGTTCGCCAGCCTCAGAGGAGACTTAATCCTCATCTAAAAGATGTAGTAAAAGTTGAACTTCAAAAAATTTTAGATGTCAATTTCATCTATCCTATCTCCGATAGTAAATGGGTCTCTCCACTTGTGGTGGTACCAAAAAAGAATGGGAAATGGAGAATTTTTGTGGACTATAGAGAACTAAATAAAGCAACAAAAAAAGACCACTTCCCTCTCCCATTCATTGACCAAGTATTAGACACTTTGGCAAGAAATAAATTCTTTTCTTTCCTGGATGGCTTCAGTGGATACAATCAGATCCAGATTGCCCCTGCAGACCAAGACAAAACCACTTTTACTTGTCCTTAGGGAACATTTTCCTACATAGTTCTACCTTTTGGCTTATGCAATGCTCCGGCCACATTCCAAAGGGCCATCCTCAGCATTTTTTCAGACTTAATAAATGAAGGACTTGAAGTATACATGGATGACTTTACACCGTATGGAGACAATTTCGATCCAGCATCGGATACATTGGAAAAAGTCCTACAACGCTGCATTGCTACCAGGCTTTGTTTAAGCCATGAAAAATGCTATATGACGATGACTGAAGGACTTATTCTCGGACACTATATTTCAGCAGCTGGCATTCAGGTAGACCCAGCCAAAATCCAAATAATTTTGCTTATTCCCACTCCTACCACTCAAACTGAGGTACGCAATTTTCTTGGATATTCTGGTTATTATAGGAGGTTTATAGAACATTTTTCGCATATTGCTACACCTCTGTATGCACTAACTGGTAACATTGATTTTCTCTGGACAGAAAAATGTGAACGCGCTTTCCAAGATCTAAAGAAGCTTGTGTCCACAGCCCCAGTCCTTCGAGGACCAAATTGGGATTTGCCATTTCAGATATCATCTGATGCCTCAGATACAACCATTGGAGCAGTCCTTGTGCGGGAAGAGGATAAAAAACCATATGCAATTTATTATATTAGAAAAAATTTATCCCCTGCTGAATTAAATTACACTATTACTGAGAAAGAATTTTTAACTGTAATACATGCTGTCAATAAATTTAGACATTACATTACTGGATACCCTGTTATCTTGTATACAGATCATTCTACCATCAAATATTTAGCAAACAAGCCTATCACAAATGGCAGAATAACTAGATGGCTGATTTTATTGCAGGAATTTGATATTACAATCAAGGATCGACCTGGAAAAGAAAACCCTGTAGCCGATTTTCTCTCAAGAATGCCAAAGCCAATCGATGCAGCAGCAGTTGAAGATCAATTTCCAGACGAGCATCTGTTTGTTGTTGTTGTTCAAACACCCTAGTATGCTGATGTTTCCAATTACCTAGTAGTAGGTAAACTACCGAAACATCTAACCCCTAATGAGCGGAAACAGATTGTTCAGAAGAGTGCTCGATTCTCGTGGGTTGGAGGCTACCTGTTCCACACAGGGCAGACATGCATATTAGAAGATGCGTTCGAGAGGATGAAATCTTTGACATTTTAAAAGCCTGCCATGACGGACCATGTGGCGGACATTTCGCCTATTGCAGAACCGGACATAACGTCCTACAAACAGGGTATTATTGGCCTACCATTCTTAAAAATGCAAAGAAATTCATCCAAGCTTGTGACAGTTGCCAGAGAGCAGGACCCCCCGGTCAGTCTAATGAGATGCCCTTGAATCCACAGTTTGTCATTGAACCATTCGAATGATGGGCCCTTGATTTCGTCAGACCAATTAACCCACCCTCAAACTAGAAAACATATATTTTGGCGGCAATAGAACATGTCACCAAATGGGTTGAAGCAGAGGCGTTTCCGAGAGCTACAGAAGATTCTGTCATACAGTTCTTGTTCCATATATTTGTGCATTATGGCCTTCCAAGAGATATAATTACAGACGGTGGACCATAGTTTGTTGGGAACAAAATAGCTGCAACACTCAAAAACTATCATGTCCAACACAAAATCACTACTCCATACCACCCACAGGCAAATGGTCAGGTAGAAAGCAGCAATAAAATAATAGAAGCAATCCTAACAAAAACAATTGCGTCACATAGACGTGATTGGGTTGCCAGACTACCAGAGGCACTGTGGGCTTACAGAACAACATGGAGAAGTACCACTGGTTACTCACCTTATCAATTAGTGTTTGGCAAGCAACCCATTTTTCCCATAGAATTCAAAATCCAAACACTGCGAACAACACAGGAAGTTGGTTTAGATTTAACGAAGGCACAGATTAATCGATTGCAGCAGATCAATGAGCTCGATGAAATCAGGCTCTCTGCACTCCAAAATATTGCACTTATCCAACAGCAGCGAGCTAAATGGCATGATTCTCTCATTAAAAATAAAGTCTTCCACGAAGGAGACTGGGCACTTTTGTACGATTCCAGGTTTCAAGACTTTCCCGGGAAACTCTAGACTCGTTGGTTGGGACCATACGAAATCCAGAAGGTACATGACAATGGTACTCTTACTCTAATCACTATTGACGGTTCTGGATATGCCTTCAAGGCAAATGGCCACTGAGTTCGCCTTTATCGCAAACCACTCACTCAGGAGTCCTTCTGCCAGCAGCTATGCCAAGACTCTAATATGGAAATTTTCGGGGAGGGAGAGAAGTCTTCCTCACCTGTGATTCATTAAGTAATTTATATATTTTCACAGTTTGTACATAATTTATTTTGTTTTTGTACATATTTTTGAATCAAATGCTTTGCTGTTACTTTTCGAACCAGCAGCAATGTTATTATTTTTGTTGTTCCTTTTCTCAAAGGGACAACATTTTTCATTCTGCTATTCCTTTTTCAAAAGAACAACACCTGTTGGATCAGCCGTCATTTTGCTTTAATTTTGTTCTTTTTCTTTATTTTTGCTTTCTACTGTTCCTTTTCCAAAGGAACAACATTTTCGATTTTTGTTGTTCCTTTTCCAAAGGAACAACACTTTTGCTTTTTGTTGTTCCTTTTCCAAAGGAACGACATTTGTGTGCCTTGCTGTTCCTTTTCCAAAGGAACAACATTTTCGATTTTTGCTGTTCCTTTTCCAAAGGAACAACACTTTTGCTTTTTGTTGTTCCTTTTCCAAAGGAACGACATTTGTGTGTCTTGCTGTTCCTTTTCCAAAGGAACAACACTTTTGCTCTTTGTTGTTCCTTTTCCAAAGGAATGGCATTTGTGTGTTTTGTTGTTCCTTTTCCAAAGGAACAACGTTTCTGATCTTTGCTGTTCCTTTTTCTAAAAGGAACACCACTTGTATTCTTTTGCTCTTCCTCTTTGAAGCAGCAACATCCTCGTATTCCTTTTGCTTATGGTTGTTCCCCTTGCTGTTTTAAATTAAGGATGCTTACTGTTCCTGTTCTTTCAAGTCTTTTGGAATACAGCTATGCACTTATGCAATGGATACAAAATCACAACATACTGAAATCAGGTGAATTATAAAATCCTTATTTTTATAAGAAATTACTCTGGATTGGTAAAAGGACAGAGGGAAGGACACACTTACCTATTCTCTTTTGTTGTCATTGATTCACTAACTATGCTTTGATTAGTTATCTTTATCATGTTGGTTCCTTTTAAATCCTCTTTGATTATTATTCAGGAATAAGAGCAAAGGGTTTATATCTTCCTATTGAGATGTTAAGACTTCTTCCAATATTCCCACTCTTAAGGAGTGTTGAACCACCCTTTTTGTATAAATGGGACAGTACTTTATGAAAAAGAAAAAAAGAAGAGAAAAAAGAGCAAATTGACTTGTTTATATAAAGTTGTCAAATGCAAGATAGGGGGTCTCACCAAGAGCCAGCCTACCATGATCGTGAGGAAGAAAGTGAAGTGGCATTCCCACTATGGCCACCACACCAGGGATATGGTCTAAAAGGTATATCAAATAAAGAACCCTTGGAACAGGAGGTCTCATCACGAGCCAGCCTGCATAAAGAACCCTTGGAATAGGAGGTCTCATCACGAGCCGGCCTACCCACCTTTCGCTCCTTCCTCGTGAATGGAATTATGGCTAACTAGTCACCAAGCTAGCATAATGGCCTACATTTTGACATCACACAACACTTCCTAAGCATACACAAAGGATCATGGTTCCATGGGTGAAATAAACAACTCTGCCAAGGTTATGGACACCTGTCGGCAGCAGAGCACTGTTAATGGTATTGAAGTCACATTATTTACACCAATAGGTAGTTATTAGCACCCTTCTGTTTCTTATACCTTAGTAATCAATCATATAAGATGAATGCATATTATTTTCCGAACCATACAACGCATGAAATCTATTATCACCAATCATGACAGAGCAGTTGATAATGACCGCATGAGACTCGGTATGTACGATAGATGTCCTATCCTCCCAGCCTTGCATCATATCACAACAGTCTCTTACGTATTAAGCGATCCAACTTGACACCTCGATTTCGGTAATCTACTACCTTTGTAAACATGGCATATTGCCATACGCTATTCCTTTATGACTCTGCTTCAGAACAGACTGGCACGCCGCTCCTTTATTTGACGGCCAGGACGGCCTATCACATTGCGGGGGGGGGGGGAGGTTAACCTCATCATTCCTTGGATGACGTGTCAGACCGCTATTCGGGAAACTGCGTACTTGGGAATAGCACGGCTCAACGGTATACTATTTTTTATTTTTTGCATGACTTGCTGTTCCTAAGCCATTTCCATTGTATATTCCGCAGCATTAGATTTTGAGCGATTCTCGCGTCTGTCAACCTCTCTGTGTTTCTAACAGCGTGAACAACTGCCGTTCCATTGTCAAAATTCTGAGATTTCACAGCAAAACTATAAACATGGGAGGGAGATCGATTCAGAGAGAACCACTGGTGTTAACAGTCTCTGATGCTGCACGGGAAATCCTGGCAAGAGTCGGGTGGCTAACTTATTTCAATCGCTTACAAGAACCCAACGAGACTGTAGCAATTGAATTCTTGCATAACTTTCAAGAGGATCACTCCACAGTGAGGGGGAGACACATAGCAGTCACCGATGACATAATCGCAGAGGTCTCGAGACTGCCAGCCACTAGGCCTGTATGGACGCTAAAGAAGGAGAGATTGCAGAAGATTATAGAAACCTTCCAGGACGAAGGCTAGAGCCTGACAATTAGAGGAAAGGGGGTTTTGCCAGCAGCATTAGGAGAACCGTGGGCGGAATTGGCAAGGACCATTCAAAGCTACATCACCTGTGAAGGAAGAAAAGACGTGGTAAGACCACGACACCTTAAACTTTTAGCTGTGTTAAAACAAAAATGCTCTGTAAATTTACCTGCATTCTTGAATTCATTACTACATGATGTTGCACGGAGCATGAAAAAGGCACAGCATGTAGAATCAGTTGTTAGTCATCATGGGTTGATATGGTTAATAGTCAGCCATAGCCTTACCCAGCAGCAGAGCAGCTGGGAAGAGCTAATTGCCATAATTGATGGAAGATTGACCACACCATCCCCGAAACATAAACATGCCACCAGTACACCTGAGCGTCCAGAAAAATGAAGGAAATCGGCTCGACTAGCACGGCTACAAGGGAGGCTAGAGAAGCCCCAAGGAAATACCAGCCAACCGGTAGAGATACAAGATACAGGGGATGAGCAACCCCCACGATTAGAAGAAGAAAACAATGAGAAAGTAATGCAGGAAAACGAGGGAGGAGAAAATGAGGAACAAACCGAGAAATCTGAGCAGGAGGAGGAAACGGGACAGCAAGAAGGTAGCCCAGTGTAGGACCCATTGAGAGAAGATGAATTGGCCAAAGTTTTGGCCAATATAGGCGAATATGGCCAATCTTCCATCCCATCAAACCTCCATGCTGAAGAAGAACCAAAAGAACACTCTGCTCAGGAGGGAAATGCACTTGAAGAATCACATGCAGAGGAAGTAGAAGAGCAGAGTCAGCCCATTCATGATGAAAACATGACAGGAGATGCAGAACAGGAATAATCTGTTCCTAGCCAGACGACACCAGAAGAAACTCTGGAGGCAGGGGGCAAAAAAGGAAGTCACGCAAGAAATAACAGAACCAGCTAGGGTTCTTGCCCCGGAGCAGCCAGAGCAGAGCAACAAAGAAGCACCCCAGAAACAAAATCAGGGAATTGATCATAGTCTAGGCCGCAGTGAACAGTCTGCTGTTCCTTCTAAGGAAATTGAGGAAATTAAGAAGTTACGGAAAGAACAACGGCGACTATTGAATGTAATAGTCCAGCTTCGACAGCAAATCAGGATTTTGAAAGCATAGAAAAGGGTAAAAAGGACATCGGGGAGGAAACATGTAATTGATCCAGCAAAACCCTCAAGACAAAGGAACGAAGGACCAGAGTCCACCCTGCTGTTCAAAACCCTGTCGAAAAACGGGATGTTGTTCCAAATGTTGTTGAGAAGCAGCCTGCTGTTCAAATTAAAAAGGAACAACATTCGCCTGATATCCACGTTAAGATAGAAATGGATGATAGATTGACCTGCGATAATGAAATTCAGACAGTGGCACCACCCTCGGGAGTGATAAGGGTCATGAACGCAAAACAACGTAATAGGAAAATTTAGGTAAAACTCCAGGTCTCCACCGCCACATGGGAAAGAGATCCGAGAACGAAAACCCTATGGGAGGGTTTGACTCAAGCTCAGCAAGCAACAAAAAATCTCAGAGAGCAAATGGTCCCTCGGGAAAGGTATGAAGAGCTATAGAAATAGCTTAGGAACGTCGATCTATCCGAAAGCCAGGCCTTTGAAGGGTGGCGAAGGGAAGAATAAAAAGTCGCGCAGGTAACTCGTAGGTTAGATATAGTTATCAAGCAGATGGATACCTTATGTTCTTTGTACAATGACGTCCTAGCATGTAGAGCCCCTGCTAAGAATTATGCCTTGTTTTTAATGGAACGATATTTGCAATTGAAAATAAAGGTTATTAAAGCAGGTGCTCCCATACAAATTAATACCCTCGATGATTTTATAAACTGTTGTAAGCACTACGGGGTAAAAGTTCAAAGACTACTGTGTGAGTTTTACTTACATAACCTTGTATTAGACCAAGAGACTGAGCTGAACCCTGGGCCTTTTGTTGGGGATATCCAATTGTAGGCATTTATTTCATTTGGGGTTAATCAAATTAAATGGCTTAAAGCCTATAACGCTTTCCAAAGGCAAGAAAACAGATTAGATTTGTGGATAAGAGCTGAGCCTAGGAATCCAGTATAGTTGTGGAGAGAACATAGGAACCTCATGAAGACTCCAGGTGTAATTGAAGCATTAGGACCCATTCACATAGCAATCAATCAACAAGGAATAGAATACTTTTTCACTATTAAATACCTTGCCATTGATGCGGCTAAATTTTGATATCAAATCTCTAATCCGAATATCCAACTCAGGGAGCCATTTAAGTATGAAAATTTTAAGTTAGCCGCCGATCACTTGCGCCTCTATGGCGAAGTCACTTTGAGGGCAGGGCCATCCTGGTTAGGATATAGGTTTCGGAGTCCAATTATTTGGCACCCTGCACCTGGGTACCAAGCCCTGTATGAGATGCTTGAGGGTCAGACAGGCCATTTCTTTGAACACCTAGTTATGCATCATGGTTGTAGACCTCCACATGAGATTCCATCTCCAGCCTAGTCCCTCACTGCCTTAAATGTCAACTACAATGTTTTCATGAGGGCATGAAAAAGGGTAAGCAGGGGGGTGTGTGGAGTACTAAAGAAGGTATGTTTCTGGTAATTATTTCAGCATCTTTTCATTAGAACTTACAAACCTTTTGCATCATGAACTAGTAAAATGATAAGAAATTGTAATGAAACCTATGAGATTAATGTGCAAAGCGAAAACACTGACAATTGTCATTTTCTTATGCATAAAGTAGGGAAAACAAAAGACTTTCGTGCTGAAGGAAAGATCAAGGCCGGGTTAACCTATGTCCCTTTGACAAGGAACTGTATGCAAACAAGGCAAAAAGATCAAAGCGAATTAGCCCTGGAAAGGAAGTGGAGATGTCGGCTCGGCGCAAGAAGGAAAAGAGATAACTGAGAACTAATGGTCCGTGAATCCCTCAGGATCCTTTGATCCTGAGGGATCGTTGCTTTAACTATTTTTGCACCTAGACATTTCCGTCTTCATCATTATAAAAGGGGCAGCACTGTTAGCTCGAGGGGGTCGAATCCTTATGTTTTATGTAATTTCTCTGAAGATTGGAACTTTGATCATCGAGTCTCGTTGAGAACTGATCTACTGTAATTCTATTTTATGCATTAATACAAACTCGGTTGCTATTTCATCCCTGAGTCTGGAATAACTTCAAGCGGTGTACGCCTGGAGGCTAAGGGCCCAGCCCTGGAGGACACTTGCTCCTATAATATTACGTTTGGTTTATGCATGGTTTGCTTATCAGTGTTATTTGGTAATCTAATGTGTTTTGTTAGTTTACATCACATGCTCTGTTATGTTTACTTTACTAAGACAGAACTATCGCATTGACTCTGCAACATATCACTGTTCTTCTAAGTGTTGATATAATATTGTCAGTCTTTACAGAATATTGTTGCTGTTCAATTACAAAGCCTCTATGTTGTGCACTTATTCATTGATATTACGGAATTCATCTTAGCGATTATGTTCTTTGCGATTGTCAGATTTATAGACATTGTTGTTCCATTCTGAAATGCAGTCGTAATCTTTTATAACTAAGAGTGATAACTGGTTTGACGAGATCAGGTTACTATCAAGGTGTGCCGTGTGCATATATGGTTTTGAAGTACTGTTCTATAATTCATCATTGATCAGTGCTGTTCCATTTTGGTGTGTTGTTCAATTCATCCTTAAGAGTGAAGGATTGCCATTTGATTCCTGTAGGTCACGATTCGTGCATTTGATCTTGTAGACTAAGGTGTTACTGCTTGCTAGACTTAGTTGCTGTTACAGTTTCCTATTTGCTGTTCTATTTCAGATTTGCTGTTCTATTTCAGGTTTTCTGTTCCATTTCAGATTTTCCATTCTATTTCTTATTTCACTATTCCATTTCTTATCTGCCGTTCTATTTCCTGTTCTTTGTTATTTTGGTGTGAAGAACGATCCAGGGTTGTAGTGAGCATTGACATTTACTGCCTGGCTCCCAGATGCATGATCCATTCTCTGATTTACCTTAGTTCCATCAGTTTACAAAGGGATGAGTTACTGCTACTGAACCCTTGATTGATAACTTGCTTAGTTTTTTGAATGTGTAGTTTAATCTTTTGAAGTAGTTTACTATAAACAAGCATCCATTTACTCTTGTATTTCTGAACACTGTACTACTAGCATTACTCTGACAAATGATAGCCTCAGACTGAGACACTCTTTGAAATAACAAAACGTTCCTGGATTGACAACTAATGTGAGGTAATTAGAGGTGAAAGAGACCCTTTTTATAGCTCCACACCTAGACAAAGGTAGAACTCCTATAAAGTCCATTGACACACTTTCCCATGGATGACTTGGAATAGGGAGTGGTGTGTAGAGCCCATGTTTTCTATTAGATGGATTTGAAACAAAACACATCACACAACCCTTTACATAGAGAGTCACAATGTTTTACGTATGAGGCCAAAAGCAAAATCTTTGTACATGACTTAAAGTCTCCTCGACACCAAAGTGTCAAGACACAAGAGAGGTGTGGGCCTCTCGAATTACATGCACTCTTTCTCCTGTGGGAATACACAATTTACCAAGGTGATACAACAATTTCCCCTGCAAGTGATAGTTGTCCACCTGTGAACCATGGGTTATTTTTGCATAAACCTCCTTAAAGTCATCATCGTTAGCATATTGTTCAGCATAAATTTCAAAAGACAACGAAGCATTATGCAAAATAACAGAAGCAGAAATAGGAGGGCGAGATATCATATCGGCCACTTTATTGCTAGTGCCCTTCTTATACTTTATTACCAGATGAAACTGTTGAAGAAAGCCCATCCACTTAAAATGACGAGTTTGCTACAACTTGGTTTGTGACTGAAGGTACTACAAGGGCTGATGATTTGTATGCATGATGGTCTCCTTGTCGATCAGGTAGTGTTTCCACTTTTTCACACTCTGCATCAAGGCATAAAGCTCCTTGTCATAGGTGGGATAGTTTATCATAGCTTGAGAAAACTTCTCAGAATGGTGACAAATTGGCTTCTTTTGCTGCATCAGTACAGCTCCCATGGCATAACTGCTAGCATCGGTTTTGATCTCAAATCACTGTTGGAGATCGGGTAAGGCTAAGATGGGCGCGGTGCTAATTTTTTCCTTCAATGTTTCGAAGGACTTCTGTTGTCTTCCTCCGCATTGGAAGACATGTTTCACACTTGTCAATGTGTGCAAAGGTGTTGCAATAACATAGAAATTAGCAATAAATCTCCTCCAATATAGGACTGCACCTAGAAATCTACAGACCTCAGTTACACTAGTAGGTTTAGGCCAACTTACAATTGTTTCAACTTTAGCGGGATCAATTTTTAATTGACCATGACCAACAATATGACCTAGGTAACCCAAAGAGGTTTTCCCAAACTCACACTTTGACAATTTTACAAAGAGTTTTTCATTCTTCAACACATTAAGCACTTTCTTTACATGACTCATATGTTCAAACCAAATCCTGTTGAAAACTAGTATATCATCTAAATATACAAGAACAAACTCATCAATGAAAGGCTAAAATATATGATTCATAGCCCACATAAAGGTGGTTGGAGCATTGCAAATCCTGAATGGCATTACCATCCATTCGAACAGCCCCTACTTGGTTTTTAAAGCGGTTTTCCACAAGTCCTGCTCCGCAATTCGAACCTGTTGATAGCCACTACGCAAATCCAATTTTGTGAAATATACAACATTTTTTAATTCATCCAATAAATCATCTATGTGTGGGAGGGGATAGTGATTTTTTACTGATATTTTTTTGAGTGCGGGGTAGTCCATGCACATCATCCAGTTGTCGTCATTCTTTGGCACTAAAACAATCGACGACCCGCATGGGGAGGAGCTCGACCTGATCACACCTTGGTCCAACAATTCCTGCACTTAACGCTTGATCTCCTCCATTTCGATTGCTGACATTTTGTACATGCCAATATTCGGGAGAGGGGCATCATACAATAGGTGGATATCGTGTTGGATCTCCCTCTGCGGAGGTAGTCCACACGAATCCTGAAACAATACATTATAATCAGCAATTAAATCCATCAATTCTTGTTTATGCTTACCATCGCAGCCTTGGAACGCGTCTGCGAATTCGGCCTCCTTTTCCTTGACGACCATAAGCATGCACGCCTTGCTGGAGTTCACCAGCCATTTCATCTACCCAATGCTTACAAGGTTGGCGTTAAATTTTTTTTGATGAGCCCGCACTATGTACTCTATCCCATCCTTAGTGATGTGGTATTTATTTTCATGGTGGAAAAATATAGCTTTTCTGTCATACAGGTAAGGGCTCCCCAATACCATGCCACAAATGTCTAACAATATAACATCCATCTCTACTTCATCTACTAGCTTAGAAGAAATCACAAATTTTACCTTGCATTGCTGGGTTACATTCAATTTAGCTTTATCATGTATCCATCCCAGCGACTAAGGCTTTGGGTGCGATTTTGTTTCTAAGCCAAGCTTCTTTACGAGGGATTCTGCAATTAAATTTGCTTGGGACCTCGTATCAAACAGAGTTTCTACTTTGGTATGATTTACTACAACTCTGATATGAATTAATTCAATCCTTTTTCTATCATTTGAAATGGAATCATCTATAGAACTGGTGCTTCCTTGTGATTTAGAATCAACAGGAGGTGTAAAGGTACCTTTTGTTCCCACTGTTGTGACCAACGCTTCATCTCCTAAATCTGATCCAAGGTCTTGATGTGCTACTACCACTGTTTTCTACTTCCCTTTTCCTCCATACTCCTTTGGGTGCTTTTCTGGGTGTTTCTTCCAACAGTGATCATCATCGTGGCCTTCTTTCTTGCAATGATTACAATAAGGCTGCTCTCCCTCTTTGGCTGCTGCTATTTTCTTCTCCTTCCCTTTCCATTTCGCTTTGGATTGGGGATTGGGAGGTTTGAACGATGGCTTCCTGGATTGGTCCTCTCTTTCATTCTTGCCCCTATTCTCAATATGAATTGCTTTCACACTAGCTGCATCAATAGTGGTTGGTTCAAACAACAATAATGAATGTTGAATATAACTATGCAGTGAGCCAATATACTTAGTTACAACTTCAGGTGTATCAAGTGCAATACCCAAATTCAGTGCTTGCTTCCTAAATTCTTTTGTAAAACTCTGAACATCCTGCCCTTTGCCTTGCCTTAAATATTGCAATTCATCAAAGCTTTCTGTTTGTATCCTAAGGGATAAAATTGTTCCCTTAACGCAGAAGTAAAATCAAACCATGAGGAAAAGAGCTTACCCACATTCTTTCTGCTCTGCAATTTACTCTCCCACCAAAAGAGAGCTGTGTTGCCCAGCCGTAGAGAGGCCAACTAGATTTTCGCCTCATCCTCTACAATTTGTTGAATCCTGCAATAAACCTCAATCTGCCTAATCCAATTGTTAAGATTTTCTACATTACTTTCACCATTAAACACAGGAAGATCAAATTTAACATCTAATCTAAAAAAAGGTTTCTTAGATGCATCCTTTGGATTTCTCTAATTATGGTGGTGAGGGGAAGAAGAACCTTCACCACTAGAAGGAGAAGGAGGGGGTTCTTCTCCATCATTCCCATGAGCTGAACCTTGTCCTTCTGGGTTCCTCTCTTCTACTTTTTCCAGTCTTATAACTAGCTGACTGATATTCTCTGCCATTGAATAGAAAGTCTTTCTGAAATTGCGCTCCTCTTCAATACGAGCTTCCTCTTCAGCCATGTTTCTTCTTTGAGGTGCACGCCCTGCCTCTAGAGTGGAAGAGTGGAAGTATTGGCGGGCGCAACCACTTCTTAAAAGGGTCCTTTTATCATTGCATGGATAAAGGCTTAAAATCCCAAAAAAACACTAAAAAAACGCCTCAAAACCATATACCCAGACCTCAAAATCATGAAATCGGGCTTATTTTTCCTATCGGGTCTGCGCTGAAGTCGCAATCGGTGTTTCGCTGGTCCATAGGTCCTATTCATGGGGAAGGGCCGACCGCCGATCGCCGATATCGGCGTCGACCGATCGCGTTGGTCCCGCTTATATATAATTCTCTAATGTCCCGATAATGGTTCCGCCGATCGGTGTATCACCAATCCGACTACTTGCTCGTCGATATATCACCGACCGCTCCCTGCCACTGCCGATATATATACATATACAACCACCGGTTGCAATTGCCTCCGATCCTCCGTTCCGATATGATCGGAGATTGGCGATCGGGGGTTCCACAGTGAAAAGCTTAAGTCCACCCACATGCAACCTCCGATTGTGATTTGCCTTTAAGGCTTTAAGACCCATTTTTAAAGGAAATTCTTCATTTTCTTAAGGATTGAAGAGCCCTTTTTTTTGCAATAACTTCATCATCTGAACTTGGATTGAAGTACTATTTGCGCCGTTGGAATCAGAAAGACAAGATCTCTGCTCTGTTCCTGGGTTGACTTCATTCCGATCACTTTGATTTCTAAGTTTTTCCATGCCATTGTATCTGAAGATCCACCCGGATCATCTAAGCACAACCTGAAAAAGAATAATTGTTCTCTATGCTCAATGAACAACTCTAGCCAACACTTAGCCAAATATGAACTCACCTAGCCTCCTAATTCCTTGCGTACATCATGGGGAAATTAGCCCGTATTATTTAGGAATTTTCTCCAAATTGATTGCCTAATTCCGAGGATGGATCACCTGACCTCATGCAACACACGTACACTCAAGATAGTTTACAAATGTTGTTACAATACCTTGTCATTTCCACTTCAGCACTAGCATGCACTAGCTATTTTGGGTTGATTGATCACTTAACTAAAAAATATATATGTGAGATTGGTGTCCCACTGCACAACTGACCTTCAATTGACTCTAACAATAGTTAGAGGTTATTTAACTGAATATCACTGAAAATAACTTAATTAGATTACTAAAATTTAGCAATTACACATGCATAAGAGAGGGATTTGAACCCTCAGTAAGGAGAAGCCTACATAACAGTGCTAATGCTACGCCTTGAACTGCTCATCCTTCTTTCCTATGAGATCTCTTGGTTGTAATTAACAAAATGATTCAATAGCAACTTCCTTACGAATTATTTTTGTTCGGGTACAAACAGTTCAATCTTTCATAAATAAATAGATAATGAATAAGGTAATGATTCAATCCCCCTGGGAAAGAGAAAATGACTTTTTCTCCAACTTCCTCCTATTTTAGGAAATCCTCAATCATCCCTATTAATCTGACGTATTCAAATCGCCTAATCAATAATTTAAGATAGATTAACTAATGCATTCCATATTATGATCATATATGGATTTGTAGTGATCATCTTATCAATTGTATAAGAACTAATTCTTTGGCAATGATCTTGTGTCATGATGACTATATTTTCTCGAAATTCCTTTATCTATATGGATAAAGCACACAATTTTGGGTAGGCATTTCATTCTCATTATGCAATGCTTGATCGTTTAAATCATTCTTTGTTTGTATCATAATCAAACTGGACTTCCCGAGTTTACCAAAACTCCAAGACCTCTAACTCGAATTTACTAAGCTAACTGAGTGACAAGATCCATGTCACACTAGTTAAGTGCCTCTAAAAGTTGTTCTATTGATGTGGAAATTCGATTTTACTCAATTTGACTAAAGCTAAAGTCAAATTGAGTCTATCTTGCTACATTTTTTCAACACTCCCTCTTAGCAAGAAAGAAATTTTTCACCACCCCTATCCTACATCTGTGGAATTTGAATTTGCCTCTTAACAATGCCTTTGTCAAGATATTGGCATCTTGCTCCTCAGTTGGAATGTATTGTTGCAACATAATTCTCGTTTGCACACAGTCCCGCAAATGATGAAACTAGATATCAATGTACTTGGACCTTTCATGAAATATCGAATTCTTAGAGAGCTTAATTCTAGTTTAATTATCATAATATGCCACTTTTGGGTCCATCTTTTGACTAAATAGTCTCACAAGTATTTTCCTCATCCAGATTGCTTCACATGTTTCTTAACTTGCAGCCATGTATTCAGCCTCTATTGAGCTAAGCGCCACAGACCTTCGCTTCCTAATGTACTAAGAAATAGTTTTAGACCCAACACTAAAGATACCACCTGATGTAATTTTCCTATCTAACAGACTCCCTACCCAATTTGCATTGGTGAAGCCTTGGAGCTTCACTCTGTTTGTCCTCCTGTACCATAATCCATACTCGGTAGTGCCTCTAAGGTAGTGTAACACATGCTTTGTTGCCTTCCAATACAGTTTGGTAGGCCTCACCATAGCTTGACTTAGTTGGTTTCCTACATAGAACATGTAGGGTCTTGTGTTCGCCAGATACATCAAAGATCCCACAAGTTTCCTGTAAATGGTAGCATCAACCTCTTCACCTGAAGTGGCATTCTCCTTCCTCCGATTTATAGCTAGAGGTGTATCCATGGACTTACAATTCTCCATGTGAAAACTATGAAAGATTTCAAAGGCATACTTCCTCTGAGACACAAATAATTCACCATCACCTTGCCATACTTCCAGCTCAAGGAAGTAATGCATGAGGCCCATGTATTTCATCTCAAATTCCCTTTCAAGATCCTCTTTTCAAAAGCGAATCAGTTTCTCATCACCTATCAATGTTAAATCATCAACATATAAAACAAGAATAAGAAATTTACCATCTACCACAATGTGATAGAGGTTTGCATCTGCTTCACTTTTGGTGAATCCCAATCCAATGAGATAAATGTCGATCCAAGTGTACCATGCTCAGGGTGCCTATTTGAGACCATACAATGCTCTCTTGAGTCCGAACACATACGACTCTCGATCATGTGTCTCAAATTCTTCTGGTTACTCCATGTAAATTTTGTCCTTAACAACATTGTTGAGAAAGGCGGTCTTCACATCCATCTAGTGGATTTTCCACCTCATCCGCATATCCAATGCTAGAATGGATCTAATCAAGGAATATCTTACAACTAGTGAAAATTTTTCCTCATAGTCCACTCCCTCTATCTGAGAGAATCCTTAGGGCACAAATTTGGCCTTTTACTTCTTGATGCTCCCGTCCATTGCATGTCTTCATGATGGATTTGTACTCTTCCACCGTGGCATCAACCCAAACTGGTTGAGCAACTTCTTCCTCAAATGAGGAAGGATTTATCTCAACGAACTCAGTCATGATAGCCATGTAACCCATGTACCTATCAGGTGACCTCCTCTACCTTGTTATGATGTGGGGGCTCTTGCATTCTTCTGCGCATCCTGCAACAATCTATCAACTTCTTTGGTTCTATTTCTCCCCTCTCTAGAAGATTCTAGTTGAGTGGGTGGCTCCACTCTGCGTCCTGTCTACTCCTTTACATGTGGCTGCTCCAAAACCTCATGAAGCTCATGTTGAGGCTCCTCCATTGGAGCTAGAAGCTCCTACTCTGATGGGATACTCATCTCTCATTCCAGAGAGCATCTCATAGCTTTGTCCTCATCGAAATTGACATCTCTCCTTACAACTATCATCCTCAGTGAAGGAAAATACACCCAGTAATTGTGTGGAGTTTCGGTGTATCCCACAAAAACTCCCAACTTTGTTGTAGGCTCAAGTTTCTTCCTCGAATCCTTGGAGACATGGAAATAAATTGAAGCTCCAAAAATTATGAAATGAGACACATCAGGCTTTCTCCCAAAGAAAGATTCCTCCAGTGTGATCATGCCAAGTATTCTATGAGGACTCTGGTTCTGCAAGTAGACTGCAGTGTTGCATGTTTCTTCCCATAGATGTAATGGAAACCCCTGATCATGCAACATGGCCCTTGCTACTCCCACTATTCTCATGTTCTTCCTCTCAACTACCCCATTCTGTTGTGGGTTATGGGGTGTTATCAGTTCCCTTCGAATACCTTCTTTCACACATAAATCCTTGAAGGCATGTGAAACAAATTCACCTCCATTGTCACTCCTGAGAGCCTTCACCTTCTTCCTAGTCTCCTTCTCAATCAATGCCTTGAATTCAACAAATTTTAAGACAACTTCATCCTTCTTCCACATGAAGATTATCTAGAATTTCCTAGAGAAATCATCAATAAAAATAACATAATTGAGGCTTTAGAAAAGGGTCCATAAACATTAGATTGGACTCGCTCCAAGATTACATCTGCTCGAAAATCTCGATCATGGAATTTGGATTTGACATATTTCCCCAATATGCAGTCCTTGCAGACATCCTGTTGGTCAAGGAAGCGTCTACAAAGACCAGTGGGTATTTTTTGCATGATTTTTAAGGAACCATGGTTTAGATGACCCAATCTCCTATGCCATGATTCTTTAACATCGCGTCTCTATACATTTTCTGCCTTACTGCTTGATGCGGTGAAATCTCCCACTTAAAGTTTGTATAGGTTCTTCACATAAATCCCAATCGACTTCACTTTCCCGGTAGCTATGTGTCTAGAAAATGCTTTCCCTCTACTGAAAATAACCTCATAGTCATGATCCTCCAATACTGCTACAAAGATTAGGTTCTTCTTCAGCCCATGTATAAACATAACATATTTGAGGCGAAGAGGAGAAGATTTCTCCCTCTCAAAGATGACAGTACCAATTCCTGTAGCACTAGACCTCCCATCATACCCCATTTCGATATGCATATGGATATCCTTCTCCTCCAGGCTACTGGGAAAATCCTTGCACCCTGTCATATGGAACAAGGCACCAGAATCAAGATACCACACACTCCCCATAAGAGTGTTGGCCATGCATGCTATTAGGGTGAAGTCTAATTCAAATTATGAAGCTAGTGCTTCACCTGATTCTACTCTTGAAGGCTTATTGGTTGACTTCTTGTGTGGAAATTTTGTTGCATAGTGCCTGAGTTCGTGGCAGTCGAAGCATTTTATCTTACTCGTCTATTTCTTCTTGCCATTATTTTGGTTGGACTCAGGTTTTCTCTGGGTATTCTTCCCTTTTCCCTTCTTCCCTTTCAAACCAATGCAAAATTCTCTTCATCCTCAGCTTAGTATGATATTCCATCCTAGTTATTTCTCCTGAACTCTTATTGAACCAAATCGGACCACAACATTTCCCAATTCGATATTTTTTCCCTTCCATTCACAGATTCCTAGTAGTTGTGCCAAGATTTTGGAAGGCCTAGAAGAGTTAGGATCACTAGGTCATCTTCTACAAAATTCACACCAACCCCTCCAAGCTCATCCCGAAATTGTGTAAATGTGAAGAGATGCCGCATCATAGTATCATTCTTCTGCATCTTAATGTTTTGAAGTTTTCCTTTTAGGGCCAATTTTTTATGGTCACTATTATTTTTGAATAGCTCAGTCAGTTCCTTTCACATAGAAAATGGTGTCTCTTTTCCATGGATATGTGAGACCACCTGTTCTCTCACACCTTCCAAAAGAATTTTCCTGGTCTTCGCAACATCCTTCTTCCATTGGACTAATTGTTGTGCATCTGACTGTGGAGGTTTGAAATGTCAGTTTTAACATATTCTAACACACCATTGTCATCAAGAACTACTTCCATTTGATCCTTCAATGCTATGAAATTTTAGATACATTCCAAGGCATAATACAATCTCAGTCCGTTGAAAGACATCCTCCTGATCCTGAAGAAAAGCTGTTGCACAGAAAATGCAAATTCGAAATTCTTGAGAGACAAGTTCTAAATATTGGTTCTAATGTGAATTATGAGGCTCTAATACGATGTAGAAATTTGATAGAATTGCAAATTCTCAAGAAATTTAATCTATTATCAAGAGAGGTAATTCTACTCTACTAATCTGCAGAAGGAAATTAATAATTTAGAAAAACATACATAGACATGCAATAAGAAAAATCACAAATACACAATGATTTCTAGGGGAACCCAACTGGGAAAAACCCCTCAAGCCTCTTTGCATTAATCAGATGAATAGAGAATCTATTACAATTTCTAGCTCCAACTCTGAGCTCAACTTGCAAAAGAATAATTGTTCTCTCTGCTCAATGAACAACTCTGGCCAACACTTAGCCAAATATCAACTCACCTAGCCTCCTATTTCCTTGCGCAAATCTTGAGGAAATTATCCCCTATTATTTAGGAATTTCCTCCAAATTGATTGTGCAATTCCCAAGGATGGATCACTTGACCTCATGCAACACTTGTACACTCAAGCTAGTTTACAACTATTGTTACACTGCCTTTTCATCTCCACTTCAGCTGAGGAACTCCAATTCCTTGCATGCACTAATTATTTTGGGTCGATTGATCAATTAAGTAACATATCTCTGAGTTAAACTGATGTCCCACTACACAACTGACCTTCAACTAATTCTAACAATAGTTAGAGGCCAGTTAACTGAATACAACTGAAAATAAATGAATGAGATTACTAAAATTTAGCAATAACACATGTGTAATTAAACTCCAAGCACTCTAACTCAAATTTACTAAGCTAAATGAGTGACAAGATGTCATGTCCCTTCTCAAACACA
Organism: Pinus tabuliformis; assembly: GCA_031772625.1. Lineage (NCBI taxonomy): Eukaryota > Viridiplantae > Streptophyta > Pinopsida > Pinales > Pinaceae > Pinus > Pinus tabuliformis. Next base: position 567,361,134 of record CM062808.1, on the reverse strand, counting down.
TTATTAACAGGGTGCTGCTACACAATTTTGCACATTCAACTAAGGAAGAGGGCCCCACACTTTCGACTTAGGGAATTAGGGGCCAAATCAACTTTATTTAGCTGCTAGTGGAATATGGGGGCCACCCACATAGGAGTTCGAATTAGCCATTCGATATGCTTGGAGGGAAAATCGAATGAGTGGATGGAGGTGCCCACATGAGGCTAAGGGGACCCAAGGAGTTATAAAGAGAGATCAACTCTCATTTTGTATTCATTTTGAATATTTGACAAATAAACTCACTCTTGTACGCTCTGATGCTTAGCGAGTCTACCGGCTGTTTAGCCACAAGTCTTCTGTAGGGAAGATTCAACTTCTACTTCGGGGGACCATCCATGCTCGCCTTAGGGAAGTTATTTCACAGAGATTGTAGGAGTTTCCAGCAACAATTTATAGCTCAGCCAGTCACGCAAAGGAAGGGACTGTGTGTTTTCTGGGCAGCCAGAAATACGCAGAGGTTGATTTAGCCACCCAAGAGGCCAAAAAGCCAAAGTCAAAATTTGAGAAATTCCCTTCTCGGTTTTTCTGGGTGTTGTCCAAGGTGTAAGGCTAAAAGGGCAGAATTTTTTGGGCAATTTTTGGGCACTTTCCAGCAGGCCGAAATTTAGCAGATGTAGTCGGAGAGCAGCTCCCAAAAGGCCAAAAATCCAAAGTCAAAATCAGAGAAATTCCCTTCTAGGTTTTTCTGTGTTTTGTCTGAGTATAAGGCTAAAAGGGAAGAATTTTCTGGGCAGTTTTTGGGCACCTTCTAGTAGGCCGAAAGTCAGCGGAAGTCACTGGAGAGCAGCTCCCTAGAGGCCAAAAGTCCAAAGTCAAAATAAGAGAAATTCCCTTATGGGTTTTTATGGGTTTTATCCAAGGAGTCTAAGGCTAAAAGGGAAGAATTTTCTAGGCAGTTTTTGGGCACTTTCTAGCAGGTCAAAAGTCAGAAGATGTAGGTGGAGAGTATATCCCAAGAGGCTGAAAATCCAATGTCAAAATCAAAGAAATTTCCTTCTAGGTTTTTCTAGTCCAAGGATTCTAAGGCTAAAAGGGCAGAATTTTCTGGGCAGTTTTTGGGCACTTTCCAGCAGGCCGAAGTCAGCAGATCAACAGTTTACTGGGACAACACAGAGCATAGTAGAGTAGCAGCTGAACAACCATCTTTCCAACTATTCTACCACCTGGGTTTGGTCCAGCTTGTCCTTGAGACAAGCCCAGGTGCACTACTCCATTTATATATTGTACTCATGCTCTCATATTTCATAATATATGGCTCAACAGTTCTAGTATTACAGTGTTTCATGGGTGTTTGCTAAATGTTTTTAATTTTCCACTGTTGCACTGTTTGTTTAATTGGTTTATCACTTAAATTCATATTTAGGAACATTACACAAGATCCATGTCACACTATTTAACTTCCTCCAAGTTGTCCTGCTGATGTGGAAATTCGATTTTACTCAATTGACTAAGGCTAAAGTCAAATTAAGTCTTTCTTGCTACATTTTTCAACATCATTGATTACAAAGAGTGAAAATTCTCGATCATGTGGATGGAGAGAGACAAAGAGAGAAAATGGGGGGAGGGGGAGAGAAGGAGGGAGGGAGGGAGATAATGACAAAGTTGGAGAGTGGAGATAGAGAAAGAGAGAGAGAGATTGTGTGATGGGGAGGAGAGAGAGGGAGGTGTGAGAGAAAGGGAGAGAAAGGAATAAAGAGAGAGAGGAGGGGATGTAGAGAAGGAGAAATGAAGGGGGAGAGATATGGAGTTAAAGGGGGAGAGAGGTGGAGGGAAGAACAAAGACGTAGAGAGATAGAGGAAAAGAGAGGGAGTGACAAGGGAAACATGGAAAGAGAAAGGAGATGATGGAAGTCAAAGGGAAGGAGAGGAAAGAAAGGGAGACATAGAGATCGGGGGGAAGAGAGGGGGAGAGAGAGAAGGAGAGAGGGATGGAGATAGTGAGAGAGAGGGAGGGATTTGGGAGAGAGAGGGAGGAAAAAGTATAGAGAGATAGACTCTGGAGAGAGAGACAAAGGAAGGGAGTGACAAGAGAGATATGGAGAGAGAGTAAGAGAGAGAGGAGAGAAGGAGGGAAGAGAGATATAAGGAAAGGAGAGAGAGAAGGAGAGGAGAGGAGAGAAATGAGGGGAGGGAAAGAGGGAAGGAGGGAAAGAGAGAAGGAGGGAGATGTAATCATGTGGAGGGGGAGAAGGGGAGAGAGAGAAAGAGATAGGAACAGAGTTGGAGGGAAAAGAGAGAGAGAGAGAGACTGATGGGGGGAGAGATAGAGGGAGGTTGGAGAGAAAGGGAGAGAGGAAGCAAAATAGAGAGGACTTGAGATAGAGAAGGAGAGAGGGAGGGAGAAGGATATGGAGTTGGAGGGGCAGAGAGAGGAAGCGAAGAAGAAAGACATAAAGAGAGAAAGGAGGAGAGAGAGAGAGAGAGGGTGACAAGGGAGATATGGAGAGAAAGCGAGAGAATGGGGAAGAGAGGAAAAGAGAAAGGGAAGAAAGAGAGAGAAAGGGGAAGAGGGAGGGAGGGAGAGGTAGATAGATATGGAGAAAGAGTGAGAGAAAGATATATATGGAGAGAGAGAATGTTTATTATGGGGGTGCGACAGAGAGACAAAGAAGGAGAGACGAAGGGAAATAGAGATATAGATGGAAGGGGGAGAAAGGGAAGTAGAGAGAGTCAGAGAGAGGGAGTGATGGAGAAATATATATATATAGAGAGAGAGAGTGTGTGTATGTGTTTGGGGGGATGAGATAAAGAGACAAAGAAGGAGAGATGGAGGGGGATATAACCAGCCTAGATCTCTTAATTTGGTAGCTCAGTGACAAATTCCAACCTTTGCATTAAATTCCTCTTTCCAAAAGGATCAAAATTGACTTTTTAAGCACTCAATTTGGACAAGGAAGAATATACTTTTGATGGAAAACCCACATTGGCACATTTTATTAAGTCAGTCTAGAAGTAAAATTAGAAAACCTACAACACATATAAATACAAGTGGAGTCCTCCTCATTTGGCATCACATCAACACACATATTCTCTCTCTTCTTTCCAGGTTCAACCTATCTAAAATTCTAAGGCTTCTCTCACACGTGCGAAGGAGAAAGAGGACGAAAACAACAAGTGATCGAAATATGAAGATGACTATAACTTTGACTAGCATTGACTTTGACTTTTTGGGATGAATTTTGGTTAAGTCTTTTGGGCATATTTCTGATTGGGAAAGCTGCACTTTTGGTACAAAAAATGAGGAAGCCTAAGCACTTTGACCACAAACCTATTGCAGACTTTGACTGCAGGCTTCATCATTGCGTTGACCATGTTTGATCACTCAAATTTGGACTATTTTGACTTTTGACCAACAAAGAAGGTTGAATTCATTGACCTTTGACCAAGATCTTGGAGGATTTTTTGGCCTTTGACTGATAACCAGTTAGGGCACAAATTGTTGTAGTTGACTGTTGTTGACTTGCACAGATTTTCACAAGAGTTGACTCTCTCTCTCTCTCTTGTCTCTATTTTGGATAAAATTGCTTGGCATATTGACTTGATTGGATATTGGATATTGGTTTTTATATATTGGCTAGACAAATTTTGACTTTGACTCTTGGATGATGCACTCTCTCTACTGAACATTTGAACAATCTAATAGAAGAACACATGCAAAGGATTTTCCCCCTTGTGGGGTTTTTTCCCCTGGTTATTGACCAAATATTGTCTCTTGTCTCTTGGTTTTCTTTCATTGTGAACATTATATAATTGTTCTATATATTGTTTCTCTATTGTTATTTTTTTTTTTCTCCGTAAATGCTAATTCTATTAAAGAAAAATAAAAAATATATACAAAGAGGTTATAACCTCAAAGGAGGCCGCGACCATTCCTCTACCAAAAACTCAGAGACCTTACAGTTCAGACTTAATGCCAAATTTACAAAACATACTACAAAATTTTTAATTCGGGCCCTGACATACTGAAATAGATTGCCCAGACTGAGTTCGTCATGCCCTTCATTGACCACAAAAACTGAGAAGCAACTATCATAGCCATTTCTATAACAAAAAATAGAGACTGGAATGACATTGGCCACACTCTGTAGCCAGAGTATGAACCAGACAGAGACATCTAACCTCAGAATTGACGACACATACCCAAAATTGCTTAGACCACCCGGCAGTGAGGAAACAGTTCTAATCTGCATGCTTTGGTGAATCCGGCATTTCCTTTTCCGCCTGGCTGGAAGAAGCAACCCAGGTCACAAAACCACTGTCATCATATACTGGTGCGCCACCATCAGGAGTGGTCACCAAATTTAAAATACCGCCTGCCCACTGAGTCGGGCCGCAAGGCACAATATCACTTTGAGCCGGATCCACGGGTTGTTGCGGCACCTCCGAGACATGGCCAACATCTTGCTGGTTGTCTGCCTGGAACACCATCCCTGTCAGGTCCCCGAGAAGCACACTGTCTCCCTGAGATTGAGAGGGGGTAGTTGTAGCCGAGCTGACCTGATTACTGTCTTCCTCCGCGAGAATGATAGTGATACTTGCTGTCAAAACAGGCCTATTAAGCCGGCTTTGAAAAGTGAATCTGGAGGTCTGGAATGAATTATTCGGAATGGGCCTAGCTTGTTCCAGAGGCGGAGAAGAAGGGGATGCTGAGGCAATAGGGATAACATTCTGAGGAACAGGGCGAGAAGGTTGGCCTCTATTCCCGGTATGACTGCCTCTGCGGGGAACACCTCGACGTCGAGGCATCTTCAGAAGCACGAATTGACGAGCAGAGGGATTGAGACAAAGTAAATCTATTACCTGAGGAACGCAGACAGCTTCGAAGAGTTTACAAATCCACGCTAACAGCCAGATTCGGAACGCCAGACAGGGGTACTGAAGCAGCTCTGCCTCGCTATGAAACGCTCCAGTGACTGAAACAGGCGTAGTGAACAGATCCATGACAATAAACCAAATTATCTGCCGATCACGCATGCTTGCATTAATGCCGGACTGCAAGACCAACATTCGAGACTGCCCGGAATTGAATTCACCTACGCTTAAGTCCATTTGCCCACCTGCTACGCGTACCCTGCAAACGATCCACCTGTCGTCTGCCAGGCCAGCTGCCTGTGTTATGCGGCTTGTCATAAATGAGTCTTAATACCACCCGCATCTGGGTGTGTATTCTTCTTCTGAGATTTATCCCAATTAACAATTTCCTGGAATTTTGCAAGTTGGTCCTCGGTGGCTATACTGGTTATAGACCCTTGGTTGAAGGGAAAGTACCCCTAGAGTCCTTTGGGCTGAGACTCTACCAGACTGAAAATTGCTTATACAAAGAAACACACACACACAGCCATCTTTTTTACTTTTAAGCAAATTCTAATGTTTAGGGTACATACCTAAGGTCCTACGTTCGAGAAGACCGTTAGGGTGCAAACCCTTCTTGGAGTTCCCTTCTTCTTTCTTTGACCTGCAAGACAAACAAATCAAAGAATACAACAGTACATGTATAGAAGTTTATATATAAATCATCTTTATGCTATAAAGTTAGTTATAAGAAATCTTTAAGTAACCACTTTCATAAGAATTCAACACAAGAATCTCATAAGCATAAAGAAAGATTATTCGGGAACAAAGACGTGTTTCTTTATATATAAAGGCAAATAAAGTACATATATCAGAAAGATATCACCTGAACACCTTCAGCAGGCTCCAAGCAAGCTTCCTCCCGGATTCGTTCCAGCCTCCAGCCTCCAACAAGAGTTCCTTCCAAGCCTTACTCAATGATGATGTCAAGGATGAATGATCACCAATACACATGGAAACAAGGGTTTCCTATGCAAAATGGGGGAAGTGCAGGATGCACCAAGGACTTCAGACCTGGTCTAAGGGAAAAATCTCAGCATAATAATCTTGCTCTCCTTTCTCTCTCCCCTTTGGCCTTCCCTTTGATGTCTTTTTATACCCTCTCCAAAGTAGTTTTTTAGTTAGGAGTTGGTTGGGAACAGTTGGGCCACGGGCACTAACAGGTGATCCAGCAGGTAAACCCGCGATCACCGCCCGAAAAAGAGGAAATTATATTTTTTTAAGTGTTTTAATAGATACACGCGTGTTGGGTATGACAGACCCGCGTGTACACGCGTTTAACACAGGGCAAAGTCGCGTATAGGGAATAAAACACTGTTTTTTAAATTTTTGGACCAGGTCTGGAAGGAGGGGTTGCCCTAGGCCATAAGTGCAGCATCACAAACCATAAGAGTGAGATTTGGAGCTATAACAGATGCCCCCTAATGTATGAGATCAGAAGGGGAACATGATGGCCGAAATACATTAAGTAAGTACAAGGAAAGGAACTCTGCCGAAAAACCGAGGAGGACTTCACCAGAATTGGCGACTCCACTGGGGAAGTGCAGGATGCACCAAGGACTTCAGACCTGGTCTAAGGGAAAAATCTCAGCATAATAATCTTGCTCTCCTTTCTCTCTCCCCTTTGGCCTTCCCTTTGATGTCTTTTTATACCCTCTCCAAAGTAGTTTTTTAGTTAGGAGTTGGTTGGGAACAGTTGGGCCACGGGCACTAACAGGTGATCCAGCAGGTAAACCCGCGATCACCGCCCGAAAAAGAGGAAATTATATTTTTTTAAGTGTTTTAATAGATACACGCGTGTTGGGTATGACAGACCCGCGTGTACACGCGTTTAACACAGGGCAAAGTCGCGTATAGGGAATAAAACACTGTTTTTTAAATTTTTGGACCAGGTCTAGAAGGAGGGGTTGCCCTAGGCCATAAGTGCAGCATCACAAACCATAAGAGTGAGATTTGGAGCTATAACAGATGCCCCCTAATGTATGAGATCAGAAGGGGAACATGATGGCCGAAATACATTAAGTAAGTACAAGGAAAGGAACTCTGCCGAAAAACCGAGGAGGACTTCACCAGAATTGGCGACTCCACTGGGGAAGTGCAGGATGCACCAAGGACTTCAGACCTGGTCTAAGGGAAAAATCTCAGCATAATAATCTTGCTCTCCTTTCTCTCTCCCCTTTGGCCTTCCCTTTGATGTCTTTTTATACCCTCTCCAAAGTAGTTTTTTAGTTAGGAGTTGGTTGGGAACAGTTGGGCCACGGGCACTAACAGGTGATCCAGCAGGTAAACCCGCGATCACCGCCCGAAAAAGAGGAAATTATATTTTTTTAAGTGTTTTAATAGATACACGCGTGTTGGGTATGACAGACCCGCGTGTACACGCGTTTAACACAGGGCAAAGTCGCGTATAGGGAATAAAACACTGTTTTTTAAATTTTTGGACCAGGTCTGGAAGGAGGGGTTGCCCTAGGCCATAAGTGCAGCATCACAAACCATAAGAGTGAGATTTGGAGCTATAACAACCCTTCAAAATAACCTACCTCAGCTTCCACTCCAAGATTAGCAAGAAAGTCAGCAAGTTTATTTCCTTCTCTTCTGGTATGTTTCAATGAGATCGCTTGATGTTTAGAAAGCCAATTGTTTATCAGCTCCAGCCTCTGGGCCATTCTCCAGCTATTGCTGACTTTGTGAATGGGAGATCCATGCATGAGATTTGTGATCATTCGAATTATAATTTGCGAATCCCCTTCTATGATGATTGGAAACAATCTCCTTTCATGAACCATTTTGAGACCTCTCCATAGTCCCTCCAATTCTGCTGAGTTATTAGTATCCCAGCCTTTCGAGCCCAGATAAATGCATTGAGGATTGTCGTTGTGATCCCTTACGACTCCTCCATACCCTGCTTTCCCTGGATTTCCTTTTGATGCGCCATCAAAGTTGAGCTGGAACATGTTAATGGGAGGCGGTATCCATTGACTTGATTCTTTTACCTGCATTATGGGATTCTTTTTTATAATTGGCTGTTGGTTTATCTGGATTCTCCAATTGTCCCATACTGTTTTCTCCTGTGGTAAAGTGGGGAGGTCTTCTGCGTACCATTCTTTGATCGATAGAGACTCCATGATGTTCTGCTGAAATTTAGTCCAAATTTGCTCTAAAGGCATAATTTGATCCTTAAAAACTCTTCTATTTCGCTCTTTCCAGATGTTCCACATTAGTAAGCCAGGTATAATTTGCCACATAGTGTTAAGAAGATTACTTTGAAATGGCTTTTGACTCCAGTTGCGAATGGTTGCTTTGAGATCTCCTTGCACTCTACCATCTTTTTGGCAGCGGAAGGCGACCTTTTCCCAAAGTTTTCTTCCCATTTGACATGTCTGCATAAGATGTATGGCTGTTTCCTCCTCTTGCTTACATACCAGACATATGGATGGGCCCAAGAAGCTTCTTTTCCGAAGATTGTCCCAAGTCAGAATTTTATTGTGACATAAGAGCCATAAAAAGGTGGAGACCTTCGGCCAATTGTGAGTGTCCCAGATTTTGTCCCATAAAGTGTCTTTGTTTATTTGATCTTGGACTATTATCTTATATGCCTCCTTTGTGGTGAATGTTCCTTTCTCCTCATAGCCCCATCTTAGAATGTCTGATTCTTCTGAAATGGTGATTTGCCTCTTTTGTAATTCTATATTGAGAGACTGTTGAATTTGTTCAGAGCTATTCATTAATGTTTGGTTTGCCTTTTTCCATTGCCTGTGTCCTTGAGATGTAGAGGAGCTCCAGAATTGATTTACCTTAGCTAACTGACTGGTCTCCTGCTCTGATATTGGCTGATTTTGGAGTATATATTTTGTATGAGACTTCTATGTTGTATAGCTGCATTCCAAATTGCCGATCCCATACTGACTTTCGTCATTCGTATTCTTTCTTCCATAGGAAAATTGCTTGCATATTTAGCTATCCAAAGAGAGGCCCACGGAGTATTAGGATAGGCTAGCCATCTCCACCAGATTTTTGCGCCCATTGCTTTATTACTGTGCTCAGGATCTCTTAGCCCAATACCCCCTGCTTTCTTAGGAAGACAAACTTTATCCCATTTGATTAGAGCCCATTTCCTATTGTGTCCTAAGCTTCCCCATAAAAACTTGCGCTGGAGATTCTTGATTTCTTTGAGAACCCATTTAGGGGCAGCAAGGATGGAGAAGAGATACAAGGGCATGGAATTTAGGACGGCCTTTATAAGAACAAGTCTGCTAGCCATGTTAAGGGCTCGGTGAGTCCAAAGGAAGAGACGAGCTTCCAATTTTTCCAGCAACTGATTCCAAGAGGAGTGTTTGAGAGCTGAGGCCATTAAAGGAGCACCTAGGTATTTGGAGGGCAGGGAAGCAGTAGTGAATCCTAGAATGCGGCCGATAGCTTTTTGGGTGGAAACAGGGGTGTTAAAGAAAAAAATCTGGGATTTGACTCGATTTATAAGGGCTCCGGAAGCATCAGAGAAAATTGACAGAATTGATTTGAGAATGCGTGCTTCTTGCACCGATGGATGACCATAGAGCATATTATCATCAACAAATTGCTGATGGGTGAAGGAGGGTGAATTGTTGAAGGAAAGGCCTTTTAGAAGCAGAGCACGCCTGGCCGAGGTGATACTTCTGCCAAGACCTTCAGCCATAATAACAAGAAGAAAGGGGGATAAGGGGTCTCCTTTCCTTATACCTCTAGAGGGGCGATATGTGGCCGAGGGGATTCCATTGATTAAAACATATAAAAAAGCTGAAGACAATAGATTAAAAATCCATCTGACCCATGATGGAGCAAACCCAAAGGCAGTGAGAATTTTTTGAATATAGACCCAACTGATACTATCAAAAGCTTTGGACAAATCTAATTTAAGCAGCATACCTGGCTTTTTGGTTTGCTTTAAGGAATGGATTATCTCATGAGTTAGAATAATCCCATCCGTTATTTGCCGGCCTTCTACATACCCAGACTGCTCGGGCGAGATAATCAGAGGGAGCAGCGGTTTTAATCTGTTTGCTATGACTTTTGATGTAATTTTATAGATGATATTGCACAATGCGATCGGTCTATACTTGTCAGGAGTGTTAGAATCTTCCCCCTTTGGAATTAAGGCGATGAATGTGGCATTTAACCCTGGATACATCCATCGAAGTGCCCTGGATTCCTCCACTAGTTGCCATACCTCATCTTTTATAAGGTCCCAGAACTTATGAAAAAAGTTTGAGGTAAAACCATCCGGACCCGGCGCTTTTCCCTCCTTTAAGTGATGAACCGCTTCTTCAACTTCCTGTAGATTGATGGGTTTGAGGAGAAGACTATTGTGTTCCTCTGTTATTAACTTAGGGATGTCCTTTAGGAGCCTGTTAATGGCCGGCATTCTGTCTATATTGGGTTCCTGATGTACTTTCTTAAAATAGCTGAGAAATTCCTCTTCAATGCCTTCCTGAGTTTCAATTTTGTCCCCCTGTTCATTTTTTATGTGAGTAATACAATTGTTCATTCTGCGTTGGACTGCAGTTTTATGGAAAAAATTTGTGTTCTTTTCTCCATCTTTTAACCATCTAATCCGCGATTTCTGCCTCCATAATGTTTCCTCCTGTTTGTCCCTCTCTAAAATTTGAGATTCAATGAATTGCTCCTGCTTGGATAATTCCTCCGTGCGACCTTCAGTTATAATGTTTTGCTGGATCCTCTTCATTTCTAAGTTGAGAGTGGCTTGAGCTTTAAAAATGTTACCAAAAGTATTATGATTCCAGCGCTTGATTACTCCTTTAAGATGCTTGAGTTTTTGCTGAAACTTGGACATTCTGGTACCTCCAGTAGGGTTGAAGTTGAGCCAAGTTGAACTAACTAATTTCTCGAAGTCCGGATGCTTTAGCCAAAATTATTCAAATCGAAAGGGTCGCTTGAGGTTGTTACCAGGTCTGTTCCATTGAAGTTCGATGGGCCAGTGATCAAATCCTGAGATAGGCAGTATGGATGCTGTAAATTCCCCTCCTAAATGAGTTGCATTGTCTGAGATAAGAAATCTATCAAGGCGCGATGCAATTTGCTGCGTTCCTTCTCTCTTGTTGCTCCAGGTGAAGAGGCCATTACTTGTGGGAACATCCACCAACCAATTAGTATGAATGAAATTTTTTAAGAGGTTACCATCATTATTTACTATGCTTCTACCCCCTTGTTTTTCCTCCATGCTTGCTGTCATATTGAAATCACCTCCAGAAATCCAAAGTGGGTGTGGCCTTTCTGAGCTGAGATCTGACAATGTGTTCAGGATTTGAGCTTTTTGAGCATTGTCCTGAGGAAAATAGACATTAGTTATAAATCCATAGGTGTTAGTACCTATGAGATGAAATGTTGCCTGAATGAAGCTTTTATTAGCTTGTATGTCATTTAATTGTATAACTCGCGCATCCCAGAGAATTGCAAGTCCTCCTGAGGCTCCCTGTGCATCAACAGCTGTTACTAGCCCTCCCGGCCAGACTTTCGCTGCTATTTTTTCCAAGATTATTGAGTTGCATTTCGTTTCCTGCAGAAAGAGTATACTTGGTTTTTCTAGCATAAGCATATTTTTTAATAATCTGCCTTTCCTTGGGCCATTTAGCCCTCTTATATTCCATGATATCAGCTTCATTGAGAAGGATGGGGGTCAGTATTAAAATATTTTGTCAGTTTGGCATACCTCCCTGACTCCACTAATACCTCTCCTATCTTGATGGTTCTCTCAAGCGCTGTTTTTCTGCCTCTTTTCTTATTATCCTTTCTGATGAACTTGCCATCCCATGGGCTTCATGTCTGGACACCTAGCGATTATTTATTCTATGCTCTGTTTAACACTTCTACTAGGTTATCCACCTGCCTATCTGGTATTTTTTCAAAATTCCCTGTCTTGCAAGCTTGTTCCAGGCCTAGAATATCCAGATCCCCTATATCTAAAGATTCTGGATCTTCTTCCATGATTTGAGGTTCTTGAGAGGATTCCTCTCGTTCCTTTGATGATTTGTTGTTGGGTTCAGTGTATTCCACTTCCATTCCTTGAGATTGCCAGGATACAGATTTTGCTTGCGATTGCGGGGTTGATTGCTTATGAGTCATATCTCCTGTTTGCACTGAAGTTTCTCCTAGCTGTTCTTTATTGGATTCCTTGTTCTCCTGCGCTTCCTTTTCCAGGTCTTGCATATCAGTTTTGGCTAGGGTCTCAAAGCGATTACTCATTGTGGGTATTGGCTTGTTGACCGGATTTGCCTTGGGATTGCCTGATGTTCTTCTATTCCCTCTCCTTCGGTTTGTTACCCTAGTGAAACCATCTGATGTTTGATTATCTGAGCTCTCTTGGGAAGAGGGTTTCTTATTAAGTGGACAGTCTCTGTAGAGATGCCCTATATCATGGCATTTCCTACATCTAAATGGGACATGCTCGTAATCTATAACTTGAATCCATTCAGAATCTTCATGAAAGAAACTTACCGTGTCTGGCAGTGCTTGCTTGAGGTCCATATAAACACATATTCGAGCATAAGATGTGTATCTACATGATTTTGTTTCTTCTGCGATCTTTACAAACTCACCAAGAGCATCCCCAATCTCCTGAAGGGATTTTTCTTCCCAGTATTCCCATGGCAACGAATACAACCTTATCCACACTGGAGCGTAGCTCAGGTCTTCCTTATCTGGATTGAATCTTTCCACCCACGCTTTGAGATATAATCCTGCAGAGTTGAAAAAATAGGGACCCCCATCCAGAATCCTATTGCGATCTTCCAAGCAGTTGAAAACTGCCGTAAAAAACCCCTTTGCTCCTAGATGCAGAGTGATGTCTCCTTTTGGATGCCATTTAGCGCTAATCCAACTTCTCAGCGCTTTCTCCGTCGGCCATATTCCTATGAATTTGCCAATCAGCGCGTGATCTCTCATGTACTGTATCCTTGCATTGATGCGATGACTTGGGAACTCCACTCTTGGCCTGTCCGTTGCTACTGGCTTGCATGTGGAAGAGCTTGCTCTGTTTCTGTCTTCCTGATCTATGTCCTTGCCCTTCTGCTTGCTACGATCCGTATTACCTCCGCTCTGTTCATTATCATTTTCCTTTTCTTCCGTTGACGGCATCCGACTATCCTTATCGGGGGGAGGCTCCTGGCCCTCCCCCTGAGGGGATTGCATTTTACTCCTTGTCGATGGCCGCTCTATTCTGACCACCCGTCCGCTTGATCTTTACCTGCTGTACTATGCTTGGCATGTCTGCCGTTGCAGGAGTTGCAGAAACCCTAGATTGGGTTGCAGAGGCCGTTCCCGCTCTCAGTTAATTTGAACAATCTTATATCGTTTCTCTATTGTTATTGACTAATTGAAGAAGTGAAAATTATAATTTGGATGCTATTGAAAATTGTTGAGTAATAGTTGTAGCATAGAACAATTATTAAAGAAAAATTAACATGGTATCAAAGTTGAAGTGAAGAGAAGCCCAAGAGACATAGAGAAAGATCATCCATCTTCTAGCAGCTGATTGAAAATTCCTTTTTGGTTTGGAAAATATGTCTACCTCATACTTCAAGGTGTTGGGTTGTGTTATATTCTTTCCACGACTAGCCCACGTAGTTAACCAGGGGGTTAGAAGGGGGGTGGAGCCCCCCCCTTCGTTGCATTGATTGCGTAGCAGGGGGGGTCACAGGGGGTTTCAGAGGTGTAGGTAACTCCACTCTATGGGGTTCGGGGAAGCGCCCTGGAAAATTTTGTTTTTGGACCCCATATTAGGTTGGGCGGACCTACCTATGGTTTCGTGCTTGATTTTTCGCACATGGTTTTGGACACAATGGTTTTCGGTCTATGGTTTTGGATGCGATGGTTTTCGGTCCATGTTATTGGATGCTTCGGCATGTATAAATATGTATTATAACATTGAAAGGAGCATAATGAAAAATCAAGCTGGTAGTCCTGGTTTTGGGATCTAAGGGAAAATCTCTGTGTATATGTGTTTTATGTGTTATGCTCTCACATTGTTTATTTTCTGTGTTTCAGAATTCGAATGCAAGTAATTTCTGTACGGGATTAAAACCTAAATTTGGTATCAGATCTATTTTGGCTTCAAGGGAACACATTTGTTGCTGAGGGGTTTCACTCGGGCCTGTGGTAGACCCTGTTCAGTGGGAGATTTGCAAGATTGATTCTGGTGGTGAAAGAAGATGGCAAGTAGTGGAAAGATAGAGATCGAGAAATTTAATGGTCGGAGTTTTGAGTTGTGGAAACACAAGATGAAGGATCTGTTGGTGGATAAAGATCAATGGATCGTGATATATCCGGGTACTAAACCAACAAGAGTGTCCGATGAAGAATGGAAGAAGTTGGATCGGAAGGCAAAGAGCACAATACGATTTTGTGTCTCAGATTCAGTACTGTTGAATGTATCAAGGGAAGCTACAGTGAAGGCTTTGTGGGACAAGTTAGGGGCTTTGTACCAATCTAAGTCTCTGGTGAATAAATTGTTCCTGCGGAAAAAACTGTATAACCTGAGGATGAAAGATGGAGACTCAGTGACAGAGCATTTGAACACATTTAATACTATGGTAAGTCAATTATTATCTGTTGATATTAAAATTTTAGATAAAGATAAGTGCATCAGTTTGTTGTGTTCTCTACCAGATTCGTGGGATACTCTGGTTATTGCAATAGGTAGCAATACAACTGCCTTGCAGTTTGATGAAATAGTCTCATCCTTGCTGACGGAGGGGATGAGACGGAAAAATATGGAGAGCCAGAATGGTGATGCCTTGTCTGTACAAGGACGATCCTAGAACAGAAACAAAAATAAGTCATCAAGTGGGAAATCTAAATTGAGAGGGAGATCTAAATCTCCTGGAAAACCTATAAAGGTGGTGTGCTGGAAATGCGAAAAGGAATGGCACTACAAAAGGGATTGTAAATCTAAAGCTCCTAACAAAGGAAAGGGATCTGATGATGCTCCTCTTGTAGAGGCGAAAACCACCTTAGATGAAGGTGGGGATGTGTACTTGGCTTCTTCAAGTACACCTGTAGATCATGAGGCATGGTTGATTGACTTAGGTGCATCCTTTCACTTCACTCCCCATAAAGAGTGGTTCTGCGAGTATGAGAAATATGATGGTGGTGATGTCTTCTTTGGGAATGACAGGAAGGCTAGAATCATTGGTCACAGAAAAGTAAAGTTGAAGTTGCAAGATGGAAGGGTTAGAACACTTCTGGGTGTTCTGCATATTCCTGCATTGGGCAGAAATCTTATTTCCGTAAGCAAGTTGGATGATGCAGGTGTAAAAGCAATGTTCGAGAAGGATACCTGCAAACTGGTTCGAGGAGCACTGGTATTGATGCGGGGAGTTTGGATTGGAACTCTATACAAGATGAAAGGTAGCACTGTTATTGATGGGTGCAACAGTTCTGTGGTTCCTGAAAGTGGAGCAGAAAATCTAGTGGTCTCTGGAGATAAGACCATGCTGTGGCATCAAAGGCTTGGACATATTGGAGAGAAGGGCCTTCGAATACTTCATGGTAAAGGTACGGTAGAAGGTATGAGTAATAGCTCTCTAGATTTTGATTTCTGTGAAAATTGTGTATATGGGAAGAAAAATCGGTGAGTTTCCCCTCTAGTGGTAAGAGGGCGAAACGTATATTAGAGCTTGTGCACAGTGATTTGTTTGGACCTGTGAAGGTTCCATCACTGGGTAAGTCTGTGTACTATGTATCATTTATAGATGACTTCTCAAGGAATACATGGATATATTTCCTTAAGAAGAAATCTGAAGTCTTTGACAGGTTTAAAGAATTTAAGGCTCTGGTGGAAAACCAGACAAAGAAGAAGATAAAGGTGTTGAGGACAGATAACGGTGGAGAGTTTTGTAGTAAGGAATTTGAAGAATTTTGTAAGAAGTGTGGTATATCACAGCAGAAGACTACTCCATATAAACCTGAGCAAAATGGAGTTGCAGAAAGAATGAACAAGATGTTGATGGAAAGGGCAAGAAGCATGCTCAGTGGTCTGGGTTAGGACAAGAATTCTGGGTGGAGGCGGTGGAGACAGCATGTTACCTGGTCAACAGATCACCTTCATCAACGTTGGAGGATAAGACTCCACAAGAGGTATGGACTGGTAAGAAACCCTCTCTTTCACATCTGAGGGTATTTGGATGTGATGCATATGTACATGTTCCAAAGGAGAAAAGAACCAAGTTGGATAGTAAATCTGAAAAGTGCTTCTTTATTGGGTATAAGGAAGGTTTAAAGGGTGATAAGATTTGGAACCCAGTAACAAGGAAGGTTGTGTAAAGCCAAGATGTGGTGTTTAGAGAGGTGAAAAATGTTATTAAACATGTAGTCCCATCAAAGGAACCTGAGAAGATAGAGTTTGAGCTAAAGGAGGAAGAATCAGACTCTACAATAGAGGAGGAATCAAAAGATGAAGAGCCACAAACTCCGGGTGTGAGAAGATCAGTTCGAGAAAGCAGGCAACCAAAAAGGTATAGTCCATCTGCTTTTTATTCAAATTTTGCTTTATCTATTACTGATGATGATCCCATAACTTTGAAGGAAGCAATAGATTCAGAGGATGGCAAACTCTGGAAAGAGGCCATGGTTGATGAAATGCAATCTTTGCACAAAAATGAGGCTTGGGATCTGGTGGAGTTGTCGGCTGGAAGGAAACCCATTGGCAGCAAATGGGTGTTCAAGAAGAAGACAAATGCAGAAGGAAAGGTGGAGAAATACAAAGCTCGGTTGGTAGCAAAAGGTTATTCCCAGGTGCCAGCAATTGATTTTGGTGATATTTTTTCTCCTGTTGCTAAGGTAGCTTCTATTAAATTACTTTTATCTATTGTTGCTGCTTTTGATTTTGAGGTAGAACAGATGGATGTGAAGACATCATTTCTTCACGGGGATCTGGAAGAGGAGATCTACATGAAACAACCTGAAGGTTTTACAGTGAAGGGTAAGAAAGAAATGTATGCAAGTTAAAGAAGTCTCTGTATGGGTTAAAATAGTCACCAAGGATGTGGTATCAGAAATTTGATACATTTATACAGGGACTTGGCTTCACAAGAAGCAAAGCAGATCATTGTGTGTATTTTAATTTAATTGGTGACCATGTTATTTATCTGGTCTTGTATGTGGATGATATGTTGTTGGTTGGAAATGACAAAGAAATTATCGAGGATTTGAAGACCCAATTTTCCTCCAAATTCGACATGAAAGATCTTGGTGCTGCAAACTATATTTTGGGCATGGAAATTAAAAGAGACCAAGAAAATAGGAAACTCTAGTTAAACTAGAGGAAGTATGTTGAGACAATACTGCAGAGGTTTAATATGCAGGATAGTAAACCGATGAAGGTTCCTATTCCTGTAGGTGTAAAGTTATCTGCTAAACAGTGTCCCAGGACACAAGAAGAGGAAGAGGACATGTCCCGTGTTCCATAAGCAAGTGTAGTTGGTAGCCTTATATGTGCAATGGTCTGTACTAGACCAGACATTGCATATGCAGTGGGAGTATTGATCAGGTTTATGTCAAAACCAGGGAAGGAGCACTGGATAAACAGTGAAGTAGGTTTTTAGGTATTTGCGTGGCACTGGTGATTATGGTTTGTGCTACCAAGGAAGACCAAGATTGGACAGAGTGTTGGATATTCATGGCTTTGTTGATGCAGACTGGGCTGGAGATTTGGATCAAAGAATATCTACAGGTGGGCATGTGTTTAACCTATTTGGAGGTGCAGTCAGTTGGATGAGTAATAAACAATCTGTAGTGGCACTATCAACTACAGAGGCAGAATACATGGCAGCCACTCATGTAAGCAAGGAAGCAGTTTGGTTGCAGAGATTGTGTTCAAGTATGGGATTAGTACAGGGAGCTATAAGGATAGACTGTGACAACAAAAGTGCAATTTTCTTGGCAAAGAACCCTGCATATCATTCAAATACAAAGCACATTGATGTTAAGTATCACTTTGTGAGGGATATGATAGAAGACCAAAAGGTGTTGCTAGTAAAGGTGGACACTTTAAAGAATACTGCAGATGCATTGACAAAATATGTGAGCTCTAAGAAGTTCTCTTGGTGTAGAGAAACAATGGGTGTTGCAGGGCTGGATAAATGAATAAGCTCTCTTGTGGCCCTATGTGGAAAAAAAACAACAAGTGGGAGAATTTTGGGTTGTGTTATATTCTTTCCATGACTAGCCCATGTAGTTAAACGGGGGGTGGAGCCCCCTCTTTGTTGTGCCGATTGAGTAGCGGGGGGGTCACAGGGGGTTTGAGGGGTGTAGGTAACCCCACTCTATGGGGTCTGGAGCAGCGCCCCAGAAAATTTGGTTTTTGGACCCTATATTAGGTTGGGTGGACCTACCTATGGTTTTGTGCATGATTTTTCGCACATGGTTTTGGATGCGATGGTTTTTGGTCCATGGTTTTGGATGCGATGGTTTTCGGTCCATGGTTTTGGACGCGATGGTTTTCGGTCCATGGTATTGGATGCTTCGGCATGTATAAATATGTATTGTAACATTGAAAGGAACATAATGAAAAATCAAGCTGGTAGTCCCGGTTTTGGGATCCAGGGGAAATCTTTGTGTATATGTGTTTTATGTGTTATGCTCTCGCATTGTTTATTTTATGTGTTATAGAATTCGTATGCAGGTAATTTCTGTACGAGGTTAAAACCTACAAAAGGATAATGAAAAGATATCTAATGCATCTACCTTTGTAGCTTGGAAGACCAGGATTAATGTCACCTTAGATGAGTATGATGTCTTGGAATATGTGGAAGGAAATATTTCAGCACCACAAGAAAATGATCCCCAAGTTGTCAAGTCCAAGTACGAGAAAGTTGAGATCAAAGCTAAGAAGATCATTATTGATTCTTTAAGAGATCATCTACTTATTTACATTTCATCTTTTAAGACTTCCAAAGAAATGTACGATAAGATTATTAGCATATATGAAGTGAACAGTTTGAGCCACATTATGGATTTTAAAAATAAAATCAAGGAATCTAAGAAGCACAAGCGAGAGACTATGCAATCATTCTTCATGAGAATCATTGAAATCAAGGATCAACTTCGGACTACTCAAGAAATTGTACCTGGCATGGATTTGGTGATGATTGTCCTTAGTGGCCTCCCTTCATCATGCGACATGTTCATTACTTCTATCAACAATAGAGAAAGGATCCATTCTTTTGATGAGCTACTTGCTCTATGCAATCAAGAGGAAATATTGATGATATCTAGTGGAAGAATTCAAAGGCCAAATGAAGGAGAAGAAGAACAAGAAGAAAGGAAAGGGAAAGCCATCTAATGGAAGAAGACCTCCTCAATCTAACGGAGACTCTAAGGACTCAAGAATATGAGATAACTATGTTGAATGCTACAATTTCCATCGAAAAATTCTATATGCTCGAGATTTCCTTGAGAAGAGAGATGTTTCAATAATAAACACTTCAAGGTCCTACAACAATAACCATGGCTACAACCACAACAATTCATATGATAGAAGAGATGAAAGAAGGAATGATAGAAGAAGAAGAGACACTTTTGATGATCATGAAGAAGGCTATTGTCCACAAAAGAGGTCAAGAAATTCTAGGTATGAGATAATGCTACTAATCAATTTGAATATATCCTTATTTTTGCTCTCTCTAGTTCCTCTCCTTTGGATGCTTGGGATAGTTGATTGGTTGATAGTGGGGTCTCTCATAATTTCTCTAGGTATAAGGAAGTTCTCTCCAATTTGGTAGAGACGGAGTCAAGTTTGAATACTATTCTTGGAGATAAATCTACGCAACTCGATAAAGGCTTTGGGTCTATTAAATTTCACTTGGACTTTGTGGAATCTCTTTTGCCTCATGATGTGATGCATGTGTTGGGATAGAATAATTGTGTATCCATATATTCTTTGGAAGAGAAAGGAATGAGGGTTGCTTTCATCAAAGGAAAAGTACGTAATTGGCCTGTTGGATCCTCTATGAGAGATGCTTTCACATTGGGATCTAGATTTGAAGGACTCTATAGAGTCACTGGAAAGACCCTTTTAGCAATCGTTCATGACATAAATCATCAATGTGAGTTGTGGTATCAAATATTGGCCCATATTCACTAGGAAGCACTTCCAAAATTGAAGAAGTTGGTCTTTGGGATTCCTGATTTTCAAGATCAACATGATGACATATGTCCTCAATGTGTCAGTGGAAAGAAGACAATGGTACTATTCCCCTCTAGCGAGAACAAGATGAACAAAATCCTCCAATTCATTTATTTTGACATATGTGGTTCAATTCCCATACATTCTCTTGGATGACATCTCTACTACATAGCTTTAATTGGTGATTCCTCTAGGAATACATGGATATATTACTTAAAGAACATGGACAAGGCCTTCGACATATTCAAGGACTTCAAGGATTTGGCTGAAAATCAAATAGGGAAGAAAATGAAGGATCTTCAAGCCTGACAACGGTGGGGAATACATTTCAAATGAGTTCATAGATTCTTTCAAGAAGGAAGGAATCAAGAAGGAAACCATCATGCCCTATAATCCTGAAAAAAATGGAGTGGTTGAGAGAAATAATAGGTCTATTGTGGAAGTTTCCTGAACCATGCTCCATAATCAAAAAATTTCGAAGTTCCTTTGGGGAGAATCAACAAATATAGCAATATATGTTCAAAATAGGATGTATTTTCAAGAATTGGACAACAAGACCCCCAAAGAAGTATTCACGAGTGTCAAGCCCGACATTTGTCACCTCCATATATTTGGCTTCCCTATGTATTTTCATGTACCAAAAGACAAAAGAAACAAGTTGCAAGCCTCTAGAATAAAATGTACGTTTGATGGATATTGTGAAGACTCCAAAGCATTTATTCCTAGTCAAAGGAAGGTTGAAATTAGCCTAGATTTAACATTTGATGAAGATGATGCCTTTGGAAAAGAAAGGGACCTTCCTCTGCCTCCTCCTCATGAAAAGAAGAGTGATGATATGGATATTCTAAAAGGTCCTTCCATTCCAGAATCTGAGAAAGATATTGTTGATGATCCTATGGAGCCCATGAACCCCTTGGATCCTCCTCCATGTGATCCTCCTGCTAGGAACAGGTAACTATGGCTTTTTGACACATTATAGGATTCTTAGAGACACATTCCCACCAGAGGGACCCTTAAAGAAAGCAAGAAGTCATGCAACTACAAGTGATATGTTGTAGCGATGAGCAAGATTATTCAAATTGAGCCTCCTACCTTTGAATAAGTCATTAAAAAACAAGTTTGGAAGGATGTTATAGCAAAATAATACCAACCTATCATGAATAACAATGTATGGGATGTTGTATTGAGACCAAATGGGAAATCCATGTCGACTTCAAAATGGCTCCACAAAATTGAGGATAGGGTTGATGGAAGCATTGAAAAATACAAGGCAAGGTGCATAGCCCATGGGTTCTCCCAGAAAGAGGGAGAGGATTACAATGATATATTTTATCCGGTTGCTCGCTACACCACCATTCGATCCATTGTTTCACTCGCCTCTAGTCAGGGATGGACTTTTCACAAAAAGGATGTGAATATTTCTTTCTTGCATGGTTTGCTTCAAGAAGAAGTATATGTCGAACAACCTCCAGGATTTGAAGTTCATGACAGAAAGACCTATGTGTGCCAACTGAAGAAAGCTCTCTATGGATTGAAGCAAGCCCCCATGCTTGGTATGCTCACATTGACAATTACTTGATGAAGTTTGGATTCACAAGGAACGGTGTCAATCCAAACTTGTACTTCAAAGTAATCCAAGGTATGCCTCTCATTTTGGTATTATATGTTAATGACTTATTCTTGATAGGTGTATACCCTCTCATTCTTGAATGTAAGAGGGAGTTGGCTTCATAATTCGAGATGAAAGATCTTGGTTTGATGCACTATTTCCTAGGAATAAAGGTATGGAAAAGATCGAGCGAGATTTTCCTTTCACAAGGAAAATATGTTGTGAAATTGTTAGAGATATTTGTCATGGTTGAATGCAAGTCCTTGCCTACACCTATGGAGATGAATTTCAAGAAGCTATGTGGAGAGGTTTCCAGACCAGACCTAGCAAACCCTTCTGAGTATAGATAACTAGTTGGTGCTCTAATGTTCCTTATGAACACTCGCCCTAACATATGCTTTGCAATTAACACTTTGAGCCAATTTATGACCGAGCCTCACCATGTAAATTGGGTCACTACCAAGCATGTATTGAGATATCTACATGTGATTATTAACCTTGTACTAAGATATGTCGCTGGAGATGTTAGACTACATGGAAATACAAATGCAGATTGGGATGACAGTATGTTCAATAGGAAGTGTACTTCCAGATGTTGTTTTAGTCTAAGATATTCCATGATATCATGGATGAGAAGGAAGCATAAGTTTGTATCCCTTAGCACAACTGGGGTCGAGTATATTGAAGCCATCCTGGCAAGTTGTGAAGCAGTTTGGTTGAGAAAGCTATTTGGAGAGTTATTTGAGTAGGTCCTAGACACAACAGTTATCTATTGCAACAACAAGAGTGTGTTTCGTGTGTTATAAAATCATGTGTTCCACGACAAGTCCAAGCATATTAAGATCAAATATTATTACATCTGAGACATGGTGCAGAGATGGGTTGTGAGACTCCTTCACATTTCGACAGATGGGCAGATAGCTGATATCCTCACCAAGACTTTTTCGAAATGGAAGTTCTTGATATTTAGAGAACAACTTGGACTGGTTGAGATGACCCTTCTAGATAAGGTTGCTAATTGATCAAGAACATTGCTCAGTGCTCTTCCCCCTTGGTTAAGCTCCCAAGGTGAGGAATGGAGTTGATGGGCAACTAGGGATGAGAGACCTCTGACCGATAGGGTGTAGAGACCTAGGATCTCCCTTGGTTAGAGTATGCCCCAATTAGCATCCTTCCTACTTTTTGGGATAATCTCCCCATCTGGCCAATGGGATGAGGGAATTGGGATAGAGTGTGATCCCTACCCCTTGTAGTAGGTGGATCTTTCCCAAGTTGGTGGATGCAAGTGTTCTACCATTTGACACTTTAGGGTTAAGATGCAATATCAGGGACAATAGGGTAGAGTGTGATCCTTACCTACGGTAAGTTATCTGACCTATTGTCAAGGACTTTGGGATAAATTGTGATCCCTACGCTTCAAGGTAGGTTTGATCTTTCCCATTGTCTTTAGTTCTGGGTGGTATCTATAGCTTCCCGATGGTGATGGAGTCAGGGTGGTAGCTGGAGCTCCCCTGCAATAATTCTTCTTTTTTAGATTTGAGAGTTTTCAGCATGAGATGAGCATAGAAAAGAAAATATGAGCACAGATGCACATGACATGATGGTGAGATACTTATGACGATCACATGATACAGTTGGATTTTCTCCCTAGCTGAGAGGGGGTGTTAATTTGGCGGCTTAGTGACAAATTCCAACCTTTGCATTAAATTCCTCTTTCCAAGAGGACCAAAATTAACTCTTGAAGAACTCAATTTGGGTAAGGAAAAATATATTTTTGATGGAAAACCCACATTGGCACATTTGATTAGGTCAGCCTAGAAGCAAAATGAGCAATCCTACAACACATATAAATACAAGTTGAGTCCTCATTTGGCATCACATCAACACACATCTTCTCTCTCTTCTTGGGTTTGGCCTATCTAAAATTCCAGGGCTTTTCTCACACGTGCGAAAGAGAAAGAGGATGAAAAATCACAAGTGGTCGAAATATGAAGATGACTACAACTTTGGCTAGCATTGACTTTGACTTTCTGGGATGAATTTTACTTCGGTCTTTTGGGAATGTTTTTGATTGGGTAGGATGCACTTTTTGGCACAAAAACGGAGAAAGTCTAAGCACTTTGACCGCAAACCTATTTCATACTTTAACCACAGGCTTCATCATTGTGTTGAACAAGTTTGATCACTTAGATTTGGACTGTTTTGACTTTTGGTTGACCAACAAAGAAGGTTGAATTCATCGACCTTTGATTGAGCTCTTGGAGGACTGCTTTGACCTTTGACTAATGACCAGTTAGGGACAAACATTACTGCAGTTGACTTGGAAATATTTGCACCAAGAGTTGACTCTCTCTCTCTTGTCTCTATTTTGGATAAAATTGCTTGGAAGATTGACTTGATTGGATATTGGATATTGGCTAGTAAAATCTTGACTTTGACTCTTAGATTATGTACTCTCTCTGTTGAATATTTGAAGACAATTTAATAGAAGAAGAATTGTAAAGGATTTCCCCCCTCGTTGGGTTTTTTCCCTGGTCATTGACCAAATATTGTGTCTTGTCTCTTGATTGTCTTTCACTGTGCACATTGTATAATTGTTCCATCTACTATTGCTCTATTGTTATTGGCTAATTGAAGAAGTGGAAATTGTAATTTTGGAAGCTATTGAAAATTGTTGAAGTAATAGTTGTAGCACAGAACAATTCTTAAAGAAAAATTAACAGGATCCATATTAACCCCAGATCTCTCAAGCACCGAAAGGGATCAAATCTAGGAAAAAAAACATTTCCTCAAGTTTTGCACTAAAAGAAGAGGTTTGCACCTCGAGGGATTTAATCACTCTATGTTCTTGATAAATCTAAAATTAAGATAGATCTAGGTTAGTTTTATATAAAACTAACCAAATATGTATATTCATTTTTGTTTTATGTTATAGTAGACACTATTTTTTATTTAGATAATATTTTATTTTTATTTTAGAAATACTTATATCAATTTAATATTAACTAAAAAAATTATACTATCCCTCCTATTAAATTGTAAAATACACCTCTCTACACAATAAATATATCATTTTCACATTGTTTCTGTGGTTTTAATAGTTCAAATGATTTTTTGATGTTAAAAACAAACTTCTCGCCACTTAACAAATAGAAAACTAATTAAATGTTCTATGACATTTGCGAGGTGTACACATTTAAAATAAAACCAATTCCATTTAAACTACAAAAAATCATATTTACGTCGTAAGGCGTTTCGCTTTGAAATGAATTGCCTCAACCGTCACCGTGTCCTATTGTTCACCGTGGATTTGTGGTGTTAGACGATTGAACAAGGTTTGATCGTTGATCCAAAACTGAAACAGTTCATGAATTAGTCGCCCATATTTTAATTTACCTGAGTTGTAGTTTGAAAAGACTTTGAGAATAAGAGAAGTCGGATGTTCAAAAAACAATGGACGTGGTAGCCTTTGCTGCTGCAGTTTCTCCAGCGACATCGGAGCCCGGATTTCGGGTGTCGATGCTGTAAACAGTATGAGATGTGTCCATGTCTTCTGGTCGGTCCCAGCAATCGTGATCAGTGTTGGGAACACCCACCTTGGCAATCACAAATCAATAAGAATTTACTCATGCATTTCTTGTCTGTTATATTCTTTGAAATGCTTGGATTGAGTGGGGCAGGCTATAGCTTTCAGTCGGTCATACCTGCACGAAGATTTTTTTCGGTTGGATGGTAGCTTTGAGGAAATAGTCTGTAGCCCAACGAATCGCAGCTTTGGCATTTTCAATCTTCTGGCCCATTAAATTGCCGAACTCGAACACGCTCCAGGCTAACATGGTAGTAGTAGAAGCCATTGAAACCAAAATTTTACGTTATCGCTTGCATGGTAATATAGTCCAACCAATTCAACCTGCATTCATTCGATTTATTTAGTACCCATTGAAGAAAAACTAAAATAGTTGAAGGGTTGAGATGAAAGGCTAAAACAGTTATTCGTATGTTTTTTAAAAATATCCATACATTCTGGTCGAATCCGTCTGTGAGGGCTGAATCTTTCCTCCATGTCAATCTCTGATTTGGTGGAAGAACACCCGACCGCTGCCCCTCGAAGAACATAATGCTCTTCGATAGGGTATCTTTGTAGTCAAAATTTCCATTGCCAGGGAAAGAAGAGTCTAACACCTCTTTGAATCTACTCGTTGCTTCTATTTTGATCATTTCTATAGATAGAACAAATAATAATATACCGAACTTATTCATCTTTCTTGGCTGGGCAGACACGGTACTGAGCACTAACCTGTAATGACTGTGAATATGTAGAGTCAGTTCAGGAAAGTTCATCCAAGGGAGGGACATGAATTTGAATAGGAATGAGCTATGTGCTAAACTAATGGAAAATTGAGGTTAGTGTAAAATGTGAATCCCTTCACCCCTCTCGTAACAGGTGAGGCGATAAATCGTGACAGGGTGGGTGTGGCCGAAGACATTCCACGTGCATGTAGCATTTTGGTGCCAACAGAAAAAGATTGCTTTCAATACTTATACCAATGCTAACTCTATATATATGCAGAAACTTACAGCTTCTTTATCTAATCTGCTGGGATCAACTACTTACACCCCAATTTCCACGCCTGCCAGTTATCCTTGCCAAGAGAAATCACATGCATCGCTCCAGAGTCTGACATACTTGATCTCCTACTGTCAAATGGCATTAAGAAAAGGAGAGAGTACAAATGGCATTCTAGAGGTACATTAATATTTCAAAAATATTTTAGGGATTTGTCATCGACATAAAGATGCCATTTAGATAAAGACTGTAAGAGTTGCACAACCAAGAATCAGTCCACGAACAGGCTTAAAAACCTACACTACATATATTTCAGAATTTTCAAAGACCAGAGAGTCTGCTCAATAGCAGCGGCAAGATGCCTTTGCCACGGAACACATCGAAGCCTCGATACTATTTCCTCGCAAGCAGAACACCACATCGACCCTAGCAGTGCGCAAAAATACATATGAAAAGAAACAGATGCCACTCACACCGCCAGCAACGATCAGAGGAAATTTTTATATATGGAGTCAGAGGAAATTTTTATATATGGAAACAAGACTCCAGCCATTGAATGTTTAGAGATGGGGAAAGTTGGGCATAAACTAAGAATTCAGAAATTTTATACGTTTAAATGAAGAAAACCTATCGCGAATATATCTCTATCCATTTTCAGCTCCTGGCCACTCGGTTTTGTACTAAACCTAACAGATGAACGGTCAGTGCTTAAGATTGTTAAATCAGGCTTGGATTGTCAGTAAGTGAAATCATATTAGTGTTGTATATGGTTTTTTTTCTAGACCTGCAACCCTTCATAATGATCTTTAGTGGAAATCTCTATTTCAGGGGAGCCAATTTTGGGGTCTATAGCTACATTGGTTTTTAATTTGTGAAGACTGCATTCTATTTAGCAAAGCATTTGTCATTGCTTGTGTCAATTTCATAGAGTTTGATCTATATGGAAATAGACACAATTTGTAATGTCCAAACATCTTCATTCTAATGTTTTGAATACACTTCGTCAAATTTTTAACAGTTTTAAGGTGAACAAAAATCAAAGAACTCCAGGTTGCTTAGTATTCCTAGCATAGTAGTTTTCTTTGTTTACATCTATTTCCATGACTTGGCAGATATTTATGTTGCACTGGTTATGAATTGTTAATGGTTTCGGATGTGGATTAGGATTAAATATCTCTTCGAGGAAATGTAATGGTATGTTGGATTGCATTTGAAATATTTTTTTGGTGAGGCTTAGTTTGATGTTGAATTTGTGTATCTTTCGATCTCAAAATCTGGAACTATCTTATGTTAGGTTTGTGTTATAAACAATGTCTAGAAAACTTCATTCACCTCTTTTTTGTGACTGCTTGTGTCAATTTCATAGAGTTTGATCTGTATGGAAATAGACACAATTTGTATTGTCCAAACATCTTCATTCTAATGTTTTGAATACACTTCGTCAAACTGCTAACAGTTTTAAGGTGGTAGCTGATAAAAGATGAGAAACAACTTTATCACACATCTGTTGGTAAAGGCCTAATACTAAGAAGGCAGGTAGAAGTGGATGATGTTCGTATGCTTTATCTTCATTTCTGCACAAAAAAATCATAAATCTGCCTCTGAATGGTAAAAGTCAATGAATCTGCCTCTGCGTGCCACTAGAAGTTGTTGGATGAAAATATCTGTTTTAAAGGCAAGAAATGGAATGGTTTTTTTGTTATTTGGATTACCAAAAGAAATGGCTTAGTTAAGATAGCTTATAAATGGAGGCACAAGTTCTGAGGCTCTCATGGTGTTATTTCAATATATTGGCCGTGTTCAAGTTTTGAATGATTTAGAAATTAGCAGATCTATTAGATAGTGGAGGCAGGAAATTTGCACTTCTTATAAATAAATTTCCATGGCTATTACAGTTCAATTAAGAGCCAATCTCTTGTAGAGTTCAGAGTTGAATTCATCTGTAACTGCCTTTGGTTTAGGGAGTGATCTAGAAAAAACTTCAATGCCTAACAAGATTGTGATAATCACAACCATAAATGCAGCTTGGGCAGAAGAAAACAGTGTACTACATTTGTACATGCAGAGCCTTCGAATAGTTATTGAATCATGTTCTCCTCGTTGCAGTGGACCAAGGGTCATTTAATCGTTGCCAACATATTCATCACACTGTTATATTTTTCTTAAAGAAATATTTGATTTCAATGAATCTGCATCTGCATACCAAGACTAGCGTGAATGGTAAAATTCAATGAATCTGCCTCTGCATGCCACTTGAAGTTGTTGGATGAAAATATTTGTTTTAAAGGTAAGAAATGGAATGGTTTTTTTGTTATTTGGATTACCAAAAGAAATGGCTTAGTTAAGATAGCTTATAAATGGAGGCACAAGTTCTAAGACTCTCATGGTGTTATTTCAATACATTGGCCCTGTTCAAGTTTTGAATGATTTAGAAATTTGCAGATTTGTTAGATAGTGGAGGCAGGAAATTTGCACTTCTTTTATGTCAAACCTGGTAGCTGATAAAAGATGTGAAACAACTTAATCACACACCAGTTGGTAAAATCCTAATACTAAGAAGGCAGGTAGAAGTGGATGATTAAGATTGTTTATAGGTTTAGCCAACAGTTTTATTGGTAACATGCTTAGTTTGAACTTTTGGCGATATTGTTTCATCACATAGGCTGGCTACGGTTTGGTGAATTGTTACTGGAAATATACTTAAATCAGGATAAAATATAGTTGGTAATACCTAGTTGAATGGACAGTCCTAGTATATTGGCCCTTTTGAGGATTATTACTTGACCAGTTTTTTGCCTTAGTCTGCTGAGTACATATTTTTTTTTGTTGGTTGGTTGTTGTTGTAATTTGTAAATTGTATAGGTGATTTTCATTCACATGCTTATTGGAATAGTTGGCTTCTTGAATAGGGTAGTCATGCAGTTGAGTATGTGAGAGGGGTTTGTAGAACACATTATCTAATGAACTCTTATGTAGAGGCTAAAAGTCTCACTCATAGCCTACTCAAGGCTTCAGATGGGAATTTCTTTTATAGACTGATCAACTTACTAGAACTATTGCTGCACTTTCTTCATCCACAGAAGCCACTTGAAAATAAACTCTCTGTAAGGGCCATTGTTAATAAAAATAGTTGCAGTGGAGGCCCTCAGCCCAACAACCATTTTAGACAGCCTTGGAAGGGAAATAGTTGAGTTCAGACATGATGAAAATTTAATTCCCTGTATACAAAAGCATGTATTAGGTGTTGATAATGGCTAGAAATATGAACTGAAGATGTATATACCTCCTTCTGTACAAAAATGAACAGAAGAGGTAGAGGTATAAGGTTCACCTCAAATTTTCTTGCAAGTTCAATCCACTGTAGGATGTGAAAGGAAGTTTCATAATGCTAAGAGCAAAAAAGAGGGGAAGGAAGAAACTAATAATTTCAAAAATTTTAGCTTTCTATCCGTACCTTGATTTGTTCTAATAAAATAAATATTAATTGTTTGACGGCATCCAGGGAGCTATCTAGTAATAATAATATTATTATTATTAGTATTATAATAATAATAATAACAATGGAAAGGTGGGGAAGGAAGAAACTAATAATTTCATAAATCTAGACCTTTTATCCTAGCTTTATTTGTTCTTCAGATCCAACTAATATTTTGTAGATCTAACTTATGGTGAACCAGCAGCTTGAAAGCCAATTGCAAGTCATTCAGCGAACAACGATCTATAAGCATGCCATAGTAGTATGTCTCTGCATATTCACAATAGTGATTCCACTGTCATATTATTATTCCCCACTTGGACAGAGCGATGACACAAGGGGTTTCTACATGTTGACCAACCGTGTAAATTGGATCTTATAAATTATGATTCTTGTTTTCTAGCCTTCTATTTCTGTAGATATCAATTGTGTAGTTGATGGCATACTTTTTATAAATAAATTTCCATGGCTATTACGGTTCAATTAAGAGCCAATCTCTTGCAGAGTTCAGAGTTGAAGTCATCTGTAACTGCCTTTGATTTAGGGAGTGATCTAGAAAAAACTTCAATGCCTAAGAAGACTGTGATAATCACAACCATAAACGCAGCTTGGTTAGAAGAAAACAGTGTGCTAGATTTGTACACGCAGAGCCTTCGAATAGTTATTGAATCATGTTCTCCTCGTTGCAGTGGACCAGGGGTCATTTAATCGTTGCCAACATATTCATCACACTGCTATATTTTGCTGAAAAAATATATGATTTCAATGAATTTGCCTCTGCATACCAAGACTGGCGTGAATGGTAACAGTCAATGAATCTGCCTTTGCGTGCCACTAGAAGTTGTTGGATGAAAATATATGTTTTAAAGGCAAGAAATGGAATGGTTTTTTTGTTGTTTGGGTTACCAAAAGAAATGGCTTAGTTAAGATATCTTATAAATGGAGGCACAAGTTCTGAGGCTCTCATGATGTTATTTCAATATATTGGCCCTGTTCAAGTTTTGAATGATTCAGAAATTAGTAGATCTGTTAGATAGTGGAGGCAGGAAATTTGCACTTCTTATAAATAAATTTCCATGGCTATTACGGTTCAATTAAGAGCCAATCTCTTGCAGAGTTCAGAGTTGAATTCATCTGTAACTGCCTTTGATTTAGGGAGTGATCTAGAAAAAACTTCAATGCCTAACAAGATTGTGATAATCACAACCATAAATGCAGCTTGGGTAGAAGAAAACAGTGTACTACATTTGTACATGCAGAGCCTTCGAATAGTTATTGAATCATGTTCTCCTCGTTGCAGTGGACCAGGGGTCATTTAATCGTTGCCAACATATTCATCACACTGCTATATTTTGCTGAAAGAAATATCTGATTTCAATGAATCTACCTCTACATACCAAGACTAGCGTGAATGGTAAAATTCAATGAATCTGCCTCTGCGTGCCACTAGAAGTTGTTGGATGAAAATATATGTTTTAAAGGAAAGAAATGGAATGGTTTTTTTGTTATTTGGATTACCAAAAGAAATGGCTTATTTAAGATGGCTTATAAATGGAGGCACAAGTTCTGAGACTCTCATGGTGTTATTTCAATACATTGGCCCTGTTCAAGTTTTGAATGATTCCGAAATTAGCAAATCTGTTAGATAGTGGAGGCAGGAAATTTGCACTTCTTTTCTGTCAAACCTGGTAGCTGATAAAAGATGTGAAACAACTTAATCACACACCTGTTGGTAAAATCCTAATACTAAGAAGGCAAGTAGAAGTGGATGATTAAGATTGTTTATAGGTTTAGCGAACAGTTTTATTGGTAACATGCTTAGTTTGAACTTTTGGTGATATTGTTTCATCACATAGGCTGACTACGGTTTGGTGAATTGTTACTGGAAATATACTTAAATCGGGATAAAATATAGGTGGTAATACCTAGTTGAATGGACAGTCCCAGTGTATTGGCCCTTTTGAGGATTATTACTTGACCAGTTTGTTGCCTTAGTCTGTTGAGTACATTTTTTTTTTGTTGGTTGGTTGTTGTTGTAATTTGTAAATTGTATAGGTGATTTTCATTCACATGCTTATTGGAATAGTTGGCTTCTTGAATAGGGCAGTCATGTAGTTGAGTATGTGAGAGGGGTTTTTAGAACACATTATCTAATGAACTCTTATGTAGAGGCAAAAAGTCTCACTCATAGCCTACTCAAGGCTTCAAATGGGAATTTCTTTTATAGACTAATCAACTTACTAGAACTACTGTTGCACTTTCTTCATCCATAGAAGCCACTTGAAAATGCTTGAAAATAAACTCTTTGTAAGCGCCATTGTCAATAAAAATATTTGCAGTGGAGGCCCTCAGCCCAACAACCATTTTAGCCAGCCTTGGAAGGAAAATAGTTGAGTTCAAACATGATGAAAATTTAATTCCCTGTATACAAAAGCATGTATTAGGTGTTGATAATGGCTAGAAATATGAACTGAAGATGTATATACCTCCTTTTGTACAAAAATGAACAAAAGAGGCAGAGATCTAAGGTTCACCTCAAATTTTCTTGCAAGTTCAATCCACTGTAGGATGTGAAAGGAAGTGTCATAATGCTAAGAGCGAAAAAGAGGGGAAGGAAGAAACTAATAATTTCAAAAATTTTAGCTTTCTATCCATACCTTGATTTGTTCTAATAAAATAAATATTAATTGTTTGACGGCATCCAGGGAGCTATCTGGTAATAATAATAATAACAATGGAAAGGTGGGGAAGGAAGAAACTAATAATTTCATAAATTTGGACCTTTTATCCTAGCTTTATTTGTTCTTAAGATCCAACTAATATTTTGTATATCTAACTTATGGTGAACCAACAGCTTGAAAGCCAATTGCAAGTCATTCAACCAACAACGATCTATAAGCATGCCATAGTATTATGTCTCTGCATATTCACAATAGTGATTCCACTGTCATATTACTATTCCCCACTTGGACAAAGCGATGACACAAGGGGTTTCTACATGTTGACCAACCATGTAAATTGGATCTTATAAATTAAAATTCTTGTTTTCTAGCCTTCTATTTCTGTAGATATCAATTGTGTAGTTGATGGCATACTTTTTATAAATAAATTTCCATGGCTATTACAGTTCAATTAAGAGCCAATCTCTTACAGAGTTCAGAGTTGAATTCATCTGTAACTGCCTTTGATTTAGGGAGTGATCTAGAAAAGACTTCAATGCCTAACAAGACTGTGATAATCACAACCATAAATGCAGCTTGGGTAGAAGAAAACAGTGTACTAGATTTGTACATGCAGAGCCTTCGAATAGTTATTGAATCATGTTCTCCTCGTTGCAGTGGACCAGGGGTCATTTAATCGTTGCCAACATATTCATCACACTACTATATTTTGCTGAAAGAAATATCTGATTTCAATGAATCTGCCTCTCAATACCAAGATTGGCATGAATGGTAAAAGTCAATGAATCTGCCTCTGCGTGCCACTAGAAGTTGTTGGATGAAAATATCTATTTTAAAGGAAAGAAATGGAATGGTTTTTTTGTTATTTGGATTACCAAAAGAAATGGCTTAGTTAAGATAGCTTATAAATGGAGGCACAAGTTCTGAGGCTCTCATGGTGTTATTTCAATATATTGGCCCTGTTCAAGTTTTGAATGATTCAGAAATTAGCAGATCTGTTAGATAGTGGAGGCAGGAAATTTGCACTTCTTTTCTGTCAAACCTGGTAGCTGATAAAAGATGAGAAATGACTTAATCACACACCTGTTGGTAAAGGCCTAATACTGTGAAGGCAGGTAGAAGTGGATGATTAAGATTGTTTATAGGTTTAGCCAACAGTTTTATTGGTAACATGCTTAGTTTGAACTTTTGGTGATATTGTTTCATCACATAGGCTGACTACGGTTAGCATAGTAGTTTTCTTTGTTTACATGTATTTCCATGATTTGGAAGACATTTATGTTGCACTGGTTGTGAGTTGTTAATGGTTTCAGATGTGGATTAGGATTAAATAGCTCTTCGAGGAAATGTAATGGTATGTTGGATTTCCAGTTGATCAATTTGCCAGCTTTTCTAGATGTACTTATCATACAGCGGACAAAGTGAAGAGAGGCTCTGTAACCAGGAGAAGCTGCATCAGCTTCAGACCTTTTCTGTTGTGGCTTGCCCTGTTTATACTTACCCTGTTGCATTGTATGCTTGTAGATATGCAAATTAATAACTGAGAATACTTTGAAATTGGTTTCAAAGTACGAGTTTAGTGAATGTCATGTTCTAAAGCTTATTGTGTCCATTCTATTTAGATATATCTCAGGCTAAGGATGTGTCAACACTTTAGCCTTTAGGTGAAGGCTTATCATCCAAAGATCATATTGTATCTACACTTTCTTTGTATCATAAATATGCGGTTTCACTAAGATCAATAATTTTCATAGTGGAGCAATGCCAACGGCTTTGGGACTTTATAACCTGAATTTTAGTAATTACCTTTGCTGATTTGATATGTCGGGTCTTAGGCCATCCAAACCAACTTACAATTTTAGTTATAACTTTAAAATTTTCCTTGGAATGTAAATGAATGGAATGTCAACTAAAGCAGGAGGCTTACGGGACTGTACTAAAGTTTTCTTTTTTGCTTCCTTAAAGACTATATGTTATATAAGAATCACAAATTGACAAAATGAGTTCAACCAGACCAAGATGCTTGTAGTACTGCATTGAATTTTTATGCTTGCGCCATTTTAGACAATAGATGTCATATAAGCATCACAAATTGATAAAATGAACTACTAGTAATGGAGTTGAATTAGACATGCGGGTTACATTTACTCTGATATAATAAACTTCTTGTGTACTGGTGTTTAGATATGATTTGATGTGCTACTAGTGTAATAGTGGTTATTGTCATTGTAAGTAAGGTGATTATACCAGCAAATTTTTTATTAACTCGGCAAAAAGTGTGGCCTCCCCTTGTATGGGAATAATACAATGAAATGTTGCTGACTATCACCATTGAGAACAACCCACAGCTATATCATCAATTATTCTTAATACATACATATTTCTCTTGTAATTTTGCCCGACCCACCATAGAATTTATGTGCATGTTGAAGGTGGCTGCTTATTTCAAATTGGGGAACTTGGCTTAAAATTATGAGTCCCAAACTTAAATCCTATTTCAATGAGCTGGCTACACATCTAATTTGTTGAACTTCAACCTTAGGAACTAAGACAGATGCTGACTCTTTTTGCTGTGTCGTTTGTTTCTTCTTTCTAAATGATGATGTGCCCAACCACATACTAGCACTTACAGTAATAGATTCATCTAAATTTGTCAAACAGTTTTAAGGTGAACAAAAATCAAAGAACTCCAGGTTGCTTAGTATGCCTAGCATAGTAGTTTTCTTTGTTTACATGTATTTCCATGATTTGGCAGACATTTATGTTGCACTGGTTGTGAGTTGTTAATGGTTTCAGATGTGGATTAGGATTAAATAGCTCTTCGAGGAAATGTAATGGTATGTTGGATTTCCAATTGATCAACTTGCTAGCTTTTCTACATGTACTTGTCATACAATGGACAAAGTGAAGAGAGGCACTGTAACCAGGAGAAGCTGCATCAGCTTCAAACCTTTTATGTTGTGGCCTGCCCTGTTTATACTTACCCTGTTGCACTGTATGCTTGTAGATATGCAAGTTAATAAATGAGGATACTTCGAAATTGGTTTCAAAGTACGAGTTTAGTGAATGTCATGTTCTAAATCTTATTGTATCCATTCTATTTAGAGATATCTCAGGCTAAGGATGTGTCGACACTTTAGCCTTTAGGTGAAGGCTTATCATCCAAAGATCATATTGTATCTACACTTTCTTTGTATCATAAATATGCGGTTTCACTAAGATCAATAATTTTCATAGTGGAGCAATGCCAACGGCTTTGGGACTTTATAACCTGAATTTTAGTAATTACCTTTGCTGATTTGATATGTCGGGTCTTAGGCCATCCAAACCAACTTACAATTTTAGTTATAACTTTACAATTTTCCTTGGAATGTAAATGAATGGAATGTCAACTAAAGCAGGAGGCTTACAGGACTGTACTAAAGTTTTCTTTGTTGCTTCCTTAAAGACTATATGTTATATAAGAATCACAAATTGACTGAATGAGTTCAACCAGAGCAGGAGGCTTGCAGTACTGCATTGAACTTTTATGCTTGCGTCATTTTAGACAATATATGTCATATAAGCATCACAAATTGATAGAATGAACTACTGGTAATGGAGTTGAATTAGACATGCGGGTTACATTTACTCTGATATAATAAACTTCTTGTGTACTGGTTTTTAGATATGATTTGATGTGCTACTAGTGTAATAGTGGTTATTGTCATTGTAAGTAAGGTGATTATACCAACAAATTTTTTATTAACTTGGCAGCAACTGTGGCCTCCCCTTGTATGGGAATAATACAATGAAATGTTGCTGACTATCACCATTGAGAACAACCCACAGCTATATCATCAATTATTCTTAATACATACATATTTTTCTTGTAATTTTGCCCAGCCCACCATAGAATTTATGTGCATGTTGAAGGTGGCTGCTTATTTCAAATTGGGGAACTTGGATTAAAATTATGAGTTCCAAACTTAAATCCTATTTCAATGAGCTAGCTACACATCTAATTTGTTGAACTTCAACCTTGGGAACTAAGACGGATGCTGACTCTTTTTGCTGTGTCATTTGTTTCTTCTTTCTAAATGATGATGTGCCCAACCACATACTAGCACTTACAGTAATATATTCATCTAAATTTGTATACTCAACTATTCAACAAGTTACAAGTAACAAAACTCAGCTACTGTTTTCTATAACTAAAGCCTGGAAAGTAAACTTCACATGTTAGTATACCCAACTATTCAACAGTTAACAAGTAACAAAACTCAGCTACTGTTTTCTATATCTAAAGCCTGGAAAGTAAACTTCACACGTCATGTCATAAGCTATAATATTTTGGCTTTAGCAGACCATATAGGGAATTAGTAAAACCACAGCAGAATTTAAGAAACCATGTAGTGTAACTTACAACACTACAATGAATCACATAACAAACTTTAGTGGACAAGCATACCTGGGAAATGCTAGTTTCAGAAAGTAACAAATATGTTGAGATGACCAAATGGTGGCAAAATGCCTCACACAGTTTCTCATGGTGTACTACCAAATTGCTCTTCAATGCGTCTCTCTTATCTATGACTCTTCAATGTGCCTCATCCCTCAATCAATTGTGACTACTAAATACACCTTGATCCTCCTCACACTAGATTCACAATGTTGCTTTACTTACACAATGACTCATAATACAACATGATGTGAAATGCCAAATATTACCTAACAAATTTGTATTCTCCATGATGAAGTAGCTAATTTATAGATAAAAACTAACACTTTAAAACTGTTTTATAGTTTTTTGGAAGCATCATGAAATTGACATTGAAACAGTGAGAAAACATCATCAAGAATGCAAAAATTTAGGGCCCACGAACTTGAAAGCTTGTAGGTGATTCTGTCAGATTGAGAAAGCTTGTATTGGAAACTCGATTTAAAATGTTACCAAATTCCATTCACGGGTCTCGAAGCTCGCAAGTTCTCTATTCTTCATGATGGAGTAGCAATAATATCTGTTCTTCACGATGGAGTAGCTATTTTATAGATAGAAATTAAAACTTATAAAATTGTTTTGTAATTTTTTTTTTGGAAGCATCATGAAATTGACATTGAAAGAGTGAGAAAAAATTATCAAGAATGAAAAAATTTAGGGGCCATGAACTTGAAAGCTTGTGGGTGATTCGTGCCAGTTTGTATTGGAAACTCCATTTAAAAATGTTACCAAATTCTATTCCTGGGTCTTGAAGCTCCCAAGTTCTGTGTTGTAGCTTTTAAGGACATTTAATATCCTCATGGCTTATATTACTATTCCCTAAAGAAGGAATCTTCCATAATAATCCTCTATGCGTGTACGCATTTGTTTGAAACTTTGATGTTCAATCATGTTTCCCTTGTAAAATGTTACCAAATACCAAATTCCATTCCTGGGACTTGAAGCTCCCAAGTTTTGTGCTTTAGTTTTTAAGGACATTTAATATCCTCATGGCTTATATTACAATTCCCTGAAGAAGGAATCTTCCATAATAATGCTCTATGCGTGTACGCATTCGTTTGAAACTTTGATGTTCAATCATGTTTCCCACACAAAGTTAGACCATTTTTTTCCAGTCTTATCTAAAGAGGTCACAATTTTGTCTGGACGGAAAATTCAGAAATTTGACTGTGGGAGTGTTTAAATTGTTTTTGGATGGCGAAAATGGATTTAGCATCCATCATGAATGCCTAGGCACCCAAAATATTGAAGCTTGATCGCTGTAATTGACATTAAAAAAAAAGATTAGCTGGATTTTTTCAAAATCATGCTGTAATTTCTATCATTTTCTGTGCAAAATTAAGGCACTCAAAATTATAAAACATGACAACTATAATCCACATTTTCAAAAAATTTAGCTAAATTTTTTCAAAATCATGCTGGAATTTTTATTATTATCATCATGGCTCCAACAATTTTTCATGCATTTTCAAATATGGAACGACGACCATGATGTTGTTCACAATGTCGTATCGTTTCTTTCACCTCTTCCATTACAATATAATAGTATTTTCTAATAACACCATAAATAGGTAGCACATGGGAAAATTACATCTCGAAAAAAAAAAAAAAAACAAAACAAAAAACAAAAAACAAAACAAAAAACAAAACAAAACAAAACAAAAAAACAAAACAAAACAAACAAAACAAACAAACAAACAAAAAAACAAAAAACAAAAAACAAAAAACAAAAAACAAAAAACAAAAAACAAAAACAAAAACAAAAACAAAAACAAAAACAAAAACAAAAACAAAAAAACAAAAAAACAAAAACAAAAACAAAAACAAAAAAATAAACGTGTTCACATAATCAAAAACAACAACATGGATAATGGATAACCTCTACATGACATTACTATTATTTACCAAATAGCCATATTCGAATACACATAACTAATCATTTCAAGTATAACTCATTATCATCCACCCTAGCTTTCAACAATGTCCATTCATATGTTGCTATTTTTCCACACACTACTATTATTTACAAAATATCCATATTCAAAATACACATAAGTAATACTTTCAACTCTAACTCATTATCATCCACCCTTTCTTTCAACAATCTCCATTCACATGTCGCTATTCTTCCACAAACTATTATTATTTACAAAATATCCATTTTCAGAATACATATAACTAACTATTGCAATTGTAACTCATTATCATCCACCCTTGTTTTCAACAATGTCCATTCACATGTCCCTATTCTTCCCCACTCTATGCTATTCTTCCCCACTCTATACATGTCCCTATTCTTCCCCACTCTATGCCTTACGACGTTTCCTTTGCAACATAAGGTGCAAATGCTAATTGTTATTTAAATGAAACGTATTAATCGATGGAGAGGGAATGAAACTTATTTAGCCGATAGAGGGGAGGCATTCGTGTGTGATAACTCTAGTAATGGTGATGTACGTGTTAATAGAGAAACAAGTTTAATTCATGGAGAATCTGTTGCTTCAAAAGTTAAAATTAGTTTAAGATACAAAATCTTTAATTGTGTAGAGTTAATTTAAATTCAGTGTTCTTAATTGTGTAGAATTTAATTTTAAGATATTAATATTTTGATTGTGTAAAGGATTAATTTTTTTACTATGTAGAGTTAACTTTAAGATATAATCTCTTTAATTGCCTCTTCATTATTAATAAGAAGAAAATGTTACATATTGCCAAACACACAAATAAAATTATGAATTCCTAAATCTTAATCTTTATCTGTACATTATATAATGAAGAATCTTGTATTATGTGGAATCTCATCATTATAATCCACACATTGTATCCTTAGTTGTGTATATCATACTCAATATTAAATTCCAACATCCTACTTACTAATGTTTAGTACACATTACGAACAATATAACCAATGTCTAAACAATTTAAAAACATTTATCATCTTCCTTATTTGTATTTGATGTGACAATAGTTGAAAGATCGATTAAAATGTAGTGTTTTTGTGTCAAAATCTTCCTTCTTTAAGCTATGTGATGGAATCTGATAATGAAAATTCACAATTTTGATAATAAAATTTTGTAATTTAATAAATCTTAATATTATAGATCGATTCATAAAGGAATTCTCAATAAAAAAATTCTATGTTATAATTTCAATGATTGAAATTTATAATGCCAATCATCATAAAACAAGTTTATCAAATCTATAAAAATCTATAAAATTTTAAAAAGAGAATTGTTTTACTTCATAGATAATCTATTCTAAGTACATTTCTAAGGTGGAATAATTAGCTTTCTTATGTATCAACTAATATTTATAGAGTGGATGATGGCAATAGGCAGATCCTATCATGGAGCTAGAGTTTTCATTTTGTTTGAACATCACATACCACTCAAAAAGCTCAGTGGTTTTGCAACAATGGCATGAACTTGCTAGTTGGGCATGGCCATCAACTACTTTTAGCACCTATAATAAACCTAATCAACATGTCATAACCGATCCCAATCCAAGCATATTCAATTGTGTAGAATGTCATAGTGCTTGTTTCACCATAAGAGAAGCCACCTCATAGCCCCCCAACCATAAAAAACCTATTATCACCACCATTGAGCCAAGTATACTTGAACAATTGATTTCCCAACGTGAGATGATGCTATCATCCATGTAAATTGATAAGTGATAGTAAATGAAGATTGCGCCCCTCCTTCATCAAGAATTAACATATCATCAATGCACTTATCAACATTATTTCCTTTTCCTTAGATAACACACATTGGCAAGTCACACCATCCTTTGTTGAAACCCACTTGATTGGGTGCTCAAAAAATAGTTCAAAATTCAAAGTTTTCGGATCGGTGTGGAACTTGAACGAATGTGTAGTGCTCGTCATCTTGAATCTAGTGCAACTCGTTTTGCCCAAAACAAACACCGTATGCTCCCAAAATCATGTTTTGTTCACTTTCCCAAACAAGCGAATTTTTGCAAAATGTGACAGCCTAGTCAGCAGTCCGTACTGTTCACGTGGCGCTAACTGTGCAGGTCTATGTGGCAGTTTGACTATTCAATGGCCTTCGATGAATCACGTTGTGCCAAGTGGCACATTCTCATGGGTGCAATTTAGCAGTTTTTTATTGGGTGGTTGGTGGCCAACCACGGGCTGACACGTGGCCCAGCCAGAGGTCGCCACGTCGCAGCCCAGGGCCACCAAAATTCTGGGTCGAGGTCCAGGTAGTAGCAATGAGGGTTGAACCCGCAATCACCAAGCAACGAGACAAGCCACATACCAAAATGTCATGCCATAAGTCTTAACATATAATGGTTTCGACATATATTTAAATGGTATGAGCATGCCAATCCGAGGAATGGGCCAGCCCTTGGGCACGCATCACTGATACAACCACTAGTGAATGGAGCAGGGACTCGGCTGGTGGGGGCGGGTTGTTGGCCTTAACCCCGGGCACGTGGCCCCCATATGGCCATGATTTTTGGATTATAGGCATTAGAGGACATTTAAAGTGTTCAACAATTCACTCGAAAATTGGCAAAATTGTCGCTCCATTAGCACAATTTGGGGAGAATTTGTAGGATGGTGCCAGATTTTGGGGAATTTGCGGTGCGATTAGCACAAAACTTGGAAAGGTCATAACTTCTTCAATTTTTTACCAAATCAGGAGCAGAAAGAGGCTACACAGGCATTTTTGGGCATTCAGGAGCAGAATTGAATGATTTGTGATTATGTATGAGATAACAAGATCTTTTATGTGATTAAGTTTTAACCAACTAAATTAATTAACTATTTAATCAATTTAGTTGATCATATATGCTTTCTTTTCATAAAAGTATTGAATGATCTATATTGTTATATACTTTGTGAAAACTTTCTTTGAATCACATATAAAGATGTGATATCCCGGGAAATAGATAAACTAAGTTTATTTAGTACTTTTTTGATTAGCTATAAAATCATTTCATTCTTTTCATTATGCTATTATAATAAATCTCTTTAAAACGCGAAACTAGTCCCTTTCTACTCAGTCAGACCTACCAATTTCAACGGAAACGGAGTTGCTTTAAGCTCCCGACTGGGTGGTATTCCTTGATGTTGAGGCAGTCAAGTTCTAGCCTTCAACATTTTTGGCGCTAGAAAGAGGGACCCAACTATGAATGGTAATAAGGTCTAATCCCAAATCAACATGTTATCTGAAGAGTCATTCTCCCCCAAAATCTCTCGTGACTTCCAGATCTCACTCGAAATCTCATACCCCTAGTCTGGAAGTTGTAAAAAAATATCCTAGTACATGCCCTAAGACAACCGATCAACCTCCTTTACAAGAGTTACCTAAAGTTCAAACTTTAATTGAGAAATTAGAAGGAATCTCTATTTCCAAAGAAAAGCCTCAACATTTTGAGTTATCTTAAGGTAGCGTAACATCATCTTTTCCCACTTCTCATATTTTGACTCGTTCTCAAAATGAGAAACTTGGGGTCACTCCATTTGAGTTTCCTTACCTTCCCACCAAAGAAAGACGCAAAAGTTTGAAGCTCAATCATCGACTAGTGAGATTTTGTCACCATCTCCACAAAAAACACCTTTATTTCATTCTGCCTCATTAACTTCTTCGCATCCGACCAATCTGTTCATCCCTATCGCCCACTCCTAACCAACAGGTGCTAGTTTAGGTAGTACTAGCGCAGGGGCTACTTCTTCCACACAGTCAGCCTCTTCTACTACTACAACTTCTTCTATTCAAATTCCCACAATGGCTAATAGACCTTGGACAAATCCAAGTGTTGTTAACATGCCATCACCCCTTCATCCTTTGCCTAAATATCCAGAAAGATGGTTACCTAAGTTCAATCCTGAT
Organism: Pinus tabuliformis; assembly: GCA_031772625.1. Classification (NCBI taxonomy): domain Eukaryota; kingdom Viridiplantae; phylum Streptophyta; class Pinopsida; order Pinales; family Pinaceae; genus Pinus; species Pinus tabuliformis. The sequence goes on along the minus strand of CM062808.1, from coordinate 567,318,396 downwards.
GAAGGGATTCAAGTTGAAGAACATTTGCATAATTATATGTTGGCCATTAATCTCAAAGGGGTTTCAGAAGAAGATTGTGTATGTAGACTTTTTCCATATACATTTATAGGATTAGCAAGATCGTGGTATTTTTCCTTACCATCAGGTTCAATTAATAATTGGAATGTGTTTCAAGAGAATTTTTTTACAAAGTTTGGAGATGATCATGCAACTGCTACACTAATTAATGATACTTACAATATTAAAACAAACCCAAATGAATGAATCAAATATTTCAATTATAGTTTCAACAAATTGTTTAACAAGATTTCAAATACTTCACAACCTAGTGAAGATGTATAGGTAGAATGATATATTTATGCACTGCCCTCTAATATTGCCATATTCATAGATAGAGCTAATAAAATCACTCTAAGTGATAATATGAAAGAAGCTTTATCTGTCGAAAAAATGATTTTAGCCTTAGAGAAGAAAACCATTCTAGAAGAGAGAAAATCTAAGAAAGTGACTTTCAAAGAAGAAACCAAAAAGAAGCCATCTAAAGACCCTTTCGATTTAGAAGGATTACAGAAATTCCTTAAAACAATGTCAAATGAAATGGTCAAGATTAAAAAACAGGTCTTAGATTCCTCAAAAAAGCCTTTTAGACCATTTAAGAAAGCTCAACCTTCATCATCTCAACCACCTAATGTCATATCTAACGTTGAATCAGATCAAGAAGAGGATGAAGAATTATCTTTATCTGTAGAAGAATCAGAAGAAGAAGAGCTGGTCGAAGCACATGGATTATGGGATTTCATCCTCACTACATCAGAAAATGAGGAAGAAGGAGAAGCCTTACCCGTAGAGACTAGGAGTAAAAGATCTATAGATTCACCTTCTTCAAGTTCAAAACAAAGACCAGTTACTCCTGTTAGTAAGGATAAAAGCACAATGAATAAATCTCCTCCCAAATCTTCTGAATCCATCCCATCCTCTTCCAATTCTCCTTCTACATCAAAAACTCTTATTGTTTCTGATAAAGATATAGAGTATAATATTGTGGAAGATATGAAGAAAGTAAAAGCTAATATTTCCATGTATGAGGTAAGTAAACTTAAGCAACAACAAAAGTTTTTACTTAAAGAATTAAATTTTTTTCTTACAACTCCTTTGCCAACTGAAAAAGCTTCATTAGGAAAAGGAAAGCCTTTGGATGATACTCCTAACAAAATTGACGCCTCTTATGCAATTTTAATTGGAGATCGATCCAATTCTCATACCCCTCTTTTTTATTAACCTTTGAGATTTTCAATAAAAATGTTCACAATTGCCTAATAGACTTAGGTGCTTCCTCAAATATAATTCCATATTCAGTTTGTCTCAAACTGAACATAACTTGTGAGAAAATTGTTGTGCAAATTATGCAATTAGATAAAACCAAGGTTAAGGTCTTAGGAGAATTAAATTCTATTTTAATAAGATTATCCTCAAATTCAAGGGCTTGTTAGAGTTTGATATTTTGAGTGTTGATAATATTCCTGAATTTTACGGTCTTATCTTAAGCAGAGATTGGTCTGAGAAATTGCATAGATATTTTGCCATGGATTGATCACATATATGGCTTCCTTACAATGGCAAACCAAATCAAATTCGGGTAGACGGGGAAAAGCATATGAAGCACTCAATTATTGATTTGGATGAATAAAATGAGTCTATAGTTTTTACAAATAACATCCTTGACAATTATTCTTTGGAACCTTTCTTTGGAAGTTTTACAGCTCAGGAATCTCTCTTTTTAGCAAATTATGTTTCTTCTCAAATTAAAAATTATTCACAAATGGATTTTACTAAATGTATTAATGTTGTAGATACTTTTGTAAATAAGCATGAATCTTTATTTTGGACACTTTATTTTGATGGTTCTAAATCTAGTGACGGTGCAGGAGCTGGATGTATATTAATAAGCCCTACTGGTGAAAAAACTATGTTGGCATGTAGGCTAGAATTTGAATGTACTAATAATATTGCAGAATATGAAGCATTAGTACAAGGATTGTATAAAGTGATAAATCTTGGTGTTGAATATCTTCAAATATTTGATGATTATGAAATTGTTATAAAACAAGTCAGAAACAATATCCATTGCATTTCAAATCACCTTAGGCATTATCAATCCTTAATTCAAAATCTTACTTCACATTTTGTAGCATTCAATATTTCTCCAATACCAAGAATACAGAATGCTAGTGTTGATATTTTTTCCAATATTGCATCCAAATTAATCCCACCTGAATATTTTAGTCCAGACAAATTTTCTATAGAGTTTATTTTTTGCCCATCCATTCCTGATAATGTTACCAATTGGCGAGTATTCAATGATGATGAAGATATCCTAGATTTTTTAACATCTGAAGAATCCTATCTTGACCAAGTAATTGATGAGGATGAACATGATTCTCAATTGAATAAATCAAATGAAAAAATGCTCTGCCAAAACCTGTAGTTAAGCTTGAGGACCTTTACGATCTAAAAGATAGATTTAAAAAGGTCAACAACTGCAAACTTCAAAGTTCAAATTTGAGATTTGAATTAGTTAACCTAGGATCTGATATCAAACCCCAAAATATTAACTTAGGTCTTGGTCTCTCATATGAAGAAAGAAATGCATTTATTCGTCTGTTAAAGAGATATAAAGACATCTTTGCTTGGAATTATCAAGATCTGAAAACTTATGATGCTTCCATCATTCAACACATTATCCCAATGGTACCAGATGTTAAACCCATTCAACAAAAACTTAGGAAGATACATCCGAATTTGGAGACTGGGATTAAAAGCGAGTTGAATAAACTTCTAAAAGCCAAAATCATCTTTCCAGTGGGTTTCTAATCTTGTACTGGTTAGAAAGAAGAATGGTGATATTCACATTTGTATTGATTTTAGGAATTTAAATAAGGCATTTCAAAAGGACAATTTTCCCCTCCCATCAATGGAACAAGTTTTACAATCAGTTGCTAGTTCCGAACTAATGTATTTTTTAGATGGATTTTCATGATACAATCAAATCCTTGTTCATCCAGAAGATTGTTAAAAACTACGTTCAGAACAAAGTGGGGAACATATGCATATCAGAAAATGCCTTTTGGACTAATGAATGTAGGAGCTACATTCCAGAGAGCAATGGACATTGCTTTCAAAGGGTTGATTAATAAAACGGTTGTGGTATATCTAGATGATATTACCATATATTCAAAAAAGAGGAATAATAATTTGCATGATTTAAAGAAGATCTTTGAAAGATGCAGAAAGTATGGAATTTTTCTAAACCCCAAGAAATCATTTTTTGCTCTTAGCGAAGGTAAACTCCTTGGTTTTATTGTATCCAAACATGGAATTTGTATTGATCCAGAAATAATTAAAACAATTTCATAAATTCCATTACCACATACCAAAAAATCAATGCAATATTTTCTTGGCCAAATCAAATTTGTTAAGAGATTTGTCTCTGAATTTTCTCAAATCGTCCTACCATTACAAACAATGATCAAGAAAGATTTGCTTTTTAAATGGGGAGATCATGAAAGAGAAGCATTCAAAGCAATCAAACAAGCCGTAATTGATGCCCCTTCTCTATCAAAGCCCCTATTGTTTTTTTCAGCTCAAATTTTCAAGGAGCTAAATTAAATTATTCAGGAGTAGAAAAGCAAGCCTTCACAGTTTACAAAGATATCAAATATTTTAGACCTTTTCTTCTAAAAACTCATGTTAAAGTTATTGTTCCTTTCTCAACAGTCAAGCAATTACTTATTCAAAAGGAGTTAGGAGAAAAAAGGGCTAACTAGGTTACTGCATTACAAGAATATGATCTAGAAATCAAACTCGCTAAAATTGTAAAAGGTTAAGGTTTTTGCAGGTTAGTCACAGGAATGAATGATACATTAGTAGATGAAGTAACAGGTAATATTGAACAAATCACAGAGGTACTCCCTGTTAATACTCAGTCTCAATATGTTGACTTAATCTTTTATTTGAAAAATGGTTATGCTCCACTTGAGCTTGATGTTAAGAAAAAGAGAGCCTTGAGATTGAAAGCCAATCAATATCAACTCATCAATGATGTGTTATTTAGAAAAAATTATGATTCTGTTTTGTTAAGATGTTTGGAAAAAGCTGAAGCAGAAAAGGTCTTACAGGAACTTCATGATGGGTCAGCACGTGGATATTATAGTGGAGATACAACTTCTCACAAAATTATGCACGTTGATTATTACTGGCCGACTTTATTCAAAGATACACACATGTATGTAAGAAGATGAAAAAATTGTCAAACTTCTTCAGGAAGATAGAGGAAGTCTTCTATGCCCTTGCAACCAGTTAACTTCGAAAAACCTTTCAAGCAATGGGGAATGGACATAATAAGTGAGATCGTTCCTCATTCTTCCAAACAACATAGGTACATTTTGGCTACAAAATATTATTTTAAAAAATGGGTAGAGGAAATACCTCTGAAGATAGTCAATTCTGAGAGCATCATTGAATTCATTGATCAACTTATTATTACCAGGTTTGGTATCCCTCATGCTCTTATTTTTGACAATGCTTCTTATTTTTTGGAAATGCAATGATTGAATTTGCTTTAAAGAGAGGATTTAAACTTAAATATTCTACAAATTATTACCCTAAGGGAAATGGCTTTGCAGAATCCACTAATAAAAATCTTATAAGGATTATCAAGCGAACTATCGACCAAAATCAAAAGAACTGGGACAAAGCTTTAATATTTGCTTTATGGGTTGATAAAACAAATGAGAAGACGTCAATAGGTACTTCTCCTTACCATTTGGTATAGGGAAAGAAGTTATCCTACCTCCAAATCTAGCTCTCCCCTCATTGGCCCTAGTTCAATTCATTGAAGAACATCCTTCTTTTGCTTTACAATTACGACTGTCTCAAATCCTAAAGCTGGAAGAGAAAATAAATAAAGCTAAGATAGTCAATGCTCACCATCAACAATTGGTCAAAGCTTCATTTGATATGAATTCAATCAAAGATAAAACAAAATTGAAATCAAAGACTTAGTTTTGGAATGAGATAAAGTACATGACGATAAAGGGAAACATACAAAATTTCAAAAACTTTGGCTTGGTCCCTTTCATATTTTTGAGAAGATAGGTCCATCAACTTTCATTTTGAAAGATTTACAAGGGAAGAAGGAAACTCTTCCTGTTAATGGACTTATACTCAAAAAAATATTTTTCTTGAAAGAACATAGGTTCTCTTGTACAATATGTAAATATTTTTATATGCAAATATCATTTCCTTTTTGTTACTAAAGTACTACGCTTTTGAAAAACACATTGGAAGTTTCTCTTTATTATTGAATTGTTAACTTATTTAAGAAACAATTTAGAAAGCAAAACTTTAAATTGGAATCTAAATATTGAATCTATTTTAAAGCTTTGAGATAAGATAACCATTTAATTATGAAATATTTTGGTTTGAAACTCATAAAAAATCTATTTGTTATGAGTTGGTTTTGAAAACTTATCTTTATAAAAGAAGAAATTATTATGAAGTCTTTAGCATCGTTTACTTCAAAAGGTCATCCAAGATCCATAAAGAGTGAATGAAACCTCTCCATCCATTTATATAATAAAATTCAGAGTGTAATTCAAAAATATAAAAAACTTAAAAGTTAAGAGGTCTCATCACGAGCCTGTTTACCATGATCATGGGAAAATAATAAAATAGACTATCACTATTGGAAACCAAACCAAAATAGTGGCTCATAGTCACTAGAATTTGAGACAAGAGATCTCATTACAAGTCGGCTTGTTCAATTTTATTACAACTTGTGAATGGTTTTCTGGCTACCAAACCAGGATAATCACTTTAAAGTAAATAAATAAATAAAAGAATAAAAAGAAATTCATTACCTCTAAAGAATTTTATTATAATATGGATGGGATATTGGTTTATTTTGGTTAAATGGCAACCATGTTGAGGCTATGAACGCCTGCTGGCAACAGAGGCTCTACCAGTGACTAATAAGTTTATCCAATACGCTAAGCTTCTAATAGTTTTTACTTTATCTTTTCAACCTATTAGCGACTGATTTACACAAAAAAAATCATCTATAACAAGCCTTGAGAAACTTTACGATAAAACAAGTTATTTCATCTCAAAGTTATCTATATCGATCTAGATTTCAATCATTTTTAAACTTTCTAAAAAAAATTCTTGATAAAGATTGACATCTTATTTATTATTACAAAGATTAATTGTTTCGACCAGTGTGTTGCCAATTGTTGTGGTACTCAACAACCCCCCATTATCTTTAGACTTAGGAAAAAGAATAATTGGGACCCTTTAAAAAATTAGGATAGAATCCTTTCTTGTTTAGATAAAATAGGATAAGTTTTATATTTATTCTTTTATTTTTGAATAAAACAAGAAAATTTATGAAAAATGCATAAAACCTTTTTAGGAATCCTTCTATAGTTTTTAGGAAATAAATTGCAAGTCTTACGAATCCCGAAATCGTAACAAATAAATGGAAATATCATAAAAATATTGGTCTTATTAAAACCCATAGGTAGTATCAGCAGTTTCAAAGAAAAGCTAACAACAAAAAGTCGATTACGAAATAGCGAAAGGCCGACTGCAAAAAGTCGATTGCAAAATAGCGAAAGACAAACTGTGAAATCCCGATAACGATAGCAGTAGAATGTCGATAGCGAAATGCCGAACCTGATATCACAATCTGTCAAATGTTGATATCGCATTTCGTTAATTAACAGATGTCGATATCACATTCTGTTAAAACCTCGGTATTTCGCTAAATATGAATCTCGCACCTTTATGTTTTTCAGAAATCATAGATCGCTAAGTTATGTCAATATCACCCGATACCAAACATCGATAAAGGATTTCCTGATATAATGACAAGTGTCAGCGTCATGTGAACAAACGTTCAAAAATTAAATGACCACTCTACGTAGTTCTAATTTCGAGGTTTTTTTATGATTTGTAATAATTTTGAGTTAATGTGAAAGGATTTTCCATAAGGCTTGCATTGAATTGATATGACTCTTTGCATCTTTTAAGTTCTTGGTGCTTATTTTGGTTTGTTTCTCAACAGATAAAATAAAGAGCAGTTAAAGGACATGTTAAGGATAATCAAGGCGAGAAGGAAGTTCGTAATTCAACAAGAATCAATCTTGCCCCCTGAAGAAGTGTCTGAGATGTCTCCTTTATTTACAGATACTACATGCACTCCGAATGTAGGTTCCTCCTCCTGGAAGGAAATATGCAAACTATTCGAGGATGAAAATCCAATAATAATCGAGAAATAGACTACTATTGTTCATGATTCTCCCCTAAATAATAACGATGCATGGAATGATGTGGCCAATTCATTTCTCCACAAAATCGTTGCCCGCACAAAAATTCTGCCATATACAGATATGGTAAGAAGGGTTGTTGATCATCTGGACATTACGGACAGAGCGTTTATAACTCCGAAGAAGACATTTATTGGGTCTTTTAAAGCTGAGGATTTAAGGAAAATGTATCATCTACCTCAAACTCAGAAGAAATATGATACACAATTTGTCCATAAATTCATGCAAGAGAATTTGAATCCTGCAGAGCTGATCAAAGAATGGAGAAGGGACCTAAACAAACACAAGTGTGAGGATATGAGCCTCTATTGTTGGCCCTTTATCTCATATTGATGCTATGTTATGTCACCTCTATGGTTATCCAAATACACATAAATTCTCTGAAGAATGGGTGCCATTAATAGAAGCCACTGTTGATGGCTATATCATGGATTAGGCGACTATTTTTTCCAACAATTTGACCACTCAAATCTGCAATTATAGACAGAAGCACAATGTTCTTGAAAGAACGACTCCTCCTTTCTTTATGAGCACCTATGTCATGGATGCAATTTTCTTTTCTTATGATTTTCCATCTTTAGGATGGAAATGGACAGACCAATTTCCTAGTCCTATACCTGTTTATCTCGATATCCTTTGGGAAACAAAATACCATGCTCACTTCTATAAAATTTGTCATGAGATCATGCTCCCTCTCCGCTAAGAATTCTTTGGCACCAAAGCCCCTAGACTCACTACAGAAGCCAATAGAGACTTAAAGCCATTAGGAAAGTGGTTTGGGGAAGAGTCATTTACTTACATTCGAGTTTTTGGTAGCCTTGCCCATCCTCATGTTTTGCCCCTTTTTGTCCCGGATAAATTGCTGGCCAAGGAAATTGCTTATCAAACAATTGGTAAGGGCTTGACTAAAGTGCTTAAAGATGCCAAGAAAATTGCCTAGCCATCTTTTCCTATCTCTTGTGGTACCTATGCCTTAGAGAATTTCAAGCATTCCCTGCTTGAAATTGAACAATTAAAAGCCTTTAATTTTCCAACCATACCAAACAGGCCATATGACCCTAATGGGGTCATGAAAGATGTTACAGCATAGGCTAAGCTCAGACAGTTTTCAAGTAAGCCTGACAAGTTCGATGATTTGTTTGAAATGGTTCCAGAGTATTCTATGGTAGAAAAAACGGCAACGGATTGTCTAAGTCCTGATGAATTGATTAGATTCAATCAATATTGTCAGCGAAGAATAGCCCATTTTCCAGAATTACTGTTAAAATAATCTCAACAAAATTTAGAAGTTTCAAATACAACTGCCTCCCCTTCGAAAGCTCCAATTATTTCCCAAGTCTCCGAGACAACTATTATAACTATTGAGCAAATAAAAAAAATTAAAGAGGAGAACAAATTGGATGAAGTATGGGAGGAGTTCAATCGTGTTTTCACAGCCGAAGAAACTCAAGTTATAGGTATGTCAGCCAATATACAAGCAGAACATGTTACAGTGAACAAAGAGACAGAGCAGGTTCTAAAAACTACAAGGACAACCTTGTTTACTATTGAGGCTTCCCAAGGGAATACTATTCTTGAGACTCCCGAGAAGAACATTGATGCTGAAATTGTCGATAAATCCATTGTTGCCGATGATATGGAAATAATTCTTTCATTCCCTACTACCGAGATAGTCCTCAAGATTGAAGAAATCTCGCCTTTGGACATATTTTATAGTCCAAAACATAAAGCAGTGATGAGCAGGTCAAGAAAGAAAATAAAGTTAGAACAATCGCAAGCGCTAGTTTCAAATGAAACTCCTTTTCAAGTTCTTTGGAAAGGAGCTCAAACAACCCCTAATGAGGAATTGAACAGACTATCTCAGTTCATAGGAGCTTACGCTAGTGCTACCATTGATAAAGCTACGAAAATACAACTATTGATAAAAGAAAAAGATCAAAAGATTATTCAATTAGAACAAAGTTTCTAGGTTGAAAAGCAAGCAATCCAGCAACAACGACAACCAAAGCTTACCGAGTTGCAAAAAATTTTTAATGATTTAAAATGACAATTTCAATTTGAAGTGAAGGACAAATATGAACAGATACTGCAATTGCAACGAATGATAAACTAGCTGAGGGAGAATCCAGATATAAATGAAGTCCGCAAGGAGGCATTAGAATTGGATATACTCCTAACAAACAAGTAGGTTATCTTCTGTCAAAAATTAGCTCTAATTCATGACTTGTTAAAGAGCAGTTATTCTCTAGTAAACCAATTGTCCGATTTGAGGACGTTTTATGAAGAAATTGATGAGAAATTCTCTGAGTACATAGATTGGCAAGACAATGCTCAGGGAAGATCAGTTGATCTTCCTTGAATTCAAGAATCATAGAAGGATATCATTTTCAGTGACCGAGATATCAAAATGAAATGGGAAGAAATGGCTATTATCAGAGTCAGAAATATTGCCTCAAATTTCACCGAATACATTACAAATACCTTATTGTATGCCAATATAATACAAGTATGCCCAAAGGACCTTACCAGATGTCAAAACTTTAAAACAATCTCGGCAAGAAACATCTCAGAAGAAGGTTGAAGATATTCATAGTATATCACAAGAAAACCTTGAAAGTTATTGGCATTTCCTAATGAAACCACATCGTCAGTGGCTCGTGTTGAGGTGCCTCTCAAATGTAGCAGTGCAACTTCTTGTAGTGCTTAGCGATGCAGTGTTTACAAGATCTCTGAGCATGAAACCGGTACATCCCCCCTAGTTGAAGTCGTTCACGGACATATGTGGTCTCAGAGCACAGATGAAGAATCAATCTGGAGCACAGTCATGAGTTCTTGTTACAACAAATCACTAATTTAGTTGTCCTTTATCTTAGCTTAGTTTGTTGAAATTTTTTTGAAGACTTTTATTTTAAGTTTACTATTTTTGTAATATTAATAGGTTATTTAAACCCCTTTCATGCATTTAGAAAGGGGTCCAGAATTTTGAGAAGACAGCTTTGAACTTGCACTATTGTTTGATCCAAAGTTATCTAATTGAGAAGTTGAGCCTGAAAGTTATCTTCTCATAAGCTAAGCGCTAATGAATCGGGTACTATTACCTTTATGTTATCGTTGTGTGTTATTGAATTAGATAGTGAATTTCTTATACGTTATTTCGTTATATAAATGCTTTGAAAACAATCAGTCATTACCACTACTGATGTGCAAAATTGAATCATTTGTGATTATGTATGAGATAACAAGATATTATATGTGATTGAGTTTTAACTAATTAAATTAATTAACTATTTAATTAATTTAGTTTATCATATATGCTTTCTTTTCATAAAAGTATTGAATGATCTATATTGTTATATACTTTGTGAAATCTTTCTTTGAGTCACATATAAAGATGTGTTATCCCGGGAAATAGGTAGAATACATTTATTTAGTAGCTTTATCATTAGCTATAAAATCATTTCATTAGTTTCATTTTGTTATTATAATAAATTTCTTTAAAACAGGAAACTGATCCCTTTATACCCAGTCAGACCCACCAATTTCAACGGAAATGGAGTTGCTTTAAGCTCCCGACCAGGTGGTATTCCTCGATGTTGAGGAAGTCAAGTTCCAGCCTTCAACACAATCTAACCTCTATCTCGTCCAAATTCTCATCAACTCGACGTTGGTTGTGTTGAATAGAGGCTAGATGTTCAAAAAGAAAACTACAAATCATTGATATAGGCAAATACCTCATTTTGATCTTCATATCACTGCTCTCAGAGGATGTCCAGGTTGATTTGGATGCCACACAGCTACTCCGTGCGAAAATTCCTATACCGAAATCCCTACTACAACAAACTGATGTTACTTCTCCTACTTGTTAATCCATACAAGTTCTTTACTGTTTGCTACGACAAATATTGAAGTAAATACTATTGCAACGTTCACTTAATTAATTATTATACGAAAACAAGATACTGAGCAAGAAATAAAATACAACACATGACACCGTTATTTTTTGACAAATGTCCCCGGAAAAACCCAATGCGGGAAAACAGGTGCAGCAACTTTGAGGGTTTATTATTATTAAGCAGTAGAAAATTCCGAATACATATCTGAATACCTCACAGGGTTATTCAGTTACAGAGAAAAATACTGGCAGAATGGATTTGTGAGATTACCTCACATAGTCACTGAGAAAATCCTAACTGATCCAGATACTGAATGAATGGCCTCTGGCAGGCCCTACAATTCTCTACGCAGTCCTCACGCAGGCTCTGTGTCAACCTCTCTAGGCTCACATCACTCAGTTTGTTTATCGATTTATTGTCCAGAGTCTCTGCTCTCAACCTCTCGGTCTCACACCACAACTCCCGGCTTCTGAAACTAACTCTCCTTAGCAAAATCTCAGACCCTCTCTCACCCATTGCGCTGCCTCTGCGTGGCCCTTCGTGGCCCTACGTCAGCCTCTGCGCTAGACTACTAGATCACCCTCTACCTCTCTCTGCTGATGAATCTCCAGATGAGAAAATCTCTCTCTCTAGAATTTATCCCTGCCCCTCACCTGCAAGAAATCTCCTCAATCGAATTTTCCTCCTAAGAACTTCTCACTTCAGAAAATCGATTTCTTGATCTCTCTTCGTGTATTTTCCAAATGATCCTCAAGCTTCTTCTTATATCTTCCAGATGGATAACCAACAATTTAGATTAACTCTTAATCAAAGGCTCAAATTGTTTTGACTTGATCTTCATTTCTTTCTAAAAGTTTAACCCACAATTAGATTAATACCCATTAATATTTTATTTTTCCTAAGTTTAGACTTAGGAACCCCTTTAAAAATATTAATTATTTTAATATAATCATCTCTAGGTGGAATTTCCCAAAACGGTTTATGGATTCGTTGGAATGCATGTACCCAAGCCTCCCTGCAAAATTTGAGGCTTAGAGCACATCCAATGCTACCCCAAATCAACACTCCCTTTTAGCGAGGAATGTGCTCTAGCAATATATTGTTGTTGCATACTGCTCTGGCTCTGAAGCATCGTCCTCTACGATGCTGATGTATGACATGTTGTCCACCAACTACTGCGTTGCTATTGCAACTATACTGTTGTCTTTGACACTGCCACTTCCAATGATATATGTGTACTACATCTTTCTCTCAAACGATGCATCTACTATGTTGCTAGCATTGCCACTGCTAACACTCATGAATGTTGGAATTGACTGCTGCTAGTCTCTGTGCTGACCCTTTGAATCTATTGCGTTGTTGCTGACCTATGCTCTGTGCCATATGCACCGCTTCCAACTCTACTCTACATTGCTCAGACTCTGGTGCTCCTAGCCACTGCAACTATCTCCCCAACACTCCTCGGCACAATCTGACACTAGTCCATCCTACTATTGCAAAATCCGACTCCCGTAGCAAGGTATTGATCAAAGAGGTGGACTCCTCAATGATCATGCCCATCTGTAGCTCCTTTGAACTACAACTCCCTCCTAGAGGTATCTCGGCTATCATGGCAAACTCTTGTTCGATCTTCGTGGCTGCAACCTTAGGATCGTGCTTTTCATCCTTGTCCTTCTTCTTCAAAAGACATTGGGATGCATAGTGTCCCATCTCGCCACATCTGAAACACTTCACCTTGGAGATGTCTTTCTTTCATCTATGTTGCCCCTGTGGTCCCTTCGATGCAAGGGTTGTAATGTCCTCCTCCTCCTTGGGCTTTGACCCACTGTTGTTGTTGCTTCCGTCAAGTTTGACCTTGACCAGGTCTCTCCTCAGCTCTTCTTGTTTTAGAGTTGCCCACGTCTCATCTCAATTATGCAATGTTGTGTTGCCCAAGGTACTTTGGACAAAGACTTGTCATTCATCCGAGACAAAATTTAGGGTCAATCTCACTAACTCTGAATCCTGAGGTGTATGCCCCACAGTTGACAACTCATCACGGGTCTCCTTCAACTTCGTGAGGAATGGATCCACACATTCTCCCTTCTGAATCTACGCAGATCTCAACTTTTGTTCCAAGTACATCTTCCACGGCTCGAAAGATCCCTGATACAATGTGGCCAAAGCATCCCACATCCTTGACTCCATCCAGGGTCATCCTCTTGGCCTTTTCCATCTCAGCCTTGTACTTTTTCAGTGTATCTGCATTTGCAAGTTCAACCACCACATTGTTGACATACGTCTTGAGGGCATGCTCATCTAGAAGGAAAGACATTCTAGCCTTCTAGATGGCGTAGTTGGATGCTCTGTCCAACCTGTCCTGATCCCTCAAGCCACTGGTTGCCATATCCTCTGAAAATTGTCGAACAACTCCCTTTTTCACCCTACTACATAGCTTCTAGGTTGACTTACGTACTCCCTGATGGAGCTGGTAAGTCTACTACTCCTCTACTGCCCAGCGAATGAGAAATATTGATTTCCTTGGCAAGAAACCACTGAGGAAGTATTTCCTCACTATGTGATATGCTTCCTTCTTCCGACAGTTTTTCTGCCCAGCACTCGGCTTGCAAAAAACTGCATCCCTCTAGCTCTGCACTGAGGCTCTGTGTGGCTCCCTCTGCCTTGGAAAATTTTCGATCTAGCAATCTTACCTCTCTGTCAACTCACTCAGAGAGAGACAACCTCGAAAATATAGCCCTCCTCACTAGAACTACACAATCCCTCAAAGGATTCGAAGTGTTGCTTGTTGCAACAAGTTGGCCCTTCCTTCAGTGCTAGATCTGTTCTTCCTGTTTCACATCAAACTCTGATACCATGTGAAAAATCCTATACCAGAATCCCTATTGCAACAAACTGATGTTACTTCTCCTACTTGTTAATCCATACAAGTTATTTACTATTTGTAAATATCAAAGTAAATACTACTGCTGATCCAGGTGGATGTTGGTGGCCACCCACCTATCCCATTTGGACCCCCACAATTGTCTCTTTCAGTTTTTCAGTTTCCTTAATTATAGCGCAGTTTACTATTTTTAGTAGTTTTTCGGGTCCTAAACTTCGGGAGCCGTTTTGAGGCCCTAAACGATGTTTTTTGGGAAATCTACCTCCGCGATTTTTTAGGTAAAAAATTGTTTTTTTTGTCGTAGTCCTCGAAAAGATCTTTCCAACGGGCTATCATGCGCGTCAAATGGAGATCGTATGCCAAAGTTACGACCCCGGAAAGTTGATGTACCAATTTACCCAAACGGGGCCCATAGTTTGGCGTTTCATCTTCTAGGGTTAGGTTTTGGAATGTTAAGGGTTTTCCATTGTTTCTCAATAACAAATAGGCCTTCGAGCCTCATTGTAAAGACAGTTCGAAACAGTTCAGAGGCATGTAGCCGACACATCTCTTCTCAGAGATAAGCTACCATCGCCCTAGCTGGGTTATTTCTATTTGTAAGCACATTTCAGTATTCTCCATTAATGAAATGAAGTATTATTTCCGCTGCATCTCTGTTTTTATGGTTATCGCATCTTTGTATTTATGGTTATCTCTGTAATCTATTGCATTCCTGCTTAAATCTGGATCAGCTGTAGTCTTCACTTAATTAATTATTATATGGAAACAAGACACTGAGCAAGAAAGAAAATACAACACATCACATCGTTATTTGTGGACAAATTTTCCTAGAAAAACCCAATGCGAGAAAACTAGTGCAGCAACTCTGAGGGTTTATTATTATCAAGCAGTAGAAAATTCTGAATAACTCTTTGAATACCTCCCAGGGTTATTCAGTTACAGGGCTAAATACTGGCAGAAAGAATTTGTGAGATTACCTCACACAATCACTAAGAAAATCTCGACTAATTCGGATACTGAATGAATGGCCTTTGGCAAGCCCTATGCTGCTCTGTGTAGTCCTCACGTAGGCTCTGCATCAACCTATCGAAGCTCTGTATCACTCAGTATGCTGATCGATTTGCTGCCCAGAGTCTTTGCTCTTAGCCTCTCGGTCTCACACCCTAGCTGTCACGCCCCCAATTCTTTTTTCGTTAAATTGGCCGGGTGCGGCACCGCCTAAGTTATTAAGATGTTCCATCGTTAATAAAATTTACGAACTACGCCTTAACAATTCATAATACACATGAATTCATATTATTAATGTGCGAAAACCATTAACAATATACAATAATAAAATCAACTCGGCAATAATAATAATAATCAATCTTTTATTATATATGCGAAGTTACATGACCGGGAGCCGCGCTCAACCAGCGTTCCATAAACGGGAGGGCGCCCGCCCGTGCAAGAGCGCACGGCGGTCTGCCAAGACTCCACCACAATACAAGTTATAATATATAACATACACCTCTCGTGTCGTTGGGCGGGCGGGCGCACCCATGCACGAACCCACCGCCAACACACAACAAGATAATAATACAAGACCACACAACTCGGCGTTGGGCGGGCGGGCGCACCCGTGCACGACCCTTGTCCACACCACAACCCAATCCAAGTGCGATACCCGTATGCACCACCGGTACCTCTACACGACCCTCGCCCGGCTCGGCGGGCTCATCCACCCGAGCTGCGGTAAACTGCGCCTTCTCCAAGTGCTCACTACCTTGTGCGACGAAGAGCGATGTGAGTTCGATTGATGCTCCAAATGAACCACAGGTCGCCATGTTTATACGCACACTAGCTTGTGTGTTGTCTCTTGGCCGACGCTACAAAACATAACAATGAATGCCCCTTGCCTTCATTTCTCACCGTTGGCTCGGTTATGTTCATCACCCATCATCCATCGCATATAAACATGGCTTCGCTCGCCCATAACTCGCGCGCCTCTCATGCGATGGTGACCAACACTTAGTCAATTTTGCGAGTTGGAGGAGCGCGCGCCCGGTATGAACCGCAGGGCGTTACATCCTCCCCCACCAGAAGTCATTGTCGTCCCGACAATTCCTGCTCTCCTTCTCAACTTCCTGTCGTACTTCGCGATCTTGTTCTTCCATCTCCAAAGTGAATCCTCCGTTTCCCAGCTGTCCTCCTCCGGTGCATCCTTCCATCTGCAAAGAAATTCCCGTCGCATGTGGCAACCAACTCCTGTAGTTCTGAGACTCAAAATCTTCTCCAACTCTAGTCCTGGTCTGTCCACAATCCTGGCTGGTCCTCTCGTCGGTTCAACCCTCTCTGGATGGTCTGAATCAAGTCTACATCTCTTCAACTGACTCACATGAAAGACTAGGTGTTTCATGTTCATATGGCGTGGAAGCTCCAGCTCGTAAGCAACTTCCCCCACTCTCTTCTTCACTCGAAATGGTCCCTCATACTTCCGTGTCAGTTTGCTCGTCGTCCCCTTGGCTGGCTGAAACTGCTCCCTGGTAATCCTGAGAAACACCATATCTCCCACACCGAAGTGTGCCTCCCGTCTTCCACGATCAGCATACTTTTTCATCCTCCTTGCAGCATCGTGCAAGCGTAACCGTGCTAACTCCAAGGTCTCCTCCCAAGCCTTCATGAACTTCCTCGCATGAGGACTTCTCAAGAAGCCTCCCGTCACTACGGTATGCGGTGCAACCGGCATCTGTCCATTTACCAACTCAAATGGACTATACCCCGTCGCAGAACTCTTTTGAATATTGTAGCTAAACTGAGCAATATCCAAGAGTTCAGGCCAATTCTTCTGATCAGCCGTCACATAATGTCGCAAGTAGTCCTCCAGCAATGCGTTGATCCTCTCGGTCTGCCCATCTGTCTGCGGATGTTAACTTGAACTCATCAACAACTCTGTCCCGACCAACTTGAACAATGTGGTCCAAAATCTCCCTGTAAAACGCGGATCTCTGTCCGACACAATACTCAATGGCATCCCCCAATACTTCACTATGTTCTTAAAGAACAACTCCGCTGTCCGCTCGACTCCACAAGGTATCTTTGTAGGAACAAAGACAACATACTTGGAAAAACAATCGACCACGACCATAATCCCATTATACCCCTGAACCTATGGTAACTGAGTGATGAAGTCCATCGAGACACTCATCCATGGCCTCTCTGGAATCGGTAAAGGCTGCAACAGTCCTCCTTGTCTCTGAGTATCCGATTTGTCCTGCTGACAAATGATGCACGTATGTACATACTCCTCCACATCCTCTCTCATCTTCTCCCAAAAGAATCCTCTCTCCAACAATGCCAAAGAACGACGCTGCCCTGGGTGGCCAGCCCATGGTGAGTCGTGGCACTCCTTCAAAAGGTGCCTCTTGAGTCCAGATGACTTTGGAACATAGAGTCGGTTTCCAAAGAACAAGAACCCATCTCGTAGAAAGAACTTTCGTGTCTTCCCCTTCTTTATCTGCTTCACTATATTTTGCGCCAAAGTATCGGTTTCAACACTTCCCTTGATCTTGTTTTGCATCTCTTCTGACATCTGAACTCGACTCCTACTCCTTGCTGCTCAGTCTTCTTCCTCCTCCAATGCTGCAAGTTGTCCCTTCCTGCTAAGGGCATCTGCCACCGCATTGTGTCTACCCGGTCTATACTCGATAGTCATGTCGAATTCTGCCAAGAAGTCCTGCCAACGAGCTTGCTTCGCAGAAAGCTTCGGTTGTGATGCAAAATAACTTGCTGCAACGTTGTCAGTCTTGACAACAAACGGCTTCCCAATCAGGTAATGCCTCCACACATGAAGACAATGGATGATGGCAGTCATCTCCTTCTCATGAACCGGATACCTTCGTTCTCTGTCCTGCAACTTTCGACTCTCATACGCCACCGGATGCCCATCCTGCATAAGAACTCCTCCTATGGCAAAATCTGAAGCATCAATGTGTACCTCAAATGGTCTCTCGAAGTCAGTCAACTTCAGTATAGGTGTTGTAACCATCCTCTTCTTCAAGTCATCAAATGCCTCTTGACATTTGCTCGTCCAACTCCACCTCTTGTCTTTCTTCAATAAGTCCGTCAGTGCCGATGTCACCTTGGAGTACCCCTCTACAAACTTCCATTGGTAGTTGGTCATGCCCAAAAACACCCTCATCTCATGGACATTCTTCGGTTCAACCCAGTCCTCAATCGCCTTCACTCTGCTCGGCTCCATCCGTATGTACCCTTGACCAACAATATGCCCAAGGAACGGAATCTCGGTCTGAGCGAACACACACTTAGACTTCTTCAAGAACAACTGATTTGCCCTCAGTGCCTCAAATACCATCGCCAAGTGCTTCTTATGATCCTCCATGTTGTCACTGAACACCACTATATCGTCCAAGTATACTACTACGAACGAATCCAAGTATGGTCGTAGAACATCGTTCATCAAAGTGCAAAACGTAGCAGGAGCATTACACAACCCGAATGGCATAACAAGGAACTCAAAGCTACCATACCTTGTTAGTATCGCGGTCTTCTTCTTGTCTCCTTCAGCTATCCTCACCTGATAATACCCATGCCTCAAGTCCAGCTTGGAAAACACTCGGGCTTTTGCAAGCTTATCAAAGCAATCAGCAGCCAATGGCAAAGGATACATGTTCCTTACCGTCTGCTTGTTCAATGCACGGTAATCACAGCACATCCGTAGCTCATTCGAATCCTTCTTCCACTGGAACAATACCGGAGCTCCATAAGGGGACCTTGAAGGTCTAATGAAACCTGCCTCAGTTAACTCCTTTGACTGGCATTTCAACTCCTCCAATTCAAGCCCTGACAATCGATAAGGTGCTTTAGCCGGGGTTGCTTTCCTGGCTCAAGCTCAATGCTATGGTCCACTGCACGCCTTGGTGGAAGTTTCTTCGGAAGCTCATCAGGCATCAAATCCACATACTTGGTAAGCACATCAGATATCTCAGCTGGAACAGGCGTCCCCACTCCATCACCTTCAACATCCTTGAACATCACCGCATATGTCTCCATATTTGAATCCTTCATAGCCTTCTCCAAACTCAGTGCCGAAACATGCTGCACCTTGACTTCCCTTCTTTGCCTATGAGTGGGCAAAGTCCAAGTTTGTGACTGTCCAACCAGCACCACCTCATCACAGAAGGGGACAACAATAGCCTTGTTGCCCTTCAAGAAATCCTGTCCGAGTATCATATCAAAGTCGTTCATCTCCATCACCGTGAAGTCCAACTGACCTTTCCAGTCTTTTATCTGCACAGGTACATCGTGTACCAACCCTGCCACCTTAGCTCTAGAGTTCACTGCCTTGACCTCCATATTCGATGGGGTGATCGTCAGCCCAGCCTCTTTTGCCAACCGTGTCGTCATAAAGTTATGTGTGGCACCCGCGTCCACCAGAGCTTGAATGGTCTTGCCATGAACCATCAAGTCCACAAAACCCAGACTGTTCATCCATGATTTCTCCATAACCTTATCAGCTTCACCTGTCATGAGCAACCTTGATCTATCAGGCTTCACCATTTCACCTTTACTTCGTTCAACAGCTTCAACACCCCGTGAACCTGCTCTGATACCACCTGTCACGCCCCCAATTCTTTTTTCATTAAATTGGCCGGGTGCGGCACCGCCTAAGTTATTAAGATGTTCCATCGTTAATAAACTTTACGAACTACGCCTTAACAATTCATAATACACATGAATTCATATTATTAATGTGCGGAAACCATTAACAATATACAATAATAAAATCAACTCGGCAATAATAATAATAATCAATCTTTTATTATATATGCGAAGTTACATGACCGGGAGCCGCGCTCAACCGGCGTTCCATAAACGGGAGGGCGCCCGCCCGTGCAAGAGCGCATGGCGGTCTGCCAAGACTCCACCAAAATACAACTTTACACATACAACATACACCTCTCGTGTCGTTGGGCGGGCGGGCGCACCCGTGCACGAACCCACCGCCAACACACAACAAGATATAATAACACAAGACCACACAACTCGGCGTTGGGCGGGCGGGCGCACCCGTGCACGACCTTCGCCCACGCCACAACCCAAACCAAGTGCGATACCCGTATGCGCCACCGGATCCTCTACACGACCCTCGCCCGGCTCGGCGGGCTCATCCACCCGAGCTGCGGTAAACTGCGCCTTCTCCAAGTGCGCACTACCTTGTGCGACGAAGAGCGATGTCAGATCGGTTGATGCTCCAAATGAACCGCAGGTCGCCATGTTTATACGCACACTAGCTTGTGCGTTGTCTCCTGGCCGACGCTACAAAACATAACAATGAACGCCCCTTGCCTTCGTTTCTCACCGTCGGCTCGGTTATGTTCATCGCCCATCATCCATCGCATATAAACATGGCTTCGCTCGCCCATAACTCGCGCGCCTCTTATGCGATGGTGACCAACACTTAGTCAATTTTGTGAGTTGGAGGAGCGCGCGCCCGGTATGAACCGTAGGGTGTTACACTAGCTCTCGGCTTCTTAAACTAACTCTCCTCAGCAAAATCTCAGACCCTCTCTCACCCTTTGCGCTGCCTCTGTGTGGCCCTACGTCAGCCTTTGGGTCTAGGCTATTAGATCACCCTCTGCCTCTCTCTTCTAATGATTCTTTGGCTGAAAAAATTTCTCTCTGGAATTTATCCCTACCCCTCAACTGCAAGAAATCTCCTCAATCAAATTTTCCTCCTAAGAATTTCTCACTTCAAAAAATTGATTTCTTCATCTCTCTTGGTGTATTTTCCAGATGACCCTCAAGCCCCTTCTTATATTTTCATGTTGGACAACCAAAATCCTAGATTAACTCCTAATCAAAGGCTCATATCGTTTTTACTTAATCTCCATCTTTTAATAGAATTTTCACCCATAATTAGGTCAATACCCATTAATATTTTAATTTTCCTAAGTTTAGACTTAGGAACCCCATTAAAAATATTAATTATTTTAATATAATGGTCTCTGGGTGGAATTTCCCAAAATAGTTTTTGGGTTCTTTGGAATGCATGTGCCCAAGCCTCCCTGCAAAATTTGAGGATTAGAGCACATCCGATGCTACCCCAAATCAACACTCTACAATGGTCTACATTGTGAGAGGTTGTTCGACGTGACCGGATGATCAAGGCAACTCCTTCGCCACCTCCTCTTCCATCAAGGTGCCCTCCTCCTCATGGTCTTCCCCTCACACAACCCATTCTTCCAACTGACCCTGTGGGTTAGCTCCCCATCTTAGCCTACCCCTTTATCACTGCATTTCCATTCTACCACACCGGGTTGGCCCTGCTATGCATTTGATCCCTCTCACCCACTGACCCCCGCTCTAGCTCTACCGAGAGTGGTCAAGCCCACTTGCCTCAATGAGGCTATGTTCATCCACGACCAAACACAATTCGATGTATCCTTAGCTTGCCAACACCCGCCTAATGTTGTTCTCCATTATTGTGGGTCTCCTACATGATTCAAGTCGCCCCCCAACACCCAAGCAAACACAACCAATGTCAAATTCCTATAGTACCCCACGGATGCAAGGCCACAAAGCAATGTCGTCCACCACCCCATGATAAAAACCAGGAAAAAGGGAGCCACACTAACTAGCAATGTAGAGGGTCGTCTCAAGTCCCTTCCTCGACGCTCATAAGAGAATTGTGGAAGGCATATGTTGCAGCAGCGACCGAGCTACCAACTCCACTGTAAGCACCTATATCCCAAAACTCCCTCCTAGTAAACCATAAATCAACCAATGCCTCCAAGCTCCCATCACCTTCGAAGAATACATCCTAAAGTCTACAGGTTTGAACTTGCATGCACAGGGGGAGAGCATGTGCACACACCACTACTCCACCCCCTTTGTAACTTACTCCCATAACCAACAAGCTAGCAATGTAAATCAAACTCCAATTACCATTTAAAAAAATTATGGGCTCCTTTGCGATTGTTCCCTGCTACTACCACTTGGGGCTCTCTGCCTTGGTACCCTCAGCACACGTCCTCGTCATCAATCCCATCTGTTGGGGCATGTCAGACCATCCCTCCAATTTGTTTCTTCGTGTGTTCATTGATCGCACACCATCATCAAGCATGAATATTTTTATAATTAATAATAATAAATAAATAAATAATAAAATAACCTATTTTTAATTTTCACTATTTTGGAAAATTCAAATTCATTTCTAAAAATCCGATTTAAGATAACACTTGAATTCCTATCTAATGGATCAATAATTTGAGATATCTTTCTATATCACATTAAGTGGACACATATTGAGACATTTAATACCATCTTTCTATATCACATTAAGTGGACACATATTGAGACATTTAATACCATCTTAAACCAACGGATGATTTAAATGTAAGTTCATAGTTTCATGATTCATTATACACGTTGAGTTTGAGGTTAGCTCACTCCCACTAGAGACTTCTTTTTATGATTGCCTTTTACTTGCATATTCATCTTCTTCAAATTTTAGTTGATTAGCGGGTCAAGAGGTTAATAAAGTTAAAAATTACACACTTAGAAACTAGAAGAGTAATGAATTAGTGGCAGAGTTTTGGGTCTCGCTCACTCCAAATAGATACTTCTTTCTATGATTGCCGTTTACTTGCATATTCTTTAAATTTTAGAAAAGCTCAGCCTGGAGTTTCCCAGTATAGCCCAGAGGTTAATTAGAGGAATAATGAATTAGTGGCTTAAGGGATAAATGAGTTAAAAGTGAGTGATTAATAGAATAACGGGTTAATGGATTAGGGAGTAAAATATTTTGAGAAATTAGTGCGTTAATATTAATTTATTTGAGATTTAAAAAAAATAAAAATTATATTTTTCTACGAGTGTAATTTTTCTACGAGTGTAATTTAACGTAAAGAGTTTTTGTCAAGTATTTTTCTGGTTAATTTTAATCAAATTTTAATTAAATGTAGCAGAGAATTTGTTAAGCTTGACTTTAAATTATTTAATATCTAGAATTTGACTGCTCCAAAAGTTTTTCAAAGTATTTCATATTTTTCTGGTTAATTTTAAT
Source organism: Pinus tabuliformis (assembly GCA_031772625.1). Lineage (NCBI taxonomy): Eukaryota > Viridiplantae > Streptophyta > Pinopsida > Pinales > Pinaceae > Pinus > Pinus tabuliformis. The sequence goes on along the minus strand of CM062808.1, from coordinate 567,295,170 downwards.
CAAATTTTAATTAAATGTAGCAGAGAATTTGTTAAGCTTGAGTTTAAATTATTTAATATCTAGAATTTGACTGCTCCAAAAGTTTTTCAAAGTATTTCATATTTAGAAATTGGCTGCTCCAAAAGTTTTTCAAAGTACTGAATTCAAAAATGTGTATTTTAAACAACACAATCTTAATTGAGATTATATTGCCATAAAACATTTATAAATTAGACTAATTCATTTTTGTATAAAAATATTTTAAATTAATAATTTATGCCTCATATAAAGAAAAGGCTAGGAAGAGTGATGATGTAAGATAAATTAATAATTTATCACTCATATAAAGAAAAGGCTGGGAAGAGTGATGATGTAAGAAAGAAAAGGCTAGGAAGAGTGATATGTAAGAAAGAAAAAGCTAGGAAAGAGTTCATAATGTATGAAATTTATTTTATTTTAAACTAATTATTATGTTAAGTTTAAACAAATGCACGAAAGAAAAAGGCTAGGAAAGAGTTCATAAGGTATGAAATTTATTTTATTTTAAACTAATTATCCTTTTAAGTTTGAGCAAATGGACAACAAGATTAAAATTAAATGAATATTCCTAAATGATGGGCAACAGGTGGGGGCCATATTAGAGTTGTCCCACTGAGCATCTAAGAGTGAGCACGTGGCAATGTATGGTCTTGCTATATTCCTAACTGATGGGCACCAGGTGGGGGCCATATTACAGTTGTCCCACTAAGCATCTAAGAGTGAGCACGTGGCAATGTATGGTCTTGCTATATTCCTAAATGATAGGGCAACAGGTGGGGGCCATATTACAGTTGTCCCACTGAGCATCTAAGAGTGAGGACGTGGCAATGTAGGGTCTTGGTTTTTAAGAATAGTAAAGTTGAGTGGTAGTTAGTTTTATGTTTTTACTTATGGTGAATTGGTAACTTGTTTAAGTAACCTAGTTAGTTATAATAAGTACCCCAACTCTACAAAGGTGGGCAGTGTACTCTTTAAATCTTATCATAATGACCCAAGGATGTCCGCTTTGGATTTGAAACGAGATAAAAATGATAGGGAGTCTACTCTTTAGATCTTATCATAATGACCCAAGGATGTGGGCATTGGATTTATTTGAAACTAGATAAAAATGATAGGGAGTCTACTCTTTAAATCTTATCATAATGACCCAAGGATGTCCGCATTGGATTTAAAACTAGATAAAAATAATATCCCATCATGCCAACTGCTCAGTAATCTCACAAAAATCATAATGACCCAAGGATGTCCGCTTTCGATTTATTTGAAACTAGATTTGGATTTATTTGAAACTGGATAAAAATGATAGGGAGTCTACTCTTTAAATCTTATCATAATGACCCAAGGATGTCCGGATAACTAGATAAAAATAATAACATCCCATTGTACCAACTGCTCAGTAATCTCACAAAAAAATCTAAAAAAAAAACAACTTTGTATTATAGTTAAACATTTTATTATTATGAAAAAAGGAAATACTAATCTAATAAGAGACTTAAAGAGTCATTTCCTGATATCCTGTCCTAAATGCTGGTTTGTACTCTACCACCGCTCACTCCACTCCTCTCTGGCTCACTCCACTCCTCTCTGGTCTCTCCATGAGCCACCGTTTTTTCATGCTTCTTTGTCCTCTACCGCCGCTCACTCCACTCCTCTCTGGTCTCCCCATCAGCCACCGTTTTTTTGAAGCTATATTAAATATTCATGGTGCGAACACTCAGCACGAGGGATGGCTCCACAATCTACGTAAGTGTGATTTGAAAGTTGAATTATGTTACAGCTCCATTTAACTCAATTCAGTAGACTCCTATTCTGGTAGGTTCTTGGGCATTCTATTTATATTTCTTGATTTCTAGCTCTTTTTATTGTACCTATCCTAGCTCTTCGGCAGGTCCTCTAGTTCATCTTGCTCTTATTAAGCCTCTGCTCCACTGGTTGCGGAAGTTGGGCTCTGTTTCTGGGTTTCCCTCATACGATTTCACCTTTATTACCTTTCAGCCCAACTCTCCCTTCCTTGTTGCTGATGCTTATCTTCTTCCTCGTCAACTTGCTTCATGTTGGGATCCTGGCCCCTTTCCTTCAACCACTATTTCGAATCTTAATGAGTTTCCCGTGGTCGGTTCCTAGTGTGAGCTCCACTTAAAGTGGTCATTTTGCAGTGTGTTTGTGGGTACTTGTCCACCATGCCCTTCAAAGAGCATGCAATAGATGGGGCACAACATACTACAGAGAGCAAGGAGGCTCCTGTGCCCAACAAAGGGCTGAGAGCTCTATAGAGAGCATACTCTTTGGCCGATTCAAGAAGAAATAAAGCAGGTGGAAAGAGAAATTGTGGAGGAAAGAAGTTATCCGACTGACATGGAGGTATTAGCTAAAGTTGTTGATTGGGTGTCAGATACAGGCCACCTCTGAGGTTGTTACAACCAGTACACTATATGACATTTACTAGCACCTGAAACTATTGTTGGATAGAGTTTTATTTGATAGGAACCAGGCAAATTTTTTTTTAAATTTTTTAATGAGATGCAACTCACAATGACCTCTATGGATCACAGATTCGGCCTTGTGGAGCCGCAATTAAGCATTCCCCCGACCCAGCCGCTCCCCTGGAAGTGGCAAGAAGACTTCCAATGGAGTCAATGTGAATCGTCGATACCTAATAGAAAGTGATAAAAAATATTATCAGAAACAATAAGATGCAGACGGAGCAGGATTCAAATGAAATATCAAGTCATGCAATGACGATACATATTACATAAAGGATATTTCATGTTCATGACAACATTACATGAAACAGAGTACATTTTGAATGTTTAATAAAAATGGAACTCACAAACAGATCTTATGAGTGACCATTGAGATTCCCTAGTCTATGTTTCAAAATATTTCAATATTTCAATTGCTTTTGCATATCAGGCACAAAGGCCAACAATTATAAGATGAATCAAAGCACATAGCTGACATGAGGCCAATGTAAATCAATGAGCCTGGTCATTCTTGGGCAATGGAAATCAATGAGCCTGGCCATTCTTGGGCTTCACCACGACAACAGGGCACTGTACATGGTGGACACAATAATCACTCACACTGCCAAGAAGCGTCCTGCAAAATTCAATGTCCTCTGCTTAAAACAAGTGTTCTATTACAAGATAAAAAAGCAATAAAACACTAAAAAGAGAGTTGCCAGTTCTCTGAAACAAAATGACATAAATCATTTCAAATCAAGCATATCAGTAACACTGCTTATTTTGCAAATGCATTTCTTACAGGTGAAAGTAAGGGGGAAATTTAATTCAATAATACCTCTTAAGAGCTCCGTATCCATGGCTACCTAGCACCAACATGTCAGGATTATACCTTTTGGCAGCATCGCATATGACCTCCCTCGCATCTCCAATGTGAGCCTCTGTCACCGGAGTCACCTGGAACGGTAGCAGAAAAACTCTATAAGGTTTTGCATTATGAAACTACAGAGGAAAAGAAGACGGAAAAGCTGCAGAATGCCATGGGCGTGAGAAGTGAAAAAGTGTGCAAATATCTCAGGATTTACATTATAGGATGAATATCATGACCGATTTAGTAATGGCAATGAGCCTCTAAATTAAATTTTCAAAATTAATAACATGGAGCTGACTTATTGAAGGACCTCCGTATTCAAGCTTGCAATTCTAACTAAAATGAGCCAAGACCTTAATGAATAGAATCTGCTTGAAGTTGAACGCATCCATAAATTCCAAAACAATCATAAAGGAACATAACCAGAAATTCAAACTGAACCAGTATGTTGCTGAAAGGTGGGATTTGATTTTGAAATTTTAAAGGTCAAGGCTCAAATGTAAGTTCCATGATTATTAGCCATCCACATTTTCAGTGTAGATGGGGAAATCCGCACTGGCTTCTAGCTGCACATCATTTCTTTTTGTCAATGGATTGAGGGATTTCAACACTCAATCAAGGAGCATGCGAGCATAGACCTATCTAATCCTAGGCTTAACATGCACCCAAATATCGCAAAGCTCAAAGTTGCATATCTTGATATCCAATATTTTATACATTGACCATTTGTTTGAATTCAAGAAATACCTAGTCCAGTTTGGCAACCTAAAGGCATATCAAACCCTAAAGGCTTATCTAACCCAAATGTAGATGGATCTCTTTGAATTTCTACATTATACAGCTCCAATTCAACGTCTAGGACTGTTATACCACAACATACATAGTGTTACAGAGTGTTGATGAATCCCCTAGGGCGCCTTGCTTCTCCCGGTGCAATTCGCAATGAAAGTTTGGCAAGGAGGGATTCAATACAGTCAACCTCTGATCAAACGAGACAGGCTTTCAATATTACCATTCAACTGGACATCAATAAAACTACATTTAATCAACCCTGCAATCTAGTTCACACCAAATTCTTTAATTCCAATGTACAGTATGAGTAGACCTAACTTACATTTTTAGTTTTGCATATTTCCGATGCTTTGGCCCATATCTTCTCGGTAGACTTCTGGATATCATTTTCCAACATCTTCAGCACATCCAAGGGCACCATGAAACCTGCTCACACCAAAATGCAATTAGAACTCGGCCTCTGTAACATACCCAAAACAGAGTAAAACACCTCAAGATGAAATTCCATCACAAGTTCTGAGATGAATCAACACAAAACGCTCATTTTTCTGCTTTATGTGGCCAAAAGAGTAAAACCCTTTCAATCAATAAACCCAAGAGCCTTATATTATTTTACAGTGAAATGCATCCCGCCAATCTACATAGCAGCCGGAGAAAAATAATTCTCTAGACTGACCTGGGCTTCCAGTTGAAAAAGGGGAAATCGGAGAGCGCTGAGCATGAATTAGAGTGATTCTATCCTGCGGTTTAAACACGTTGTTAAGTGCCCATTGGAGAGCGTTCATGCTCTCCTCGCTCTCGTCTATGGCCACCAATATGAGTCGGCTTGATTTATTCTGATCTCCCATGGTCTCCAGCACAAGATTTTGTCTCTGGTTACACCAATCTTCACATCCACTAAATTGTTTTGCTCTATGCAGTCAATAAATAGGTTATGGCGAGGATGGAAAATTGTAGAATAGATATACATAAACGGAAAAACCAGTATGTTCGATTGCCTTCGAATTCAGAAGATCCCGGTCTCGTATTTCCACGGGTTTATCTTCCACCTGTTTTGCTTTGGAGTTGCGTGCCGTTGGCAGCTACGTGAAATTGTAGAAGAAACCAGTATGTTCGAGTGCCTTCGAATTCAGAAGATTCCGGTCTCGTATTTCCGCGGGTTTATCTTCCACCTGTGTTGCTTTGGAGTTGCGTGCCGTTGGGAAATTGTGTTATTGTCAAATTTTTCTGTTTTTTTGTATGGTGTTGAATCTATTTCCACTATAAAAAAAACAATTGAAACTCTAATATGATCAGATTTTATGAGATAAATCAAATATGTCAATGCCCTTGCCTTGTACTCATTAACTTAAAGCACTTCGGATTAGCCCTAATCTACCTCATTAACTTAAAGCGCTTCCTATTTGCCCTAGTCTACCTATTATATTATTGGACATATTTTTCTGGAATATTTTTGGGATTCATGCTGTTCTACCTATTTTTTTGGGCATTGTTGGACCATTATTTTGCTTTTGATTTTGGATGGTGTTTATATTTTTTTTTTTAAATTGACAGTAAGAATGCTGGGAAGTTTGAATCCAATTTTTTTTTTATAGTAGAAATGGAATCAACACCATCAAAAACCTCTATAACACTCAAAATCTTGCAGCATAATTGATATAATATGAATTTTCCAAAATTTATGCCAAATATCTCACTAAAATTTCCATTATTTTCAGGGGAAATTGACACCTAGACTATGTTGTTTTTTGCCCCGAGAATTTTTATTTTTTTTAAATTATTTATAAAAATAAATTAAAATTAACAAATTTGAATTATGAATTTTTTATAATTAATATTTTGAATTTATTTACTCAAAAATACATTTAAAATAATAAAAAATTACAATTTGAATAAAAAATATTTTTTCATATTTCAACCAAATATTACAAAACATATATTAATTCAAATTTTAAATATTTAAATTTTACTCAAAATATTTAGATTTGTTTGTAAATTTTAAATTTGTTTGTAAAGCTTTTCTAATGTTGCTTCATATTTATTGAAATGAAATTTAATAAAGTAGAAAGTATTTTTTTTTTTTTAAAATTTAATTTTTAAAATTTTGATGGATGTGGAGTAGTTTTTCTAATATTGCTTAATATTTATTAGAATGAAATTTAGTATTTTGATTGATGGCAGCATTTTTATGTTGTTTAAAAAAATTGACATAAAAATAAGAAAAAACTCATTAATTAAAAATATGAAAAAAACTCAGACATGTCAGGTTCGAATTATTATTTTGTTTTGTATTGCTTTAATATTATTTTTATTTTTTATATTTTGAGAGGGTTTAATGATAATTTCTCATCCGGGTTTTAGTGTAATATTCCCGGATAAAAGATGGTTGTAAATATTTTATTACTGTTATAGGTTAAAAGACATTGGACAATGTGCTATTTACTGTTTTGAATTAATGATAATTGTTGACTCTGCACTGGAGAATTATAATCGAGTCATACTTGAAAATTGTAACTTCCTATTTGGGAGTTGTTTTCTTTTTATAATAAAACAGTTGCCAAATAAACAAAAACCCTAACTGTTCCTCCCAACCATAACCACCCAAGGAAAGGGGGTGGGAAAAGGAAAAGAGGAAGGGGGAGAACCGTGCTGTGGGGACAGACGGGACCATGATGGCAAAGTTATGCTAAGTCTGGTAAGGACCAGATAGCATTGGCACGACAGTGCAGGAAAAGTTTGCTGAAGGTTGTGACCTGGCAGACAAGCTTGGGGGGAGATTTGGTTGCGCCAACAAATCTCGCGGACGGGAGGAAGACAAGCAGAGAACCAGTGGTGACAAGGTTCTGAGTAAAGAGAGAATAAGTATTGTTCATACCGGATACAGGTAAGTACCGCTATGACAATCTTGTGTTGTAGATACTGTACTACTGAAAGTTCTATTTCAGTTATTTGGACTAGTACTGTAGAAAGGTTGCGAAATAAGAAAAAGTGAAATGATAAACAGTGTACAGAGGGACCCGTTTGAGTGTGAGGTAAATTAGAGTTCTGAGTTGGCCAGTAGTTTTCTGATTTAGATGGTCTGTACGAGTTAGGCTAGTCTCCTTATGACAATTAGATAACGGCAGAAGGCTTTTAAGGGCTAAAGCCATCAGGCTTGGAACAGCCAGTTAAGCGGCCGCCCTGACCTAGCTGCAATCGAGAAACCTTGCCCTCTATATGTTTGGAGTATATAAAATACGGGGAAAGGGTACACCTTCTATGCATTAAGGAAAAAAAAACAAAAAAACAAATGACAGATTAGAGGGGGAACCTGAATGGAAATTACTTTAGCCATAAAACCAGTAAAACACCATAATGTACCAATTATTTTCTCACGGGATCATCATGTAAACCCAACAATTACCGGTGAAATTAACAAGAACAAGAGTGATTAAGAACCTGGCATAACTTAATGGGTTGGCCACGGACCGGCTGTTGCCGGTGTCTAGATGCATACAGGGCATGGCTCTTTCTGTCCCAATAAACACTCTAAAACCCTGAGAGTATAACATGCATATATCTATATATATATATATATATATATATATATATATATATATATATATATATATATATATATATATATATATATATATATATATATATATATATATGTTTGTATAGTGGCACAACGAACGCATTTGAATCATGGTTATAAAGTTTACGAATAGCTTATAATAGAAAAAGACAAGTATCAACCAAGAAAGTTAACACCATATATCGAGTAGGTTATTGAAACTGAAAATATGCATAAGAGTTTGGCGGAAACCAGTCCCCAACATTTATTACCAGCTAAAAACAAATTATGTAATGCTACCAACGGGATAAGAAGTGTTTGTATTTGCATTTCACATATAGAGAAATTATGTAATGCTACAGACATGATAAAAATGTTTATACTTGCATTTCATACACAGAGTCGACAGAATATACATGTATTGGAACCAGAGAAATAGGAAAATATTGAGCAGACACCATAACCCACACACAAAGGCTGATTGCCTCAATCCTGGCGTTAAAGCCACAAGAGTTCATACCAGACATAAAATGGAGAAGCGATCCACCATTTAACATGATAAAAGTCCTATAACTTATCAACTCGCATTAACAGGCGAGGAAATCAAACAGTCAAACATATTTAACAACAGGTCGAGACAGAGTCGGCTCCAGAGTCATTATAAGGACTCTGCTAAACTATTATGTAACTAGTGAGCACCATAGATTTATATTGATGTTGTTTCGACAGAGTTCAGAAAAATGAGGAAACCCTTCGTCGAGCGACAGAGTCATGGAAGGGACTTCTACAACAGAACAACAACGAAACCCCTTTTGGTTTCCAGAGAAATCACGGCAGCCCAACCTGATAAGACACATACATACAAATATGTAGCCATAAGAAGATATTTCAACTGTTGTAAACTACCATGCAGACCTTGTTCAGGGATGAACGTGTGGACTTACCCGGGAGAGGTGAAGTGCTTAGCTTGGAGGAGAGGGTACTCCATTCACCCATTGATGGTGAAACTGATACCCGACACCCCAACCTGTTACCAGAAAAACGCATTAGGACCTGTCTGTAGAACCGTAAAGAAAGACAAATCGAAATGCATAGATCCAATTATTGAATAGAAAATTTGTCTCACCCTGACCTGCAAATATATCAAGTAGACTTGCTGCATAAGGAAGCAGGGTCACCTGTAGAATCCTCGGTCTGCAACCATGGCAGACAGCGTAACCCCAGGCGGAGCCAAACCCAGAGAACCAAAAGGAGCGAAATGAGTCTCGTCTTTGGTAAGTGAGAGGTTGAACAAACAATTAGGGAGCAGCCAACCGTCCGATGCATTGGAGGAGATCTCCTCCGTTGAATTCATTCAAGAATCCCGAGAAGGGTGTCCTTCCTGCAGTTTCCATTAATTGTCAGTGCAGTGGAGTTAATGACTACAAATGAGGAGGGCTTATGTGTCGAGTTTTGGGAGAAGCTGTTGTTATAGCAAAGGGAGGAGTACTGTCCAAATGCCTGTCAGCATGTAAGTCATGTTGATACGACACGGATTTTCCTGCATGGAAGTCTGAGCGAGACTTAAAAACCATAGAATTAATTTAAACATAAGTTCAAGCCTCGGTGAATTCCGTAGATGGGGAGGTAATGAATGTATTTAAATAATTTAATATTATTTATTTTACGCTTGTTTTTTTTCGTTTACGGGAGATGTTACATATGGTATCAGAGCCAAGTTCCAGAAACTGTGACCTCTGGGACAGTGGCGCGGGAAATATATTTATATATTTATAACAATCAATAACCTGTTTAATTATTCCCCTGATAAATTCTGTTTGAGTACAGGAGCAAGGTCGACAGGATGAGAAGAACAGATAGCGTATCCCAGGGATTTGTAGCAGGTCAGGGACCTGCAGGGAACCATCCCGAGTTGTGGGTACAGCTCGGCGAAGAGACTCGCAGCGCAAACCGTGCCATTCTGGAAACTGTACAAGAATTGAAGCATGAAATGGCCCGTTTACGGGAGGATAACGCCAGAATAACGATGGAACAGGAGAGAATTATAAAGAGTCTTTCGGATAAGAAAAATCAGATACCACCGCACCCCAGTGTTGAGCAACAAGGAATATCAGGGGAACAGGACCAAAACACAACACCTGGAGAATCGGAAGGTAGGGAGCAGGAACGGTCTGATAATGCCTCTGAACAGCAAACGTCAAAAAGGCAGCGGATAGAGTTGCAAGGGGAATTCCACAAGATTAAACCGCCACATTTTGACGGAGAACAAGAGGAGGCAGCTGAAGCATGGTTGATCAACATGAACAAATATTTTCAACTGTACGAATATGACCACAACCTTAAGGCAAGGTTGGCCATTTTTCAACTACAAGGGAAGGCCACCTTGTGGTGGGAAGAGGTGAAGATGGTCAAGGGAGTGAGTGAACAGACTATTACCTGGGAAAAATTTCAAAGGTACTTTAAGGAAAGATACTTGACAGAACGCTTCTATGATGAAAAAGCTAGAGAATTCCATGATCTGCGCTTGGGACAACAGACTATGGACGAATTCATCACTCGTTTTACTTCTCTGCTCCGCTATGTGCCCTACATCCGGGAGGAAAAAGCCAAAGTACAGAGGTTTGTCAGCAGTCTACCCTTGGGTATGAGGGAAAGAATCGAATTCGATAATCCAAAAATGATGGACGAGGCCATACGTAAAGCCCGGATGTGTTACCAACAGAGCAAGCAAAAGGGAGATGGCCTACATAAGAGATGGTTGGATAAGAAAAGCAGCAGATTGACTGGTAGTACCAAAGGTAGCCGTAGTGGAGGACATAGAGGTTTTACCAAAGGCCAAGCCAGCAGCAAAATTCACAGAAGAATTCGCTGCGACTAAAGCCTCCCAATGAGTCTAGGACTAATGACCAATTTGGGAAAAATGACAATGAGGGGACAACAAGGCCTCCAGTGCAATGCTGGGGTTGTGGAGGCCCCCATTATGTGAAAAATTGTCCCCAACGTAAAGGAACTGATCAGGTGTCCCAGGTCTATGAAGCCTCTACAGTGGGTGATGTAGGACGAAGCCTACCGAGGATTAATGCTGCTTTAGAGGATCGCCAGGCAGAGTACCAGCCGACTATGGTGGAATTTGAAGGTACACTCTTAGACCTTACTGTCACTATTTTAATTGACCCTGGTGCAACACTAAGTTATGTTAGCCCTAGAATTATGGAGCAGTGCAGGTTACAGCCTGTTAAATTTAAAGACCCTTGGCTGGTTCAGTTGGCTACAGGGGCAAAGAGACGGGTGAATGCCAAAGTTAAAAACTGCCCCTTAAAAATAGCAGGCCAGTTAGTTACAACAGACTTAAATATGCTTCCCCTTGGCTCTTATGATGTTTTAATTGGTATGGATTGGCTGGAAAAACACTGGTCTGTAATTAATTGTAAAACCAAGACTATCAGCTATAGGGATGAGCTGGGGATTCAACAAGAAATGCAGGGGATCAAACGGCCAGTGCAGCTTCGGCCTATAACCGCCTCCCAGTTAGCAAAATGCATCAGGAAGGGATGTCGGATTTACGCGATCCAAGTGGGTTATGCTGACACAAAAAACAAGACAGCAGCAATAGAAAATATCCCTGTAATACAGGAGTTTGCTGATGTATTTCCGGAGGAAATTCCCGGGTTACCTCCGAAGCGGGACATAGATTTTACCATTGAATTAGTGCCAGGAGCAGCTCCGGTATCCCAGGCACCCTATCGAATGAGTATACCGGAATTGACAAAGTTAAAAATGCAATTGCAGGAGCTGCTAGATAAAAATTATATCCGCCCCAGTGTGTCACCCTGGGGAGCCCCAGTGTTGTTCGTTAAGAAGAAAGACGGGACCCTGCGCATGTGCATAGATTATCGGCAGCTAAATAAATTGACTATCAAAAATAAATATCCACTGCCCCGTATCGATGAACTGTTCGATCAGGTAAAGGGAGCAACAGTTTTTTCGAAAATTGACCTGCGGTCGGGATATCACCAAGTCCGGATTAAAGAAGAGGATATAGCTAAAACCGCTTTCAGAACACGGTATGGCCACTATGAATTTGTGGTACTACCCTTTGGGTTGACCAACGCCCCTGCCACTTTTATGTGTTTAATGAACAACGTATTCCACCAGTATTTGGACAAGTTTGTGCTGATTTTTATTGATGATATCTTGATTTATTCTCGGACAATGGAGGAACACAAAGAGCATCTCAGATTGGTACTGCAAACCCTCCGAGAACATCAATTGTATGCTAAATTCAGTAAATGTGAATTTTATAAAGAACAGATACAGTACCTGGGGCATATAATCACTAAGGAAGGAATTGCAGTTGACCCTGAGAAGATAAAGACAATAATGGAATGGCCGGTACCTAAAGATGTAGCGGACATCCGCTCTTTTATGGGATTAGCCGGCTATTATAGGCGATTTGTGGAAGGATTTTCAAGGGTAGCATACCCCATTACTTCCCTGCAGAAAAAGGGAAGGGCTTTCAGGTGGACCCCAGAATGTCAAAGGAGCTTTGAGCAACTCAAACACCTGCTCACCACAACACCCGTTTTAAGCATTGCGGACCCCAATAAAAACTATGTGGTGTGTACAGATGCGAGCAAAGAAGGAGTAGGGGGTGTATTGATGCAAGAAGGGAAGGTAATAGCCTATGAATCACGGAAATTGAAAGAACATGAGCAGAAATATTCTGCTTACGATTTAGAGTTGGCAGCCGTGATTCACACCCTGAAAATGTGGCGACATTATTTGATGGGAAGAAAATTTCTGTTATTAACTGATCACCACAGCCTGACTAATTATTTTAGTCAACCCACACTGAATGCAAGGCAAGCGCGGTGGGCAGACTTTCTGAGTGGTTTCGATTTTTAAATTAAGCATTTAAAGGGAAAAGAAAACAGGGTGGCGGATGCTTTAAGCAGAAAAGTGCAGTGCCTATATGAAATCTCCTACAGTGAAGGGAAAAGTCCCTTCAGGGAAATTATTACTAGTGCAGCTGAACAAGACGCTAATTACCAGCAAATAAAACATCAAATACAGCAACCCACCAGCAAGGAAAAACAACCAGATTATGCCATAGACATTGCCGAAATGCTATATTATAAAGAGAGGCTGTATGTGCCTGATCAGAACCATGTCAAAAATATGATATTGGATGAATTTCATAAGAGTCACTATGCCAGACATCCCAGTTATCAAAAGATGATTACTGCGTTGCGAAAGGAATATTTTTGGCCAGGAATGAAGAAAGACGTGGCGGGTTATTTGGCACGATGCTTGGAGTGTCAACAAATCAAAGCAGAGCATCAACACCCTGCAGGATTATTACAACCACTACCCATACCGGAATGGAAATGGGAAACCATATCCATGGATTTTATAACAGGTCTGCCTAAGACAAAGAAAATAACGATTCCATCATGGTAGTGGTAGACAAACTGAGCAAGTCAGCACATTTCATACCGATACAATCTACCTATAGAGCTGCACAGATTGCACATGTGTTCATGCAGAATATATTTAGATTGCATGGGTTACCAAAGGTAATAGTTTCCGACAGGGATGTAAAATTTACATCAGTCTTTTGGAAGACTCTGTTTGAAGAATTGGGAACACAGCTGAATTTTAGCATGGCTTATCATCCTCAAACGGACGGGCAGACGGAACGAGTGAACCAGGTAGTTGAAGATATGTTAAGGGCATACGTAATGCAGCAACCAACCAAGTGGGAGGATTACTTGCACTTGGTCAAATTTGCTTACAATAAAGACTACCACACCTCATCGTTGATGAGCCCTTTCAAGGTATTATATGGGCGAAAGTGTCGCACCCCCTCGAGCTGGGGTGGACCGGAGGACAGATTGATGCTGGGTCCCGAGATGCTTAAAGAAATGGAAGAACTGGTGAAAAAGGCACGATCTAATTTGAAGGCAGCCCAGGATAGGCAGAAGAACTTTGCTGATAAGAAAAGAAGATTTAAAGAATATCAGGTCGGGGACCATGTCTTTGTGAGGATACGCGCAAGGAAAAGTTCATTACAGTGGAACGGGTGTGCCAAATTAGCACCTCGATACTGTGGCCCATTCCAGATCCTAGCAAGAGTGGGGCCGGTAGCCTACCAGCTCACCCTACCAAGCCACATGCGGATTCATAATGTCTTTCATGTTTCCGTATTGAGAAAATATGTTTATGACCCTAACCATGTAATTAATTGGTAGGCTGTTCAGGTGAGGATTATCACCGACAAATCTGTATAAACGTCTTCCTTTTAGCAGGAAACTGACGTAGGATGTTGCATGTGCAGGTAGAACCAGAAGGAGAGATCCAAGTCGAACCGTTGAGAATCCTCGATCGGAGAGAGGCAACACTGCGGAAGCGGGATATTACCCAAGTTAAAGTGCAATGGCAGCACTTTGGGCCTGATGAGGCCACTTGGGAAGATGAAGAGTTTATGAGAAGAAATTACCCAGAACTGTTCATGGCTGGGAGACATCGGGACGATGTCCAATCTCAAGGGGGGAAGATGTAATATTCCCGGATAAAAAATGGTTGTAAATATTTTATTACTGTTATAGGTTAAAAGACATTGGACAATGTGCTATTTACTGTTTTGAATTAATGGTAATTGTTAACTCTGCACTTGAGAATTAAATCGAGTCATACTTGAAAATTGTAACTTCCCATTTGGGAGTTGTTTCTTTTAATAATAAAACAGTTGCCAAAAAACCTAACTGTTCCTCCCAACCGTAACCACCCAAGGAAAGGGGGTGGGAAAAGGAAAAGAGGAAGGGGGAGAACCATGCTGTGGGGACAGATGGGACCATGATGGCAAAGTTATGCTAAGTCTGGTAAGGACCAGATAGCGTTGGCACGACAGTGCAGGGAAAAGTTTGTTGAAGGTTGTGACCTGGCAGACAAGCTTGGGGGGAGATTTGGTTGCGTCAACAAATCTTGCAGACGGGAGGAAGACAAGCAGAGAACCAGTGGTGACAAGGTTCTGAGTAAAGAGAGAATAAGTGTTGTTCATACCGGATACAGGTAAGTACCGTTATGACAATCTTGTGCTGCAGATACTGTACTACTGAAGGTTCTATTTCAGTTATTTGGACTAGTACTGTAGAAAGGTTACGAAATAAGAAAAAGTGAAATGATAAACAGTGTACAGAGGGACCCATTTGAGTGTGAGGTAAATTAGATTTCTGAGTTGGCCAGTAGTTTTTTGATTTAGATGGTCTGTACGAGTTAGGCTAGTCTCCTTATGACAATTAGATAACGACAGAAGGCTTTTAAGGGCTAAAGCCATTAGTCTTGGAACAGCCAGTTAAGCGGCCGCCCTGACCTAGCTGCAATCGAGAAACCTTGCCCTCTATATGTTTGGAGTATATAAAATACGGGGAAAGGGTACACCTTCTATGCATTAAGGAAAAAAAAAACAAATGACAGATTAGAGGGGGAACCTGAATGGAAATTAATTTAGCCATAAAACCAGTAAAACACCATAATGTACCAATTATTTCCTCACGGGATCCTCATGTAAACCCAACAATTACTGGTGAAATTAACAAGAACAAGAGTGATTAAGAACCTGGCATAACTTAATGGGTTGGCCACGGATCGGCTGTTTCCGGAGTCTAGATGCATACAGGACATGGCTCTTTCTGTCCCAATAAAAACTCTAAAACCCTGAGAGTATAACATGCATATATATATATATATATATATATATATATATATATATATATATATATATATATATATATAGCGGCACAGCGAACGCATTTGAATCATGGTTATAAAGTTTACGAATAGCTTATAATAGAAAAAGACAAGTATCAACCAAGAAAGTTAACACCATATATCAAGTAGGTTATTGAAACTGAAAATATGCATAAGAGTTTGGTGGAAACCAGTCCCCAACATTTATTACCAGCTAAAAACAAATTATGTAATGCTACTGACGGGATAAGAAGTGTTTGTATTTGCATTTCACATACAGAGAAATTATGTAATGCTACAGACAGGATAAAAATGTTTATACTTGCATTTCACACACAGAGTCGACAGAATATACATGTATTGGAACCAGAGAAATAGGAAAATGCTGAGCAGACACCATAACCCACACACAAAGGCTGATTGCCTCAATCCTGGCGTTAAAGCCACAAGATTTCATACCAGACATAAAATAGAGAAGCGGTCCACCATTTAACATGATAAAAGTCCTATAACTTATCAACTCGCTTTAATAGGCAAGGAAATCAAACAGTCAAACATATTTAACAACAGGCCGAGACAGAGTCGGCTCCAGAGTCATTATAAGGACTCTGCTAAACTATTATGTAACTAGTGAGCACCATAGATTTATATTGATGCCACTTCGACAGAGTTCAGAAAAACTGAGGAAACCCTTCGTCGAGCGGCGGAGTCATGGAAGGGACTTCGACAACAGAACAACAACGAAACCCCTTTTGGTTTCCAGAGAAATCACGGCAGCCCAACCTGACAAGACACATATATACAAATATGTAGCCATAAGAAGATTCGGCAACTGCTATAAACTACCATGCAGACCTTGTTCAGGGATGAACGTGTGGACTTACCCGGGAGAGGTGAAGCGCTTAGCTTGGAGGAGAGGATACTCCATTCACCCATTGATGGCGAAACTGATACTTGACACCCCAACCTGTTACCAGAAAAACGCATTAGGACCTGTCTGTAGAACCGTAAAGAAAGACAAATCGAAATGCATAGATCCAATTATTGAATAGAAAATCTGTCTCACCCTGACTTGCAAATATATCAAGTAGACTTGCCGCGTAAGGAAGGTCACTTGTAGAATTCTCGGTCTGCAACCATGGCAAACAACGTAACCCAAGGCGGAGCCAAACCCAGAGAACCAAAAGGAGCAAAATGAGTCTCGTCTTTGGTAAGTGAGAGGTTGAACAGACAATTAGGGAGCAGCCAACCGTCCGATGCATTGGAGGAGATCTCCTCCGTTGAATTCATTCAAGAATCCCAAGAAGGGTGTCCTTCCTGCAGTTTCCATTAATTGTCAGTGCAGTGAAGTTAATGACTACAGATGAGGAGGGCTTATGTGTCGAGTTTGGGAGAAGCTGCTGTTATAGCAAAGGGAGGAGTACTGTCCAAATGCCTGTCAGCATGTATGTCATGTTGATACAACACGGATTTTCCTGCATGGAAGTCTGAGGGAGACTTAAAAACCATAGAATTAATTTAAACATAAGTTCAAGCCTCGGTGAATTCCGTAGATGGGGAGGTAATGAATGTATTTAAATAATTTAATATTATTTATTTTATGCTTGTTTCTTTTTTCGTTTACGGGAGATGTTACATTTAGTCGCATGATATGATTATGTTAAAAAAATTTGAATTTTTTTTTATATACAGTTTCCATAAGCTAAGTTTACTTGGAACTAGCAAAATTAAACATTATTACACCAATCGATTTCTCAATAGCATTTTCAAAATTATCTCCCTGAAGTTCAATTTTGCTTGTGAGGTTTGATAATGTTATTTTGTTTCTGAGTAAGCTTCAATTCAATTATGCTATTTACGTATCTCGTGGTTTGATTATAGGATTGTTATTACCTGAGCCAAATTCCCATTAGCATTTTCAAAATTCACATCCCACGGATCAATTTTGCTTATGAATTTGGGAAGGTCAATTTTTTTTTAATAAACTTTAATTTAGTTCCTTTATTTACATATTTTATGCTTCAATTTTTCTTCTCAAGTTTTAAATGTTATCATTCTATCATTGTAATATTACCATTTGTAATATTCATTAAATATTGTACATATGGTTGAGAGGTTTGCTATTTATGTCAAAGATAAGGCTATCCATGTAAGCTTAGAGGTTTGCTATTGATATCAAAGATAAGGCTATCCATAAAAGCTAAAGAGAGGCAGAAGGGAGAGCTGCAATTCAAGAAAGTAAATAAAATCATAATACTCTAAAAGTAATTGGATCATGGGAGCATTGGGAGTGTAGATGTGAGTATCCAAAAAAGAATGTTTCAAGTGATTGTGTCGTCCGATAGAGTGTAAACATAAATGTTATACGCATTTTACCATTAAACTTGAAATAAATCCCTAATGTGTAATGCTGATTTGTGTACCTTGGGAGGTACTCGAAGCCCTAGGGTTCGGGGTTTGGAGGGAAAAGCGCCACAAGGGTCACTTGTGGGCTTGGAACCCAAGCATGGGGTTTTTCTCCCATCAAGATTTGGGTTAAAACCATGATCAATTTGAGCTTGAGAAAAATTTAAGTGATAGAGATTGGTGTGCCAATTCCAACGCTCCAAAGATCACTCAAATCGGAGATCTAGAAACGAAGATATGAATTTTTTAAGTTGACAATTAATTAATAGACAGGCAAGTCATGTAGGCTTGAAGTGAATTCGTCCAAAAGACATGTCTCTTCATCAATTCATGGAGCCCTTCATTTAGTGGATATAGGTGGTGTTGGAGGTTAATTTAACTCATCCATTTGTGCAACACGTGCCTTGAGAGAGCAACTTGTTGAAGGAGGAGAAGGTTTGTTTTGGGCCGCAACAAGAGAGGATAGAACAACGCAGCAAGAGGGATTGTTTTAAGGGTTATTATAGGGTGACCGAGGGTTGTGTTGGAGGCCGAGATACTTGCAGGTAGGCCAAGGTCTGAAGGGTTGAACACTGGCTTGTTTGAAGCCAAAGGAGGTGTTGTCTTGAGGGTCGTAGCCTTGTTCTTGGAGGCCGCAGCCAAGGGAGGGACAACGAAGGTGTTTGGAGGCTTGCTAGAGGGTGGATAGTCCTCCCAAGAGGTTGTCGCAGCCCTAGTTAGGGTGTTGTAGGGTGCCACAATAATTTTAAGAAGATAGTCCCTTGTTTTGGGTTGAAACTACCCTAAAAGAGCAGCATGAAGGGAAACATATACTTGGAGGACAGCCACAGCAAATAGGAGCAATTTTGGGCTAGTTTGTTGGGTTGTTAGGGACTGTGGTTAGTGCCCTAACCAGTCCCAGAATTGCAGTATTGTAGCAAGTTCAGAACAACAAAGTTTGGAGGTGTGTTGGGTTAAGGAGTTGACCAAATTTGGATCAAAATTGGAGCAGCCTATGGGAGCCGTGTATTGGGATTGTCTTGAACAATAAGAAACCCCAATTAGGACGAGTTCTTGCAATGAAGGATCGGGCGTCATTGGTTTGGTGGAGGGAAGGGTGTTGATAGCCTAAAGTAGCCCTATACGAGCTATCTTGAAGTGACGAAGAGGAGCTGAAGGTTGGGTTAAGTTTGGTGCCAAAGTGCAACACCTTGATGGACAAAGGTGACTGCTTTCCTGACAGATTGGAGCTCAAGAATTAGGCCTACCCAGAGAGTAGATTAGATCAGTCCGTTTACATGCTGCATAAGTGGCATGAAATAGTGTTAGGTGGCACCCCTCCTGGAGTCTTTATGTGTTGTTCTTTAAAGGACTAAGGGGAAGCTAGTGAACATAACAGAAGTGAAGGACCGACAGGACAAGATACGACATCGAGTCTGCGCAACATGTTTGTTATTGTATCTTGTATAACATAGACTGTTTTATTATTTAGCTTTGGTTTAATATAACAAAGATTGGGTTGTACATTATTGTACAATATTTGTTAAAAATTGTGTATACTTGTGCATATGTGATTTATTTCTTTATATTTTCCATTGTGCAAAGTAGTTATGGTTGGGATTCTTGGTTTGGTAGTGTCAGAGATTTTAAGACTCTAACCTAGACCCAAGGTTGTGGAAATTCAACATGGTATTAGAGCGTGTCTAAGCTACTTTGGAAGTAAGTAAATCAGAGTTGTGCATAGCGAAGTACAATGTGAGAGGGAGTTGGTCACATTGTAAGTGAAGGGCTCACTAAAATGTCGAAGTTGCGGGCAGGTCTCCGATATGAGGACAGGTTGGAGGGGTTGTCCAACTATACTCCTTGGAAGGAAAGGATCGAGTTGGTCTTGCAGATCAACAAGATCTGGGAGTTCACCAAGAAAGAGATCAAGAAGCCAACCGAACCTAAGGATCTGGAAATATATGAAGATTTGGATGTGAGGGCAAGATTGATCATCCTAGATGGTGTGAAGGATGCCCTAATACCTCATTTGTCTGAGAAGAACAATTCACATGAGATGTGGATGGCTCTTCAGAATTTGTTCCAAAATAAGAACGAGAACCAGGTACTGGCAGTGGAGGATAAGTTGAAGTCCACCAAGATGATAAAGGGTGAAAGCATAACCTCGTATCTGAAAAGATTGTCTCAAGTCAAAGATGAGCTTGCTGACATCGATGTGACTATCTTAGATGGAGATATGGTAAGGATTTCCTTGAAAGGGTTCACCGAGGAATGGAAGTCCTTCATCAAAGGAATCATTGCCAGAGAAAAGCTGCCAGACTAGGATAGGTTGTGGGATAACTTCATTCAGGAGGCGTTTCAAGACGAGGATCTTCATCCTAAGAAGAAGCCTTTCGATGAATATGTGGCACTTAGAGTACAAATGAAGGGTAAGCAAAAGAAGGACTTGAGTAAAGTTAAGTGTCTCAACTTTTGCAAGATGGGTCATTATTCTTCGAGATGCCTGATGAAGAAGAAGGGAGATTATGAGAAGAGGAAAGGAAGGTAGGTTATCAGTGTTGCCACTTCAGCTGAGATAGATGATCCCAATAGGAGATTGGAAGAGAAGGACTTTGCTATGATTTCTCATTTCTCGCAGGGTACTATCAATGAGGATGGATGGTATGTGGACAGTGGTGTGACGAAGCATATGAGAGGGACATGGGAGGTTTTTGAGACTCTAGCTGAATGGGACTTGAAGTTGCACATGGTGTTGGGCGACAAGAGTCAGTTGGATATCTAAGGATCGAGTGTTGTACCATTCAGGATGGAGATAGGACGTGTGATGCAGGTTCGGGATGTACTATTTGTACTAGGACTTAGATATAGCGTGATGTTTGCCTCGATGATAGAGAGGAAGGGGTTTGAGGTATTGTTCCGGGATGGGAAGGCAAGACTCAGGCCCATAGGCTCTAAGTCCAATGGGATTGTACTCAGAGTTAGAGAGCATGGTCTCTACAGGTTGACGGGCAAGCCTGTGGATCATGGGAAGAAGTAGGTAGAGCAGGTGCAGGTTCCAGAGAAGTAGGAGCAGGTGCGGGCTCCAAAGGAGCAGGTATAGGTTCCCAAGAAGAAGGTACACTTTCCAGAGAAGAAGGTCTAGGTTCCAGAGACTCAAAGGGAGTCGAGTTCGAGAGGGAGCTTGCATGTTCAGAGGGAGACTTTGCAACCCAAGAAGAGCATGTGGTCAGTGGGGAGCAAGGGTGCTCCTACAACTACCAAGAAGGAATCATGGAGAGATTGGAAAGCGATACATGAGAAGAAGAAGAAGTAGGATGCTTCTAGTGACAGTGACACTTCTAAGAAGGGCGTAGTTCACCATACAGGGATTGTTGTGATTGTGAGCACCAGGACTTGGGAAAGTGTTGTGAGCAGTGATGCTGATGATGAGTTACTTCCTAGTCTTGGAAGTACCTCCCTCTCTAAGAGGGAGTGTTTATTTGTGTAGATTGGGAGGTACTCCAAGCCTTAGGGTTCGGGGTTTGGAGGGAAAAGTGCCACAAGGGTCACTTGTGGGCTTGGAAACCAAGCATGGGGTTTTTCACCCATCAGTATTTGGGTCAAAATCATGATCAATTTGAGCTTGAGAAAAATTTAGGTGATAGATCTTGGAAAGCTGATTCCAATGCTCCAAAGATCACTCAAATCGGAGCTCTAGAAACAAAGATATGAATTTTTGAAGTTGACAATTAATTAATGGACAATCAAGTCATGTAGGATTAAAGTGAATTCGTCCCAGGGACATGTCTCTTCATTAATTTGTGGAGCCCTCCATTTAATGTATAAATAGAAGGTGTTGGAGGTCAATTTAACTCATCGATTTGTGCAACGCATGCCTTGAGAGAGCAACTCATTGAAGGAGGAGAAGGTATGTTTTGGGTCACAGCAAGAGAGGTAAGAACAACGCAGCAAGAGGGACATTTTTAAGCATTATTATAGGGTGACCGAGGGATTTGTTGGAGGCTGAGACACTTAAAGGTAGGCCGAGGCCTGAAGGGACGAATGCTAGCTTGTTTAAAGCTAAAGGAGGTGTTGTCTTGAGGGTCATAGCCCTGTTCTTGGAGGCTGCAGCCAAGGGAGGGACAAAATAGGTCTTTGGAGGCTTGCTGGAGGGTGGACAGTCTTGCCATGAGGCTATCGCAGTCCTAGTTAGGGTGTTGTAGGGTGTCGCAATACTTTTAGGGAGACAATCCCTTGCTTTGGGCTGAAACTACCCTAAAAGAGCAGCATGAAGAGCAACATATAGTTGGAGTACAACCGCAACAAATAGGAGAAATTATGGGCTAGTTTGTTGGGTTTCTATGGACTATGGTTAGTGCCCTAACCAGTCCCAAAATTGCAGTATTGTAGAAAGTTTAAAACAACCGCATTTGGAGGTGCGTTGGGTCAAGGAGTTGACTGGATTAGGATCAGAATTGGTGCAGCCTGTGGGAGCCGTGTATTGGGATTGTCTTGAGCAATAAGAAACCCCAATTAGGAGCAGATATTGCAGTGAAGGATTGGGCATCATTTGTCTCGTGGAGGGTAGTGTGTTGATGGCCTAAAGTATCCCTACATGAGCTACCTTGAAGTGACTAAGAGGCGCTGAAGGTTGGGTGAAGTTTGGTGTCGAAGTGCAGCACCTTGATGGACAAAGGTGACTACTAGCCTAGAAGATTGGAGATTATGAATTAGGCCTACCCAGAGAGCAAATTAGATCAGCTTATGTACATGCTACAGAATCGATGTGCAACAATGATGGGTGGAAGCCCTCCTAGAGTCTTTATGTGTTGTTCTTTGAAGGACTAAGGGGCATCTAGTGAGCATTACGGAAGTGAAGGACCATCTGGACAAGATACAACATCGAGTTTGTGAAGCATGTTTGTCATTGTATCTTGTATACCATTGATTGTTGTATTATTCATATTTTGTTTAATATAACGATGATTGGGTTGTACATTATTGTACAATATTTGTTAAAAATTGTGTATACTTGTGATATGTGATTTACTACTATATATTTTCCGTTATGCAAAGTAGTTCTAGTTGAGATTTTTGGTTTGGTAGCATGAAATATTTTAAGACTCTAACTTAGACTCAAGGTCGTGGAAATTAAACATGTAAGTGGGGCTGATGAGTGAATTGACTATGGGATAGGTGATCCAAGATAAATGTCATGTTTTCTTTCTGTTGGATGCGTGGGAGAGGATGCATGGGAACCATTCACACCTTTGTCCATGTCGGCCCCACCTAGATAAGTTGGCCTTAATTGGTGTGGTTTAACTAGTATAAATAAGGGATACTTTCCCCTCATTTGAATACATATGAGAAAGGAGATTAGAAAAAGAATGTGGTCTAATAAAGTGTGAAGAAGGTTCATATCTCATGCACATCTCATGAACCTAATTACAAGCCATTTGAAGAGAAAATTTCTTGCTTTTATCTATGTTCTCGGCTAAGGTTATCGGTGGTTTATCTATCTTGGAGCATATCTTTGGTCTCATTGGAGAAAATTTAAGCAACCTTGTAGCATTGTTTTTTGCTCTTCCTTATAGGACAAAAGTTCAACCTTCTTCCTAAAGACTTTAGCCTCTTTATAGCTCAATATTTGACCTCTTTTCGACCTGTATCATACCTCGGCCCTATGGTAGTTTGAGTTTGTGGTAGAGATTGACCCCTCCTCTTTCCATGCTTGGATCTTGGCCTAAGGAGCGATAGCTTTAGATCTTGAGATTCACCCTTTTTAGCATGCCTTAAAGTGACTTTCTAAAGCAGACCTTGATGCTTACTTGAAGCAAATTTGAAGCTTATCTTGGATCCTTTTTTAGTTGTCATTGAAGACCTTTGAAGTAGCCTTGTTGTAGCATTATTAAAGCCTTATTTGAAGCATCTTAAAGCATTCCTTTGGAGATATTTCCTTTTAAGCAGAATTTGGACCAACTTTGTTGAGCAACTTTGGATTAGCCTCTTGAAAAATCCTTTTTTGGAGAAATCTTGTAGCTTTTTGAGTAGACCCTAGATCAAACCCAAATGCAGTCCTTAAAAAAGTTTTTGAAGTATCTTTGGAGAAAGTATTTGAGAAACATTGATTATACCTTGAAGTGACCTTATAAGTATTCGTGGAACATTCCTTCGATTGACTTAGTCTTTGGAGTACTTCTTGAAGAATTTTTGGAGGAGAAATTGGAGATCTTGGAGCAACCTTTTTAAGATATTTGTTGAGAAGACTTGAAGACATTTGTTAAGCAAACTTGTAGACATTTTTTGAAGAGGACTTGGAGACTTTTTGAAGTTGACCTTTTGAAGAAGACTTGAAGTCATCATTGGAGTAGTTATTGAAGATATCTTGGAACAACTTGAGACACCTTGAAGAAATTATTTTGAAAGTAATTTAGTCGAAACCTATGAGGATTGGAGTCTTGATATAGACTAGGTTGGTGCCTATATTTTTCCAAGAGGATTGGTTTCCTAATATAGACCAGGTTCGTGCATGGATTTGATTAAGAGGATTGATGTCCTAATTCTAGGTTAGTGCCTTGAATAATTTGAAGATATTATTATACAGGTTGGAGCCTAAATTTTGTAAAAGAGGATTGGAGTCCTCATTAGTATTCTCAATAACAAAATTATTTTTTGTTAAGGTATTAATAGTTCTTATTACATGTGAAAAATCTAACTGGCATAATATAATAATTGAAAGAAATATAGATTCACCCCCTTCTTAGTATTTCCAACACATCTCTATAAAAGAAACAATATCTACTAAATTATAATTTTTAATATTCAGAATATATTTTATTATATTATTTCCATATCCCAGGTCTTCACTAAAGCATTATTACTTGAGAATGGGTTCCACTAGCATTTTCTAAAATTCATGTCTCAGAGTTCAAATATGTTTTTCAAGTTTGAAAATGTCAGTTTTTTTCAGAGGCCAACTTTAATTTCATTCTCACATTTTGATACTCTAGGGATTCAAGAAAACATTTTTACCTAGTTCGATTTTCCCCTTGCAATTCAAAATGCACGTCCTGGGTTCAATTTTGCTTTTGAGGTTTGAAAATGTCATCAATTTTTTAGAGGAAAGCTTTTATTTAATTCTCTTATTTATGTATCCTAGGGTTTGATTGTATTGATATTATTACTTGAGCAAAGTTTTCATCATCATTTACAAAATTCAATTTCGAAGGTTTGATTTTACTTGTTTTAAAATGTCAACATTTTCTCTTAAGCTATCTTTTATTTAAGTTATTTACATGTTCCAAGGTTTTGTTCAAGCATAATTTCCTAATCCAAGTTTCTACAATCATTTTTACACTGAAGGTGTCTCCCTACAGGGTTGGGTTGGGAAGAGATTGTTCATCCCAACTAATAAGATTCATCCATTTTCGCATCCCTCCATCAAACCATTTTTTACCATATGGCACTTTGAACATGTTATGAAACTAGCTCAAGAAAAGATAGATAAGATAGATCAACGCCTTAGAATTCAGCCTCTTCGAGGGGGCAACCTCCTTTACATTACATAAATGAACAATTCTTGGATGATTCAAATGACAAAACCTCCTTTCTATATATAGGAGTCTAAGGAGTCACAATATAATCCAGCCGACCTAACAATAATAATATAAAGCCACAAAAATAACAATAGAGGGATTCTATGGGGCACAGTAATAACAATATGGGGGCAATAGGGGCACAACAATATTAATAAGGGGTATAACTACAATAGTAATGGGGTAATCACTAGTATTATAGGGACCCAACATGCCCCTCTCCTTCAAAAAAGTGTTGTCCTCAATGCTTGAGTAGTTCTGGATACTTCTGCATAAAATTCTCATCCTCCCATGTGGAATCTTCAGCGGATAAGTTCTTCCACTTGATAAGATACTTTGAAATTGATCGATTTCGTAGCTGTCGAGTTCTTGTTTCTGTGACTGCTTCCGGTTCCAATATAATTTTCCTTCCTCGTCAAGTTCTAACAATATTGTTTGAACTGGGAGCTTGTTGCCTATAACCTTCTTTAAACATGAAACATGGAAAACTGGGTGCAATCGAGAAGCTGCAGGAA
This sequence comes from Pinus tabuliformis, assembly GCA_031772625.1. Taxonomy (NCBI): domain Eukaryota; kingdom Viridiplantae; phylum Streptophyta; class Pinopsida; order Pinales; family Pinaceae; genus Pinus; species Pinus tabuliformis. The sequence goes on along the minus strand of CM062808.1, from coordinate 567,269,245 downwards.
GCTCCAATTTGTATGCCATAGTACCAATCTTTTGCAACACCTTGTACAGACCATAATACTTTGGTGATAATTTATTATCCTTCTTAGCTTGCTTGAGGGACATTTGCTTATATGGTTGTAGCCGTAGGAATACCCAATCACCTACATCAAAACTTCTTTCACTGCGATGTTGATCTGCCTGTTGTTTCATTCTATTCTGTGCCAACACGAGGTTATCCTTTAAGAGTTGGAGGACTTGTTGTTGATGTTTGATGTGATGTTCCACTGCTTGAACCTTAGAATTTTCTCTTAAATATGATGTGATGGATGGTGGTTGATACCCATAAAGTGCCATAAATGGGGTCATTTTTGTTGCTGTATGGAAGGAAGTGTTATACCACCATTCAGCCAGAGGCAACCATTTGACCCATTGTGTCTGTTTATCAGATACAAAGCAACGAAGATATCCTTCCAAACATTTGTTTACTATCTCAGTTTGCCCATCAGATTGAGGATGATAAGATGAGCTATGAGCTAACTGAGTACCAAGACAAGAAAATAATTCTGTCCAAAAATTTCCAGTGAAAATGGGATCTCTGTCACTTACAATAATCTTTGGGTTTCCATGTAGCTTTTGAATTGTTTCCATAAATGCAGTAGAAACTGTACTGGCTTTAAATGGATGTGATAATGCACAAAAGTGTGCATACTTGGTAAGTCTGTCAACTACCACCATGATGACACTCTTTCCCTCAGACTTGGGTAAACCTGTGATAAAATCCATTGAAACCTCCTCCCAACGTTGGCTTGGAATGGATAAAGGTTGTAATAGACCCGGTGTCTTAATTGTTTCAACTTTATTTTGTTGGAAAACCAAACATTCCGCCACAAAATTTTGAATATCTGATTTAAGGCCATCCCAAAAAAATTCCTTCTTAACCCTGTGGTAAGTTTTTAAAAATCCTGAGTGCCCTCCTAAGGGAGAAGTGTGCAATTCCATAAGAATCTTTTGTTTTAGCTAGGAATTCTTACAGAGGTATAAGCGATCTTGTTGTAACTTTTGAATAAGTGCCCACACTTCTTCGTCATTCTTCCATTCCTCCCTTGCTTCGTTTATCCAATCTGGTTGGATAATAGAAATGGCGCACAACAATGCTTCCACATCCTCATCCTTTCTTGAGAGTGCATCTGCCACCACATTTTGCTTCCCTTTTTTGTAGATGATTTCAAAGTCATAACCCAACATCTTTGTGACCCACTTTTGTTGCTCTTCAGAGGATAATCTTTGTTCTAAAAAGTATTTAAGGCTATCATGATCCGTTTTTACCTTGAAGTGTCTTCCCATTAGGTAGGGTCGCCATTTCTTAAGTGCATGGAGTATTGCCAACATTTCCTTCTCATAAATAGCTTTGCTTAAAAACTTTCCCTTGATTGGACGACTTTCAAAAGCAATGGGTCTTTCATCTTGCATTAGAACAACACCAATTCCATTTCCTGAAGCATCACATTCCACAATAAAGGTTTTTGTGAAGTCCGGTGTAGCTAAGACCGGTGCTTGGCACATTGCCTCTTTAAGATGTTCAAAGGCCTTTGTTGCTTCCGGAGTCCATGAAAATGCATCTTTCTTCAATAATGTTGTTAGAGGTGCTGCTATTCTCCCATAATTCTTAACAAACTTGCGATAATACCCTGTCAACCCAAGAAATCCTCGCAGATGCTTTATGGATGTGGGGATTTTCCATTCCTTAATGGCTTTAATTTTGCTAGGGTCTACCTTAACTCCTTCATGAGATACAATATGACCCAGATATTCCACCTCCTGGACTCCAAAGAAACATTTGGATCTTTTTGCATATAATTGTTTCTCCTCCAATAGTTGTAGCACCCTGTCAACATGTTCAACATGATCCTTCCAAGACTTGCTGTAGATTAGTATATCATCAAAAAATACTAACACAAATTTTCTAAGGAATGGTTTGAAAATTGAATTCATCAAACCTTGAAATGTTGAAGGTGCATTGGTAAGGCCAAAAGGCATGACCAAAAATTCATAATGACCCTCATGAGTTCTAAATGCTATTTTCGGAATGTCTTCAGTCTTCATTCTGATTTGATGATATCCTGAACGAAGATCCAACTTGGTGAAGTAAATTGATCCATGCAATTCATCCAGTAATTCATCAATGACAGGAATGGGGAACTTATCTTTAATAGTGAGCTTGTTGAGCTCCCTATAATCTAGACACATGCGCCATGATCCATCCTTCTTGTGCACCAATACTACTGGAGCAGAGAAAGAACTTTGACTCGGTTGAATTATACCAGCCTCTAGCATTTCTGCAACCATACGTTCAATTTCACTCTTTTGGACATAGGGATATCTGTACGGCCTGATGTTTGGAGGAACACTTCCTGGAATCAGATGAATAGCATGATCATGATCACGCATAGGTGGGAGACCTTTGGGAGTCTCAAATACCTTGGAATGATTGTCCAGGACTTTTTGGAGATCTGGAGAAATAGATGATTCCGATGTGGAAACATCTAGCGAACATAATTGTGCAATTACACCTCTTTGCTCCTTTTTTAGAAGCTTTGTCATACCATTAGAGCTGATTATCTTTCCTGGTTTCCCTGCAATACCCCTTAATTCAACTTCCTTTCCTTCCATAGAAAATTTGATGAAAAGTTCTTGAAAATTAAAAGCTATTGTACCCAAGGATTGTAGCCATTGGACTCCTAGTACAACATCAACACCTCCCATTGGAATGGAAAGCATTGGGCTAGTCAATACATATTCTCCCATGGATAGCTTGATATTATGGCACTTTCCAAAGAAATTTATTGTTCCTCCATTTGCAATCATCACTTGACACTCTGGTGCTGGATATAGGAAGCAATTCAATTCTTTTGCTACCTTACAATGAATAAAATTGTGGGTGCTTCCTGAATCAATCAACACTATTACCTTTTTCTTCTTGATTTGTCCTTCTATCTTGATGGTTTGAGGAGTGGTAATTCCTGCCAATGCATTACAAGATATGGTCGGATTTATTTGTTCTTCATCTAGGCTTTGTTCCTGGAGTATATCCTCTTCTTTTGACCTTTCTTGCTCCTTTTCTTCTTCCTCTTCACAATCTATGTAGAATAATTTCTTCTCAGCACACTTATGACCTTTAGTGTATTTGCTATCACAACTGTAACAAAGCCCTTTTGCTCTTTTTTCTTCCAATTGTTGTGGTGTCAACCTTATAGGTTGTGGAAGACTAGGGGCAACAACACTTCCGTCTTTATAGTTGTGAGTGGTATGCTTCCTGGTTGCCATAATTTTGCTTTCCATTTTTCTTGCTAACCTGAATGCCTTCTCTAATGAATCAGGTTCCCAAAGGCAAACATCATGTTGGATATTATCCTTTAAAGACCCTATGAACACATCAATCCTATGCTCCTCTGGAATATCTTTTACCCTTATGTTCAATTTTTGGAACTCCTCAATGTGCTCCATTATTGAACCCTTTTGTTTGAGACTTATCAATTGGCTAAAAAAAGTGTTGCTTTTTGTATCCTCATAATGTGCTATCAATTCTTCCGTAAAAATTGCCCAAGTGATAAATTGTTTACGAGAGCAAAGCCATTGATACCATACAAACTGATTTGGTTCCAAATATAAAGTTGCCATACGTACCTTTTGTGTGTTTTGCACATTATTGAGATCAAAGAATTGCTCCATCTGTAATATCCATGTGGCGGGATCCTTGCCATCAAACTTCCTCATATCGATTTTTGGAATATGGTGGGTCTTCGATCCAACATTAGAGTCTATGGAATCATGATTAACATTTCTTTTGTTCACATCATGAGTTTCCTTTACAACCTTTTCACCATTAGTAAGTATTTCTTGTAGAAAATTTGTCAAATCTGTCTTCAAATCTGCCATATCTGTCTTCAAATCTGTCTTCAAATCATCCATCTTAGCTTCCATGCTCTTTATCTTAGATTCCATGCCATTTATCTTAGATTCCACGCCATTTATCTTAGCTTCTGTTAGCTTTTGTGAGCGTGACATTTGTTGCACTTGTTCTTGTAATTTTGATATATCATGTAGCATTTCTTCCTCTTCTTCATGAGTCATGCTAGAGCTTTCAGGTTCCTTACTAGGTGTTTGCATTTTCTTTCCTCGGGGCATCAGTTACCGATAATAATGCTTTACTATGCCCTTTGAATTCCTTCAAACCAAGCTTACGCAAAATTAAAAAAAAAAAACTACACACCTTTTTTCACTTTGTAGAAGCCTGATATTGAATCTGATGTATCTCTGTAAATTCAGATCATCCAGTTCTGAAATTTCAACCTGTAGTAGCCTTCTGCGTCCTCTTTCCAATGCCACAAGTCTGACCCAAATTGGATTCTCCAAGGAAGAGTTATGCGAAATCTCCCACAGTGACTTGATTATAGACTAGTTCAGTAGAGCGAACTTGTAAGACGTGCCACGAGTCACTCTTTCGACCTTTGGATCTGAAAAATGCATACAAGAAACTACAGTCTGTCCTCTTTCTGTACCTTCTTACAAAATTTCAATCTGATCCCCAAAGAGAAAATTATGACGATTTCCCCAGGTCACCTGTTTGGAATGTAATTCAGGAGTCTGAAAAAAGACCAACTTCCTCAGATCATATCTCCGCAAATATAGCGCAAAATGATCTGAAATTTGGACCTGAGGTTCAGCGTGATTTCTTCTCAAATGGGTTTTTTTTGCAACTTCTGAAACGTCGCAGAAAAAGGGTTATAGCAAAAATTCCACGATGACCTGTTTGGAGCAGCGAAACCCTAGAATCCAAAGCTCTGATACCAAATGTTATGAAACCAGCTCAAGAAAAGATATATAAGATAGATCAACGCCTTAGAATTCAGCCTCTTCAAGGGGGAAACCTCCTTTACATTACATAAATGAAAAATTCTTGGATGATTCAAATGACAAAACCTCCTTTCTATATATAGGAGTCTAAGGAGTCACAATATAATCCGGTCGACCTAACAATAATAATATAAAGCCACAAAAATAACAATAGAGGGATTCTATGGGGCACAGTAATAACAATATGGGGGCAATAGGGGCACAACAATATTAATAAGGGGTATAACTACAATAGTAATAGGGTAATCACTAGTATTATAGGGACCCAACAGAACACTGCAATATGTCAACCTCACCACCAATAGTTCTTGGCACTCTGAATAGTGCAAGTTGTAAACCTCACCACCAATAGATTTGACCTAGTCAGCACAAAGCTTTTGAAGAACACCCGAAGAAAGCAGTCAATTAGTAGTCTCACACAATAGATCTAAAGAGATGGCTTATCATTTGAACCCACACTCACTCCTATAGTCCTCCCAGGAATGATTCTCTTATACTCTTTCTAAGTATATATAAAAGTGGCATGAGGCCCTCCAAATGCCATCAAAACTCCAAACCTCTGAGTAGATCCAACAACCATATCTACTATGAACTCCCTCATAGAATTAAATATTGTCAAAGCCAATAGATGTGGCTATGACGACGTTAATACCATTGGCATGTGCATTCCTAATGAAATCAAAGTAATCCTAGACCTCCCCTTTGGTTCCAAGATACTAGACCAAAACCCCACAGACATCCTTGGAATTACTATAATAAAAATCCTTCAAAACAACCTTCAGGACCTTCATATCAAGGGTGCCTACCCAAATCGATATGGCTTTTGTTGCAACATTCCTTTCGTCGAGAAGAGAATTTTTGGACATGGGAAAGCCCGTGAGATCTGGAAGCATCGTTTGGAGACTCAAGAGTGGCTTTAGCCTCCCTTGGGAAATCTCTACTTGGTCAATTTTTTGTCTGGCTCTTTGAAGTTGTCATGTGAGTTGTATTGACTTGACTGGAAAAAGAAACAGTGTGAAAAGTGATCCATTTTGTCTTCACAATTTCCCTGCCCAACATGGCAACATAATAAACCTAGTTATTTACCTCTGTAATTTTCCATTAGTCATCTTACCTTGGGCATAACAAAGTGTTGCAATGGAAAATTTCCATCATCAAGTAAGCAACCATTAAAGTAGAGGGTTTCTCTTTGTAATCCAACAATTTTTTTGCTTTTCTTGTAATAGGAACATTGGCCTCATTCTTGTAGTGTCAACTAGACTAGTGAAATCTCACTAGAATACCTATTATGTGGCATGGGGAACGAGTTGTTGGCCTCTAGGACCTTGACAAAGACCAATCTCATGCCCCAGAAAAAAATTGAGAATGGCGACACCGTGTGGTAAAGAAAAATAGATAGCCAGGCATGACACACATGGGGCAAGGTTTGTCAACACTTTGTGCTCATGCATAGGTTGTGAGCAATGGGCTCACCTTGTGGTGCTTGCATTGGAGAGATTTCCAAACCTTATGCACATGCATTCAACAATGGTCTATGTTCATGGTGCTTATGCTAGATAGTTTTACAATAATTAATATTATAAAACAATTTTATTAAATAAATAAAAAATGTTCTCTCCACAAATTTAGAAGATGTACGAGTGATGTTGTTGTTAAGTCATCTGAATTTGATGCCCTTTGTTGGAAATGCCACCATTTTTGTTATGTTACTTTAGTTTTAGAACAACTAGACATCAGCTAGTGTAAGGAAATAGAGGAGCTAAGAATCACCACCATCTTCGAAGATTATACACATGCCAATGCAATCAGATACTAGAGTTGTTAGGTGTTGAACATTCCATGTTTTTGGAGAGGCTAGATGTGTGTGGAAATATGTGTTTAACATGAAAATTTATTCATTAGATGATGGATAGAACACCCTCATCTTCGTTTTGGGTGGAGGTAATTTTGATGTTGCAACACTTAATATTAAAAAGCACAAAATCAAGGTGAAGGTAGTTGGAGGAGACACCCATCTAGGAGGTGAGGATTTTGACAACAGAATGGTCAGCCATTTTGTGCAGGAATTTCAGAGGAAATACAAAGCTGACATAGAAATAAATGCAAGAGTGTTAAGGAGGCTTCGTAGTGCATGTGAGTAGGCAAAGAGAGAGTTGTCTTCAAGTTTGGAGGTCATCGTTGAAGTACGTTGTCTTCATGAAACCCAAGACCTTCATTTGAAAATTAGAAGAGAAAAGTTTGAACAGATGAACATTGATCTGTTTGAAAAATGCATCAAGGTTGTTGGAAAGTGCATGGAGGATGCTAGAATTACCAAAACCCATATTGAAAAAATTATCTTGGTGGGAGGTTCTACGCGAATACCCAAAGTGCAGGAATTGCTTAAAGATTTCTTTGACGGCCACAAGGAGTTGTGTAAGTCCATCCATCCTGATGAAGCTGTAGCTTATGGTGCTTCTGTGCAGGCTGCGGTGTTGAATGGCAATAGCACAACACACCTCATACTTCGAGATGTCACTCCCCTTAGTCTAGGAGTTGTAGTTCATAGGGATATTATGAGTGTATTGATCCCAAGAAATACCCAAATTTCGGTTAAAAGGGAAGGAAACTAAGTTATTGTGCATGACAATTGGTAAAGAATGAGAGTAAGCATCTATGAAGGGGAAAGGCCTAATTTCAAATACAATAATATTTTGGGCGAATTTTTTTTGGAGGGTCTTTCGTGTGCACTTAAAGGTGATGTAAAAATAATCGAATGTTTGGAGATCGATGCAAACATAATTTTGAAGGTTTCAGCAGAACATAAGACAAGTGGGATAAAGGAGACAATGATCATGATGAATTCGAGCGGTAGGTTGAGCGATGATGAGATTGCCAAAATAATGGCAGAGGTAGTGAAACTAAAAATTGAAGATTAAGACTATAAGGAAAAAGTGGAACTGAGGAAAGTATTGGATCAATACATATACGACATGAATTAAAGGTTACATAAAGAAAAACTAAGGGGTGAGATGAAGAAGAAATATGTTAAAAATATTGAAGGTGGAAGCTAAGTGACTCAAGGAAAATGAGAATGCAGATAAGGATCAATAAGCATAGATGATAGAGGATGTCAAAAGATTATGAAAAAAATATATGAGAGCCAAAAAGGGCTGACAACTTGAATGAAATTCTAAATCATCTTGCACAACTTCCATTTTACATTTTTTGTGTGTGCTAGAATATTCCTTTGTCTGGTTTGTTACATCCCAATATTTATAGTGCTTAAATAAAATATTGCATATGGAATTATAGAATGTTGTAACACTGGTATATGGTAAATTTCATACTTTTGGAAGCTTGTCCCTAAACAACCAAGGTTTTGAATTGTGATTTTGTGATGTAATTTTAAAGGAGGTCATTTAAATCTTTCAACCAGATTTACTAGAATTTAGCATGAAGCAAATACAAAAAAGTATGCAACACTATGTTCGTATTGTAGTGTTGGCATTGATGCCAACATGGTCATGATCATGATGTTGCTTTTCATGTACATGTGTGATGGATGTTTGGCTTGATGGTCTTGTTAGTTGGAATTGATGTCAACATACTTATTACTAGACCTAGTGGAGATGATGTTGTGGTTGCTGAGTAGAGATAGATTCCATAGTGATGATTGGATTGAAGTTGACATGTTGTGTTGATTGGAGATGTTGTAGTTGTTGCAGGTGGTTGGAGTGCTGCTACAGATGTTGCATATGTGTCTACATGTATTGGAGACATTGGATATGCTACTACATTTGTTGAATTGTGGTTGCTTGTGTTGGAGGTGCCTCTATCAGTATATGAGGCAGTTGTATGACATGATGTTGTTGCTGCAGGAGTTAGATATGTTTCTATAGGAGTTAGAGATGTTGCTATAGGTGTTGGAGATGTTTAGGCAGGTTGTGCTTGTTGCTTGAGGAGCTTAAGGTGTTGGTATTGGTGTTGAGATTGGTAGAATAGGTCTTTCATATCATTGACTTGTTCTTAGCCTATTTCATCAGTTGCATATTTGACACAGAGGCTTGGAGGTGTGTTCAGGAACTTAAAGAAGATGATCCATCAGGTGGAAGAGGTTCAGGGTTGAAGGATTGATGTTTTACCTTAGCCTTAGCCTCAGTTGCATGGAGCCAAGCCTATAGGAGCAGATGGAAGGATCCAGTCACTGGAAGAGCAGCCTATGGGAGTGGCTATAGGTCTCAGTCACATGGATTCAGTGCTATGGGAGCGACTGAAGGATTTTCACGAGTTTTTCTCCAGATTTCTCACGCTTCTCGGCTAATTTTTATGTTGTGGCGACATTCTTGATCAGAAATTTTTGGTTTATGGTTAGAAAAGTTCACAAGACTTGAAAAAGTTGTTAAACTTGAAAATATCAAAAGGATAGTGGAGTTAGTGGTTTGGTAGAGTCGATGAACTAAATCTGGATCAAATCTAGCATATTAATAGAGTTGTGATGCCCATTAGTTCTTTGTAATTATTGAGTTGAACACTTGAGTTCATCCATATATTGGAGGAAGCTCAATGATAGTTGGGTTAGATGTGTGATGTATGGAGTGAGTGTGTGTGTGTGTGGTGAAGAGTATGCAAGCTGTGTGAGTTGTGTAAAACATATTTACTGGCAGTAGTAGCAGCAGTGAGCTGAAGTATGTTTCAACCATCATATTTATGCAGAGAGTGAGGTGACAAGTTGTGGATTGGAGAAGTGATTGGTGAGATTGTGTGGCAGCCAGTGGATTATTTAGAGATTGTTTTCTCCTATGATATTCTTCAGTTTTTGTTGTAGCCTTTGATTATGAATGTTGGTGTTGCTACAATGATCATGTTGAGTAGTTCTCGGTTCCATTCTGAAACATTTTGAAACGAGAACCACATAAAGGATAGGAATTGGAGGACTCCGGCGAAATCAATATAAGTGAGAATTTTTCTCAAATCCAATGGTGGTTGGACAATTCGATAGAAACAGGGCGAGGCTCGTTGGACATGGTGGCTTCCAACAAATAGGAGTTTGTAGAGTCGTTATTAGTTCAAGAGTATTCAGGTAGAGATCGTTGATCGTGGTGGCATTCAGTGGATGATAGTCCATAGATCTGCATGAGAAAGAGTCTCCATTTGATAATAGTTATGTATATCTCTATGTAAAGAATTTGCTTGACTAATATAATATTTGATCAGAGAAACATTAGTAGGGTGCTGTTGTAGCAGCTACAACCACCCTCCAAAATTTTTCCTTAGCTTCATTTTGGAGCCTCCCTACCAACCATCCTAGCAGCATGTCTTGCATCATCAAGTACATAGGCTTCATTGGTTTTTCAGCAGCTTGCCAGCCTGTGCATGATAGTTTTCTTCACTCCCCTCATAGGCTTCCATTCTGGACTTGGGCCAGTTGCTGGTTGAGCAGCTCCCTTAGAAAATTGCGCAATTCTAGAGGGGAACCAACCTTCCCTCTAGAAATTGTGCAAATCTGTTGGGCAGCCTGTTGGGCCCAAAAATTGCGCAATGCAGTCAAACAACTTTCCTCAGAAAAATTGCGTAATCTGGCCCAACAGGTGACTACTGCCTAGAAATTGTGCAATTCTGGGCAGTAGTCACCTGCTCCTTTTTCGCATTCAGCACGTTTTTTCCACCTCTTCTCAATACATTTCTCACTTTTCTGTGCATGGACAGATACACGCAAATCTGGTAAAGCATTCTATTGATCGCTTGGAGTCGCTGGACCTCCTCTAGCTGTGTGGCGATTGGAGAATCTTTTGTTGCTGCTGCAGATCAAGCGATCTGGTAGGAGACCAGCGATTTGGTGTCATTTCCGCAAATGTCGAAGGGTTTTGAGTGCCGAGTTTTGTGCGTGGACCAGGGAGAGTGGGTGAATAGGTGAGCATCGAGTTTGGTTCGTGAAAATTGCTTGGATTGGCGATTTTTGGAACTGGAGAGGTGGATCCGGTTCAAATTTTTTTTTGGAGTGTGGCACAGAGTGAAGCAACAATTGTTGGTGTACTAGTAAATCAAATTGTGATTCCATTGGTGAGTGGCTATTTTTTTTAATTTTTCCTATCTGTTGTCAGTCATTGTTTGGCTGTGTGTGGTTGCCGAAGTTCTAGATTTGGTTGTATATCATAATGAATAGCCATATTGCGGAAGCTTATCTCAAAGAAAGCAATAAGCTTTATGGTTCCAATTACACCAATTGGAAGTTTAAGCTCCAGACTCTACGTGAGGGACAAAATGCCTATGGCATTGCCACCGATGATGAGGTCAAGCCAACTATTGCAATTGGTGGAAAGAATACAGTGATTCAAGACTGGGAGAAAAGGGAGCTGAAGGAAAAGGTTCTCCTCAAGTTATCAGTCAAAGATTGCATCATCCCTCACATTCGGGAGTGCAAGACGGCGAATGAAATATGGACAACTCTCAAAGAAATGTACGAGATCAAGAACACCAGTCGAGCTTTGTTCCTCAGGAAAAAGATTCTCTCCATCAGGATGGAGGAGAATGAGTCTATATCTTCATTCATATCCCGGATAAAAGATGTTAAAGATAGACTAAGTGATATCAGTGAGGTTGTGTCCAATGGTGATCTGGTGACGATTACCATGAACGGCATGATAGATGATTATCATATGTTTATCATGGGATTGAATGCAAGAGAAAATCCTCCAGGCTTTGAAGAGCTTACTGTGATCTTGCTACAAGAAGAGGAAAGGAGGTTGTCCCTCAAACCTCAAAATCCAGACCTTGCATTGATGACCAAGATGAAGAAGATAGGTCATATTGCTAAATTTTTCCATAAGAAAAAGGAAGATAGGGAGAGGTACAAGCAGAGAATACATGTAGGTCATCTGGTTGATGCAAATCAGAACCAGGATGTCAGATTATTTATGGCTAAGACTGCACTAGGCACTGAGGAGGATGAATCAGAAATCTGGTTCTAGATTCGGGAGCCTCCTCGCATATGACAGGTAAAAAGAAATGGTTCAGAAATTTTAGAGAATCCAACAATGGACTGAAGGTCTACCTTGGAGATGATAGAGGGTATGAGATCAAGGGATATGGAGATGTCCCTATCATTCTGCCTGATGGAAACATCATGAATATATATGATGTGTGGTATGTACCTGGTATTAAGAAGAACATAATTTATGTATCAAAGATAACAGATTAGGATCTCAAGGTAGAATTCTTTAAATCTTATTGTATTATTAAAGACTTGTTGGATCGTATTACTACAAGTGTTCGTATAGGAGGACTCTACAAACTGGATGTGAAGAGTACACCACAGTAAGCATTGATGTCATCGAATAAGTCTGCTGAAAACTTGTGGCCTCAACGACTTGGGCACATCAATTCTAGTGATCTTCTATTGTTGCAGAACAAAGGTATGATGAATGGTCTTCCTGTTTTGAAAAACTTTCATATTGATTGTGAAGCATGTGCATTCAGAAAACATCATAGAGATGAATTTCCTGCTATTAAAGATAGGAAATAGAGGGATACACTCGAACTTGTACACACTGATTTATGTGGGCCTATGCAGACAAGATCGTTAGGTGGGGCCTACTATTTTTTAATTTTTGTTGATGAATGTACAAGATTCACATGGGTGTATCTTCTTAAACAGAAGAGTCATGCCGTTGAGTATTTCAAGTAGTTCAGGAGCATGATTGAAAAGCAGACAGGAAAGTTCATCAAGATTCTTCAATCAGATCAAGGCGGAGAATTCAAGAAATGGGATTTCATCAAGTACTGCAAAGAGGATGGGATACAACACCTTACACTCCTCAACAGAATAGAGTAGCTGAGAGGAAAAACATAACAATGGTGGAGTGTGCTCGAAGTATGCTGAAAGGTAAGAATCTAACTAATGGTTTTTGGGCAGAAGCTGTCAATACTACAGTATATTTGAAGAATAGGAGTCCCACTAAAATCCTTGATTATAAAACTCCTTTTGAAGCGTTGTTTGGCTTCAAGCCTGTAGTAAGTCTCCTTAGAGTATTTGGTTGTAAAGCTTTTGCTCAATTTCCCAAAGAATACAAGAAGAAGTTAGATTCAAAGGCCATTAAATGTACTTTCATTGGATACTGGAGTGAGTATAAGGCTTATAAGTTGTTGGATCCTTCTACTCATAAGGTGTTTGTTAGTAGAGACGTAGTATTCCATGAACAGGTTGATGATGGAAATCCTGTTCAAGATAATGAAGAACAGCATGTACCCTTACTTTCAAATGAGTATGTTGAAACATGGATCAGTCAGCAGCAGCAGTAGCAATAACAGCAGCAACAACAACAATAAGATAAAGAGGAGGAAATTGAATTCAATCCACAAAGAGGAGAACATAGCAGAATAGAGGACACCCCACCACTCAGGAGATCTAGTAGGAAGATACAATTACCAACTCGGTATAGGGATTGTGGGCTCATGATTGGTATGTTAAACATTGCGAAACCTTCTAATTTTCATGAAGCTAGTCAGAGTAGTGAATGAAAGGAAGAATATGAATCTATTATTAAGAATAATACTTGGGATCTAGTAAATCTTCCTCATGGGAAACAATCCATAGGTTGTAGATGGTTATTTAAGTTGAAATTTAAAGTAGATGAATCTATTGATAAGTATAAAGCAAGGTTGGTTGCAAAGGGGTATTCCTAGAAAGAAGGTATTGACTTTGAGGAAACATTTTCCCCTATAGCCAAATTAAATACTATTAGACTGATTATTGCTTTAACTACTAAGCATCATTGGAAAATACATCAATTAGATGTTAAATCTGCTTTCTTAAATGGTGATTTAAAAGAAGAAGTATACTTAATGCAGCCTGAGGGGTTTGTTAAGAAGGGAGAAGGGCATTTAGTCTGTAGATTAAAGAAAGCTTTATATGGTTTAAAATAGGCTCCTAGATCTTGGTACGAAAAAATTGATTCATTTTTCCTTATGCAAGGTTATAAACAGAGCAAAAATGATCCTAATTTGTATACTGTGTTTAATGATGAGGGGAAGATAGTGTTGATTTATTTATATATAGATGATCTGATCATGTCAGGAAGTGTAGACAACCTCATTGAAGAAATCAAGCAGTAGTTATCACAGATATTTGAGATGAAGGACCTTGGAGAATTGCATCACTGTTTGGGTCTAGAAGTTTGGAGAGATTCAGGCCAAACTTTCTTGTCCTAGGGTAAGTATGCTAAGAGTTTTTTGGATGAATTTAAAATTGATGAGTGTAAGGTTGCATTTGTACCTTTACAATAGAATAGAAAAATTCAGGTGAATGATGGTTCGAAAAAGGCACATGAAACATTGTACAGATAGTTGGTTGGTAGTCGTATCTATTTGACTACAACGAGGCTTGATCTGGCTTATGCAGTTAGTGTTTTAAGCTAGTTCATGACTCAATCTCATGAGAATCATTGGCTTGTAGTGAAAGGAGTATTGAGGTATCTGCTAGGAACTTCATACTTTGGTATTTTGTATTATGATTCATTTGATGTTAGCTTGACAGGTTATATAGACTCTGGTTAGGCAGGAAATTTAGATGATAGAAGATCAATTACAGGTTACACCTTTAGCATTGGATCCGGGGTCATCTCTTGGTGCAACAAGAAGCAGTATACTATAGCCTTATCCTCAACAGAAGCATAATATCAAGCTATGTGTGCAACAACATGTGAGGTAGTTTAGTTGCGCAGACTTCTCCAAGATGCAGGAGAAGAGCAGATAGAAGCTACAATTATCAATTGCGATAATCAAAGTTCCATCAAACTGGCTTACAATCCTGTGTTTCATAAAAACACTAAGCACATAGACACTCAATTTCATTTTGTTAGGGAAAAGGTGCAGTTTAAAGAGATATTTGTTGAATGTTGTAATTCTTGTGATAATATGGTTGATATATTTACTAAGCCTCTAGGAAGACTGAAGTTTGAGTTGTTTAGGGACATATTAGGTGTGTTTAAGAACCCTTTCTCCATTAAGGTGGAGTGTTAGAATTAATGGAGAATAGGATATTATTGCTACGTAGTTGAGTGTTTACTTGTCATAGTTGTTCAATTCCTATTTTCTAGGGGATATGATTTACTGTCCTTAACTACTTGTGACTATTTAATATTGAGATTAATGTGAAGCTATCAGTGCATTTTGTTGGAGGTAGCTCCTGGTGATTCGCACCTGTGAGCTCGTTTCTTTCTGGTTTCATTATCTCTTATTTTTCTTCCCTGTGTAACTCTTGATAGTTAAGCGAGTGTCTGTGAATTTGCCGATTTACGAAGACACCAAGCTCATTGTAGACAAAGACGTCAAGATGAAATGGTAGGAGGTCAATGATGCATTCTCAGGAACATTTGGGGAAGATCGTGAAGATCACAAAGTCTATGTGAACATTCACAAGTCCAGCTTGTACCAGATTGCATGCAGGTATCCCCAGTTCCCATGCGTTGACATGATACATTGGATCGTCTCGCACATTAATCCCAAGACGATGGTATTTGGAAGTGTTAGTGAGACATAGATTGCTACCTTCAGGGCACAAGACTATCAGCAGATGTACCACTTGCTGAAGCCAGTGATCACCATCGAGATACTCTTCAGCATACCCAACAACAATGCCAACTCTAGGGATATCTAGAAGAATTGGGTGAAGGAGCTAGCCAAATTCAGGATGGCACACAACTAGATTTAGAAGACAAAGATACTATGGAAGGTGTATCAGTACTTGGTCATATTTTCATGCCACTTGTATGACCAAGAGAGCACGGAGACCTTCTTGCAGAGTTGGGTGATCGCGTTGGACAAACTAGCTAGTGAAGGAAAAGCATGCAACTAGTCTGACATGTTGGCTCACGGGTTGAAGGAACATGTATTAGGAGCTCGGCAGCCGCCCAAGGGTCAGCAAGCAGAAATCTACATGTATGCTTACATCTTGGATGCAATCTTTTCCCGTCAGCAGTTCTCGGGCTTGAAGTGGGCATGGAAATCAGCGGAAGCCTCTGTGAGCACCTATTGTAAACTGTTTTCCGAATGAAGCTTCCGTGGAGTCATCACACAACTGTCAGATTATTTTGTCACCCTAGTGTACAAGATGAAATTTGAGTAGGTTCCACCTTGCATGTCGAAGGCAGCAATGAAGGCACTAACTGACATAGCGGATTGGTATGCCTTACTGTTTGGCACCTTCATATGGATGTACAGGACGGAGAAGCTTCCGCATGTTTTGTCGAAGTTTTCCACAGACAAGCTCATCATGCAAGAAGTGCCATACCACATCTTGGCAGGACTGTCAGCTAGGCTGCATCGGAAGAAGAAGGCACCTTGGCGCACTCTTCTATTGCGGATCGGCTTGTACGAGATAAAAAATCTCAAGCATGTGGATTCTGAGACAAAAGAGTTCAATAAATTTACTTTCAGCACCAGGAGCTTCAATCCATATGACCTGCATTGCTTTGTGAAGGATCATTGCATGAGAGTGCAATTTCCGTGGATCCACAGGGCATGTCATTGGGTTGAGGAAGACCCATGGAGATATTTTCATAGCTTATCCAAGCCTAATGAACCAGTCAGCATTGTTGTGGAATGGTTAGTGAAGCAGCATCTAGGAAAGCACCAGTAGCTTTAGTAGCAGAGGTAAACATACTGGCGCGCGACAAAGGCAAGAGGAAGATTGTCGATAGCGCAGAGGCAGAACAAAGCTGTAAGTTCAGAGAAGAACCACTTGTGCAGAAAGCATCTTTGGCAATAGAGGCAAAGAGGAAACAACGCGACAAGAGGACCGCGCAAAGGCAAAGAGAAAACATAGGATGGAGAAAACAGTGAAGGAGTTGCAAGAGTTGAAGGAGCAACTCTGGGAGGAACAGGAACTGCGTAGACATGAGAAGGAGGCGCAATAGGCACATACATAGCAGGCAGCGCAACATGCACATATAGATGAAACTGCATGTCGCAGAGGTGGTAGACTCATCCGAGGAGCTGACAAAAAGCAGACAGGGTGAGCAGTCACAGGAGAATGACTTCACTTAAGAGATTGAACGAGCACTTGAGCAGATGGATACAAAGATGGAGTAGCCAGAGTTAGAGCAAGGAATCAACCTCATGCCTTAACACCAAGAGGTTTACCCACTGACTTCACCGGATCCATAAGAAGAGAAATTCCTAAGCAACCAAGGAGACACTGAGATCCTTGGAGACAATCCGGAAGAAGAGATGCACAACATATCATTTGACGAGTCACTTCATAGAGTTGTGCAATCGTGCAAAGTATCTACTCCGGATGTCCATACATATCCTATGTAGTTTGAGGAACAAGTGATCATATATGACGTGTGCAAGCATCCAACAACATTGTTCGATGCAACCAGAGCACATGCTGAAGCCACTAGCTCGAGTGTTCGCTTCTTGATAGCAGAGAATGAGCGAATGGATAAGGAGTTAGAGATCGCCAAGCAAAGAGGAGAACTGGTTATAGCATCCACCCAAGCAGAGTTGAAGAAGACAATATTGGATGAAGTATCGTCCCGTGAGACAGTCATGTGAGCGTTGTATTCCAGATTTGGTACCATGCATAAGACAGTTGTCGATCTCAATGGTTTGCAGTAGCGATGTGCTAGGAGAGCACAGATCTTGTCAAACCTGCATGCTACTGTCGATTACATGCAAACATGGACAATGAGATACAAGGGAGCCCTATTACACTTGCCCAAGACGATAAAGGTCATGGTGGTTGAGTTGAAGGCACGCATCCGGAGTCAGATCTAGAACTATGAGGAACTCCCGCAACTCATCACTAGTTTATAGTCTTCCCATGCATGGCTATTCAGAAGCATGGATTTTGTTGTGCACGCACATGCGATCCCATCTATTGGGACACTCATTGAGGAAAATACAAAGGGACAAGTCTGACTGGAGCTCAACTCGTACTTTGACAAGTTGATGCGAATAGCCACCAACACAAACTTGGCGATCAATGTAGACACTATGCATTAGTATGTCATTGGTCTAGCTGCACTCAAGACAATGATGCGCATGTTATCAGACGAGTTGGATAGAGGAGCCAAAGTAGTGTACGTGGATGCAACAGAGGCAAGGGTTTGTTTCCATAAAGATATCACCACAGAGTACACAGACACCATCGTAGACTAACAAGCTTGGCATCAGTTCACCACCGTCGACCATCATGAGGATGTTGAAGAGTTGGTCTTCCCACAACTGTCTGAGCCATAGTGATGTCTTGCATGGCTTGCTCAGCCCTATTTTGTCTCACATGGGTACATGTGCAGATTGTATGTAACATATTGTCAAGTGGAAGTTGAAGTGTCGATAGATGAATGCAACAATCATAGAGTAGTTGAATAGTCATGAGGGTAGATGAACAGTCACAAAGGGGAATGTCAAGGGCCACCCCACCCTTTGCTATATATAGTACCTCATAACTCATTGTAGGGGATTTTGGTCAGCCAAGCTTCCGATAGGAGTATCTTAGAGAAATCTTGGAGAGTATTGTAACGAGCCTTGGCTTCTCCACAGTGCAGAGCTAGTACATCTCTTTGGAGGAGAAGGCGGCAGTGACTGTAACGTTCTGCTACTGGGACTAGTGGTTGGTCATGGTTGTACTGTATGATTGGAACTTTCACTTTTAATATAACATAGCCAACACATTTCATGCATATGTTGTTATTGTATTTTATCTATCTTGGTTACTCTAATGACATATGTATATGTTTGCTTCCGTATGCATGTGTGGACTCTTTCTGTATAAGTATGTACGAATCTTACTGAGATGTGATGTTGGTTTAACCATCACTTTGGATTGTTAGCTTACTTTCTTTCTAGTTTGTGATGCATTTACACTCATTTGTTCCCTTCCAAGCTGCATTTTTTCATAAGTTTCCAAGCGGCACACTCACCCCACTTTCTGTATGTTAGAACCGTTCATACACCTTCCTTGGCTTACTGCACATGTCACACCCATGCTACCAACAAGGAAATCCCACTTGCCTCTGCGCGTAACCATGGTCAAGGTGATACTGTACGACCCACTACTGGGACTCCTACACCAAACGGTATGAGGTCTAGTTTGGACTTCTTACCGGGGAGATCCCTTGACATGTTGGCGGGTCCAACACCGTCAACATTTCCGGTGCTAGAAGGAGGGAAGATGACAAGTTGTGTCCTCTCATCCTATTTTGAACCTTTGCACATATATCATGGATATTGTCACACTCACCCCTCCACGATATTTTTCGCATGCCGAACCTCTTGACATAATGAGGGATTTTTCTGATATCTTGTCCGAATTCACTTATGATGGTGAAGGCGAAGTCACCTGGACTATGTACTTACAAGACTTCTTTGCCATTCTTGAAAAGGCAGATGAATGCTTTGATGAAGAGGCCAACCTACTTCTTGCATACACACTTCGCGAATCCCCACTACGGTGGTGTTGGAGTCTGCCTCCCGACAACGTGCACTCACTTGAGCACTTCTGTGATCTCATTGAATCTCCTTTCCATCATTTTGATCTAGAACCTCTTGACCAAAATTTGTTATAGCAATGGAAGGCCCTGCACGAATCACCTATGGAATTTTGGGACCGCTTCTGTGTGTTGTAGTTTCAAGCTCCGAAAAGTCAGATGAAATTCCAGTATTTCATGGATAGATTTGAGTATTGCCTTACCAAATCTGTCAATCCTAAGAAGAAGTTCAAGCCCAAGCCCCGCTCAGCAGACTTTGGTGATGGAGCTGTGCAATCGCAGACAAACACAGTCACTGGCACAAGTGATTGTCCATCATCCCCTCATCAAACAACTCCACCACTGTAGAGTGATGTGGGAGAACATGCACACACATCCATTCAACTGTCACATCCTCCCAACATCACTTCTCTCAATTTTCACGCAGATTTGGTTGCAAAGCCCATGGGTTGTCACATGCATGTCTTACCTCAACCTCTGTCTTTATGTTATGCTGATCCTCTGGATTGCATTGTCTTGTGTTCTTCCATTCTGGACTCTACACTTGTTGTGAATGAGGATCAAGCACGGAGTTGGTGTTGCACAACCAACCTACGTTGTCATTAATGAAGAGTATGACGTGGAGCTTAAGCACCAACCCTCAACGACGTATGACTCCCTTTTGTCTAAGCCTCCTCCGTGTTTTCCTGACATCTTTGGTAATTCTGCCATCCTTGATTTCACATGTATATCTCCATCTACGAATGTACCCATTGTTGATCATTCGTAGAACACACTGGATGTTAATCCATCATCCGACAATGGAGAGGACCAATTATTCATTGAAAATATTGTTGATTCTTCATCTACCTTTTTCGAAAACGCAGAGGGTGAATTTTTCCGCTTCTCATCTACCCCTCTGTTTAATTAATCATATCATGAGGATGCCGATGAAATCATTGATTTTGCTAATCGTAGATGTCGTGATCTATTTACCCCCGTATTCGATCATGACGATGATTCTATCGCAATTGATTTTTCCAAGCCACTTGTTTAGGATGATATATCTTTCAACAAAGTAGAAACTCCGCAGACTGTCGAGGCACTTCAACTCAAGCTGACAGTTATGTTAGGCCTTCACTGTCCTCAGGTTGGTTTCACTTCCAATTAGGAAATTGTTGAATCACCTGAGGCTCCTCATCACTCATCTATATGCATTGAAGATCAATCTCACACCCAAATTATGCTTCCTCCACTCGAACTACACGACCCCATCACTTATGGATTGGAGGAATCTTACATAGCAAGCACACGTGCATGACACAAGTTGTCTTTATTTCTTTCATTTGCTTTCATGTCATAGTCAAGAGTATACATATTCTTAACAACTGCACGCAGTGTCACACAACATCATGGTAAGTCAATGGATCGCATGTCATGCACTTGCACTCACTTATGTTCTGTGGACACATTTAAACTCAGAGTGTGTTTATCTTCATTGTTATATCTTTCTTGTTTGCTGGTTCTCACAACTGTGTTGTTCACGAACCATGCCTTAACCAACATGGGTCAAACCCATGAACTATTAGCTTAGGAGTAGGAGTAGTGTTTGATTTTGGTTTGTTTTCTTGCATGCATGTTTTCTTCTTACTTTGCATGTTTGTTTGTTTGCTTGCTTGTTTTCTTACTCGTTTTTCTTATGCATCTGCTTTGTTTTGTTGTTTGTTCACTTGTTTACATTCGTAGGTTAGTTTCACATGAAACCGTGTGTGACTCTTGAAACAAGATGGGTAAAGTACAAGAGGACTTGTGAAATTATCAATACTTGGTTATATGTCGTCCTATCTCTGCATAAAGAACTTGTTATCTTCAGTCCAAGATGCATCAATGGAAAATACGACTGTTCAAAGTGAACCTTGGTGAAAACACAATGCTTGTGCGCTAACTAGTGTCACCTACTCTAGTCGGCTGTTTTTGGGTTAATCCTTGTCAAACCAGTCAAGTAGAGTAAGGTGAGGGGGAAAACCTTAACAAGCATGTTAGAGGTATATATAAATTAATTATCTGAAGGAAAAACCTCTTCTGCTCTCAATATGTCGGGATCCCTCTTCTGCCTCTGAAATGAATAAGTGTTATGCATAGTTATGAAAATGAAAAATGAGAAAAATGAAAATGTGAAAAAATTTCGAAAAAATGAATAATGAATAAGACGAAAGAAGAGAAAGGCTTCCCACATAGAGAGGTGATGCAAATAACTCCGCTGGGGTAATAACCAGGCTTGCTGGTAGTGGAGCAATGCTTGTGTTCCTGCATGACTTCGCTAAGGTACTATCCAGGTCTGCTGGCAGCGGAGCAACACTAGAGATGAAACTAAAACTCTGACGACCATAAAGCTTGTGCACCCATATACCCCTCATCCCAAATTGAAACAAATATGTTGGATTGTCTTGGAATGTGTGTCGACCGACCAAGAGCTTGGTAGATGCTAAATCTTACAATCAAGCAAGTGTGGAAACCAAGACAAATAGAGAACTGAACAATACTTACAGAGGTGTTAGACTTTCTTTTCATGAACAAGGTCCATTTAGAGCGCTGGAGTTCTACCAGTGTGTCACCAAGTGTTGTAGTAGCTACAATCACCCTCCAAAATTTTGTCTCAGCTTCGTTTTGGAGCCTCCCTACCAACCATCCTAACAACATGTCTTGCATTGTCAAGTACATAGGCTTCATTGGTTTTTCAGCAGATTTCTAACCTGTGCATGATAGTTTGCTTCACTCCCCTCACAAGCTGTCATTCCAGACATGGGCCAGTTGCTGGCTAAGCAGCTCCCTCATAAAATTGTGCAATTTTGGAGGGGAACCAACCTTCCCTCCAGAAATTGCACAAATCTCTTGGGCAGCCCGCTGGGCCCAGAAATTGCGCAATGCAGTCAAACAACCTTCCTCAGGAAAATTGCATAATCTAGCCCAACACTACATCTCAGCCCAGAAATTGCGCAATTCTGGGCAGTAGTCACCCGCTCCTCCCAGGAATTGTGCAATCCCTCTAGATAGCCATGCCAGCTCCTCCCAGAAATTGCGCAAAATTTCCTCTCAGTCAAGTAGCCTGTTGCATGTGCCTTCAGGTTGACTAGTTCCACCTAAGACCCAGCAAACGTGAGTTGCATGCATGAACTTCTTTTTCCCAAAATAGAAAAAAGAAACATGCAAAAATAATCCCTAGATTTTAGGGATCTATTTTTAGCAGCTGGAGGTTACATGCAAAGATTGTTTTAGAAACTTTTCTCCAAGTGTCGCTTTTTCCTAGATTTGTGGCATGCGTGTCATGAGCCTAAACCTTATTATTTGACGCTTCAGAGCTCATTCTTCACATCGATCTTGGAGCTTTGACATCCCACAACACATCCAGGAGTCTTCGACACATCCAACTCAGCTATTTCTAGGTAAGTCTGCTTTACTTGTCTTTTGTAGCATTTTTATCACTTTTTGTGTTTTGGATTTTGTGAGTGATGTCTGCTTGATTTCTGTGAATGTTTTTCTATCGTATGCATGCATGTTAGCCTGTACAAGCACTATTTTTGTTTTTGTTTGCATCTCACTGCTATCGTATGCATGACACTATTTTGCATGAACGGTTTCCGATTTGGCGAATAGTTTCACACACATGCATGTTTTTATGTTCTCTGAATCTCTCATTTGCTATTTTCATGCATTCATTCACTCCTTCTTACATTCTGTATCGCCATCCATTCACATATTCATATGATTTCATTTTCCTGTCGGCGGGTTTGGGCAACCTTGGCCCGGAATCTGCCTTGCCCGAACAATATTGCGCAATTCTGAGAAGGAAGGCTCTGCCTTCCTCCCAGAAAATGTGGAAATCTGGCCAAAAAATGTCCTCTAGTATTGCTTTGCGCAATTCTGAGAGGTAGTGTCTACTGGCCCAAAAAATTGTGTAATGCAGTCCCTAGGCCTGCATAACTTGCCAGCGAAAATTGCACATTGCGCAATCTCAGCACCCAACAGGCCAGTTTGGATTGTGCATTGTGCAATTCCAGCAGTCAACCATCCTCCAGAGTGTCCGAAATGCTTTTTCATAGTTCTGGAAGTCAGTCTCCCGGCCTCCGAGTGAAAATTGCACAATGCTTGCCAGCAGTCCCCCAGTATGTTGCGTGTTAGTCCTCAAGTTTGATTTTGTTTTAACAGAGATATTTCTTGCCATGCATGTCACCATGTCTCGACATATAGTAGGTGTTCGCCCATCTTTCAGTAGTTCAATATCAATGGCCTCTAAGAGAGCAGGGTCAAAGGACACCGACAGAAGCACAACTATAGAGGTAGTTAAGTGAGTGTCTACGAGTTTTCCGATTTACGAAGACACCAAGCTGATCATAGACAAAGACATCAAGCTGAAATGGTAGGAGGTCAATGATGGATTCTCAATCACATTTGGGGAAGATCTTGAAGGCCGCAAAGTCTATGTGAACATTCATAAGTCCAGCTAGTACCAGATTGCATGTAGGTATCCTGCGTTCCCATGCGTAGACATGATACATTGGATCATATCGCACACTGATCCTGAGATGATGGTATTGAGTAGTGTCAATGGGATAGAGATTACTACCTTCAGGGCACAAGACTATCAGCAGATGTACCACTTGTCAAAGCGAGTGATCACCATGGAGACACCATTCAACATACCCAACAACAATGCTAACTCCAAGGATATCCTGAAGAACTAGGTGAAGGAGGGAGCCAAATTCAGGATGACACCCAACCATATTTACAAGACGAAGATATTGCGGAAGGCGTATCAGTACTTGGTCATCTTTTCATACCGCTTGTACACCCAAGAGAGCACAAAGACCTTCTCACAAAGTTGGGTGATTGCGTTGGACCAACTGGCCAGTGAAGGCAAAGCATGCAACTAGTCTGACATGTTGGCTCACAAGATGAAGGAACAGGTAACACGAGCTTGGAAGCCGCCCAAGGGTCAGCAAGTAGAAATCTACATGTTCGCTTACATCTTGGATGTAATCTGTGCCCGTCAATAGTTCCAAAGCTTGAAGTGGGCATGGACATTAGTGGAAACCTTTGTGAACACTTATTGTAAACTATTTTCCGAATGCAACTTCTATGGAGTCATCACACAATTGTCAGATCATTTTGTCGCCCCGGTGTACAAGATGATATTTGAGCAGGATCCACCTTACTTGTTGAAGGCAACAATGGAGGCACTGACTGACATAGTGGATTGGTATGCCTCACTTTGGCACCTTCATATGGATGTATAGCATGAAGAAGCATCCACATGTTTTGCCGAAGTTCTCCATGGACAAGCTCATCATGAAAGAAGTGTCGTACCACATCTCAGCAGGACTGTCAGCTAGGCTACAACAAAATAAGAAGGGACCTTGGCCCACTCTTCCATTGTGGATCGGGTTGTACGAGATACGAAATCTCAAGCATGCAGATGCCGAGACAAAAGAGTTCAAGAAATTTACTTTCGACACCAAAAGCTTCAATTCGTATGACCTGCATTTCTTTGTGAAGGATCACTGTGTGAGAGTGCAATTTCCATGGATCCATGGGGCATGTCATTGGGCTGAGGAAGACCCATGGAGATATTGTCACATCTTCTCCAAGCCCAATGAACCGGTCGACATCATTGTGGAATGGTTAGCAAAGCAGCGTGAAGTAGCATCTAGGAAAGCACCACCAGTAGAGGTAAACATACCGATGTGTGACAAAGGCAAGAGGAAGATTGTCAACAACGCGGAGGAAAAAAAATGCTTCAAGTTTAGAGAAGACACACTTGTGTAGAAAGCAGCTTTGGAAATATAGGCAATAGCGCAACAAGCGGACCGCGTAAAGGCAGAGAGAAAAATAGAGGATGGAGGAAATAGTGAAGGAGTTGCAAGAGTTGAAGGAGAAACTCTAGAAGGAACATGAGCTGTGCAGATAGGAGAAGGAAGCATAGTAGGGACATACACAACATGGGGTACAACATGCACAGATAGATGAAACTGCACCTGTACAGGTGGTAGACTCATCAGAGCAACTGGCACAAAGAAGATAGGGTGAGCAGTCACAAGAGTAGGAATTTGCTCAAGAGATTGAACGAGCACTTGAGAAGATGGATACAGAGATGGAGAAGCTAGAGTCAGAGTAATACATCGACCTCATTCCTTACCACCAAGAGGTCGAACCACGGGCTTCACCGAATTTGGAAGCAGAGCAAGTCTTGAGCGACTAAGGAGACACTAAGATCCTTGGAGACAATTCTGAATAAGAGATGCACAACATATCATTCGATGAGTCGCATCATAGAGTTGTGCAATCACATGAAATATCTACTCTGGATGTCCATACATCTCCTGTGTAGTTTGAGGAAAGAGTGATCGTATCTGATGTGCGCAAGCACCTAACAACATTGGTCGATGCTACTAGAGAATATGTCGAAGCCCCTAGCTTGAGTGTTCGATTCTTGATCGCAGAGAACGATCGAATGGCTAAGGAGTTGCAAACGACCAAGCAGGGAGGAGAACTGGTTACAGCATTCGCCTGAGCAGAGTTGAAGAAGGTGATATTGGATGAAGTATCGTCCTGTGAGATAGTCATGCGGGCGTTGTATTCCAGATTTGGTACCATGCATAAGATAGTTGTCGATCTCAATGGTTGGCAGTAGCGATGTGCTAGGAGAGCACATATCTTGTCAAACTTGCATGCTGCTGTCGATTACATGCAAACATGAAAAATGAGATACAAGGGAGCCCCGTTACACTTGCCCAAGATGATGAAGCTCATGGCAGTTGAGTTAAAGACACGCATCCAGAGTCAGATCCAGAACTATGAGGAACTTCCATAGCTCATCATTAGTTTGTAGGCTTCCCATGCACGGCTATTTAGAAGCATGGATGTTGTTGTGCGCACACATGCGATCCCATCTATTGGGACACTCATAAAAGAAAAGACAAAGGGACAAGTCCGATTGGAGCTAGACTCGTACTTTGACGAGTTGATGCACATAGCCACCAGCAAAGACTTGGCGATCAGTGCAGACACTATGCATTAGTATGACACTAGCTCGGTCGCACTCAAGACAATGATGCACATGTTATCAAACGAGTTGGACAAAGGAGCCAAAGCAGTGTACCGGGATGAAACAGAGGCAAGAGTTCATTTCTAGAAAGATGTTACCACAAAATACACAGACACCATCCTGGAATACGAAGCTTGGCATCAGTTCACCACCATCGACCATCATGAAAATGTCGAAGAGGTGGTCTTCCCACAGTTTTCTGAGTCATAGTGATGTCTTGCATGGCTTGCTCAAGCCTATTTTGTCTCACATGGGTACATGTGCAGATTGTATGTAACATATTGTCAAGTGGAAGTTCAAGTGTCGATAGCTGAATGTAATAGTCATAGAGTAGTTGAAGAGTCATGAGGGTAGATGAACAGTCACAAAGGGGAATGTCAAGGGTCACCCCACCCTTTGCTATATATAGTACCTCATAACTCATTGTAGGGGATTTTGGTCATCCAAGCTTCTGATAGGTGTTGGGAACAGGATCCCCTAAAGGGCAGTTTTGGGGCTAAAATCCCATATTTTGGTCAAATTTTGTAAGAAACTTGTAAATACTCTGCATTTTGTGGTCGTGGAGTGCGTAGGTGTTATAAGTCATAAAGGGTTTTCCACCCTTAGTTTTGTAAAGTAAAGTCAGTTGTAAGAGATCTACCCATGGTCCATGGACCATGGGATTGGATAAAAAGAGCTAAGCTCTAAGTAGTTAGAGTAATCAATCAA
Source organism: Pinus tabuliformis (assembly GCA_031772625.1). NCBI lineage: Eukaryota > Viridiplantae > Streptophyta > Pinopsida > Pinales > Pinaceae > Pinus > Pinus tabuliformis. The sequence continues at coordinate 567,242,088 of CM062808.1, read as the reverse complement.
TGATCAATCATGTAAGAGAGCGATAGCTCTGAAGTAAGAGGTCTAAGTTTCGGGTCGTAGCGTAGGTAGAGGCTTTGTAGCTGAGTGCATAGAGGCTTAGGGTGGAAGTCCACAGCTGAGTGCGCGGACCCCTGCAGCTATGTGCGTAGGGTGAATAGAGTCTGTAATCACTTGGAAGAAGATTAATAAAGAGAAGTATTATGAAATTCCCGTGTCTTTGTACTAATTAATGCATCTTATCATTTTATGTATGAATTTCGTTTATAATGCTTATGTGATGCACAAATGTGTATGATTATGTTGGATAACTAAACACATATAAGAATATCTATTTAAGCGGTGCTAGCTGTGAGTATCCAATAAGATAAGTAAGACACTTAGACTAGTTTATGAATCTACACGGTATGCTGCCTTAGAAGCGTGGAAGTGTCTAGGTCAAGGGTTAGGGCTATGCGAAGGACAACCGAACCCTTTCACGGAGGTATTGAAGGACGGAATAAAGGGTTAGTCTGGCAAACCCTAGAGTGAAGTGACTTGCATGAAGGCAGGAATAAAGGGAATAAAACGACATCACGACCATCTCAGGGTGCGGAAACTTGGTTCCAACATCCCCCCATACTGCTTCAGGTGAGACTTCGGTCTACGCTTCGCGGGTTGATGCCGAAAGGGCCGGTAGTGTAGGGATTTGTTTGGCTAAGTAACGTTGAACCTGGGTCAAGCCCCCTCAAACCAACAATAGGAGTATCCTAGAGAAAGCTTGGAGAGTATTGTAAAGAGCCTTGGCTTCTCCACAGTGCAAAGCTAGTACATCTCTTTGGAGGAGCAAGTGGCAGTGACTGTAGCATTCCACTACCATGGTTGTATTGTATGATTGGAACTTTCACTTTTAATATAATAGAGCCAACACACTTCATGCATATGTTGTTATTGTATTTCAGCTATCTTGGTTACTGTAATGGTATATGTATCTGTTTCCTTACACATGCCTGTATGGTCTCTTTCTGTATAAGTATGTATGAATTAATGAGATGTGTTGTTGGTTTAACCATCACTTTGGATTGTTAGCTTACTTTCTTTCCAGTTTGTGATGCATCTTCGCTTGTGTGTTCCATTCCAAGCCGTGTGCTTTCACAGGTTTCCAAGGGGAAAACTCACCCCACTTTCCATCTGTTGGAACCATTCATACACCTTCCTTGGCTTGTTACGCATGTCATACCCTTTCTACCAACAAGGACATCCTGTTTGCCTCTACACACAACTACGTTCAAGGCGATATTGTAGGACCCACTGCTGGGACTCCTACACCAAACAGTATGAGGTCTAGTTGGGGCTTCTTACCAGGGAGATCCCCTGACATGTTGGTGGGTCCAACACCATCAACAGGTGGGTTTTTTCCCGATGAATGGTTTTCCCCCTGACATACTTGTGTTCATTGTGTTGATTTCTTTGATGATTGATTGTATATTTTTATGCTTTGATCTATGGTTTATGTTTCATTTTATGCATGGTTTAAAGAAATAATAATTTGGAGAATAAGTTTATAAGTGCTCTCACTACTGATTCACCCACCTCGCCTCTCAGTAGTGCTCTAGTTTCCAAAAATTTGTATCAGAGCAGGGCTCTTGGTTGTAGCTTGATCACTAGAGAGTGGATCTTGGATATTTTGACAGAAATTTACATCTTTTTTCAGAATGAGTTCTCCAAAGAAATTGGTTCTTACTACTGCAAATTTCAAAGCATGGAAAGAAAATGTGAAAAATAAATTATTGCTTTGTGGTTCTAACATTTGGAGATTGGTTTGTGAAGGAAATGATGGAGATTTGCCTGCATCTAAAATATGGAAGAAAAATTCTCAAGCAAGGAGAATTATTTTCGAAAATCTCCATAATGCAGATTTAGAGAAAATTGGAGATTTAAAATCTACCAAGGAAATTTGGGACAAATTGCATATGCTATATGGAGCCAGCAACAACAACAGTGATGAAGAGATTGAGAAGAGAAGCAAAAAGAAGGAATAATCTCCACTTGAACCAACTATGAATAAGGACAACAAATATGAAGGTATAAGTTGTAATGACATACTTTTGAGTTATATTTTTGATAGTGGTAATGACAATGATTCAAATTTGGTTAGTAATAGAGATGATGATCACAATTATATGCTTCTTAAGGCTCAATATGAATCTGCCATGGTTATTATTGAAGAATTTTCTAGTGAAATTGGTAGACTAACAAATGTATGCAAGGAGCATAAGAAGAAATTGCAGGATTGTGATCAAAAGGAGAAAATTCTCAAGGAAGAAATTACTACCTTGAGAACATAGCTAGCAGAATCGAAAATATTAGAAGAGGTCAATTGCAACAAGCAAATAGATAGGAAGGATTATGTTGAAGCACTTGAAGGCATGATTGATAAGTTGAGAAAGGAGCTTGAGGAAAAGAATCAACAGTTGGAAAAAGTGAAGAGCACCATAGCAGTAAGCAAATCTAACCTTAATCTTCAAAAGTGTGAGACAAACATGCATGCAAGAAATAATAATAAAGAAGAACCAAAAAATCCTATAATAAAGAATGTGATCCACTAGTAGCAACAAAGTAGAAAACCAAAAGGATATTTTACATCTAGAAGATCATTTTCTCTTATGGTTGGAGTTGGCAGTTTTCAGAGGAGAAGACAAAAATCCTTTGCCCCCTTGATAGATGAGATTGAGTGCTTCAATTTTCACAATTTTGTTCATGTAGCAGTTGATTGTAGAAGGAGAATGCATTCATCCATGCAACAATATGATAAACCAAGAGGAGGATCTAATTTTAGGTATATAAGTTCATTTAATGGATATTGTTTTGCATGTAACTTGTTTGGGCATAAAGCCACTGATTGCAGATCTAGCATGTTAAGGAGGTCAAGTATGAGCAACAAAAGATCAGATCCTTTGGCTACATGTCTTGGCCATATAGAGTGTTATGTGTGCCATATTTTTGGACACATGTCCAAGGATTTCAAGATTCCTGGATCTTTGAGGTCATTTGTTCAAAAGAAGCAGTCAAGGGAAAATGTACAACCAAGGAATACATAGAAGAAAGAGAAGAAGATAGGAAGATGTGGCATTGCACTTTGTTCTCATAATGTTGATGACATGTGATATATATATAGTGTATGTTCACACCATATGTTAGGAGATAGGAGAAAAATTCATTTTCTCAATAAAACCAAGAATGGTCATGTTGTGTTTGAAGGTAGTGAGACAACTAGAGTGTTGGGAAGTGGTAAAGCCAATCTTGGTGAGAAGAGGAAAAATGCAAAAGATGTTTGGCTCATTGAAGGCCTAAAGCATAATATCTTGAGTGTGAGCCAAATGGTTGATGGAGGAAAATAAGTGATCTTCAACTCCAAAGGTTGCATCATGCGAAAGAAGGATCAAAGAGAGTGATTGCAAGAGGAGTCAAGACCCCAGATAATGTGTATGTGTTGAAGGGAAGAGTGAAAAGTAAGAAGAGACCAAGAGAGTACTCTTCCTCATCAAATTCAGAGTAGATGAGATCAGTCCCTACTACAGTCCATTCTTGCATGTTAGATCTACTTGACTGCAACAGTATGCATGAGACTTGCATGGTCTCAGGGGGAGTGTTGGTAGCTTGATTTAGTTCCTTCATGCACTTTCATATCAGCTGGATCACTTCATATGAGGTATATCATGCTTAGGGGGAGCTATGTTTTTCAAGGATTGATTCTTTATGTTTATTCATTTTCACTCATTATTTTTCAGCTAGTGTATTTATTGTATATGAGTGGAAAAGACATGTCTATCAGCCTTGTTGTAGCATTCATTGATTATTTTTCAACTATATTGTTACTAATGTTTTTGGAGTAGCTGCATGTTGAGTTCTTGGGATGTTATTGGAGATATGAAAACCACATGTTTGTCTCATTCATATGTCAAGGTGTGGTGGAGGATCACACATTTAGGGGGAGCATATGTACTTCCTAATGGATTTGTAGAATGTTGACATTGTTTTATGTAGGATGATTTTTATTACTACTGTCACATTTTGCTAGTTGGATCATCTAGAGTTTATGTACCTCATTTCTTATGTTTTCACTTCTAGATGAATCATGCATGCTGCTGATATATTTTAGATGGTTGAATATGATGTTTCTTATGATGTGTTGGACATTCATTTGGTTTAGTGATGTTGATTCATATGGTTGATTATGTATGGAGATATTTTTGTTGCTCAAAATGAGACTATGTAATTGTTACTACTACTATTGTTAGATTGTTGTTATCGATTGATATGTTTTGTTGATGCACATGTGGAGCATGGTGGTTGCTAGTGGTTATCATGATTATGCTGTAGGATATTCATTGATTGGATGGTGATGGCCAAGGTGTTGAGTGGCCATGTACTAGCATATGCTGTTGTTAGTACTTCTTATTATTGCTGCTACATTTGGAGATTTCATGTCATTGCTCATTGTTTCCATGTACTCATGTTATTTCATATTTTGGGCATGTTTAGAAGAGAGCACACTTATGTGCAGATGTAAAAATCCATGTACTATCATTGTATCATATTTTGGGTGTATTTATCGTGGAGAGACCCATGGTGTCTACTATGTATTGAGCTATATATGGGTCAATGGATGACTAAGTCATGTATCATGTTGTATATCCTTGATGTAGCCCCACATATTGGGTGCATGATGTAAAATTGGGTCCATAGAGTCATGGTTGGTGATAGGAGAGTTAATAGATGATTCTTATGTCAGTCCTATGTATTTTTCACAACCATGTATTTACTCCATGAAAAATTATATTGTACAGTAATGTATTGTATATGATGTCCATAGTCAGTTGGAGTTAGGGTCCATGTGTAGTTATCTCTTGCACTTAGAAAGGAGGCTCATTGCAACAGACAAATAGTGTGATTGCAATCCCATTACATGCTTAGGGGGAGCATGTTTAGTTTCAAAGATGGCATTGGTTAGAGACACGTTGGTAGCTAAGCTTCTAGGTTTACACCATCCTTGTATCAAAATGGTGTTGAGTATGACAGGAGGAGAATTTATCTCATTCGACACATTAATTGTCATGGTACTTCAGTGTTTGTATGACCTTTTTCAATTGATGTCAAATGGGGAGAGAATTTGGATGGATAAAGTTGCGGCTTTAATGTGGACAATATATGGAGATAAACCTCACTTGTTGGATGGAGGTTGACATCAATGCCAAAAGGGAAGTTTGTTGGCATTGTAGCATTGGCATTGATGTCAACATGGTCATGATGCTACTTTCCATGTGCATGTGTGATGGATGTTTGGCTTGATGGTCTTGTTAGTTGGCATTGATGTCAACATACTTATGACTAGACCTAGTGGAGATGATGTTGTGGCTGCTGAGTAGAGATAGATTCCATAGTGATGATTGGATTAAGGTTAACATGCTGTGTTGATTGAAGATGTTGATGTTGTAGGTGGTTGGAGTGCTGCTACATATGTTGCATACGTCTCTACATGTCTTGGAGACATTGGATATGCTGCTACATGTGTCGAATTATTGCTGCTTGTGTTGGAGGTGTTTCTATCAATGTTGGAGGTAGTTGTATGACATGATGTTGTTGTTGCAGGAGTTGGAGATGTTGCTACAGGAGTTAGATATGTTGCTACAGGTGTTGGATATGTTTAGAAAGGTTGTGTTTGCTGCTTGAGGAGGTGGAGCTATTGGTCTTGGTGTTGAGATTGGAAGAATAGGTCTTGCATGTCATTGACTTGTTCTTAGCCTATTTCATCAGTTTCATACTTGACATAGAGGATTGTGGGTGTGTTTAGGAGCTGAAGAAGATGATCCATCAGGTGGCATAGGTTCAGGGCTGAAGGAATTATGTTTTACCTTATCCTTAGCCTCAATCGCATGGAGCCAAGCCTATGGGAGCAGCTGGAAGGCTTGATTCGTTGGTAGAGTAGCCTATGGGAGAGACTATAGGTCTCATTCACATGGATTTAGTTCTATGGGAGTGACTAAAGTATTTTCATGAGTTTTTCTTCGAATTTCTTATGTTCCTCAGCTAATTTTTATGTCTTGGCGAAATTCTTGATCAAAACTTTTCGGTTTATGGTTGGAAAAGTTGGTGGAACCTCCAAAAGTTGGTTAAAGTTGAAAATATCAAAAGGCTAGTGGATTTAGTGGTTTGATAGAGTTAATGAGATAAATCCAGATTAAATATAGCATATGAATAGAGTTGTGATGCCTAGTAGTTCTTTGTAATTATTGAGTTGAGCACTTGAGTTCATCCATATATTGGAGGAAGCTCAGTGATAGTTGGGTTAGATGTGTAATGTATTAATAGAGTGTGTGTGTGTGGTGAAGAGTATGCAAGTAGTGTGAGTTGTGTACTGCATATTTACTGAATCTATTTACAGTAGTAGTAGTAGTGAGCTGAAGTATGTTTCAGTTATCATATTTATGCAGAGAGTGAGGTGATGAGTTGTCGATTGGAGAAGTGATTGGTGAGATTATGTGGCAACTAGTGGAGTATTTAGAGATTGTTTTGTCATATGTTATTCTTCAGTTTTTTTTGTAGCATTTGATTCAGAATGATGGTGTTGCTATAATGCTCATGTTGAGTAGTTCTCGGTTCTAGTATGAAACATTTTGAAACAATAAAAGCATAGAGGAATCCTACGGTGAAATCAATATAAGTGAACATATTTCTCAAATCCAATGGTGGTTGGATAGTTTGGAAGAAACTGGGTGAGGCTTGTTGGTTGTGGTGGCTTCCAACCAACTAAAATTTGCATATAAATGACTATTCTTCAGTTGGAGACTAGTAGTGGTCAATTTACAGTATCTTATAACGCGACCAACTTTTAGTCATTAATTGATTGTCTCAATTTTATCATCTAGCAGTATATTTAGTCATAAGTTTGGCCATTAATTTAGTTATTTATTTAGTCATTAATTGCCATAATTAATGACCAAATATACAACAAAATATATTACTATATGATCATCTGAGAAAACCAATTAATGACCAAATATACAACAAAATATATTACTACATGATCATCTGATAAATCAATTAATGACCAAAGAAATATGACCAAAATGTTGGTCATGTTATAAGATATTGTAAATTAGCTACTAATATTCATATATATGCAAATTTTAGTCGTTGTTTGAAACCAATTAATGACCAAAGAAATATGACTAAATTTTTGTCGTGTTATAAGATACTGTAGATTAGCTACTAATCGTCGTATATATTCAAAATTTGGTTGTCATTTGTAATGAAAAATTAATTATTTGTAGTAGTCATTTATATTTTTTTGGTAGTTTCATATTCACTATATAAATGACTAATTTAGTAGTTTATATTCATTTCATTTATTTTCATTAATAATCATTATAAACGACTAATTTAGTCATATATTCATTTTATTTGTGTTCATCATTTTTTTTTACAAGAACGGTTATAGGATTGCATTAGATACTTGGCATAAAGCCACAACACAGATTACAGATATTGGAGGTGATTTCTGAGCACCTCTCCAACAAGAGGATCAAGGCGCATACGCTTATGATTCGTCTCTTCTTACATTTTACAATGAACTCTATTTCTGTTATTTTCTCGAGCTTGTGAATGCATACAAATTGCTTCAATAAAATGCAATAAAACATGGAAGATAGGGGATTAAGGAATTGGATCCCATGATGTTTCTTTGTCTCTGAGAATAGCCCCAACAGGTAACTGGGCTACCTTGTTTGCTTCAATATCCACCTCTTTGTTGTTTATTATCAACACATGGAAAAATTCCAATTTCAAGGACTTTTCCATTGCTTTGACTCTTGTGATTGTCCTTGCAAGACACAAGTCTGTTGGAATAGATTTTGTCACCATTGTTTTGATGATGACCTGCGAATCACCAAAGACATTAATCTCCCTGAATCCCAATTCTTTGAGCAGCTTGATCCCTTGGAAAAGATCCAACGCTTCAGCTTGCATGCTATAGGAGTGACCCAGTCCCCAAGAAAATCTATGGATAGGAGTTCATTCTATATTTATTATGAGCCCTCCCGCACCAACGATTCCTGGATTTCCCTTTGCTACCCCGTCAAAGAAGAGAGAGGGGATTGTTTTCTTGGAAATCTAGGACTGAAAGTCTTCTTCATTTTTTCTGATTTTCCATTCTTTGGGAGGAATGGGGATGATAATCGATTTTTGGAATTGGAGACTGAGTGCAACACCCAACTTGATGTCTTGTTGGCATAGGCTTAAATCATCCATTCTATCTCTCAGACATTCATTTAGTTGACATTTGACTGTGATTGCAATGAGACTGAAATCCTGCTCTTTATTTCTAACCAGATCTTCCAACTGATAATTTTGGGAAGAGCAGTTCAAGCTGCTATGATTAATTTGTTTTTTGGGGTTGGACCTAGGTATCTGGACAACAAACCAGCAAACAAATCCAGGATAATGCAGGGGAGAGTGAAGCTAGATTTCCATGCTCCTAAGAGCTCTTGCCAGATTTGGACGACATATCTACACTCCAGCATGAGGTGAAGGGCGGATTCTGGCTTATCTTTACATAGCATGCATCTAGAAGGGCCAAAAAATCCCCTCTTCTGCAACCTATCATCTGTTAAATTTTTTTTATGGTAGAGCAACCAACAAAAATGATCAATTTTCGGGATGGAGGGGAACTTCCATATCCCATTCTAGGGAGCAAGATTTGGCTGTACGTATGGCCTTTCCAAGCATTTAACATACCTCTATTCCACCGAGTAGCTTTCACACTATAGACCCCATCCACGGGCATCTTTTCTCTGAACGTGAATGGGAGCCAACCCATGCAGAAGATTGTAGAGCTCTACGCAGTCACTTTGGAGAGCAGGAGGGACCGGGAGCTGCTTCCAGCCTGCCCAGTGATGTCTGATCCAACATGACATATCCCACAGCGATTTAATGTGTGCGTCCATCATCCACATCCATAGTGAATGCAAGGAGCGAGTTTCAGCCAGCGGGGGCCTGCTCATAATTCGGTCTTCCCATAGATTAATGGATTGACCATTCCCAGGGATCCAATAAGCCTACGCATTCACCAAAGGAGCTGCTTTGATACTTAGAATGCTGAAGGGAGATCTGAATTGGGATTTGGGCTTATCCAAGCAGTGAAGACGCCTTCCTCTGAAGTATTTTTTCCATAATGCTAAATGTGCCTAGCCTGGATTGGGAGCTATAATTCTCCAAATCAGTTTCACTCCCATGGCTAAATTTTGAGCGCAAAGTTTTTTAAAATTCAGTCCTCCCTCCTGTAGAGGCTTGGAAACAATTTCCCAGTTGACAAGTGGGATTTTCTTTTCATTCTGCTTGCCTCCCTTCTAGAAAAACTTCCTAATAAGTTCCTCCACCTTCTTGAGAATACCCACAGGTGCTAAGAGAATAGAATTTGAATAATGGGAGACTGTTGAGAATTTCTTTGCCTGCAATATTGAGCCAGGAGGAGCCCTAGGCCTGCATTTTAGTTTTGAATTTCTCTAGTTGAGGGTTCCAATCTTTGCTCAAGGCCCTCTTGAGGAAGATAGGAAGGCCAAGATATTTGAAAGAGGTCCAATTTGAAGAGGCTGCAAAGCCTAGGCATCTAGCAATGGAATTTAGGGAAGATGGAGAAATATTCCAGCAATAAATATGACATTTCCCATTGTTTAATTTGCTTCCCGAGACTTCATAGAATTCATCCAGCACTTCTTTAAATTTGGCAGCTGAGAGCGGAGTTGCAGCCCCTAGCAACAAGGTGTCATCGGCAAAGAGGGCATGATTGATGTTTTTTACCCCTCTTGCTATGCTTAGCCCAGCTATCTCTTGGTCTTGTTGCTTCTTGTCTAGATAAAAGCTAAGGACAGAAGCCTACAACACAAAGAGGAGGGGTCAGAGGGGGCACCCCTGCCTCAACCCTCTAGAGGCTCTGAAGAAATCTGTAGCCCTACCATTTACCAGGGGAGCAATCCAGGGCTTCGATATACAAGCCCGAATCCAGTTTATAAAGCTTAATCCAAATCCCATCTTGTGCAGAACATCTAGCAAAAAACTATGTCTAACTCGATCAAAAGAATTTTCTAGGTTGAGATTGACCACCATACCTTTTTCTTTTCGATGAATGCTAGAGTGGATTGCCTCTTGAACCAAAATGAAATTATCCACGATCTGTCTACCATGAATGAATCCTCCTTGGTTCTTCGGGATGATTTTGGGGAGGATGTTCCTCAATTTGTTCGCTATTACTTTGGTTATCACTTTGTATCCAATATTGCACAAGGAGATCAGGCGGAATCTGTTGAAGGAGTTTGCTCCTTTTTCCTTGGGGATAAGGGCGAGGAATGCTAAATTTTTGCAACCTCCAATTTTCTGGCAATGTTGGGATTTTAGGATCATTTCGAGGAATTCCTTCTCCACAATCTTCCAACAGGACTGAAGGAATCTAGCTGTGAATCCGTCCGATCCCGGGGCTTTGTCAAGGTCCATGTCAAAAAGGGCATCCTTTACTTCATTTTTGTTGACTTTAGCTTCTAATAGATGGTTCATCCTAGCAGTGATCAGGTGGGGAACTACATCCAGGAGTTTAGAACTATGTCCAACCTCCATTCCCTCACTGTACAAATTCTTAAAATGGTCGGAAGCTGCCTTTTTGATGCTGGTTATATCCTTTAGGATGTAGTTCTCTTCTTTAATTTCAGAGATGGAGTTAGAGCATTTCCTGGCTTGGGCTTGCTTATGAAAGAAGGAGGAGTTTCTATCCCCTGCTTTGAGCCAAAGGCTCCTGGATTTAAGCCTCTAGTATTCTTCCTCGGCCAAGCAAGCCTTGTGAAATTTCTACTGAAGCTGCGTCTCCTTGTCCAGGTCTTCTTTTGTGATTTCAGTTTCTTCCAGTTGAAGATGATGCAATTCTAAGGAACTTTGAATTTTTTTCTTTCAGTTGTAGGGTTGGGCAAAGTCTTGGCCCAGCTTTTCAGCATCACTTTTACATTTCTGAGTTTTTCTTCCCAAACAAAAAAGGGGGCACCCTTGACTAGCTCCTTCTAGCAATCCCTAACCTTTTGCATGAAATTTGCCTCTTTGATCCATAGAGGACTGAATTTGAAAGGAATAGGCCCCAGATCCTTGAGAACCAACAGCTCAAGTCTAATGGGCTTGTGATCTGAAACACTACTGTGGAGGATGTGCATTCTAGCCTCTAGATCGAGAAGAAGAAAGGAACTTTGAAAAAGAAATCTATCTAGTCTTGTAGCTATATGACTAGGACCGACTCTTTTATTTGACCAAGTGTACTTACCGGAAGAAGGCTTGATGTCTAGCAGGTCCCAGTCTTGCATGAGATCCTCCACCCATTCCCTTGCCGGATCCCTTACTATGCGGCCTCCTCTTTTTTCTGATGAAAGAAGGGTGAGATTGAGATCTCCAGCAATGATGATGTTTTGCAGGTTCTCTAGATCTGCCAGATTTTTTATGGAGTCCCAACAAATCTTCTTCTCCCCAACATTGTTAGGGACATACACATTGAAAAGACATATGATCTCTTTGGTATCAAGATGCTGCATCTTTAAGAAGATCCAGTGGGTGTTCAAAGTCTTAGAGATTATTGAGAACTTGTTGGCATTCCAGAGGGAGCCAAGCCCTCTCGAGGCTCCACAAGCAGAGATAGCTTGCGCTCCGCTTTTATTCCAAAATTTTTTACTTACTTGGAGGAAAGTTGTATCCTCCATTTTGGTCTCCTAGATGAGGAGGATATTCGGGGCTTCCAATCTTGTTAAGCTTTTCATTGCTTCTTCCTTGGCTCTAGTGCCCATACCCCTACAATTCCAAGAGACGATCTTCATCATTTACTTTTGTTATGGTGGGCTCCCTTGGAACCCTGAGTTTGATTCCTCGTTGTCTTCGGAGTTTTTTCCAATAGCTTCTCAAGGGTTGGCTGGCTGCCCTGAAGCTTGTCTTTGTAGGTTTCCTGCTCTCTCTTTTCCCTGGCAAACTTGCGTCCTCTAGTGGATCTTTTGGGAGAGGATTAAGAGTCTCCTATTTCTCCTTCTTCTTCTGACTCCTCAGATTCTTGGACTTCCTCCTCCTCTTCTGAGAGATTTCCTTTGGATCTCTCTACGGCACTTCCACCTTTGGTCGAGACGGAGGGGGAAGCTTTGGTGGGAGAAATTTCCTTTGGGATCTCAACCTCTTGGGAGGCCACAGTTTCAGATCTTACAAGCTCGAATTTCTTTTCTTGGTCTTCCATGGTTGATTGCTGAACAGGGGTCATCTGAGGGCCTTTATCATTTGCAGTTGCAGTCTTCTTGTGAGAGGTCTTGGTGTGCTTGACCTGGTTCCAGCCTTCTTCTTTCCCTTTCTCTTCCGCCCCATTGGATGGACAACCTTTGGCAAAATGGCCGTAGACGTGGCATTTCCGGCATTTGAAGGGCAGCTGCTCGTATTCGAGTTTATGCACATGACTCCAAGGACCTACGATGATTTTGACAGCTTCCGGGAGCCCCACCTCTAGATATACCTCCACACAGATTCTGGTGCAATCGTACTGGTCTTTATTATTAGCCCGATATATAAATTTACCTAGGGTGTTGCATGTGTGCTTCATCGAATCCCAATTCCAACAATGCACTAGGAGATTAGGGAGTCTCACCCACACTGGAACCGCTGTGGGAACATCCACTATCGGATCGAAGTTTGGCGTCCATTTATTCAAATACAATCCCTGAGGGCCCATGAAGTAAGGTCCATTTTCGAAAATCAGGTCCTTGTCCTCTTTTGCAGTGAACTCGAACAAAAAGTAGCCTCTCTCGAGAAAGTATGAGGTTACTCTGTTTTTTATCAAGAGTGCCCAGTTCTTGGTGACCCAGATCTCTGTGGATTTAGGGGATGGCCAAAGCCCTGTGAACTGGCCAACAAGGGCATGATCTGCTAGAGACAGAGTGACTTGGATCGGCCCATCTGGCGGGAGAGAAATCTCAGGGATGTCCTCCAGTTTCTTCACAAGCTTTGTAGCTTCACCTTTATTCTTCTTTGGCAAGGATGCGAGCAGAGAGTTGAAAGCTTCAGAGGTAGAAGGTGGAGGAGGAGAGATGGGAGGCCCTTGAGGAGAGCCTAGCACCTCCATGGAGGCGGGTGATCTCGAGTATGTCCTAGCCAAGCCGATCTGTGGTAGGCGGCCGCAACCTTCAATGCTGCCCAAACTCCTCACAGGAGCGCTCGCGCTGTTGCAGAGCTAGGTCATGCTCGGAAGCAAAAAAACTAAGTGGAAAATGTTATAACTATTATATTTGTGTTCATCATTAATCAATATAAACTACTAATTTAGTAGTTTTAGATTGATTTTATGTGTTCATTATTAATGAACATAGATTAATTAGTATGATTTTGCTACTAAATTAAAAAAAAACATCATACAATGTGAATTGGTTCATCTAATATGAAAATTAAAAATTACATAGGTTAGTTAAAATACTAAACAATATCAAGTGCAACTATAAATAATTCAACCACATAAATTATATTATATGAAATGTCGAGTATTACAATATGAGTTTCCAACTTAACATTGGCTGGACTACAATTTACACATGAAATGTTGTTTCATCACTATAAAATATTATCATTGTGTTGTCAAGTCATTGCAGGTGAATTCACCAACTATGTAGACTTGAACATCAGCCTCTATGTGTGTGTTTTATGCGAGATATTGGATTTAAGGGTACCACTAGACCGGTTCTATTCTCCCTCTTTTTGCATTTGTCGCTCCAGTGTTAGACCAGTTTTATTTTTACCATGATTTCAATTTGGTTCTAAAAGAAATATATAAATCCAGGTTATTATCAGTGAACTTCAAGTATAATTCAAAAAAAAAATTCATTATAAGGTATGGAGAGAGAAACATCTTCATAACTATGATTCTCTATTTTAGTTTGGTTTGAGTTAAGTTAGTATTTGAATATATAGTTTTCTCTAAAGAAGTGAAATAGAAAGATGAAAATCAAAATAACCCAGTGAATTTTTAATTAATTCATATTATATATCTCTAAAACAACTAGGTCATCATTCTTTGTTATTTGATAGAGATTTATTGGCATAGAATAATAATGAATTAACTATAAAACACAATGATGCAATATATTAACCAAGGAAAGAAAAATGGCATGGATTTGGTATTTGTGTGCTCGAAGGAAATCCAACAATGGTTGTGTTCTTTCTTTATCATGAAACTATATTGAAGACAAATGTTGGTTCAGAAATTGAAATCTGTTACCAATAGGAGATGGTCATGTTGGGTAAGGAAAGGATGAATTGAAGGGCTCAAGATCTAGCTCCAATACATAGTTATCCTTGTCACTACAAAATACAAGGTTGTCATCATTTTATTATCCAGGTAAAAAGAAAAGTGAGTTTGTATTTGTGCACTTGTGATAGTATATGAAAAAGAGAGGACTAGTGGAAATCAAAGTGTGTTGTCTCATCATTCAACCTAAAAGAAAACCTATATATTCTGTTGTTGACTATAGCGGAAATCAAATGTAAAAACCCACTCAACTTGATCTTTACATGACATAGTCGTAATGAAATAGTACAATAGAAGCATGCTAACTCATAAACAAGAGATGATAAAAAAGAATAATGGAACATTATTTCTTGCCACATAATTAGCATGAATAAAATTTCCACATAATTCATCCAGAAAATCAGAAGAACTTATGGCAAAAGAACACATCATTAGTGTTTTTTCCCTCTTTAACACATGTAGCCTAGGGAAGTAGAGGAGGCCAAATGTAGCAGGATTCCAATTGTGTGGGATATAAAAATAGAAATGTGGAAAAACACGCCTGCCAATTCACGAAATCTCACTCTAAATAATAGATCATGTTAAGGATAGTAATGATGAAAATAGATCATGTATTAAGATCAAGCCCCTTATTGGTCATGAATTAGCAAGGTGACTGGTAATTTTTACTCGTAAAAAAGTTTAGCATAATTAGTGTAATTTTTGTGTGGATCTTTTTGTAAATTTTTTTACATTTATATTATGGTGTCCTTGTAGGAGAGAGTGATGAAAGTTCTCCAAGTTTGGTTAGAATGGTGTCTCCTTTCATATGCTAATGTGAATGGATGGAGAGTTACCTTTCCTCGGTTTGAAAATTCAGGTGTCCCTCCCTTTCATTCAGTATGTGGAGATGCTCCACCATTGAAGGACCTTGATAGTTCTAAATCCAATCTTAGAGACATAAAAGATGGATCTGGTCCAAATCAAGATTGCTATGGTGATTGGAGAGGGAGCGATAGCTCGAGAATTGTTTAGTATTCCTCTTGTGTAGCTTGAAAGATAATGTAGGAAAAATGGTTTATCTATTTGTGGTGGTAAGGAGGTAAAGTTTTTTCGATTGCTTAGATTAGAAGAAGAAGAGAAGCATAACAACCAAGACGAAGATGAGGATTTCAGGTATGGGTGTAACTTTGCAATCAGAGGGAAGCATGTAAGAGAAACTGATGCTTATATAAAATTGGGAGGGGGTAGGTGGAGCACGGGTGAAGAAAGAAAATCCATAATTTATTATGATAAGGACTATATATCATTATCATCATCTAGGAAAAATGTTTAGGAAGAATCATCTTTATGATCACGGGTTGTGGAACGTGAATCAGTGGATGCCTCTTGCAGTGGAACTTTACCAAAAAATGTTGGTGTCATGATGGTAGTGTCATGTGATGTGCCCCCAAAAGTTCAAAATATTCTAGGCAATGTCAAGGAAAATTTCTTTCTCTACTCCTTAACTCATATTTCACCCCATCCACATTTTGATAGACCAATTATCAAGATCATAGAATGATCTTTTCTTTAATGAAGGAGTCCAAGGGCTAACAATTTAAGGATATGATCAATTTTTTAAAAAAATGGACAGTCTTGTCTGACTTGCAAGGACTTGGGTGTCAAACTTGCTGCCGAGCCAATGTTATTCACATGTCAAAATTTTGAGTATGACTTGGGGTTGAGTTTGAATGAGAGGATTTTGCTTAATACTATTTAGTCAAGGAAAAGAACCAAATTCAAAGTCCATTTGAATTATGATTCATGAAGCATAGTAACAGAGTTGGTGAGCTTAATAGGGCTCATCCTTGTCGTGATGTGTTACATTCGAATGGCATGAATGCATGAATTTTAAAAGGTTGAGATATGATATAAATCTTGGGGAATTTTGACCAAATAAATAACCCAAACCTGATACTTGAGATATGATATAAATCTTGGGAAATTTTAACCAAATACATAACGCAAACCTTAAACCTAGTAGTGTGAAATCCATTGTTTGAAGTGTGGCTACTGAAGGCAAATTTCTTAAATACTTTTAAAAATTAACATACAAATAATTTATAAAATCATGGAATTTCGTTGTCAATCAAATGTCAAACTGGATAACAATTAAAGTGATAACCCACAATGAAAATCCAAAATCAACAAGACATATTGGACAAATGTTCAAAACTCATTAGGAACATCCTAGTCCTATAGGTTTCTCATCTAATGCAACCGAAGATGTTACCTTGCCTGTGAAACATGGACTTTTAATGATATAAATGACAAAAAGACATATAATTAAAACTGACTATTAGAACCAGTGCAAACAACGAATGATAAAAAAATGAAAATGGGGCAAAATGTTGAATACCCAATCCATGAGACTGCCATCTGCTTCCATACTCGATGTTGCCCAAGACTAAGCAGGTCATTCCACTGGTGTCCACATCCTCGTATCCACATACAACCTGCATTGGTCATACCCTTTCATAAAGAAAAAAAAAAGAAAATGAAGCCCGAAAGCCTTTTTACTGGTCAACGATTTAAATATTTTGAAGCGTGTATTTAAAAAGAAGATTCTCATACCAATATCCTTGCTTGCTTTGAAACTCTATTCAAATACATCACTTCCTCCAAAAACTTTACATATCGTGGATCGTCATAATTCAAGTCATCAATTAAATGAAGTTTTATCATCTCTAGAGCAGGGGTGCTCTGAAGAAAGCAACCTAATACACTGATTTCCCTATCATGAAATTCAGTTATGTCTACATAAACCTGTATATATGGAGATGAGAGAGTGGGGATCTGAGATGTCGAGGTATGGGATATTTTGAAAGTTCCTGCATTGCATTTCAAAACCAGAATAAGCCAACTCTACACTCATTTACGAGGTAAAAGACATAAATATTCATTATGAACATCATGGAAAAAAACCATGGAAGAATTTTATGGTCTTTTCACATCTTATAGTAGGTTAACTTTTTTAATTTAGGTAGTGTATATTTTCATTAAGGAATATATATTAAACAAATTTGTTACTTAGTTTTGTTTCATATCTATTGGATATACTGAATCTGCAAACTGGACATAATAATGAACCAAAACATAATAGTCAACCTAAGCTACATCAATATATGCTTTGTATAAAAAAAAATATTGTATACCTAACAACTAAGTATCAAATGAAAACATTCTTAAACATTGAAACATGTTGTTCATTGCACATGTAAAAGAAAATCAGAAATTATGTTTTTACCAAGATAAAGTTGTCACCCATTAACAAACATTGGAGATTAGGAAGCCTCTCGAACAACAAATTGAGAAGACACATATTTCTTTAAGCAAAGGCACAACACATATGACCAGCTCATTTAATGATTTAAAGCTACCCATCATCTCAATCAATATGTCCAGAAAGAAATTGTATTCATAATCGGGATGTGAGTCCATTTCCAGTACGGTCAAATTACTTTCAAGTTGCATATTGAGTCTCAAGATAGAGCATGAAATCTCTTGAAACAATATCCCATTCACTCTCAAGTATTTTATCATGTATGCCCCTGCATACACATACAAGACAACCTGTGTTTACAGTGGTTTATATTTATCCACATACAACCTGCATTTATGCTGGTTTCATTGTAAAGCATTGAAAGTAATAGTATAATCTAGACTTACATGGTTGTAGCTTGAAGCAATGTGATTGAAGATTTTTTGTCCATATATAGTGGTTGGTTGACACAAATTCAGTGATTCCTCTACTGAGGACCACAAATGGAGGGAGTGCACAGTAGGTCGAATACTAACGATCAAATATTCTTTATGGTTTGGCTAGTCAAGTGGGGCGTCCGATCAAATTGGATGAGCATACAACTAAGATTCAAAAGGGGTCCTATGCAAGTTGTTTTAAATTATATCCCTTGGTAGCTTTAACATAGTACTTAGTATCATCATACAAAGGACCACCCAAAAAAATACCATATGATCCTGCCGAAGTTTGAAGAAACAAGTCACCCTTTTTCAGAAGACCATTTCTATTGTCATTTTGAGCAATTATTTTAATGTCAACACCTGGGATTTTTGGTAGCACTGACCCTGAATGTACTTTCCTAGGCACCCCACAAAAGAAGGAATATCAGGTTGGCACCCATAAGTTTTAACAGCAACATGTTGACTTCTTGGATAAAACAAGACCTTTACAAAACTATTTTTCTCACTAGCATTCATTTTATCTCTCAGAACAAAGACCATTTCATCTTCAAGATTGGCCCAGTGAGTGTACTTATATACAACAATGTTTCTTGGTCCATTAGCATTTAAAACAAGCTTGACATTATTGATCATATCTATAAATGCGCCCTCCTTTTTCCATATGCCTACAATAATGCTTTGAGACAACTCATTTGCTTTGGGATAAGAACTTGAATCAACATTATTTCACAACTGAGTAGATATTTTTCACCAGTCAAATATATAGGCTTATGGTTCAATACATTGAATTATAATGAAGACATTCCAAAGAAAATGCACGAGTTCAAGAAATGAAGCATGTGCACACGAGAAGATTCTAATCAGATTTGCTACCATCCTTTCTCAATCAAAAAATTCATTGGTTCTTTGTTTGGTTGTATGATGTAGGAAGCCATAGGATGAGTAGACATAATATGCAACCAATAGCCTTTTGGATAAACAATATCTCTGAATGATCAGAAACATCAACATTGACATCAATAACCTTTCTCTCCCAACACCAGTCATCATTCCAACCTAACAAATTAGATGAAGGTCCATGTTTTACCTCAAGACGCAATGCACCAGGTAGGACTTTCTCAAATATGAAGTCATTGCTCTCATTTGTTAAACTTAAAGAGTTAAGCTTCTTTGAACCTAGAGTTCAACAGCCAAAGAAGTAAGTGATATAGAAATCGAGGAGTCACATCCTTCCTTGCATATCACCGATCCACGGATATCAACAAGGGAATTTATAAATTCAATGCCAAACATTGGTCTAGTTACTGTCACATCAATATGTGATGGTGAAAATTGAAGACTAGAATCACATTCTGTTGTTGTGGTCAGTGGGGATATTCGATATTAACATGGTTGAACCTCGAAGCAGAAGTTTCCCATATCATCAATCCTCTTTAGTTGAGGCTTAACATTGTCTAGCCCATGTGTCAAGCCAACTTGACGCTTTCCATAATAGCCATTTGTCACTAATTTTAGGGAACCACAAATATTATAATGTGTTGCTTCTATCTTTGGGATTGAAGCCATGTTTGGCACAACCATGAAATTCTCCAAACTGCTAAACTCGAAGTGATCCTTCTCAGCCTTGATTGTGTAGCATGTTGATGTTGCATGATCAAGTTTTTAATATCCCTAGACATCTGTTGTATCTCTTTCTCATCCATCAACTAATATCTTAACACCTTCAAAACGAACTCCTTCAGAAGTCACCACAAGTCCTCCAACTGAGAAACCTGTGACCTAAAATGGATGAGATATATTAACATGACTGTGCTCAACAAGAACCTCTATAGATGGAAGTGAAACATCAAATATTGTATTCTCACCCTTGTAGAATGGCAACAACGTTTATTTTCCACATGGAATAAAATGAAAAGAAATTTCCGATATGCATCAGATATTGCATGATAAAGCGCTTGATTTGGCCAAGAAGCTTCTTTGATGGCACTTCACCTCATGGACATCATATGAATATAGGTATACATGAACACCTAAAATAGGGTTACCCTGAGAAACAAATAAGCCATCCATATCATAACTTGGGACATAAAAGATGTCATCTACTACCAGATTTCCAAAGTCCAACTCCATCTCTCGAGAGCCTCTTTGGACAATTGTTAAGAGAACATGAGAATCATGTATTTGAAAGAGAAAATTATAGAAAATATACTCTATAAACATCAATCATTTTACCTCATGTGTAGCGCCTTCCTATCTAGGATCGACATTAGGTATGACCTTGTATCTTCTTCCTCTGTTTAACAATTGGCTCACAGAGCCTGCCCTTTCCACTTCTTCACGTTTGATTTCATGGAGGGCTATTGTGTCCTCTGGACACTCATCCTTAAGGAATCTCCAAACTTATTTTGCGTATCAAACAAAGGCAAAGAGAGAAAAATATCATGGCCTTTCCTTTTTGAAAAAAAATGTAGTGGGATTTGATATGACCTAATATTTGTATACTATTGCTTGAGGATTGATGAAGTTTATGTATTCATGATGGGAAGCAACTAGCCTATATTTCCTTGGAGTAATATTTGTAAACATGTAAATGAGTTCAACGTTCACATTGGAACGACCTCCATTTATATTTGGACAACTTTCTGCTCCAACAATCCCCATCACTCTCCCAAAAATAGTGAACCTAGTGAAGTGAAAATTGATGTCTTCATGGCCATTGCAACCATTGTGATCCATTGATACATATTCACCCATTTAAGATATATTCACCAAGTCAGGGAATATGAATATTTCCGATGTAATTTTTCCACTAGATAATCTTAACATAAAATCCGAAAGTGTCTAAATTTTTTATTAATGTACGCTGCTTGATTACCAATCAAAATGTTTAAAACAATACAACACCAATAAATTTGTATTTCATCTTGATCTTGATAAACCCGCTATGTGCAATATGACTATCAATTTGCAATGATTTATTTTATGTATTTCTTTTTTTATAATTATGGTAAATCAATAATTCTTTAGATTAATAACGAATCTACTCCTTGAATAAAGATTATATGCAAAGTAAAAGTAAAATTTACATGAGTAAATTTTTAAATTTTCAAATTCCACTTATATTCATCAAAATTTCGAGTAAGAAACACAAAGAATCATTAAAACTTACATTGTTTGGTGAACTAACCACTTGAATAAAGATTATATGCAGAAATTATATGCAAAGTAAAAGTAAATTTTACATGAGTAAATTTGTAACTTTTCAAATTCCACTTATATTCATCAAAATTTCGAGTAAGAAACACAGAGTATCGTTACAACTTAAGTTGTTTGGTGAACTAACTGCTGTGTCCAGAGCCTGCCCATAATTCTCCATAATATTAACACAGGTCAATTGCTTCACCAATTTTACTAGGTTTCTGCCCATAATTCTCCATAATATTAACACAGGTCAATTGCTTCACCAATTTTACTAGGTTTCCTTTGCGATTAATGTAGGGATTACATTTAAAGTGTTCAAATATTATTTTTTTTAAATTTTGAATTGTTATGGGATTTACCACTGAAGAAGCAACCTAATAAACCTTTAAGCCATGATTTCCTATGTGTTTGGCCATGGTTTCTAAAGTTGCATTTGCAACCATGTCTGCCGAATGCAATTTGAACTCAACAAAAAAAATAACACATTTAAGAGAAAAAGGATAATGGTTTTTTGGGTCGAAGTTTTGAAGACATATATGGAAGATCTGGTTTCCCAAGAGAAATAAATAATGTAGAGAAGCTCCAAAAAAAAATCAAATAAATATGATCTAAATAACTAAAAAATGTCAAATCTAAGATATAGATGAAAAAAGTAATCTAATAAAAAGAAAAATTAATATGGAAATACTCCAGAAAACTAAAATTAATTACAAAATGCTTTTTAACACTTTATTAAGAGTTACTCACTAGATGTAGCATAGTATCTGGATCGGTCAAGAGGCAAGTTAGTTGACCTTTGCCATAGTGCCTAAGGATTGGAACAATCATTCTGCAAGATGAATATTTGATTTAGCTCAACAATAATGTGAGAGCAATGGAGCATCGGATCTAAAGGTTTCCTCAACTTTGTTAAAGACTGACTTTCGAAGAAACCTCGACACCCATTGATCCATCGGCAACAGTTCGAATTTTCAGACATGTAGCAACCATCTGAAGCACCCACCATGTCTCCATTACAAGGAACTTCAAATCTAAAAACCTATTAGTTTTTTTCCAGGTTTCAGCAGCGCACTACATCTCTCTTTCTCTAGTTCCCAACTAGTTGTCGCTAGTTCAATGCCCATAGAATCTGAAATCACTCTGATGGTTGAGTTGTTCACTTTGATGGTTGAGATGTCGGTTTTCAGGGGCACCAAACACATGGATCCACTGAAAATCCAGGCGCAGGATTAGTTTTATCTTCCTAGAGATTTGGATAGGTGTTACCCTGGTAGAAACAGTGCCAGATGTAAAACAATGCCTTTACATTGCCAATTATCAAGGCAAGATGATCTATAACCCCTACGTTTTAGGGAAAAATCACCCAAAACCCCAAATTTAAGGTAGTTTAAATTATTAAATTATTTGTAATTCAAAGTTTAAATAAAATAATTACAAATCTCTTTTTGGAACTAGAAAGCAACTTTTCATTCAAATAATATTATTTTAACTTTCAATTAATTGAATTTTATTTTATTTTAATTAATATAAAATTGTTTTTAGTTATTTATATTTATTTTTCAAAGTTATTTGTAATTTCATATTAAAAATAAAATAATTATTGCGCCCATGGGGTAGATCTCGGGTAAAAACATAAACATGTAAACTTAAATGTAAATGTAAACATGTAAAATTAAATGTAAATGTAATATTTAACATTTAACATTGTTAATCTAATGTCGGCCCTATTTAAAAATAAATCTAATTATTATTATGTATAAACACAACATAAATATAAAATATAAAGAGGTTTACAAATAGTAAAAAAAAGATCTATGGTAAATAAATAAAAATATAAATAAACCAAAGGTATGGTAAATAAATAAGACTTCTTTTTTTATATTTACTCCAAAGGTATGGTAAATAAAAAATAAATAAATAAATAAACTAGGGGTAGTAAATAAATAAAACCTTTTTTTATCTTCACTCCATTAAACTCTTTATATTTATGAAAACTCAAAAAATAGGTTTTATTTAGGTGGATCCTGCGGATACATAATTATTAATACCATGGGCCAATTACCATATTTATAAAATAGGTATGAAATAAATAAATAAATATAAAAGAGGTATAAATATGTATGGTAAATAAATAAAAACATATCAAATAAGATTAGAAATCAACATCTAATTATATACCAAGCCTATGGGCCAAATACCATTGTAAATAAAAGAAATATGATAAATAAATAAAAATATAAATAAACAAGAGGTATGGTAAATAAATAAAACCTCTTTTTATATTTGCTCCATAAACCTCTTTACACTTACTAACACTCAAAAAATAGGTTTTATTTAGGTGAAGCCTATGGGAAAAATACCATGGGCCAAATTATTATTAATACCATGCAAAAAATACTATTAACCATAATATTAATATTAAAAGATTATTATTATTATTATTATTATTATTATTATTATTATTATTAAATCTAATATTCATATTAATATATCATAATATTGATATTATTAAATATAATAACTTTGTTTTAATCCAATATTAAATTTGTTATATTATAATATATATTAATATATCATGATATATATTAACTTTATATATATGGGAGGTAAGAAGAAAGACATAAAGTTACAGAGGTGGAGAGATAGGGGGAGTGACAAGGGAGAGATGGAGATAAACTGAAGGAAAGGGGAGAGGAGAGTGGGAGGGAGATAGTGAGAGGATTGGAGGGTAGAGAGAGAGAGAGACGGGGGAAGAGAGATAAACGTAGGAGAGAAAGGGTGAGAGAGGAAGGATGAGAGAGAGGAGGAGAGAGGGAGGGATAGAGATATGGAGTTGGAGGGGGAGAAAGGGAGGGATGAAGAAATACATAGAGAATGAGAAGTGGAGAGAGAGGGACTAACAAGGGAGAGATGGAGAGAAAGAGTGTATGTTTAGGGGTGAGATAAAGAGATAAATAAGGAGAGATAAAGAGAAGGGGGGAGAGAAGGATACAAAAGGAGAGAGGGAGGGATATATTAACATAGGTAGAGAGAGAGAGAGAGAGGGTAGAGAGAGATAGAGAGAGTGAGAGAGTGAGAGAGAGGAAGAATGAGAGATAATACTTGAGAGAGAGAAGGAGAGTGATGGGGTAAGAGAGAGGATTAGAGAGAGAGAGAGAGAGAGAGAGCAATGGGGGAAGAGAGAGGGAGGTAGGAGAGAAAGGGAGAAAGAGGAAGTACGAGAGAGAAGATTTTAGAGAGAGGAGGAGAGAGGGATGGATAGGGAGATGGAGTTGGAGGGGGAGAGAGGGAAGGAAGAATAAATACATAGAGAGTGAGAAGTGGATAGAGAAAGGGAGTAACAATGGAGAGATGGATAGAGAGTGTATGTTTGGGGTTGAGATAAAGGAAAATAAGGAGAGATGGAGAGAAATGGGGGAGAGAAGGAGCGAGGGATGGATATAGTAACCGAGTTGGAGGTTGAAGAGTAAGAGAGAGAGAGAGAGAGAGGAAGGAAGAGAGAGAGGATGTGAGAGAGTGGAGTCAGGAAAGAAGTAGGGAAGAGAGATAGAAGCAAGGGAGAGAAGGGGAAGATAGAGAGAGAGAGAGAGAGAGAGAGAGGAGGAGGGAGGGATAGGTAGATAGATTGAAGAAATAGAGTGTATGTTTTGGCAATGGTATAGAGAGGCAAATGGAGATAGAGATATAGATGGAAAGTGAAGAGAGGAAAGAAGAGAGAGAGATGGAGAGAGGGAGGGAGGGACAAAGAGATTGATATATATGAAGTGAAATAGCATGTGTGTTTGGGGGGTTGAGATAGAGTGCAAAATAAGGAGAGATGGAATGAGGTATAGATGTATATTGGGGGGGGGGGGTTGGGAGAGGGGAGAGGGAGGAATATTTCTTGCACTAGATACATTGATTTCACTGTAGACGGTGGTTTCTAATCCAATTTGATTTCTTGCAATAGATGCATTGATTTTAGTGTAGATGTTGATTTCTAATGATATTTGATTGCTTTCACTAGATGCATTAATTTCAATGTAGATGATTTCTAATCCTATTTGATTGCTTGCACTAAATGGATTGGTTTCAATGTAGATGGTGATTTCTATTCCTATTTGATTGCTTGCACTAGATGCATTTATTTCAATGTAGATGTTGAATCAGGTTCCCAAAGACTAACCTCAGGAGCACAATAATAACAATATGGGGACTACATGGGCACAAAAATATAATAAGGGGGTTTTACTAATAAAAATAAGGGGTTACACTAGTAGTATAGGGACCTAACAACTAGATGAATTGATTTGAGTGTAAATGTTGATTTCTTATCTTATTTGATTGATTTCATTAGATGCAGTTATTTTAGTGTAAATGTTGTTTTATAATATTATTTAATTGCTTACATTAGATTCATTAATTTTAGTGTAAATGTTAATTTCTGTTTTGATGTAATTGGATGTATGATGGTACATTAATTTTTAAGAGATTGGATTAACATTATGCATTGATTTCAGTGTAAGCACAAAAAATTATTGACAATGTACATTGATTTTTGTGTTATAGTAATTCAACCTATTAATATTGGAGAGAAGGAGAGACAAGGAATGATGTTTACTACAATAGATTGAGCTAAAGATTTAAATGGTTTATGGTTTAACCTATCCTTTTCATATAATCGATATGAAAAGATGACAAAAGTAAAAAGGGTGACAATAAGAATAATAGAAGAAAATAGTTTTAGATTAACCACAATGAAGACTATTTGTAATTGACTATATTCTTATTATTCACATTTTCTATCATTCAACACTATTACATTGTCCCTTTACATTCAAAATTTATATTTCATCATTTTTCATCATTAAAGTTATTATCATCACAACAAACTGAGGCAACTAAGCAAATTTAAAATTAAAATATACAGATTAATATGAGACATATTAGCATATTTAAAATGATTATATTAATATTAGATGAATTTATGTATTATTGATAAAATTAATCATATGTTCGTTAGATTTTCTTTGGCCGCACATGACTGAAACCAACCTAGATCCATCTTAACTCTGGATCTATCAAGCACCAAGAGGGATCAAATCTCTCGAGGTACAAACCTTTCCTCAAGTTTTTCACTCAAAAAAGAGGTTTTCACCTCAAGAGATGTGATCCCTCTCGTCGCTTGATAGATCCAGAGTTAAGATGGAACTAGGCTGGCTTTATTTTAAAATTGAGGAAATTACAAATATTTTTGAAAGTAACTTTTCATTAAAATAATAATTCTTTACTTTCAATTACATAAATTGATATAAAACTAGCTTGGATCTATCTTAATTTTAGATCTTAATTTTGGATTTACCAAGGGAAGAGGGGATCAAATCTCTTTTCACTTTAAAAAAGGTTTGTATATGAAGATATTTTATGCCTCTGACACTTGGTAAATTAGGAGTAATATGATTGAATTATTAATTATAATTATAATTATTAATTTTATATTTCACTTTACTTATTTTTATTTTTATAATTTACCCCAACTTTATTTTGCTTAACATTTTTCACATTAAATTTTATTTTACGGAGTTTCCTCAAATTAGATATTAAAATTGATTTTCAAATAAAATAAATTGGCTATATTTTTTAATATTAAAAGTTTTTTTTAATTTGCCCCATGGTGTAGATTAGTTGATGATAGAATGGGTTGTTAAGGTATTTCTTATGATGTTATTAGTTTAAACTTCAATTAGCTCAGTGTGCCACGTGTGAGGCAATGTGGGTACACTTGGAGGTGATTGTGGTAGTGGATAGAATCAATCCTTATGTACAAACATGCTATAGTTGTCTATTCTCTCATATACAAAAAAAATAACAATAATAATAATAATCTTATTTTTTAAATTTTATTGAATTAATTATTTATCAAAATTAGATTTTATTAAAAGCATATGATTTTGTTGGAAGTAGTTTAGGGGATGGAAATAAAGGAAACTATTTTTCTTGTAAGCATCTTCTAAATTGTATCTCCACTCAAACAATCACATGGAAAAAAAAGTCTTGACCCCACCCATCAAGCAAGCCACCCAATGTCACCTTGGTGGCCTTCTCTCATTCTTTAGACTACAAGAAGGATATCTTTATCTAGGGGGAATCCTTAAATATCGAGCTAAGCTAGGTCATTGAGTAATGAAAGGAAGTTCCTTAATGAATACTAGTGATTTGACACTACTCACTCTCAAAGTAAAAGGTCAGGGATAAGTGTGCAAATAGTCCAATAAACCATGAACTATTAACAAATTTTGAATGATTTTAATTACACAACTATGCTTATTCATGCAACCAAATTATACTTAAAAAAATGAAAGATAAAGCTTGCTCAATTAACCATATAGCATGAGATGCTAGTGAAGCATATATACAACGACACAATAAAAATAGAAAATGAATCATAAATTGTCTATACAAGTAAGGCATTAGATCATTCATTCATCGTATTCATGAGCATTGGATATTGAGAGTTCGTTATCATCATCAAGTGTCCAATCCATAATTAAGAGATCATACACCAAAAATATTAACTATGTTTGGGACAACAAAGATTTATGAGTTTGCGATGATAAATAAAGGAAATATTCAAACTTGTCGTTGCTACTAAGGACAATGAAGACAACAAAGTTGAATGTGGACTACTTAAATGTTTGTAACATTCAAATGTCATCCATTTATCATCATGCAAGTTGCATGAAGGAATGATGGTAGTGGTACTAAGTGAACATTCTTTGATCAAAGTTCATACCCTCTCCTTAGCACTACCACTTTGCAAGATGAAGAAGAGATGTGAAATATATGTGCAACCAACTAAATAAGTTGGAAAGGTTGTTGCAATATATATAGGTGGTCATGTCGTGTTGCAAAAGGAGGTGTTGGCCCACTCCCCTTTTCGATAATTTGTCAACCTTTGAATTTGATTCCTTGTGAATGTGATCAAATGATATGACCCTAAAGATTCTAATAAGCTCCATAATTTTATTCGTCCTTTGATCCAATAAATAAGTGTACAAGGAAGTATAACCTTTCACCCAATCTAAACAACATTTGAATTCCCTATGACTTGTAATTTTAGATTGTTGAAGTGACGCAATTAAAATGACTAAAATAAACGACTAATTCATATTATTGTAGTTTTCGTTAGGTAGTCATATTTTTTTTCCTAGACTAAATTTGTCATTTATGTTAGTCATTTTTAGTAGTATTACTTATTAGCTAGTCGTATATTTTAACTGGTGACTAAAATAGTCATTTATGTTAGTCGCTTTTAGTTGGGTCTCTTAATATTGCTAATTTTTGGTAGTATTTCACATGAAAAAGTTGTGGTGACTAAGTTTTCTGGTCACCTAGTCACTAATTTCACCATTTTCTACTAGTGATAAGAGTATGTAGAGTCTTTGTTAGTTCAAGAGTATCCAGGCGAGGATCATTGATGTGATGGCCTTCAGTGGATGGTAGTCTATAGATCTGTATGAGAAAGAGTCTCCATTTGATAGTAGCATGTATATCTCTATTCTAAGAATTTACTTGACTAATATAATATTTGAGTAGTGCAACAACAGTAGGGTGGTTTTTTTCCTAGTGAAGGGTTTTCCACCAGACATACTCGTGTTCATTGTGTTGATTTCTTTGATGATTTCTTGTCTATTTTGATGCTCTGATATATGGTTTATGTTTCAATTTATACATGGTTTAAAGGAATAATAATTTGGAGAAAAAGTTTAAAAGTACTCTCACCACTGATTCACCACCCTCTCCACCCCCCCCCCCCCCCCCCCCCCCCAAATACTTATCTAGTTTCCAAAACACTGTAATACTTAAAATCACATTTATAGTTAGATCATAACAAACTAAAGAGGTTGTAAAAATTAAAAATGAAGAGGTATTTATATCCAATGTTTTTATATAGTCTTCTACACAATCCAGGGAAAGAGTGCTTAACCAAGAGCCTAACTATGTGTATTATTGACATGCTTATATACTTATTCAGATTGGTGTTAAAAACTAAGCATTGATATTATCAATGTAGAAGTTGGCGCAAGGTACAATCATTGCATTCTTTATTTTACTACTAGTGGGATGCTAAATTGACATAAATCTATTTGGTTTGTACCCCTAGAAATATGATACAAAAATAAAAAGTAAATGTTTCATGAGATGATTTGCAAGCTAGTTTATGTCTTTTAGGCAATGGCCCGTGAATGAAAAAGAACACAAAGTTAAATAAATTTTACAAAATTTTAACAGTTAAAAATGGATAAACATGCAACATCAAACACAACAAATTGATGATGGAGTTCACCCCTCCTGGGCTACGTCTTCGGGTCCTGCTTCCGATGTTGGAATTTTCTATTATATGCTCAAATAGTCAATACACTAACATGCAAGCTTCAATCTGTAAAAATTATACTGCCATTGCGTCCATAATACCTAGAAATCCCTATCTAGGCTCTTCTTGAGCTCAAAAAGGTTTAAAAATGAGCATGATATGCCTTTTTTTTCCAAATTGCCTGTAAATTGCTCTACAAAAAGGTTTAGCTCCACTAAAATAGCAACAAAAATTTTGTAGACCAATTGGTAGGGTGTTGAGGTTGGTATCCCACAAGTCAGGGATTCGATCTACCATCATTGGCAGTGGTTACGTTGGTTTTGGCATATATTTTTTTAGTATATTGCGTTGAAGCCCTTCCTGATATCCACGCTCCTAGTCATATGGCCACATGGAACTGAGGGGCATGGGCCACAGGCCATGTGCTCTCTTGGCCCCACTCCTTCTCATGTGGTTGACATATGGCCAAGCCTTGGGCACGAGAAGGGTACCACGTGCCTCGCCCCCTTGTTCTTCGCTTATGGTTGTGGGTGTTGCTGAAAACCAAGGGCCAGGCCCACCCAAAAACCTACCCATTACTCCAACCACTCCACCATATCTCATTAAATATAACAACGTGCCCATGGTTTAACAATAAATGCTTGTAACCATATTGGTCAAGTGTCTAGGGCACAGATGGGAGGTCATGGGGTCGAACCTCACAAAGCTTGTCAGTCATCGACCACAAATTTTGATGAACCACAGAGGGCCAAATGGCCTTCCCTGATTGTGCCACGTGGCACAATGGAATTGGTCTAGATTCAACTAATCAAAATCACCCAAATGTTCCCTCCTGCACATGCCACATGGCATTCTCTAATTGGGTCCTATACTGCTTAGTCATCCTGTTGACGTTAACACCACATCAATGTACTAATTGCCACATGGAATCCGTACTGGCACAGTCAACCCTACACTTTGAC
Organism: Pinus tabuliformis; assembly: GCA_031772625.1. NCBI lineage: Eukaryota > Viridiplantae > Streptophyta > Pinopsida > Pinales > Pinaceae > Pinus > Pinus tabuliformis. The sequence continues at coordinate 567,211,517 of CM062808.1, read as the reverse complement.
TTTTTTTGTTGTTTGCAAAAAATTCAGAACATGATAACTTCTTCATATGGTGTCGTATTGAAGCGATTCAAGCATCACTGGATTCAGAATGATGAGATCACAATTTGGCGTTAGTTTCGAGAGATTTTGAGAACTTTAATTTTTTACCATATTTTTGATCCCTAGGATCCCACTGGAATATTTTGGACCACAAGAAGTCTATTTTTACTCAACAAGTAAGTGATAGTACAACTCCCTCACTTTCCTGATTGGTACCTTTGAGCCCCACACAATGATACTCCTTATTGCCTCTCCGTGAAGTTCTTATCCTCATGTCAAGAATAGAGTCTTCTTGCAACTTATTTAAATATTTAGGAGCAAAATATTTTATAGATGGAAATTGAACATTCTCTTCTTGAACAACAATCATAGGAGGCTCATACAATCTCAAATTTTCCACATTCACAACATAATACATTTTCATGTAAGGTGGAAAATCTAATCGAAAATCGTTGTTACCAATCTTCTCCAAGATTTTGAAAGGACCATATCTGATTGGCTTGAGATTTTTACCTTCACCTTGTAATATTTCCTTTTTGATTTACAACCAAACTTGATCTCCCACTTGGAAATCATGATCAACCCAATGCTTATCATGTCTTTCTTTGTACTTGGCTTGTCTTTTCTCCAACTGTTCTTGTACTCTTTGATGCACTAATTGGATTTGTTCAATGAAATGCTTGTCTTTGTCCACATCAGTATGTCCATCTACTACAATATATTTACCAAAGACAAAATCCAAAGGAGACTTTCGAAAATAACCCAAACAAGCTTCAAATGGAGATACTTGTGTAGATGAATGCTTGGCATGATTGTAAGCATGCTGGATGTAATGCAAATGCTCATCCCAAAGTTTAGGATGCTTACCACAATATCCTCGAAGGAGATGCACTATTGTTCTATTTACTACTTCTATTTGGTTGTTTGTTTGTGGATGGAATGTTGTTCTCTTCTTCAACTTTGTGTCCATGAGATCCCATAAACTTGACCAAAAATTCTTGATAAATATAGAATCTCGATCAGAAATAATCGAAGTAGGTAACTCAAAATGATCCCACACATTTTGGAAGAGCATAATTTTAGTTTGGTCAGTTGTAACCTGTTTCTTACAAGGAATCAACACACACACATTTTATTGAAACAATCTACTACAACATATAGATAATAATGACCTTTCCTAGACATTGGTATTCCCCTAAAAAATCCATAGAAATACTTTCCCAAGGATGAGAAGGGATAGGAAGTGGAGTGTACAAACCCAAAGTCATATTACTTGGTTTTCTATTAGCGCACATAGAACATACTTTTACATATCTTGATACAATTTAATTCATATGAGGCCAATAACAATACCTCTATAACTGAGAAATATTCTTTCCTACAGTATGGGCTTCCCTTATGACATTAACTCTTTCACCCTGTGGAATACACAACTTTCCAAGATGATACAAAAACTTGTTATGAACATGATAATCCAACTCTTCAACATGATTTCCTTAACTCAAAGTTGCATAAACATCTTTAAAATCTTCATGTTGAGCATATTGTTCAATATAACTTCCATTTTTGATTGAGTTATGCTTAAGAATGACAAATGCATTAACAATAGGCCTTGATAACATATCTGCAACTTTATTGTACATAGATTTATTATACCTAATTACCAAATGAAATTGCTACAGGAATCCCATTCATCTAAAATGTCTAGCTTGTTGTAGCTTCGTTTGTGATTGTAAATATTGCAAAGGCGATGGTCAATATGAATAATTTTTTCTTTACCCATCAAATAATGCTTCCATTTCGTCATGCTTTGTACCAAAGCATACAACTCTTTATCATAAGTTGGATAGTTATCACTGCATTGGAAAAGGTTTCAGAATGATAACATATTGGCTTACCATGATGTATCAAAACTACTCCCATAACTTATTTTCTTGCATCGGTTTGAATTTCAAATCATTTCTTAAGATCTGGAAGTTCCAGAATTGGTGTTGTACTAATTTTTCTCTTTCAAAGTGTCAAAGGCTTTCTGATGCTTGCCTCCCCACTGAAATACTTGCTTCACACTTGTTAAAGCATGTAATGGTGCCCAATGAATGAGAAGTTAGAAATAAATTTTATCGAATATTGGGATGTTCCCAAAAAGATCCTAACTTTTGTTACATTCTGTGTGGTGTTATCTTCCGAAGTCATCGCATTCATATTTTTTGTAATTGACGTTTCGAACCAACCTCCGTGGTTTCTAATCCTGATGATGAACCATAGAGGTTGGTTTGAAACGTCGATTACAACAAATATGAATGTGATGACTCTAGAAGATAACACCACACAAAATATAGATCGCAGAAGCCTCAAATCAATAATTTTGTTACATTGCTAGGTTTAGGCCAATTCACAATAACATAAACTTTGGAGGGATCAATATTCAATTCACCACCTCCTACAATATGGCCCAAGCAAACTAAAGAGGATTTCCCAAATTCACATTTAGACATCTTCAAATGTAAATTTTCCTTTTTCAAGACATCTAGAACTTGTTTTTATATGATTGACATGCTCTTCACGAGTCTTACTAAAAGTCATTATATCATCTAAGTAGACTATGAAAAAATCATCTAGGAATTGTTGTAATACATCATTCATAAGTCTCATGAATGTGGTACGTGCATTACAAAACCCAAATGGCATAAGTAACCATTCAAACAAACCTTGTTTCATCTTGAAAGTAGTTTTCCAAATATCATCTTCAACAATCATTATCTGATGATAACTTCTTCTTAATTCTAACTTAGTAAAATAAACAACATCCTTGAATTGATCTAAAAAATCATCAATACGAGAAATAGGATGATGATTCTTTACCGTGATCTTGTTCAAAGCTCAAAAATCCATGCACATGCGCCATGTACCATCTTTCTTCATAACAAAAACAATATGAGAATCATAAGGATATGTACTAGGTCTGATGACCCCTTTATCAAGTAGCTCCTGAATTTGTTTCTTAATCTCTACATTCTCCAAAACTGGCATTCTATACATGCCAATATTCAAAAGTAGTGCATCCTACTGCAATTGAATCTCATGTAGGATTCCTCTTTTTTTAGTAACCCTTCAGGTTCCTGAAATGTCTTATCCTAAGTGTTAACAACTTCAACCATTTCATGCTTGAGTTGAGAATCACATCCTGAGAAATATTTAGATTGAACAATATCTTTTTAGTCATCAACAACACAAAATTCTTAATGGAATTCACAAGCCTTTTCATTTGACCTACACTAACAAGAGATAAGTTCATCTTCTTGTGATGTGCTCTAACAATATACTCAACTCCATATTTGAAAATATGATATTTATTCTCATGAATATAGAATATGGATTTTTTTTCATATAAATATGGACTCCTTAAGACAATCCTACAAATATCAAGTGGTACAACATCAAGCTCTACCTCATCTACAGAATTAGCAGTGATGGAAAATTTTAGTTTATATTTCTTGTCACTTGCAATTTGGCATCATCACATAGCCAACCTAAGGTTCAAGGTTTTGTATGAGGTGTAGTCTCTAAATTAAGTTTCTTGAAAATTTCTTTAGAGAGAATATCGACTTGAGATCCACTATCATAATAATATATCAACCTTTGTATGCTTTGAAATGACTTTGATATGAAAAAACTCACTTATTTATTTATCATTTTGAGTTTTAACATGCTTTCTAGAAGAACTAGTACTTGCATTAGAAGATATACCTTTCATTCTGATGGTTGTGATCTTGGTTTCATAACCTAAATTAGATCCTAGATCTTATTGAGTTGTAGCAACAATATTTTGTTTCCCCTTATTATTGAACTTATTTGGTCTCAATTCTGGATGTAATTTCCAGCAATGATCTTCATTATGGTCATCTTTTAAAAAAAATTACAAGTAAGTTTCTCTCCCTCTTTATTAACGGTAGCATTCTTATTACTTTTTCCTTTAAATTTACCCTTTCCTTTGTCTCCAGATTTAAAGGGTTTCTTGCTGGACTCTTGAGGAACATTCTTGCCTCTTGATTCTAAATGAGTTTCTTGAACACATCATCTAGATTGGTGGGATTAAACATAAGTATATTATGTCTCAAATAACTATGTAATCCACCTATATACTTAAGGAGAGTATCTTGTGAGGTCAAATCAACACCCAAGATTAATGCTCTTTTTCTAAATTCTTGTGTGTAATTTTGGACACTCTGACCTTTAGCTTGTCTAAAAATTTTCCAATCCATAATTTCTTTTTTCATGTAATCTAATGCATAAAATTGATTTCTTAATGCAACTATAAAATAATTCAAAGAAGACATAATTTTACCACTTTTCTTCAAATCTTCTTGAGTTATGGCCTCCCACCAGATGAGGGCTACACCTCCCAAGTGAAAAGAAGCAAGCTGGATCTTTGTAAAATCATCATCAATATTTTGAATCCTACAATAGAGTTCAATTTGATGAACTCATTTATCCAAATTTTCAGAATTTACTTCTCTATTGTACATTGGCAATTCAAACTTGACATCAAGATTAATCAAAGGAGACTTAGCATGTCCTCTTGGAGATGTATGAGGAGTAGGTCTAGAGGATTGAGGTGAAGATGGAGGTGAAGCAGGAGGAGGAGGAGGTGAAGGCTTGATCCCATTACAACCATCACCTTTTGCTTGATTAGAACTTTCTTCTTGCAACTGTGATGTTCTCTCATTGTACAACACTTTCACTATCTCAGTCATATCAAAGAAAGCTTTTCTAAAATCTCTCTCATCCTCAGAAATCAACTCTTGTCCTTTTCCTTATACATGTGCCATGACTTGTGGAGTTTGTGGTCTACTTGAGCCAATTTCAGGGTTAGGTTCTTCAAATGCTCCTTCTTCTCTTCTCAATTTAGACCTTGTAAGCATTCAAAAACCTTGCTATTCCAAACCTTCAAAAAAACCATGCTTTGATACCAATCTGATCCAAAAATAAAAAGTGAAGGTTTCATGAAATTATTTGCAAGCTAGTATATTTCTTTTAGGAAATGGATCGTGATTGAAAAAGCACACAAACTTAAGTAAAATTTGCACAATTGTAATAGTTAAAAATGAAAAACATGTAACATCAAACACTACAAATTGATAACGAAGTTCACCTGTCCTGGGCTATGTCTCCGAGTCTAGCTTCCAATGGTGGATTTTTTTATTATATGCTAAAATGATCAATACAACAACATAAAAGTTTCAATTTGAAAAATAACATTGTCATTGCATCAAGAATTCCTCAAAACCCTTGTCTAGGCTCTTCTTGAGCTCAAAATGGTTTAAAAATGAGTGAGATAGGCCTCTTTTTCCAAACTGTCTATCGGGAAACTTATATATATATATATATATCGCCACAATATTTAATTATCAACCAGGGATTCGTAATCAGTAGAGATGATGCACTATATGTGCTGGTAACAGATGAGTACCTATGTCTGTTGAGTATAACCTAGATATGGAGTACTTTAAAAACTAATACTTCATTCCAAAAAATTTAACTCGACTTTATCACACAATTTAAAAGGAAAAACTCATAAACAAAACTTGACAAAACTGTAAACTAAATGTTTTGATCAGGTAACAAGTTTATCCATTTATAGGCTCATGAAATGGAAAGATGGATTTGACTATGTTTCATGTATTAGTTGATCTTAATCACTATACTAGAATCAATTCATTTCATTCAAACATTAAACAAGGAAACTAGAACTAGTTCCAAAGAAAACTCTATATTCTAGTAAAGGAAATGTATGAGAAGGGTCTTCACTATCGACACATGTAGGTGAATGGTGAGATATCTAATCTCGGCCTTCCTGTTCTTCAAGATAGAAATCAATAATTAAATATGTAGCTTAAGAAAATATAATTTGGATTCACAAAATCTAAGGAATTTTCACTCAGAAATTACTTTCATAAAACAAGACTGGAATTTCATCAAACTCTAAAACACTTCTAAACTATATAATAACTAGCATAAGAACTTGCCTTGATGGCTTCGGTGGGCCCTTGCCGAGCTAGCAAGGAAATCTTGAAGACTTACAAAACCAAGAAATTGATTAACACATTAACTTATCAATTGCTACTCATTACAAAATTTAATGGTTCAATCACATCTCAACATAACAATGCTATGAAAATCTGAGTCTAACTCTATATCTCTCCTTCACTAGTTTTTTTAATTCCCTCCAACTCGCCAGCCAGCTATCATCTATAGACATTATCTTATAGAACACTGGCCGTTACAACCAAGGTTACATAAGATACTATCAAATCATTATAGTTTAGCTTAATTTGCATATTTGGCTTCATCCTCATGACACAAAGTGTATGAAGAAGAATCATATCTCGATTTGCTATGTAAGGAGGATGCATTTGACAAAAAATGCCTTGGTTCCATAAAAAACCATTCACTCAATTACCAATCCTAGAGGATAGGGTATGTACTGGAATAATATAGGTGTCAGAACATAGATACCATAATCATAGAGTCACTGGAACGTGGGTACCGAAATCACATGGTCACTGGAACATGGGTACTAGAATCACACAGTCACTGGAACGCGGGTAACAGAATCACACAGGTGTTGTTGTTGGTGCCAGAAGAGTAGACGAGTATGGTGAAAACATGTACATGGTGGACAAATCACAGGCAGTTGATCAACGAATATACGAGTACAGGACAAGAACCTGAATACCAGATTTCTAGCAATAGTACTGGATGCATAGGAGTACAAGTATTGGATCACTGCATGGATACCAGATGAGTAGGAGCATAAGTACCGGATGAGTAGGAGCATAGTTTAGACATCTATGTGAGCCAATCAAATTAATCAAAGAGTATAAGAAATCAAATAATTCTATTTCTACTACAAGAAAACATAAAAATTGTGTTTTGACATATAAATTACCTCATATAGACATAAGAAGGCCAAAAGGTATGTTCCAGAGGTAAATGAGAAAATAATAACTAGGTTCAAGGTGAAATTAGTCAACATCAAAGGACGATAAGGGGTATTTGAAAGCATAAAAAAGGAGGCCCAACATTCCCCCATGCTCAAGTTGTTGCATGTCCTCATGCAAAAAGTGTTGAACCCTTCCTCAAAATTTCAAAAATGGGGCCTTCTTGTCTGAGTATCAGCTGCTTGGATCTAAGACCTGAGGCATCTTCTTTAAGTTCCCTTTTAATGACTCTGGTATAGTGTACGAGGTGAAGAACCTTCTTCAGCTTAGTGGAGGCCTCATTGTACTCCTCTTGCAACCTCTGGTTGTTCTCCCTTAACTGTTCATTCTCTTTCTTGAGGTATTCATCCAACACCTTGTACTCTTTCATCTCTTCCCTTAGTTTCTCATTTTTCTTCTGGAGTTTCTCAATTTTGGTCATCATCTGTTGTCTAGTTAAAGAACTAGCAGGTTCAACTATTTCCTGTTTGGAAAGTCTCCTTTTATCTTCAACCTCTCTTCTCAATTCTTTCAAAGTCTTTGTAACTAATTCCTCTGTTTCATTAAGTGTTTCTTCTTGTACATGTTCTTTTTCAGGGGAGGTAGAGACATCTATTGGATTTTCTGGAAGAGAAGGAGTATGAGTAGTCATTACCGATTTTGCCATGCTTCTAGAATTTCAACATGGAGGTGTTGATGAATCACTATCCTGAAACAATATTCTCTTCTTCCCTTTTGTTTGTGACATGGACCTTGTGACTTCTTCTTTCTATGCATGTCTCTCCTTCTTCTCAGAAGTTTGTGTCTTGTCACTCCTTTCACTAGTTCTAGGCTTCTTTACCTTCTTAATAATTAGTGCAGGAGTATCTTCCTGAGGTAACTCAATGGATACTTCTAAAGTAGTGCCTGTAATCTCTCCTTTTTCATTTTCAGCTAGCTTCTTCTTCTTCTTCTTCTCACTTGTTGAAACTTTTCTTGGAGTGGGTGAATTGAGAGGGGGTCTCTTACCCTTTAATGGATGCTTTACTGTTGATGCAATAGTTTCTTTCTCCTGTACTGTCTTACCCTTGTCCGACTTATTAACATACCTTGATGGAGTAGGGCTATCAAAACCTTCTTTAAATTTGGACTTCTGCTTCTTCTTTCTACTCTCCTGTTTTCTATCGAGGTCCTTAGTGCTATCTCCTAGCATGCTTTCCTCCATGTGCTTGGAACCTTCTCCTTGAGAAAAATGTTGTGAGAGGAATGTCTTCCAATTTCTACCCTACTTATTTATCTCATGAACAACTAACAATTTTATCAACCCATGATGGAAGATACTAGTTTCAATATTTTTATAGGTCGATTTAACTCCTCTTGCCATCTTGTTTAAACTCATCCAGAGGAAATATGGAAAGTTTATCTCATGACCTCCCTCGAAATGTAACAAGAGCCTTAAATGGTAGAGAAAGGTGACTGCATACCTGCCTTCACAAGTCAAGAACCTTTGCAAACTGTTGAGCATCAATCTATATTCCTCTTTGACCCAATTTCTGGGGATGCCTTTAGTCCAATCGGGGTTCAAATGTTCAGGAGTTAAGAATTTTTGACAAAGTTATTTGTTGATGCTTGCACCCTTGAAGTATTTCTCCCCTATGGCCTCTGTTATGGTAGCCTATGTGATTTTCAACTACAGACCTCCTAGTTGGACATTCTCTCCATCGTAATTTTGAGTGAAGGCACGAGAAACACCCTCATGGTACCCTTTGAACTTCTTGAGGAATGGAATCCAACTGGCTTGCTCAAACTTCTCCTTACACAACTAATATTCCTTGGTTTCTCTATAAGATTGAAACTCTGGTTCATGCCGATCTACCCCCATGTCGGCTTTAAGAGTGCACCTCATACTTGAGAAGGGTTTGGTACTAGAGGTGGCTGAGTACCAGAGTTGGTAAAAGAGTACCAGAAGTGGGGATACAGAGTACCAGAAGTGGTCGAGCACAGAGTACTGGAAGCAGGGATACAGGGTATTGGAAGTGGTGTTACAAAGTACTGAATGAATCAGTGAGGGCTCATGAATTGGAGACCGAAGGCTAGTAAAGAAAGAAATAATGCTCATATAGACTTTCCAAAGTTTTCCATCCTCTGAATCTACTGCTTCCTTCACAGTTCTAGGATCATCATCAATAATAAAAAAAGCAAAATTTGAAAAAAAATCAGATGGACTATACCTTTCTGGCTGCCTTCTTTCTCGAATTGATCTTCTCACAACCGGAGTTTGTGGCTCTTCATCTTCTCATTCCTCTTCTGCTATAGAGTTTGATTCTTCCTCCTTTAGCTCAAACTCTATCTTCTTAGGTTCCTTTGGTTGGACTTCATGTTTAATAACATCTTACACCTCTCTCAACACGGAATCTCAGTTGTACACAACCTTCCTTATTACTGGGTTCCAAAGTTTATAACCCTTTAAACCATCCTTATACCCAATAAATATGCACTTTTCAGATTTACTATCCAACATTGTTCTTTTCTCCTTTAGAACATGTACATGTGAATCACATCCAAATACCCTCAGATGTGAAAGAGAGGGTTTCTTACCAGCCCATACCTCTTGTTCTCTTTGACTTCCGATCCAACTTCTTCCATTCTTCATTGGACACTCCCATTGGTTTAGTACCCGGATCTACCGCGATCCACTCATCTTTATCCACCATCTGATCCTCCATCTTGAGTTTCCATAACTCAAAACTTTGACCATTAAATTTCTTGATCTCTATCTTTCCACTGCTTGCCATCTTCTTTCACCACCAGAATCGATCCCACAAATCTCCCACTGAATAGGGTCTACCACAGGCCTGAACAAAACCCCTCAGCAACAAATGCATCCCCTTGAAGCCAAAACAACTCTGATACCAAATGTAGGTTTTAACCCCGTACAAAAATTACCTACATACAAATTCTAAAACACAGAAAATAAACAATGTGAGAGCATAACTCATAAAACAAATATACACAGATATTTTCCCCTGGATCCTAAAATCAAGACTACCAACTTGATTTTTCATTATGTTCCTTTCAATGTTACAATACATACATATACATGTTGAAGCATCTAATACCGTGGACAGAAAACCATCGCGCCCAAAAACCATGTGCGAAAACCATGCACAAAACCATAGGTAGGTCTGCCCACCTAATTAGGGTCCAAAATTTTTTTTCCTTGGGGCACTGCCCTAGACCTCGTAGAGGGGAGCTAACCGCCCTCGTCAAACCCCCTGTGACCCCCTGCTACACAATCGGCACAACGAAGGGCGGCTAGGCATGGAAAGAATATAACACATCCCAACATGGCTAACTAGTGACACTACCATAAAAAGGTCAAATCACTGATGCAGGCTATGAATAAAGCTTAGCAATATAAATTCTTATGCAACTGACTCAATGTGGGTAAAAAATGATGATAACAGGGATCTTGATGGTTATACACAAATTCATGCCCATGATTGTGGTTTTGTGCCTTTTGGCTTAAATAATCTAGACCATATGCAACTCACCATAATATACCCAAAGAAACATACTCTGATACCAATATGATTTGTAAAATATCGTGGATATTCCACTAGATAGTTCATCACAACCAATCTCATAAAGTTATACTTAAAAGTATGAAATTTACACTATGAGGGTTATTTTTCCTTAGAATTTTAGATTTTATTAAGTTACTATTTTATGCATGCAATATATGAAATGTGGAAAATTAAGGGAACAAGAAAAAATACAATCACTCACAACCATAAGACCAAAAGATATACCTTGGGAAACCCTATATTGAAAAAACCTAGTTGTAAGGTGAGATTGCTCTACTTTCGCTTTCTCTAAATGGAAATGGATGTTAATATAAAGATTTAAGACATATGACCTGCATGATGCTACAATTAATAAACCCTCTATGTTTTTTCTTTTCCTACCCAATTTCGGTGACCCTAATCATCTATGAAACAAAATGTACTCCAATCGAATTGAACCCGTTTTCCTCCTGGTTGCTCGATTATAACACAACCCGATAGGCTACTAGTGGTTAGGTTTGATTCCTTCAACTATTAACTAGGGTTACAATATTGAATATTCTAGAGTATTCTTCATCATGATCATGTGGATATCCACTTTTCCATTGATAATGGAGGCTGATGTGGCATCCTCGTGAATTATAGTAGTTGATTTCAATAGGTCAACTTTCAAGAGTCATAATTACAAAAAGTGATAGTTTTCTGTTGGACTTTTTGGTAAAATGAAGATGAATCTTGAAAATTCGAGACACAAGTTTTGTGCAGAAAGGAACAAATTAGTTTTCCAACGAGTAGTTTTCCAAAATTCAATCTGGATTAAAAGAAATGAAAGGTTCTCAGAAGGCAATTTTCTCAAATTTTCTATTGTGGTTATTTTCCAAATTCTCCCAGTTGCAATACCAGATTCGACTTGTTCCAACTGAATCATGATGGAGAGATATTTCATATCTTATATTGCTGATCAATTTGTTGTGGACAATCTACAATTGTAATGGAAATAATTTTGTAATCAATTTAGTTGTAATTTCCCTTTGCTCTCTATGTATTTAAATGAAAACAGAGATCAAAGAGGAAGGGATGGACAATTATTGAATTAAAGGTAGAGCTTAGAGTTGTATTGTATCTATTTCTAATTTTTAATGAAAGGAGCTATTAGTGGAATTTCATAATTGTCTACTTGTAATCTGATTTGAATTATTTTTCAAGGCAAAACTAACTCTTGGGCAGTTGGGCCCACTACCTTGGACGAGGTGTTGCCTTGAACATCTAAAGTAGTTTAGTTGTATGCTTATTTATTTGAATTTCAATTGTTGTTCCTTAAAGTAAATTTCCTTTTTTTTTAAGTAATTTGTTGGCTACTGCATTTTCCAGATTTGTTGTTTCTTACAATTTCTAGATTTCATTTAATTTGTTGCTCTAGATTAGCATTTGAATTCTGTTGGGTGTAATAGGTTAAATTTCCAATTCAGTAAGGTGTGGTTTAATTTAGTATTGATTCAAACCATGTGATTAGCTTTCTTGTCATTCACTTTCTGTTTTTTAAATTTAGTATTGTTTTTTCAAGTCTTACATTTTATTTCTTGTAGAATGAGCTTGGTAGTGTAGAACAGAATCATGTAGAACCAATGATTCGCTGTTGGTAGTTGCTTGTATATATTTTTCAGATTGCATTGAATTAAGAAAACGCTCCTCGGGTTGATAATTCATGTTTAGGTGAGAAAGACTTGGTAGGATAGAGTAATAGTTGCATAATAACATAAGAAAAGCAGTGTCGAAAGTTATTTAGTGCGAAGGTCAGGCGTATTCATTTGTAGTGACCCCATGTTGGTAGTCGCTTGGTCGGAAGGTCGGGTAGTTGGGAGGTTACATTTTTTTTCAAAATATTTCTAGATCTGATGTTCGACTTAACATTGGGTCGATTGTACAATGGGGAGGTTGGGTAGTTGGGTGCTTTCTGTTTTATAACAATTATTCTATCGTGAGGCTGACTACAGCATAGTCATGTAGTTTCATTAGGTCATTTAGTTTGACAGTGGGGCAATCATGATGTTGGGAATTATGGTAGTTTGATAGTCTGGCAATGCTGAGGTCTGGAGCTGGGGTAGTTTGATAGCTGGGCAATGCTGAGGTCAGGAGGTCAGGCTGATTATTTATAAAAATCATAGTCACTCTGTTAGGTCCCTATACTACTAGCATATCCCCTTATTGTTATTAGTGCAACCCCATTATTGTATTGGTGTGCCCATGTAGTCCCCATGTTGTTATTATTGTGCCCCATATTGTGCCCCATAGAAGCCCACTATTGTTATTTTTGTGCCCCTATAATCTTATTGTTATGTAGGCACTGATTATATTGGGACCCCTTAGACTCCTATATATAGAAAGGAGGTATTTTCATTTGTATCATCCAAGAATTATGCATTTGTGTAATGTAAAGGAGGTTTCCCCCTCAAAGAGGCTGATTTTCAAGTTGTTGATCTATCTTTTCTTCTATTTTGTGAGTTGGTTGCATAACATTTGGTATCATAGCTTTGGATTCTAGGGTTTCGCTACTTCAAACATGTTATCATGGAATTATTAAAAAAATTCTACGAATTTTTAGAAGCTAAAATTAAAACCCATTTGAGCCAAAATCTTGATGAACCTTGTGTTCAAATTTCAGATATTGTATCCCTATATTTTCGGAGATATTATCTGAGGAATTTATGGCTTTTGCAGGATCCCGAATTCCATCTCAAACATGTGACCTTGGGAAAATCGTCATAACTTTCTCTCCGAGCATCAGATTCAAATTTCGTAAAAAGTGACAGAAAGAGGAGAAATTGTAGTTTTTTGGGTATCTTATTTAGGGCCAAAGTTTTAAGAAATGACACGTGGCACTTCGTAAAAGTTCACTCTACTGAACCATTCTATAATCAGGTCATCATGGAAGATTGGGAATAACTCTTTCTTGAAGAATCCAATATTGATCATATCTATGGGGTTGCAAAGAGGACTCAAAGGGATACCACTGGACGAAATTTCAGAACTTGGATATCATAAATTATATATTTAAAATCATTTCAAGATTGAGATCCTAAAAGAAAGAAAAAAATATGAGGAAGTTTAATGGCAAGGATCTGGTAACTTGAATACTACAGATGGAGCAATATTTTGATCTACATGATGTGCAACTGTTACAAAAGGTACGTATTGCATCTTTATATTTATAAACAAATCAGTTTGTATAGTATAGAGGGATTTTTTCTCATAAACCACTTGTTACCTAGTCAATTTTCACAGAGGAAATGATAGCACATTATGAGGATACAAAGAGAAACACCTTTTATAGCCAATTGATAAATATCAAACAAAAGGGTTCGAAGCACATTGAGGACTTCCAAAAATTGAATATAAGGGTAAATGATATTCCATAGGAGCATAGGATTGATGTCTTCATAGGGACTTGAAATGATCACATCCAACATAAAGTTCTCCTTTGGGAACCTGATTCATTGGAGAATGCATTCAGGGTGGCCAAAAAAGTGGAAAGAAAAATTATGGAACAAGGAAGTATACCACTCAAAACTATAAAGATGAAATTTTTTCTACTCCTAGCCTTCCACAACCTACAAGGTTGACACCACAACAGTTGGAAGAAAAAAGAGAAAAAGGGCTTTGTTACAGTTGTGATATCAAATACACTAAAGGTCATAAGTATGTTGAGAAGAAATTATTTTACATAGATTGTGAATACAAGGAAGAAAATGATCAAGAAATGTCAAAAGAAAAGGATATACACCAAGAACCAACCCCATAGAAAGAAGAAATGAATCCAAACATATCTTGTAATGCATTGGCATTTTATGGATATCATCCACCATCCGTAACATCATCTTTAAGAGAAAATTCTAAGGTTCAAGTAGTGGAATATCACATCGAGCATCAACAACAATTTCTTCGACTCTTAAAGGATAACCTCACTTTGGCGTAGAATCAAATGAAACAACATGCATATCAACATTGTAGTGAAAGGATTTTTGATGTAGGCGACTGGGTATTTTTACAATTACAACCATACAAAAAAATGTCCCTCAAGCAAGGTAAGAAGGATAAGAAATTATAACCAAAGTACTATGGTCCTTACAAAGTGTTACAAAATATTTCTACTATGGAATACAAATTAGAGCTTCCTACATCTTCCCCAATCCACCCAGTTCTCCATGTTTCATGCTTAAAGAAGGTTATAGGTGACAAGCTCCAAATTCAAATAATATTTTTGGAACTTGACGAGGAAGGAAAAATCATATTGGAACTTGAAGAAATCACAAAATAAAGAACCTTCCAGATATGAAATTGATCAATTTCAGAGTATCTCATTAAGTGGAAGAACTTAACCGCTAAAGATTCTGCATCGGAGGATGAAAATTTTATACAGAAGCATCTAGAACTACTCAAGCATTGAGGTCAACACTTTTTTGAAGGAGAGGGGCATGTTAGGTCCCTATACTACTATTGTAGCCCCTTATTGTTATTAGTGCAACCCCCTTATTGTATTGTTGTGCCCATGTAGTCCCCATATTGTTATTATTGTGCCCCATAGAAGCCCACTATTGTTATTGTTGTGCCCTTACATTATTATTGTTATGTCGACTCTAATTATATTGTGACCCATTAGACTCCTATATACATAAAGGAGTTCATGTCATTTGTATCATCCAAGAATTCTTCATTTGTGTAA
The DNA here is from genome assembly GCA_031772625.1 of Pinus tabuliformis. Taxonomy (NCBI): domain Eukaryota; kingdom Viridiplantae; phylum Streptophyta; class Pinopsida; order Pinales; family Pinaceae; genus Pinus; species Pinus tabuliformis. Next base: position 567,196,233 of record CM062808.1, on the reverse strand, counting down.
TGTAAAAGACGTTTCCCCCTCGAAGAGGCTGATTTTGAAGTCGTTGATCTATCTTTTATTCTATTTTGTGAGTTGGTTGCATAACACCATCGGTGTTCCAAGTTGGATGGTCAGAAGGTCTAGCCATTTGATAGGCAGGTGGTTTCAATAGGTTGGTAGTTTAATGGTCAAGAATTGCTGAAGTCGGGAGGTCAGGTATTTTGACATGTTGAAGTTAGAGGTCAGGCCGATTATTTAAAAAAAACGTAGTCACTCTATTTTGTTAGTTGGGTGGTCAGAAGGTCCGGTAGTTAGAAGGTTTTATTTCTTTTTTACTAAATGTTTTTGGATCCAACTTCTAACTTAAGATATATATATATATATATATATATATATATATAGAGAGAGAGAGAGAGAGAGAGAGATATATTGTGATGAAGAAAAGAAAAAATTACAGAAAAAACAAATAAAGGAGACTAGAATTTTAGTAACTAACTCTGAAAGCACGAAAAGTACAAGATTACTGTCGGGATTGTCACGGGTTTTTTTTTTTGTGAGCTGATCGTATAGTTGGGAGCTCGAACATTCAGACACTTTTTTTGTTTTATGATTCATTTATACTATCATGGCCTGGTGTAGACGATACTCGGGTGAACTCACTAGGTTGGGTAGTTTCACAGTCCGACAATGCTAAGGTTGGTAGGTCGGCCCGATTATTTATAAAAAAATCGTGGTCAACTCGAGTTCCTAGTCATGTGGTTGGAAGGTCGAATAGTCCAAAGCTTGTATTTTTTTTACAAAATTTTTCTAAATCCAACTTGCGACTTAAGTCTTCAAGAAAGAAAAAATGTTTAAGGCTTTTATTTTTATTGATTTTGTGACACACAAAGGGAGAAAAAACTTGTTGTAAACATGACAACAAGATTACAAATTATTCGGTGAATATTTAGATTATAAGTTTCATATAAAATAATTACATAACAAAGAAATACAGAGGACTGGAATTGCCTCTATCCAATAAGATGTGAAAATAGTTTACTATGTGCACACTGGAAATTATTTTCTTGACTCTTAGCTTAGTTATTGATATCATAAGTCTATATGCTATGTGACACTATAAAGTATTTCTAGAATTTTAGTAACTGATTCTCAAAGCCTATATTCCTTGTGTGTTTGTGTTTACATTTATATCTAGCAGTACATTTATATCTAGTTATCATTGTATTCAAAGCAAAACAATGAAGACAGTTGAATACAAGAACATAGTGTAGCAAGGAAATACAGATGCTTAATCTATTTTCAATTCCTATCATGCAACAACATATTGCAAATCTTCTATGAAAAAATGGAATGCTTCATTACAATTGCATTTAAACAAATTCGGAAAAAAAAATTGTATGTCTTGTTGAGACAACAAATTTGAAGTTATTCGCAAACTTGGAAACACATTGTTAAATATACAACAAATGTCAAGTGGACAAGCAATTCACATTGTTTTGTGTTTGTCTTTGTATTCAACTTCTAGAAGACCAATTTTCATGAACACTGGTTGAGCTAGAGAAATAACATATGTTCTGAAAATATCTATTTTGTTACAACAACAATCTAATATCTCTGAGTTCTCTAGTTGCAATTTATTCAAAGATAAATACTTGAGACAAATGAATACAATAACATAGTAATTGACAAAGAAGTTTTTGAAAAAATGTGTAAGTATTTGGCCAACTCCTTGTGTTAGCTTTGTGTATAATAACTCTTTTGCTGGGAATATTAGCACACTCAGTGTGCAACCAAAGTTCAACATGGAATACACTATCATGTTGTGCTTCATCTTATAGGAATATTGGTTTCCATGGACATAATGACACACATACATAACAATAAACAACAGTGCAACGAAAACTAGTGGAATGTATCTTATTGAGGAAACTTGTACAACAGTTCTCATAAGAATAGTAACTTTAATGTGTTATATATAGTGATAAACATTTTAACAAGAAATATATGAGTCTTATATATTATAAGGATTACGAATTTGAATAGGGATCAAGGCACAATTATGACTACAACAATTGATATGCTTGCATCCAATTTACATAAGGAATTGTTGATAGGTAGCAAAAATCCTCTTGGAACAAGTCAGTATGTGCAAGATCAAAGTTCCCTTTTTTTTGTTTTCGTTTGGTATGGCTGCATAGCACTTCTAAAAAAGTTTCCACTATCCATCTAAAACTAAAATTAAACTACGATCTATAGTTCAATCCAGCCATTGATGGCCACAAATATATCATTTTGCAAGATAATCAAATTTTTGTATGTGGAAATTTTGTGCCACTCCTGTTACATAGCAGAATAGATATTCTAGCTTCAATAACTGAGATGAGTGGCCCATGCAAATGTGCATACCAATTCTCACTTGGACAATTTGACATATTTTCAATTGAGCAAATCTTACTTGAACAAGGCTTGTATATCTATGGAAAAAATATCAATGACTGTGATGACTATTTGTTTGAGTCTATTTGTACACTTGCACCATGTTTCAATATGTCTAATATGAAAAAAACAATTGTACAATTTTTTTATAATTGTTTCATTTGCAATGAGAATACTTCTACCAATTGCTTAAAACAACACCTCAATACTAGAAACGTTGAACAAGAGCAATGTATCAATGATTCACAAGCTTGTACTATAAACTCATTACTGGCATATGCATATCAACATATAGAGGAAAAAGGTTTTGCAATACAATAATTTTGTGAACTAATTGATATTAACATATATATATATTCAATACAAAAACAAAATAATTTTCTTGAGATTCTATTCATCAAACACTTGCTCCAAAGTCCTGTACATTATGCATATACCAATATCAACTACAAATGCACATTTAACCAATGATTTAATCAATCTAAATACCAACAATTAAAGAATTTAAATGAGCATAACACCACACATAATATCATTTCCTAATTGGAATCGAATTCACAAGATTGAACAGATAAGTATTGGTTTAAGATTTAAATAAAAACTTCAAAAATATTTTCGGATTTTCATACTATGCAACCAATTTTTTTAGTATTTTTTGGAATATCTATACATGCATAATTTAAAGTAAATTAATAAAAATTTCTATGTCATAGAGGAGAAAATATTTGCCTACGTTTGAGTAATGTATTGTAATGATCAACTAGGAATAAGTAAATTTAATTTCTGATTATAAAAAGATGTAAATTGCAAAATTTTCATAAGGACTCTTAAACTAAATTATCAAATATTTATTCAGAATCAAACAGCACAAGTCATAGAGTAAAATTAGAGGCATTTGTTAAGTAATTAAAATCATGCACTCCCATAAATTCCACAATTCATTACACATTAGCATTGAAAATGGTATTGAAAAATTCTGGCATTTCAAAATTAATTAAAAACATCCAAATTTGTAGTCTTCACTAATTCTATACCCTTTGCACCAATGCATAAAGGTCTACAAATACTAAAATATAATAAAATAAAATAGGTCGTGGAACATGAAAATCAACATTTTTTTTTCAGATATATATATATATATATATATATATATATATATATATATATATATATATATATATATATATATATATATATATATATATATATATATATATATATATATATATATATATTTTATGTGCAATTGAAATCTGGTAGGAAAGCAAGCATCTTCTCCTCATCTCTAGAGTCTTCATAATTGATAGTACGTATTAGATCAGGGGCATGTACTTCAATATAAGATTCCCATTGTGAATATAACTCGTACAGTGAAGAGAATTAGATGGGAGGAAACTGATTGATGTTGGTCTGGCAATCAACAATGAATCCTTGTGCCTTTTTCTTCTTCTTATGATATTTGACCTCAAACATGGAAATAAGCTCGATTTGATCAAAAAGAATTTGCTGAAAGTTTTGGAAACTTATTGTGTCCAAACTGTAATGCTTTTTATTTCTACCTGGTCCTTGGCAACAAGATATTATGTGGGTTGTTTTAATTCTCCTAGAACTGCTTCCTTTAATGACTTGCTACTTGATAGGTCAAATTCTTCTATAAAGTCTGTTCTTTTTTCCCCAATTGATAAACATTGCTCATATGCCATTTGTATGCATGATCTGATTATTTTTTCTCTTTCTCCCTGCAATTTAGCAAAGAAAGCATCAATCTTTTGTCTCTCTTAGACACTCTTGGAATTTCAGTAGATTGAAATTCGTTCTCCTAATCAAGTATAGACATAAACTTGCTTTTAATTGATTTGTCTTATTCTACCAATGAATCAATTTTTTCACTGAAATCTTTCATTTCTTGATAAAACATTGAGATTTCATCCAATGTTTTATAGAACTTTGATTTATTCTTCCTTAAAATTAGACAAATTTGTAAATCTTGATCTTTGAAAATGTCGAGACTTTTTGTTTTCTGTTGATTTTCATTCACTTTATATTTAAGAGATTCAATTTCCTATTTCAAAGCCGTGACAATAATGGCATAATTGTTTTCTCCTTCTTCCTTTCAGATACAACTTTGATCTTCATGTAATTTTCTCAATTCCTGAATCTCTTGTTCATGTTTTGCATTTGCTTGTTGCAATTGTTTCTTAAAATTCTTCCGCAAGTTTTCTCTTTCTACAGTAAATCCTTGAATTAAAGTAGCAGAATGTCGCTGCAAGTTTTCTTCACCAAACAATTCATTTTCTTCATCTTTTCCTCCAAAATTTTAATTTTCTTTAAACTGCCATCATATGAAGTTGCAAGCTCATTCAAATGATGATGATTGTAATTGACAAAAGATCCTAAAGCTTGGGCAGATTCCTGAGATTTTTCTTTTATGTCTCCCTGAGCCTACCAGCTGAATTCAGATACAGTTTCCAGAGTATTATTTTTTATTTTATTTTTTATTCGAACAAATGATTTTGTTTGAGTATTAAAATAATAATTTGTCAAAGAAGGAATAGTATCAACAATTGGCTCTAATTCAGAAACTAGTTTAAATAAGAATGATTCCCAAGGAATCTTAGTAGAAATCAGTGTTACTGATGCCTGAGGAGATACAGTAGATATAATATCCAATCTGTTATATGATTCCATTTTTTGCTCATTTTCCTTGTTATTGGTTGCCATAGATACCTGTTTTCCTTTCTCCTTAGGTACTTCCATTTCTTTGACTTCTACACTTTATGGTTTCTCTTTCTTTATTTTCTTAGGATAATTAATGACAATAATCTCATGTTTAGTTGTTTCTTCTTTTTCTAGAGTCTTTTCTCTTCTTGTACCTTCTTGTTCCTCTTTTAGATTTTTCATTGACGTGGATTCAAATTCTTTCCCTATGACAACAAAACTTTCTAATTTTTCAATTTCTATTGGTTTTCCCTTTTGAGAAATAATAGAAGATTCTAAAGTAGGATCATTGAAATTAAATTGCAAAAATTCAGTAGAATTTAACTCTTCGAATGAAATGTTGAGGTGTAGAGGTTTTTCCTATAGGAATTTTTGAATAGTTCCTCTCTAAATTCTTGCAATTTTCATTTTGATTCACTATGCAAGAATTTTCCTCTTTGGATAGCTTGCTGAAAATCATCAATGCATATAAAAACCACATCGAAAGGTGGTTCCCGATGAATAAAATTGTTAATATAACTGACTGTTATATAATGATTTTCAATGAAACCTTGAGGATCATAGTCATAAAGGAGCAAAGTAAATAACCAAATTTCCTCAAGATCTTCAACTTCTTTGATTTTGTGCCCTTTGTCTCGGATATTAATGTCACCAAACTTCATTGGAAAATTAGGCTAGAGTTTCTTTTGTAGCTTAAATTTTTGGCTTGCCCATACAAAATAGCTTGATTAGCCACTTCTCTCAAAGCAAGTATTTCCATAATATATCGAGGTAGAAGACGGGGACCAACTTCACTGCCAAAAACTCTGATGTAGGAAAATAATTCTTCAAAAAACCAGTGACCTATTGATTCTATGCCTTCTTTCAGATTATCACTTATTCTGGGAGGTATTGTTCCAAATAGGACTTCATGCAAAGGAATAAAAACATAGTGGAAAATATTATAAAAATGGTATTTAAAATTAGACTCCCATAGAATAGGAGCATAATTTTGAATCAGTAGTTGTTGGTCATATGGGTAATTCCATTTCATGAGGGGAAATGGGACTGAGGAAATAAAAACATCTAACAAATAGGTAGGCATACAAAAAATATAATTGAACTCGGGGGAGATGACACTGACCGTTTCACTGAATCTGTGATATTTTGTGATAATAGGTTAGCCCAGTTTAGGCATTTCCCCTCATTCAAAATGCTATGGATTATTGGGATCCATTTAATTTTACAATGCTCAAGACCTTGTTCCCCATATAATCTGCTTAGCATTTTAATAAGAAATCTAACAGGCTTCTTAAAAATAGCTATTGGATACTCCTTTTCTCCTTTGAGCTTGAAACCTTCTACTTCTTCTCTCAACCATTCTTCAATTACTATATCATAATTCTCTTGACATTTCTTCAAGATGGTACTTTGAAACTTATTAAGGAACTCAAAATTAAGTGCAATTAGCAGGGGACTGGGTTTATATATGGCCGATAACACTTCAAATTTCTAGGAGGCTATCACAATTTCTTGATGTTCAGATATTGTTCGGATTTTAATATCAATACGAGAGATAATCCACAAAATTAGGTCATAGTAGGGAAAAATTTTGGCCCTAGTCGCTACTTTTTTTTTGAATAAGTCTACTCCTATATTGATACAAAATATTTTCACAACGAGGAAATAGCCTCAAGAGGTCTAGCCTTGAAGATGGCTTACACACATTACAAATCTGAAAATTGACCCAAAAAGACTAGCAGAAGACCGACTAGAACTCGGACTATGACCGGTACATTGAAACAGGAACCACATTGTAAAAAATGGAGACTAACTAGAGTGCTGAAACTGCTTGACTGAGTTGATACATTTAACCCGAACTGTAAACATAGACAAAAACAACTGAACATTTCCCCTTGAACAGACACGGAGACTGCAAAAGAGAACGACAACCTGATTATGCATCTTGAGTGGTGGAAGGCACTTCTTCCACAATCCGACAACCGAAGCTGGAGGAGTCATCATCGTCTGAGGGATGACCCTCTTCTTTTGGCGGACCAACTTCACTCAGAACATTCGAACACGCTAGAGCTTGCTTATCCTGGGAAGCAGAACTCCTTGGGACATCGCCCTGCTGTCTCGGATTCTGAGAGGTGCCTGGCAATTCTTCCGCCCTCGGCATCGAAGTTGCATTTGGAATTGCCGAAACCAAGCCAACTGCGCCTTCACTCAGCTGAATCGTAACAGAAGCAATGAAAGAGTGATTGTTGAGAGTGTAGGGGATTTGAAAGCGGGCTGAATGCGCATGAGTATGGTGTGGGTTCGACATTGCAGCTTGGTTCCCCCGGCCACGACCACGACCTCGCCTGGTAGCAGGATGGCTTTCAGTGCCACCTCCTGAAGAGCTAGAGAAGGTATCCGAGGAAGAGGAAGAAGCCTGGCGAATGGGACGACCATGGGCGCCGCCCCTTCGGCAACCCATTCTTTGGCGCAGGATAGGCATGCTGCTCAGAGCAAAAAGAGCAGGACAAGCAGCAAGTCTTTGCAGACCAGGGGAGACTGGAAGGGGGAGAGTTATCCCACTCGCCGGTGATCTGAGAAAGCTGGAGGACAAACGACAGAAGAAAATGTTGAAGGGACTTTGGAGAACTAGGAGATCCAGCAGAGAAACTACTCTGCGTGCTTGAGCGCCATGGATTCCTGGATTATCCCAAGAGCAGAGCACTACAACTGCGAGGAGGCCAGACATTCGCAAAAGAGGAACAGAACAGAATTGGAGGAGCGCCATGGGATTAGAGCGAGGGAGCCTGTGTAGAATGTCGTGCCGCATTAACGCAGCCATGAATGAGCTTGCCAGGAGATTGAAGTCTGGCAGCAAGTGAGGCCAGGTGTCGTTGAAAGTGCTCCATGCGCCTGCCCCTCCCACCGACTTCGTACCTCTACCTGTACCTTTCACCCGCATCTGGGAGCCCTAGTCACTACTTTATGTATCTCTATTTCTCTGATTTCTTCAAACCATTTGTTCTTTGTTTCAGTAGCTCTTGGGATTTTTAACCATTCTCTTTGCTCAAAGAATTCAAATATCTCCTACCAAGTCATCATACCTGTTTTTTACGTCTTATAGGTTGAATATGACAAGAGTAATGCATCGAAGTTCACTTATTGTGATGGTCCAACACCCATGCTTTTAATATTTTCTTTAATCTTCTCTATTTGTTTCTTTGCCGCTACAAATTTTCCCCCTTTTTCCCATTATATAACCTATAAACAGTAACAAAGAATATATAACTTTTTTTTTATTTAAAATTTGAAATGGAATTCAAGAATTTCTAAAAGAAATAACATTATCCTTGCACAATTTTTTTTGAAACTGGTACTCTATTTGCTTAATTTAGTGCTTCTTGCAATAGGACTTAAGAAATGAGCATGCAACCAAAAACCCTAAAATCTCAAATTCGCAATTGGAGATTTTGCATTTTTTGGCATTTTATGAGCTGTAAACATTAACAAAGAATATATAAGTTTTGATTATTCAAAATTTGAAACTAAATTCAACAATTTGTAAAAAAAATAACATTATGCTTACACATAAGTTTTTGAAACTGGTACTGTGTTGCCTCAATTCAGTTCTTCTTCAAACAAGAGTTAAGAGAACAACATGTAGGCAAAAGACCGTAAAATATTAAATTTTCCGCTAGAGAGTTTCTTTTTTTGGAATTTTATGACCTGTAAATGCCAATACAACATACATAAGTTTTGCTAATTTAAAATTTGAAATTGCACTCAGGAATCTCTAAAAAAAATGACATTATGCTTACAGAGAGTTTTTTGAAACTGGTACTCGGTTTACTTAATTCAAATTTTCTTCGAACAATACTTCTAAAAAGAGCATGCAGGAAAAATAGCCTAAAATCTTAAAATCCTAGAAAAATGCGAAAATCACAAATGAATGTGTTCATTAATTCCCTATAAATAGGCCAACTGGTTTTGTTTTCGGGAATCGAGAAAGCATTAAAAAAATTATTATTGATTTAATAAATAATCAATTGAACGTGAATTTTGAAAATCTTTATTAAAAAGTGCATTGCACACAAATCAACAAAAATAGTATTTTATTCGCATGATCAGACGGTTCAGAGTTCAGGTAGTCATCCAGTCAGTGTTTTTCTTATTTTATGATAAATTTGTTATATCTCAATTACGACTATACCATAGTTAGATTTTATCTTTATTGCATTGATCATACAATCGGGAGGTCAGACAGTCAAGCATTTTTTGTTTTGTGATTCACTTATTGTTTCCTGACCCTGACTATACCATAATCGAGTGGTTTCATTAGGCCAGGTGGTTTGAATTTCAGGAAATGTTGGGTTCCGTAGATCACTTGGATTATTTATATAAAATTCTTAGTCATCCCAACTTTCAAGTCACCTGGTCGGAAGTTCGGGTAGTCTAGAGGTCAATGTTTTTTACAAAATGTTTCTCGATCCATTCTGCGATCTAAGTCTTTAAAAAACAAAAAAATTATTTAACATTTTTTTTTTAATATTTTGATGCACAAAAGAAAAAAGGCTTCTTGTAAACCTAATAACAGGAATGCAAATTATTTCCTGGATTTTTAAATTATATCTTTCATATAAAAAAATTACAGAACATGGATCATGGAATGAGTGAGTATTGCTTTTTGATTTTGAATCACAAAGAACATTAGAAGTAACACAAAAGATTTTTATTCCTCTTGTGTTCAATTAATTTATGCTCATGTCTTAACTACAAATGAGAATGAAAAATGATTGACATATGCAATTATACCTTTAGCTATTGTGTGCTATTTACTTAATATTAGCAATAAAGACTCAATTTGTAAATGTATAAATATTTTTTGGATTATTGTTACTTGAAACTAGCAAGCAAGGCTAGATTCGGTAATTTCTAAATAATTGTTTACATGTGTCATAGTTAAAGTTACTAATGTTGACTGTGTTTTATAACCACAAAGAAATTTTTTCACACAACTGAAAGCATATTATAGACTTGTTATACATAGAAATATTCCTCCAACTAAAATACAAGGTTGTTTTTTTTTCCAAAGCAATAAAAGATATTTTTACAACAAAATTCTTTGAATACACTTGTACCATGTGTAGAAATATTGTAGTGAAAGCAATGAATAAGAACCATATCAAAATAGCAGGGACAAATGAGTAACAATTTTTTTGGATTCTGAATCTTTGAACAAATTAGAGTATACCTAAGATCACCACAAATTCCATAGCTATGATATTTTTCACTAGTCTCCTCTCTAGTGGCACATATTTGCAATTATCCTACACAATGCATAACTGCAAAGTCAACAAGAGGAAATCTATGAACAATGACCAGGTACATGAAAGGAAATAGCATTGATAACATTTGTCTTTATTTCAATCAGAATCCTAGAAAAGGAGTAGGAAAATGGAATATTGTTCAATGATTGGAAGATATACGTTGTGTCCTTTGTTAACAAAAATCTATTAATAAGCACTTTGATTAGGGTTGCATAGAGATGCTTTCTATGTCCAAGGATCCTTAGATTGACTTAATGTTAATCAATGTTTTTTTTTATTCATAGCTCACTCACAAAATACCATTTCTATACCTCTAGTTAAATTGGATGAGAAAATACAAAGAGAGATATGAAAAACAAGGCAAACCTGCAAATTTTGTTATGCTAACAACGAGGGCAATAGAAGAGTATCTAGAACACATGGTGGTTCTAGTGTTCAAGAACCATGAAATTTCTTGCAAGGTTGGCAACTGAGACAATATAAGCACACATCAAACATAACCATGTATAGATTGCTTAATATGTGACAAAGAGCATTTTTTCCCTTGTACATGAAAGCATGTTTTCTTTTTTTATTGTTTTATTACAACAAAAATAGTTAGATTTCACTAGATATCAATATCAAGCCGAAGCACATAGGGAGAAATTGTAGAGGCCTAGTACAAAAATTAATATATCATAATTCACCTTGTGAAATAAAGACCTTAGTATCAATGTAAAGCAGACAAGCTCAAAAAGGAAAAGAGTAAGACATGAGTTTACCTAGAAATGAGTTTCACATTATTGTTGTTTTTCTAGTTTCTGGATTCAATGAGCTAGTGTAGCAACTTGTACCATTCTGCAAGCAAAATAACAATATAATACGAAACTCATAAGAAAAGAAACAAAATGAATTATTTACAAAAGTACATGATAAAAAAATTACTAAGATTGAAAATCGCAAAATTATAGGGAAAATTATCCATTGTGAGATTAATTATCATATTAACATTAAAATATTAAAATGTGCAATACATGCAGACTAGTTTCAACTTCATAAATGAGTGCATTATTAACTATACCATGATTATGTAGATGCATAATACTACTATACTGAGTACATCAAATGGAATATGAGTGTACTCAAGGTGTATTTCATAAAAAATCCCAACAATATTAAACAATATGTAATAAGTGCCTAAAAAACACATACCCCTTTATCCATAAATTTATTCTTTTTTTCTCCCTCATTCACTCCACTGTTTGAAGTGTGTGGCACGTGTTTTGTATCATCATTGACCTCATTTCATTGATTCATTGATAATATTGGTACAATAAAAATAGGTGGGTGAAGAGAAATTGTAGACACATTTTTTGTTATACTCTGTAACTATGTTTTAAAATGCTCATCTAACATATTTTTTTTATTGGTGTATTGATGCAAACAACATTTTTTGCCTCCAATTTAGGACTAAATGAAACTTAATTAACATTGAACATAGTTCTAATATGCTTAATGAATAAAGGGATAAAAGCACTTGATTCAACGATTGAACAACTTTCAACATTTCAGAAGTAGGTGCGTCCAAACATACAAGTTTAGTGATCATTTTATCAATCATAATGAGTTCCATATTGTTACAGTGAAAGCACAAACTCCAGAGTGACATGAGAGATCAAAAATAAGAAATCAAGTTAACCAATAGAGATTATTTTACAAATTTCTCAATCTATGGTTTACAATATATCTAGATAATAAATTGCATATGTTAAATAATAAATACATAAAATACCTATGAAAATATTGTCACAAAAAACATTATGGTAGGGAGAGACTAAAATTTGTCATAATGTCCAAGTAAGATTGATTACATAGGTCAATGAAAAATTTATCATAAGAGCTCACGATTCAAAAAAACTAATATATTTATTATTCACAGTGATGATAGTGCGCTACAAAAAAAGGATCATTGATTTCAAATAGTACATATATCGTTCACCATCCATCAAATAATCATTATCGCAGACCAAACATTGGAAACTATTAACATGTGTTATGGTAAACAATAATCTATTAGCTTGAAATGGAAAAAAAAAACAGTTACAAAAATGATGCATGCACGTGACCATGTATCGCTGATGACAAAGAGCCAAAAAAATATTTGATATCATTGTTACATCACTTAGCATTAGAAGAACCATAATTTCATTATACAATAGCTAAATTTGCAATTTTTTGCAAGTTGATATGCATTACAAGGGGAAACAAAGAAAATTATAAAACATAAATACAATGAAAATTTTGTTAATTCATTAGATAATAAATTCGCAATTATATATAACTACAATGCAACACTATATAGCTTACGAAATAAAAATTGATGTGCAAGAAAGCCAATTAATATAAGCACACAACCTATGAAAAACAGTTTGCAAATATAAAAATTAAATTTATGGAAGATTTGATATATGTGAAAAAAAAAAAAAACACAAATGTGTGGATGCCCCTGTAGATTCCCTTTTTATTTTACATAAAACATTTCATTGAAAATATACAGAAATCACGCAATTGAGATACTTGCAGATTTTCTTTGTTTGTTTTTTCTTGTTTCCTTAAGACAAAAAAAATTCACAATTTACAAAAAAAATGAAAATTCAAGTTAATATTATAATAGTGAAAAACAAAACACGTGTATTTATATAATATGGTATAATGATTTTTTTTTAAAGTATACAATGTGTTTGTGCAAGTGATATATTATGGTCCTGGGTTCTGTTAGGAATGGGTAAATGGGGGACCCAAAACTTGATTTCTGGCATCCTCCCCCTAAGGGATTTCTCAAATTCAACATCGACGAGGCCTCCAAAGGTAATCTGGGCAAGGTAGGCCATGGAGGGGTGTTAAGAGACGATAAGGGAGACATTCTCTGCATATTTTATGGCAACTTAGGAAAAACTACCAACAACATGGCTGAGTTAATGGCCATGGAACAAAGTCTTGAGTTCCTGGTTCAAGAAAATCAGCAAAACACAATCATTGAAGCGGACTCTGAAATCATCATCAACTCTGTCAGGAAAATAAGCTAGGGCATAAGACCAAAAAAAGCCTCTTCAAATTGGAGGCTTATTCAAGTCTTCCAAAGGATTCATAATCATCTACAGAGCCTGAGAACAATCAGATTTGCACATGTGAGAAGAAAGGCCAACAAGCTAGCGGATTTGCTAGCTAACCAAGGAGTAGTCTGCACAGATAACAGGGCAGTGATGAATTGGTGTGATTTCCCTAACAACAGGATAAAAACGGACTGTCAAAATCAAGCTATTGAGGACAATACAACGTTCCTTAAGAGAGCAATGGAGACGGGTATGGTCAACCAGCAGGGGTCGGATCAAAGGCATGCTCACAATGAGTTTTTTTTATTCTGGTTCGGTTAAGATTATCAGGGTTTCTCGGAGATTCATAGTTGTTTTGACAAGGATAAATGTGCTTCGAGGGAAGCCAATAGGTATTCACGGTATTCGCTTCAAGGGAAGCGCTTCGGATCTGGAAGGGTTTTCGTGGTATAAGACGGGGAGCAGAGGATTCTTGTTAACTGTGAAACCAGTGTTTCCTTTTCCCGGTCTTTCTTTCCGCAACCGGCGTGGTTTTCCGTTGATCGCGGCTCGCTCCAATGGTAAATGGTTTTTGCTTTTTGGGAGCGATCCCACTCAGGTGATGCCACGTGGCGTTGGGGTCGGGAGGATTACCACTGATGAGCCCCAAAAATGGATAATTATTTGGGCTCATTCAACCTCCTAATTCGACTTAATCCACCATTCTCATTAGCTTATTGCATTTTTTTGATTATATTTATGCTAATAGAGTGAATTGGGTTAGTCATTATGCCAACAAGTCTAATGTGTGCTTTGTGTAGCCTTTTTGGTCGATTTGGAGACAAAATTGAAGGTTTTAATGAGCACTTGGCAGCCAAATTCGTGGGAGAACAAGGGAGAGGATTTGTAGGAAGGTGTCCCCTTCATTTATGGGCCCTTACCTCGAATTCTCCACCATCAGCTCAGAGTTCAAGGGCCACCAAATCAATTAGCACGGGGGCAGCCAAGCAAGTCAAGTAGGACTGTTGTTAACTACAAGTTTTGGGCAGCCGAGTCCCTAAAGTTTAGGAGGATTGTTGGGGTCCTCAATTTGTATAAATAAGAAGGCTTAGGGCCTCATTTTGGTTAGCCAGTAGTTAGTCATTTTGTATTCATTTTGTAGTTCGATTTTTAGGCAGTAGATTAGCTTTTCTTTCAGCACATTTTCAAGTTCTCCTTATGGACAGTTTTTGGAATGTAACATTTCTTTTGATCAATAAAGATGAATCCAGCTTTGCACCAGCTCTAAATCTCTCTTAGGAGGCTGTATCTCTTGGGGTTGGGCCCATCTCAAGTGCCCAGTACCTCCTTTGTTTACTTTCATGTGTCTTTGCTGCATTCTTAGAATAAAATCTGTTATTTAGATTTAAACCTTGTTTTATTATTTAGGTTGTTTTTGATGAGTAAAATAGCTTTTCATGCTCAGATTTAGTTGATAGGTTGTTAACAGAAAAAGCTTCAAGAAAAGGGCCAACAAACATCTGTGGTTTCACCTCTCCCTCAGTGGGATCAGGAGTTGTGACTAGGATGACTTTGTTGCCCACAAAAACACTGATTTTGCTTTGCCATGCAATCACTAGTGTTTGATCTTCATGTGTAGAAGTTGGTTACAAGTTCAGACTTTCGTTTGCTTAGTTGCATGAGTTAAAATACATGGTTTCATTGCAGGTCACACTTCTGTTCATTCTCTTTACTGACAGCTAGCAAATTAGGTCAACGTAACTAGGTCTTTGAATTTACAAGTCTTTGTTGGTTCAGATTGGAAAAACGACTTGCAGAGCACCTGTACCACTTCTTCATCTGCTTATTCTCCATCAGCACCATCCACTCCACCCTCTACTTAGAATCCTTGCCTCACATTTTCCATTTGCTCCCAAAACCCTAATTTTTGTGCAGCATTGCTTCAGTCTTCCTTGAACAAATCCCACCATCCTTGCCACTCCTCAGCTCCATTCCCCAAGTCTTGAACTCCCCTACACCCCTATTTCACCTCCATACTCATTCCTCCACCTTTTTCCCTCCATCCATGCTCCAAAATTCCATTTCTAAACATCCTGTAGAAAAATTACAGAACATCCTGTAGAAATCCTAGAACATCTTGTAGAACCCCTGCAGACTTCCTGTAGAAGCTCACGAATGAGGTTTCTTGATATCCAAACTCTGTGGAACTCTCTGGAAGGGTGCTAGGGACCCCTTAGGCTCTCTCTAAACCTTCCCGACCTCCTCCAAGCATTTCCTCTCGCCAATACACCTTTGCACAGAAAAAAAATAGTTAAAAGCACATGCATGATAATTCTAACAACTTTTCAAAAATACAAAAAGATGTTTTCTTCAGATAGAGGTAGTCTAGACACATGTATTTTACCTTCATAGAAGTAATGGCATCTCTATCAGTAGTTTTCATGCTCTCCTTTGCGTCAGTAGGACTAGCTGGTAGAATTAGGGTTTGCGTTTCTTTTTGGCTCTCAGTTTCTTTCCGCAAGTAGATTAGCTTCCTTTGAGTTAGCTTTCATCCATCAGTTAAAAAGCTTCTTCTAAGAGCTCATAGAGGTTGGCTTATGCCCCTAGCAGACTTGTGCCAGCTGACCAAGTGACAGCTGCGGCAAGAGCTAGTACTTGTGCATACAGCACCATCGCTTCCAAGTTTGTTACGAACTACCGGGTTGATAAAATTAAAGAAGGGAGTTCCAGGAGTTGTAGCATTATTGCTACAATACTGGAGCCCACCACCTTTTTGGCACCGTTGCCGGGGAAGCGTCAGAGTATTGGTGATTGCCGCTTTTCTTTTATTTTCCACTACAATCTTCTGCTAAGTAGTTTATTTCATTTCCATTATGCAATTTCATATATGCAAAAGTAGATTAGCATTTCCCGCTTTCATAGATTAGCATTTCAATTCCGCAATTTCATTTCTGCAAGCGTAGATCAGCATTTCAATTCCGCAAGCGTAGACTAGCATTTCATTCCTGCAATTTCATTTGAGCAAAATAGATTAGTCCTTTCGTGCTTTCATTTCAATTCCGCATTTTCGTTTCAGCAAGATAGTTAGTTGTAGTTCAATCTATTTTAGTTTTGCAGGTACAAGAAGAAAAATACAAAAATCAATCAAAAAGATTTCTTTTCATGCCTTGTAGGAGTAGAGATAGTTCAGAAAAATGATTGCACAACACCCCCACTGCTTCACACAGCCAACCTTCTCTCTTCTTCGATGGCTATGATTAAAGAACCCTTAGGTGGACCGCAAGACATATTTGAAGAACCTCAAGGGAAGAAGAAGAAGAAAACATTCCTCTGGAGAAAATGGCTACAAATAGAAATGTTGGGAGCAGTACCTTGTCCAAAAACGAATTTGCAAATCAGATCGAAGATTTCAAGAGTGATATGAGGCAGTTTCTTGCCATGCAACTGGATACCTTGCAGATACAAAGGAAGCAAGAGGAAGCCAGAGGGCTTTGGCCATCTTCTGTCCCAGGTGCACTAGAAAGCATCCTAGGAATGAATGTCCATTGCACTCCATAGAAGTGTGTTTTGTTTGTGAAAGAGACCATCCTACGAATCAGTGCCCTTCCTTGCCCGGAATCAAAGCTGCCTATAAGAGGGCTAAAGGAACCACTGAACCACTCTATTATATGAACCAAAGGAGGCCACATGGACCTAGATCTTACCAGCAGGAACTACAAGGGACATCCGAGACCTATTATGACCCCTATCAAGCCACTTTCATGCCTTCTTGGGGTCCCCCTGCTCATCCTTCCTGGTTCACACCTCCTCCTTGTTCCTTCACAGATCCATATTATGCCCAACCAGCTGCTCATTCGTTTCACTCTTATGCTCAGCCACAACCTCAGTGGAATGCACCTCAGCAGGGGTGGAGGCCCCAATACAACACTCCTCCCGCTTCTTTTCCTCCACCACCTGCTCATCCGCAACCATCGCCTCCTGCTCCACCAAGGCAACCCCAAATGCCTGCCCAACCACAACCCCATCCACATCCATCTCAAATATACACCCCCACTCAGCTACCCATACCACCATTTCCAAAACCATACAATGGAGTAGCTCAACCCAATTGCAAAGCTGAGGCACAACATGTCCAAATGACTCCTCTTGAGCTCAATGATCTTCACCATAGCTCAGGAAGAGTGTTGCAAAGCAGAGATTATATTGACAACATTGAAGGACCAAAGGAAAAAGAAGATTCAAAAGAGGAGATCAAAGCACCATGGGCTGCACTTGATGAAGAGAAAACATCAGAAGCAGAAATCAAGAAAGCTCCCTCATGGTTACGATCAAATCTTCCATGTATTCAAGAGAAAGATCAACAAAAATAGGAAGATGAGAAAGTCATGGTAGAAGGTGACATGAAACATGATCCAGATCAGCAAAAGGACCAAAGATATTAGAGCTATATTGAGATATGGTTTCAGACGGTCTCTTCCTCAGCTATGTTTGATCCCTTCAAAGTCAAATCATTTTGTCTCTGAAATCTGGATAGCCGTCAAAGCATGCATTTCGAGCCTTCACATCATTTTGTCACTAATCTCGATGTGCACATGGCTCCATTGGAAGTATTCTTACACTTGAAAATGATTTTGTTTTTCAAGTAGGGTAGGGTAGGAAAAAAAAAAATGAAAAAATGAAAATAAGACGAAAATAAAAATCTAAGGTGAAAACCTCCTCGGAGGCGCCTTAGATTCGCCCATTGATTGAAAACCTCCATGAGGCGGTCAATGGGTTGGAAAGAAGAGAAAATAAAAAGGGAATAAGATCCCTGGGTGAAAACCTCCCTTGGAGGTGCCCAGGGCAAGCAATTAGGGTGAAAACCCCCATGAGGCGCCCTAGTTTTTTTTCAAAAAAAAAGAGAAAAAGAAAAGAAAAATAAAGCTAATTTCCATTGAATAATTGCAGGTTGCAAGAAGGACATTGCAGGTCAGGACGATCACTCAAAACAAAGACAAAGGAAGTTCTGTGCCTTCTACAAGAAGTTCTGTGTCTTCTACAGGAAGTTCTGTGTCTTCTACAGGAAGCCTACAAACGAGCCAAAATTGATCTCTGAAGAGGACCTGAAGGCCGAGAACCTATCCATGAGGCCTGCAAGCATCCATGTTTCCATCCCTCACCCTTCTCCATCATTTTTTCCATATCATTGTGCTTCTTTCCTCAAAACTGTGTGTTCTACAGGAAGTTCCTGTAGAAATTACAGGATTTCTACAGGAAGCTAGAAATGGATTTGAAAAAGGTCTTTTGGCAAACATGAGAGCTTCCTCAAGGGGTCAGAAGTCCTCCTGCAATCTTCAAACTCCTCCTCCATCATCTCCATGCCTGCATCACAGCCCAAGCTCAGCTTTTCTTTCCATGCAAAAACTTGCAGAATGCTTTGAAGAAAAAATACATAGAACAGAATTTGTTTTTGCCCTAACTTGAAAACCATGCATCCATTTGAAAAACCGTTTTACAGGGAATTGTATAGGGATGATGGCAACATGCCCGAGCAGTTTCAGCCCATTCCGATGCACGGTTTCCAAGAAATCTGCCTCCATCACCGTCAGCCATTTTTGCATTTTCTCCATATCCGTGCATCCATTTCAAAACCTGTTTCATGGGGAGATGCATATGGGTGATAGTAACCTACCCAAGCAGTTTCAGCTGATTCTGATGCATGGTTTCTGAGAAATTGATCTCTGAAATCTTCAGCCATTTTCCATTTTTCTCGAAATCTGTGCATCCATTGATCTCAATTTTGCTATGGGAGGTGCATCATGATGATAAGAACATGCTCAGCAAGTTTTAGATTGATCCGATCTATCGTTCGGGAGCAATGGCGAAAACAAGTTTTGGTCCTGTGAAAATTCAGCAGCAGCAGCTTGAGGGTGCAGATCTGAACGTGGAAACGAACTCCTGTAGCTTAGATCCGGCTAGAGGATACCTGCACAAGCAAAATAACCACACATCAGACAGAAAAGAGCTTATAGCACAAAGGATCCATCATGCAACCACCGAAACAGATGCATGCAGCAGCAAAAAGCACCTCACAGCAACCATTTGACTTCAGGTACGTGACTAAAACTCATTCCTCTGATTGCATGAATGTAATTCGGAAACAGCATGAGCAATGAGATGGTTGGGATTAAAAAAATCGGTGGCCAGCTAACTGGCCACCCTCATCCAGTTCAACAGCACTCGGTGGGTGAATAAGACACATGCGCTCAACCATCTCAGGAGGAAATTGGGAAACAAGTAATGGTGACTGTTTGACCTTCAACGTGATTGATGGAGTGATCACAGGTAGGAAATATGATGATTTGTGGCAGCACTTCCGTCTGCATGGCCAACACATGTTTTTTCCACCTCACCACAAATCACGCAGCAACTAAAGAAGGCTCGGCTGAAACTCACGAACTGTTGTTCATCTGCACTTTCCACATCCTCAACTGAAGTGTGCACAATCGGTTAACCTATCGTCCTCCACTGAGTTTTTCTACCTGTCTTCGAGATTCTGCTGCGTATCAGGCTCGCTCAGAGGTGCAGGGGCACTCTACAGGCATTTCTACAGGAAGACGTCCTACAGGAAAGTATAGCAAAGCCTTCCAGAGCAGAAAAGCCCGAGTTTTTCTTCATCAAATTTGGAGCCTGAAGAGAGATATGTAGCACAAGGGAAGAAGATTTTGCAGCCTCATCATTTATTAGATGGACTAACAGAGGTATTGGGAGAGAATGATGAACTTCAAACGCTCAAAGATGGGCTATTTGGAGATGTGTTAAGGTCCACACAGGAGGCCATCATTCTTCCACCATGGATTGTTCTTGCAGTACGGCCAAGGCCTGGTGTGTGGGATTATGTCCGTGTCAATGTTGATGAACTTGCTGTTGAACAACTTTCTGTGGCTGAATATTTGGAATTCAAGGAGCACCTTGTGGATGAAAGTGTCAAGGATAAATATGCATTGGAGCTAGACCTTGAGCCCTTCAATGAATCTTTTCCTCGCCCAACACGGCCATCTTCCATTGGTAGTGGAGTTCAATTTCTCAATCGGCATTTGTCCTCAAGATTATTCCATGATAGAGAAAGCATGCAACCCTTGCTGGGTTTCCTTCGAGCACACAGCTACAGAGGCCAGAAGCTGATGCTGAATGAGAGAATACAAAGTTTGTCCAAGCTACGCTCAGTCTTGGTAAAGGCAGAGGAACATCTTAAAAAGTTCCCCAAGAATACACCATATACAGAGTTTGAATACAAATTACAAGAAATGGGATTGGAAAAAGGATGGGGAGACAATGCAGAACATGTCTTGGATATGATTCATTTGCTCTTGGAGACTCTGCAGGCCCCTGATCCATCAACTTTAGAAACGTTTCTAGGAAGGATTCCTATGGTCTTTAATGTTGTGATTCTTTCACCTCAGGGTTATTTTGGCCAAGCATTTTTTTAGGAACAGCAAGAAAGAAAAAGAAGGAAGAAACAGAGAGGAAAAAAACAAGTTTAATCCCTGGAAATTGTTGCAGGTTGCAGGAACACAATGCGGAAAGGGGGCCTCCCAACACAAGAAGAAGGGTCCCTACCAAGTTCCCAGGCATCCTCACATCCATCCCCTCCATGAACACTCATTTTTTTCAGGGTTCGGACACAATCTAGTCATGGTTCAACCTTCTACAGGAAGCTATAGGACTTTCTACAGGAAGTTCTGTATTTCTACCAGAAACATCCTGTAGAGCCTTTGGGCAAGCCAGAATCGATTATGGAGAGGGATTTGAAGCTTGAAGTCTATTGAGGAGGCATGCAACCACTCTTTTCTTCCATCCTCCACTGGTTTCATCTCCTTTCACCACCATTGCCACCATATGATTGAATATACTTGCACAATCATACCAAAGTTGAGAATTCTCTAGGAAAAGGAGCAGGCAGTGGGAAGAAGCAGAGAGAAAAGCATGGTTTCGTGACTGAAAAGAGGACATCACTTCAAAATCTTGGCATGATAGGGAGGCCACCAGGGCCATCAAAGAAAAGGA
Organism: Pinus tabuliformis; assembly: GCA_031772625.1. Taxonomy (NCBI): domain Eukaryota; kingdom Viridiplantae; phylum Streptophyta; class Pinopsida; order Pinales; family Pinaceae; genus Pinus; species Pinus tabuliformis. Next base: position 567,174,677 of record CM062808.1, on the reverse strand, counting down.
GATAGATTGGTTGCTCAGAGGATGAGCAACACTTTCAGTAGGGGGGTGATGATGAGCCCCAAAAATGGATAATTATTTGGGCTCATTCAACCTCCTAATTCGACTTAATCCACCATTCTCATTAGTTTATTGCATGTTTTTGATTATATTTATGCTAATAGAGTGAATTGGGTTAGTCATTATGCCAACAAGTCTAATGTGTGCTTTGTGTAGCCTTTTTGGTCAATTTGGAGACAAAATTGAACGTTTTAATGAACACTTGGCAGCCAAATTCGTGGGAGAACAAGGGAGAGGATTTGTAGGAAGGTGTCCCCTTCATTTATGGGCCCTTACCTCGAATTCTCCACCATCAGCTCGGAGTTCAAGGGCCACCAAATCAATTAGCACAAGGGCAGCCAAGCAAGTCAAGTAGGACTGTTGTTAACTACAAGTTTTGGGCAGCCGAGTCCCTAAAGTTTAGGAGGATTGTTGGGGTCCTCAATTTGTATAAATAAGAAGGCTTATGGCCTAATTTTGGTTAGCCAGTAGTTATTCATTTTGTATTCATTTTGTAGTCATTTTGTAGTTCGATTTTTAGGTAGTAGATTAGCTTTGCTTTCAACACATTTTCAAGTTCTCCTTGTGGACAGTTTTTGGAATGTAACATTTCTTTTGATCAATAAAGATGAATCTAGCTTTGCACCAGCTCTAAATCTCTCTTAGGAGGCTGTAGCTCTTGGGGTTGGGCCCATCTCAAGTGCCCAGTACCTCCTTTGTTTACTTTCATGTGTCTTTGCTGCATTCTTAGAATAAAATCCGTTATTTAGATTTAAACCTTGTTTTATTATTTAGGTTGTTTTTGATGAGTAAAATAGCTTTTCATGCTCAGATTTAGTTGATAGGTTGTTAACAGAAAAAGCTTCAAGAAAAGGGCCAACAAACATCTGTGGTTTCACCTCTCCCTTAGTGGGATCAGGAGCTGTGACTAGGATGACTTTGCTGCCCACAAAAACACTGATTTTGCTTTGCCATGCAATCACTAGTGTTTGATCTTCATGTGTAGAAGTTGGTTACAAGTTCAGACTTTCGTTTGCTTAGTTGCATGAGTTAAAATACATGGTTTCATTGCAGGTCACACTTCTGTTCATTCTCTTTACTGACAGCTAGCAAATTAGGTCAACGTAACTAGGTCTTTGAATTTACAAGTCTTTGTTGGTTCAGATTGGAAAAACGACTTGCAGAGCACCTGTACCACTTCTTCATCTGCTTATTCTCCATCAGCACCATCCACTCCACCCTCTACTTAGAATCCTTGCCTCACGTTTTCCATTTGCTCCCAAAACCCTAATTTTTGTGCAACATTGCTTCAGTCTTCCTTGAACAAATCCCACCATCCTTGCCACTCCTCAGCTCCATTCCCCAAGTCTTGAACTCCCCTACACCCCTATTTCACCTCCATACTCATTCCTCCACCTTTTTCCCTCCATCCATGCTCCAAAATTCCATTTCTAAAACATCCTGTAGAAATCCCAGAACATCCTGTAGAACCCCTGCAGACTTCCTGTAGAAGCTCACGAATGAGGTTTCTTGATAGCCAAACTCTGTGGAACTCTCTGGAAGGGTGCTAGGGACCCCTTAGGCCCTCTCTAAACCTTCCCGACCTCCTCCAAGCATTTCCTCTCGCCAATCCACCTCTGCACAGTAAAAAAAAATAGTTAAAAACACATGCATGATAATTCTAACAACTTATTCAAAAATACAAAAAGATGTTTTCTTCAGATATAGGTAGTCTAGACACATGTATTTTACCTTCATAGAAGTAATGGCATCTCTGTCAATAGTTTGCATGCTCTCCTTTGCGTCAGTAGGACTAGCTGGTAGAATTAGGGTTTTCTAGGGTTTGCGTTTCTTTTTGGCTTTCAGTTTCTTTCCGCAAGTAGATTAGCTTCCTTTGAGTTAGCTTTCATCCATCAGTTAAAAAGCTTCTTCTAAGAGCTCATAGAGGTTGGCTTAAGCCCCTAGCGGACTTGTGCCAGCTGACCAAGTGACAATTGCGGCAAGAGCTAGTACTTGTGCATACAACACCGTTGCTTCCAAGTTTGTTACGAACTATCGGGTTGATAAAATTAAAGAAGGGAGTTCCAGGAGTTGTAGCATTATTGCTACAATACTGGAGCCCACCAACCACCATGATCGCACGCTATCTTCCGCGTAAGTTGGTTGTGCGATATCCTGCTCCACCGTCAGATCTTTTTACGGTGTTTCAACGATGCGGATTGACCGGCTGTCGGTGGGCTGTTTCCTCCTGCGGCTTGGGCCTTTTACCGCTTGATGGTTGGGTTATGTCCCACGGTTGATTTTTTTTATGTTCATACCTTTCTTCCAGTGACGGTGTTCTTTGGGAGTTTCGAGGTTCTCCTCTCAGGCTTCAGAACCCACTTCTTCATTGTCGGAAGAGCTTCTGGCAGTTTCTGATGCTCTTTTAGGGATTATTCTTGGTCCCTCTCCTTCTTCTTCCTCCCTTCTTTGGAGGTTCCTTTTTTGTTTTAGATAGGGAAAATGTAAGGTCGTTTGATGTTTTCCTTGTTTCTCAGAGTCTGAGAATGTTGTACTATTCACTGTACTTTATTTGTAATTAACGAATAGAAGGACCGACTCTTGCATTAGCAAAAAAAAGATATATTATGGTCCTATTAACAAAATAATGCATTCGGTTGGCATAAATTTTTGAAAGAAGAAGTTGCTCTAGCAACTATGCACATTGGTTTACATATATGTGTCACAAAAAAAGAGTAAAAAATAATTGAATAGCATAGTCCGAGTAGCTAGTACCAATGAAATTGCAATTTACTTAGATTATATTTAAATATCCAATTTCCTTTTTTCCCCCTAAGTTGAAATGCATTTTAAGAAGAGCAAAAAAAAAATAGAAAAGATAAACGAGATACAAAATCTCTTAATTCGTTGCAAAATAAATTTGCAATTGTATATAGTTGCATCACAACACTATAGAGCTCAAAAAACAGGAAAGAAAAAGCTAATTATTAAATGAACACTAGATGAAAAAATAGTTATGCAAATAGGAAAATAAGGATGATTTGATCTATGGCAAAAGAAAACGAAAACACATGTATCTCAATTCTCTTGTACTAACTTCTTTTAACACAAAGCATTCAAGTGTGCATATACAGAAATGAACACATTGATACACATGCAACTCTTTTGTTTCTTTCTTTTTTCCCTAACAGAACAAAATTCTAGAATTTACAACAAATGAGAATCCAAGCTAATAATTTAACAGTAGAGAGAAAAACATTGCACATATATAATATGGCATAGTAACTATTCTGAAGTTACATTATGTTATTATGGAACTAAGATCTAATGTTCTTATTAACAAATAATGAAACCATAGTCTCATAGAAAATTTGATATAACTGAAATATCATATTGCATAGTGTGCATTTTTATCTTTGTTTTCATATGGAGCAAGAAAAATTACAGGAAAAAGAGAAATAAGACCTAGTTATCAAAAAAAAAGAAGGAAAAGAAAGTATTATTGATTGAGATATTGCAGCACATATCCAGAAAGAACTCGACTAAATGTTTTTTGTGTTTTGTAATTTTGCAACCTGCAATAAAAGAAAAAGTATATATTAGTATTTATGCAAGTATTTGTGAATTATGAATGGATGCAATACAAAAAATAAAAAATGGAAAGAGCAAGAATAACTTAACTGTCAAAATGTATGAACTTGATGTACGAAAAAAGATTTTTGTTTGTTGGTCACAACTCTTTTATCTCAACAATAATGTTGTTAACTATTAAAGTAAAAAGACCTTGAATACAAAGTTTTCTTAAATTGAAAATTGTAGATGATATGCTTTGCATGTATTCCTAAAATCTTCTCTTAGAAATAACTGGGAAATGTTCTTTTAGTTGTGGCATCTAGAATATACAATCAATTTTGCAATTCTCTATTCCAACGTGCATTCAACACTTGCTCGTAATTAAATGTTATGCCATCCTTACAAATTGTGCATTTATCAGTGGTTGAATCAATGAGTTGTTTGAGTTTATTGCAAATTCGTTGAAAAGGAGGAGAGAAAACATTTTTGGGTTTTAGCACTCCTTGGATATGTGTTTCTTTTTTTCCCCAAAGAAAAATTGAATTGTTAGGTCCAATATGTATTATCAAAATACAAGATTTTGTACATCAAACTAAAACTACTATTACTTGAACAAAAAATATGTTAGTAAATATACTTGTGTTCTTGACATTACAAAAGACAATAAATGCACTCTTGCAAATTCATCATGCAATGGATTAAGAAAAGTTGTTTATCTAGAGTGTGACTATTGGCTCCCTTTCACATCATTTCTCACAATTTTTTTGAACAAATAGAGTGGAGTCATCTTTGATGCCAATTCATACTATATTTTGAAAAAATGCTCTCTATGAATATCATTCAATAGTAGCTACAGTAAATCAAGCAACATATTTTTGGTTAAGTAGTCTAGTCAAAAAATAATGAGATATTCACTACCTTGATAACAATGCAAAACAAAGACACAATAAAACAGTTTCAAAGAAACTATTAGCCTTTTGTTCAAAATCCAAGTATAGTTATTCTAGCAATAGACTTACAATTGCATTGTCCTCTTCTGCTTCACCATCTTTTATATTTAGTTCTAGTTGCTTGTTATTTTGGTGGCAGCCTATTACTATTTCTCCTATTGAACCAACTGCGTATGTATCACCTAAAACAACAAGACTATGTACCTAAAACAACAAGACCATGTATTGTTTTATCTAGAGCCAGTCTGCGTTTTTTACAAACCTGTACAATTGATTCATCCATGGTTTTTTCCTATAACACTATGCAACATTTTGCATCTCCTTTTTCATAAATACCCTTGTTTCTTATCGCAAAATTTGTAATTCGAACATTATTTCCAATAGTAAACATGTTTTTGAAATGCTCAATTAGATTGTTGCTCATGTTCACAGTGATAATCAGTTGGTCGTGGCTATCAACCAAATCAGCGTGGAGCAGGCACACCTTTACAGGAGAGTTAGTACTTTTAGTTTGTGCTGGCCCATAAATAACCGATATATCGCCTTCAATTTTTTTTCATATGCTCCTGAGCATATTTCAATGATTGATGAGGATGTTTCTTCCATTGCTTTTGCTCTATTTAAATGCAAAGTTAAAATAATATGCTTCAAAAAACATTAACATTGATTTAATGCAAACATGTAATTTGACCATACAAACATTCTGTTATGAAACCATCTCACAAAAAGATAGAAAAGAGAGATCAACGTCTTAGAATTCAGCCTCTTCGAGGGGAAAACCTCCTTTACATTACACAAATGAGAAATTCTTCGATGATTCAAATGACAAAACCTCCTTTCTATATATAGGAGGCTAAGGAGTCACAATATAACCCAGTCGACCTAACAGTAATAATATAAAGCCACAAAAATAACAATAGAGGGATTCTATGGGGCACAGTAATAACAATATGGGGACAATAGGGGCACAACAATATTAATAAGGGATACAACTACAATAGTAATGGGGTAATCACTAGTATTATAGGGACCCAACATGCCCCTCTCCTTCAAAAAAGTGTTGTCCTCAACGCTTCGATAGTTCTAGATGCTTCTGTATAAAATTCTCATCTTCCCATGTGGAATCTTCAGCGGATAAGTTCTTCCACTTGATAAGATACTCCGAAATTGATCGATTTCGTAACTGTCGAGTTCTTGTTTCTGTGACTGCTTCTGGTTCCAATATAATTTTTCCTTCCTCATCAAGTTCTGGCAATATTGTTTGAACTGGGAGCTTGTCACCTATAACCTTATTTAAACATGAAACATGGAAAATTGGGTGCAATCAAGAAGCTGCAGGAAGCTCCAATTTGTATGCCATAGTACCGATCTTTTGCAACACCTTGTACGGACCATAATACTTTGGTGATAATTTATTATCCTTCTTAGCTTGCTTGAGGGACATTTGCTTATATGGTTGTAGCCGTAGGAATACCAAATCACCTACATCAAAACTTCTTTTGTTGCGATGTTGATATGCCTGTTGTTTCATTCTATTCTATGCCAACACGAGGTTATCCTTTAAGAGTTGGAGGACCTGTTGTTGATGTTCGATGTGATGTTCCATTGCTTGAACCTTAGAATTTTCTCTTAGATATGATGTGATGTATGGTGGCTGATAACCATAAAGTGCCATAAATGGGGTCATTTTTGTTGCTGTATGGAAGGAAGTGTTATACCACCATTCAGCCAGAGGCAACCATTTGACCCATTGTGTCTGTTTACCAGATACAAAGCAACGAAGATATCCTTCCAAACATTTGTTTACTATCTCAGTTTTCCCATTAGATTGAGGATGATAAGATGAGCTATGAGCTAACTGAGTACCAAGACAAGAAAATAATTCTGTCCAAAAATTTCCAGTGAAAATGGGATCTCTGTCACTTACCATAATCTTTGGGTTTCCATGTAGCTTTTGAATTGTTTCCATAAATGCGGTAGAAACTGTACTGGCTTTAAATGGATGTGATAATGCACAAAAGTGTGCATACTTGGTAAGTCTGTCAACTACCACCATGATGACACTCTTTCCCTCAGCCTTGGGTAAACCTGTGATAAAATCCATTGAAACCTCCTCCCAACATTAGCTTGGAATGGATAAAGGTTGTAATAGACCTGGTGTCTTAATTGTTTCAACTTTATTTTGTTGTCAAACCAAACATTCCGCCACAAACTTTTGAATATCTGATTTAAGGCCCTCCCAAAAAAATTCCTTCTTAACCCTGTGGTAAGTTTTTAAAAATCTTGAGTGCCCTCCTAAAGGAGAAGTGTGCAATTCCATAAGAATCTTTTTTTTTAGCTGGGAATTCTTACAGAGGTATAAGCGATATTTGTACCATAATGAATCATTTTTCCAGCTAAATGTATCAGACGTACTGGAGTCTTGTTGTAACTTTCGAATAAGTGCCCACACTTCTTCGTCATTCTTCCATTCCTCCCTTGCTTCGTTTATCCAATCTGGTTGGATAATAGAAATGGCACACAACAATGCTTCCACATCCTCATCCTTTCTTGAGAGTGCATCTGCCACCACATTTTGCTTCCCTTTTTTGTAGATGATTTCAAAGTCATAACCCAACATCTTTGTGACCCACTTTTGTTGTTCTTCAGAGGATAATCTTTGTTCTAGAAAGTATTGAAGGCTATCATGATCCGTTTTTACCTTGAAGTGTTTTCCCATTAGGTAGGGTCGCCATTTCTTGAGTGCATGGAGTATTGCCAACATCTCCTTCTCATAAATAGCTTTATGTAAAAACTTTCCCTTGATTGGACGACTTTCGAAAGCAATGGATCTTTCATCTTGCATTAAAACAGCACCAATTCCATTTCCTGAAGCATCACATTCCACAATAAAGGTTTTTGTGAAGTTTGGTGTAGCTAAGACCGGTGCTTGGCACATTGCCTCTTTAAGATGCTCGAAGGCCTTTGTTGCTTCTAGAGTCCATGAAAATGCATCTTTCTTCAATAATGTTGTTAGAGGCGCTGCTATTCTCCCATAATTCTTAACAAACTTGCGATAATACCCTGTCAACCCGAGAAATCCTTGCAGATGCTTTATGGATGTGGGGATTTTCCATTCCTTAATGGCTTTAATTTTGCTAGGGTCTACCTTAACTCCTTCACGAGATACAATATGACCAAGATATTCCACCTCTTATACTCCAAAGAAACATTTGGATCTTTTTGCATATAATTGTTTCTCCTCCAATAGTTGTAACACCCTGTCAACATGTTCAACATGATCCTTCCAAGACTTGCTGTAGATTAGTATATCATCAAAAAATACTAACACAAATTTTCTAAGAAATGGTTTGAAAATGGAATTCATCAAACCTTGAAATGTTGAAGGTGCATTGGTAAGGCCAAAAGGCATGACCAAAAATTCATAATGACCCTCATGATTTCTAAATGTTGTTTTCGGAATGTCTTCAGTCTTCATTCTGATTTGATGATATCCTGAACGAAGATCCAACTTGGTGAAGTAAATTGATCCATGCAATTCATCCAGTAATTCATCAATGACAGGAATGGGAAACTTATCTTTAATAGTGAGCTTGTTGAGCTCCCTATAATCTGGACACATGCACCATGATCCATCCTTCTTGTGCACCAATACTACTGGAGTAGAGAAAGAACTTTGACTCGGTTGAATTATACCAGCCTCTAGCATTTCTGCAACCATATGTTCAATTTCACTCTTTTGGGCATAGGGATATCTGTACGGCCTGATGTTTGGAGGAACACTTCCTGGAATCAGATGAATAGCATGATCATGATCACGAATAGGTGGGAGACCTTTGGGAGTCTCAAATACCTTGGAATGATTGTCCAAGACTTTTTGGAGATCTGGAGAAATAGATGATTCCAATGTGGAAACATCTAGCGAACATAATTGTGCAATTACACCTCTTTGTTCCTTTTTTAGAAGCTTTGTCATACCATTAGAGCTGATTATCTTTCCCAGTTTCCCTGCAATACCCCTTAATTCAACTTCTTTCCTTCCACAGAAAATTTCATGAAAAGTTCTTGAAAATTAAAAGCTATTGTACCCAAGGATTGTAGCCATTGGACTCCTAGTACAACATCAACACCTCCCATTGGAATGGAAAGCATTGGGCTAGTCAATACATATTCTCCCATGGATAGCTTGATATTATGGCACTTTCCAGAGCAATTTATTGTTCCTCCATTTGCAACCATCACTTGACACTCTGGTGCTGGATATAAGAAGCAATTCAATTCTTTTGCTACCTTACAATGAATAAAATTGTGGGTACTTCCTGAATCAATCAACACTATTACCTTTTTCTTCTTGATTTGTCCTTCTATCTTGATGGTTTGAGGAGTGGTAATTCCCGCCAATGCATTACAAGATATGGTCGGATTCATTTCTTCTTTATCTAGGCTTTGTTCCTAGAGTATATCCTCTTCTTTTGACCTTTCTTGCTCATTTTCTTCTTCCTCTTCACAATCTATGTAGAATAATTTCTTCTCAGCACACTTATGACCTTTAGTGTATTTGCTATCACAACGGTAACAAAGCCCTTTTGCTCTTTCTTCTTCCAATTTTTGTGGTGTCAACCTTATAGGTTGTAAAAGACTAGGGGCAACAACACTTCCATCTTTATAGTTGTGAGTGGTATGCTTCCTGGTTGCCATAATTTTTCTTTCCATTTTTCTTGCTAACCTGAATGCCTTCTCTAATGAATCAGGTTCCCAAAGGAAAACATCATGTTGGATATTATCCTTTAAAGTCCCTATGAACACATCAATCCTATGCTCCTCTGGAATATTTTTTACCCTTATGTTCAATTTTTGGAACTCCTCAATGTGCTCCATTATTGAACCCTTTTGTTTGAGACTTATCAATTGGCTAAAAAAAGTGTTGCTTTTTGTATCCTCATAATGTGCTGTCAATTCTTTCGTAAAAATTTCCCAAGTGATAATTTGTTTATGAGAGCAAAGGCATTGATACCATACAAACTGATTTGGTTCCAAATACAAAGTTGCAATACGTACCTTTTGTGTGTTTTGCACATTATTGAGATCAAAAAATTGCTCCATCTGTAATATCCATGTTGTGGGATCCTTGCCATCAAACTTCCTCATATCGATTTTTGGAATATGGTGGGTCTTCAATCCAACATTAGAGTCTATGGAATTATGATTAACATTTCTTTTGTTCTCATCATGATTTTCCTTTACTACCCTTTCACCATTAGTGACCATTTCTTGTAGCAACTTATTCATATTTATCTTCAATTCTTCCATCTTATCATCCATGCCATCAATTTTAGCGTCCATGCCATTCATCTTAGCTTCCATGCCATCCATCTTAGCTTCTACACCTTTCTTTAAACAATCCATCTTATCTTCTACACCTTTCTTTAAGCCATCCATCTTAGCTTCTACCTTTTTCCTTAAACCGTCCATCTTAGATTTTGTTGCTTTTTCTGCAAGTGACACTTGTTGCATTTGGTCTCGTAATTTTGATATATCATGTTGCATTTCTTCCTCTTCTTCATGAGTCATGCTAGAGCTTTCAGATTGCTTACTAGGTGTTTGCATTTTCTTTCCTTGGGGCATCAATTACCGATTCAAACTAATTTTTCAAACCAAGCTTATGCAAAAATTTAAAAAAAACTAAACACCTTTTTTCACTTTGTAGAAGCTCGATATTGAATCTGATGTATCTCTGCAATTTTGGATCATCCAATTTTGAAATTTTGACCTGTAGTAGCCCTCTGTGTCCTCTTTCCAATGCCACTAGTCTAATCCAAATTGGATTCTCCAAGGAAGAGTTATGCACAATCTCCCAAGATGACCTGATTATAGACTAGTTCAGTAGAGCGAACTTGTATGACATGCCATGAGTCACTGTTTCGACCTTTGGATCTGAAAAAGATATACAAGAAACCAAATTCCATCCTCTTTCTGTACCTTCTTATGAAATTTTAATCCGATGCTCAGAGAGAAAGTTATGATGATTTTGCCCAGGTCACCTGTTTGGAATGTAATTCAGGAGTCTGCAAAAGTCCAACTTCTTCAGATCATATCTCCGCAAATATAGCGTGAAAAGCTCTGAAATTTGGATCCAAGGTTCAGCGCGATTTCTTCTCAAATGGGTTTTTTTTTTAGCTTCTGAAACATCGTAGAAAAAAGTTATAGCGAAAGTGCCACGATGACCTGTTTGGAGAAGCGAAACCCTAGAATCCAAAGCTCTGATACCAAATGTTATGAAACCAGTTCATAAAAAGATAGAAAAGAGAGATCAACGTCTTAGAATTCAGCCTCTTCGAGGGGGCAACCTCCTTTACATTACACAAATGAGCAATTCTTCGATGATTCAAATGACAAAACCTCCTTTTTATATATTGGAGTCTAAGGAGTCACAATATAACCTAGCCGACCTAACAATAATAATATAAAGCCACAAAAATAACAATAGAGGGATTCTATGGGGCACAGTAATAACAATATGGGGACAATAGGGGCACAACAATATTAATAAGGGATACAACTACAATAGTAATGGGGTAATCACTAGTATTATAGGGACCCAACACATTCAGTGTAGCACAAACCTATACTTTTTGGATTCTCATTTTCCCCCATTTGTTCTTCCAATAATTCTTTGCTAGAGCTAGATGTTTCCATGATATTGTTCCAAATGATTGGATCAATCGTTGCCAAAAACTAAAAATGCAAGTCATCAAGTGAGAGACAATTGTATAAAGAACATTTAAAACAATGTATACTCTACAATGATAAATTATATATACATGAATTCTGTTTTTATGGTACTATTAGCCATTATTGGTGGCTATGTAGTAAACATGCATAAGTTACAATAAAGAAAATATTTTATAGATTAGATTGACAAATATACTTATAGTTCATTTCTAAAAATGTGTTATTAAGAATTACCATGGGTATATATATATATATATCTATATATATATATATATATATATATATATATATATATATATATATATATATTATCAAAAGAAGTTGCACAAGAAATAATGAAATATGAACTACAAGCTAAAGAAAATAATACTATTCAGTATATGGAGCAAAATGCAACAAAGTGAGAACGAAAATGCGTAAATTGCATGCCAAGCATGGCATAAAAATTTATAGTTATACAATACAAACAAAACAAATTTATGTTCATGGTTCAAAGACTTTCGAAATTTCATATTTGCATGTTTTTTTTGTTTTTTTTATTTTTTTTTTCAATATTTGAAAATCAAGGCATATGTTAAAGGTGCACATTTGCAAATGTGACAAATATTGTGACAAGTCAACAATAAAATTGTAAAATATGAATATTGAAAAAATGACTCAAGGCGACAACAAAGATATGGTAAGAAAAATTGTATGATGATCTATCCAATAAGCATCAAAGACATGGAAAGAAACAATACTAGTTGAAAGGTTTGTCCAAAAGTGATCTAGCATTGAGCTATAGTGAGTTTTTGGTTTTTTTTTTATGAAAATTGAAGTTATTATTTTGTGTAAATGAAAGTAGTTTTTTTGTTGATGGCTAGTTTGCAACATGTCCAAATTGAAATCACCAACAAGCACAATTGGGTAGTTGTTGCATGTGTGCTCTAAAATGAATTTGATGAAATTAATTATTTCTTCAATGTTTTCATTTGTTGCAATATATACATTTTCAACTATAATGGTTTTTTTATCAACATGGAATGTTGCAATTGTTGATTCAATTTGGTCTTTTGTACAAGTGAAATAATTCTCAACCACAATATATTTTTCGTAGTATGTGAGAATTCTATGTAAATGGTATAAAATGTATGTAGTCATATTTTTGACAATAATGGATTCAATGGAGATGATTTTGCTTTTGTTTCTTGGAAACAAAGAATGTCAACGCTCATTAGATCATAGTTAAAAATGATATATTTGAAATGCAAGGACAAACTACGAGTGTTCAATGAACATATTGTCAAATCGTTAATTGTTTTATTTTGATATATGCTATATTCAAGCTCATAGGAGGCATTTTGTGTAAGTCTATTTAGCTCAATAGCAACTTTGTCATTGACAGAAAAGTTACTATGTTCTAATTTTTTTAATAAATACAGGGACTTAATATCTTCGACACGAGAAAGTGCAATATAAACAAGTCCATGTTGCGTAACTCCTTTTGGGTCAAAATCCATTTTTTCCATTGTTAACACTTGTGATCGATGTATAGTCTGTGCACATGCCATTGAACATGAAACTGTTCTTTTGTAAAACTAATTTTTTTGTTTGATTCAGTATTCCTACAAACTATGGTAACATGTGTCCATGTTAACATTATTCCATCTTTGTACATATGCTCCATTTTTTCCTATTAAATAGTGTCAACAACTGGATCAACAAATTCGATCCAAATTGCACCATTTTCAAATGCTATTGATGCACTAAAAATTCCTTCAACACCATTCACCAAGCCATCCTGGATATTGTAATTTCTGCCAACTAGTTCAAAAAACATATTTTCTTTAATGCAATAGAAGATGGTAACTGCAGTTTTATTTGTTTATTGTGATTTATACTTGTTGAGTCAATTGTTCTATCATATACATTTAATATAATTTCTTCTTTCTTGATGAGAGACAACATTCTTTCGTTATGTTCATGTACATTCTTGTTTAAATAAAATAGGTATGGAAAAGTTGGATCATTTGGTACCGAACTATAACAATGTTTGTTCAAGAATGAAAGATCATCATCAATTAATAAACATATCCTGATTCTGTTTAAGATGGACACAAATTATTTATTTTCTTGTCGCATTACTTGTTTTAGTTAATAAGTTTTCACATTTTCTTTCCAAAAGTTGTAAGGAGAACTAGTTCCTTTCAGATGTGGTTGTTCAAATATCCAACAATCATGGATAGGTTGTGCTTGACATAGGTCACCATAAAATATTATGTCAAGGTTCCCAAACGGGGAAGTTGGAGTATACATAATTTCGTGGAGTTGCTTGTCAATGCTATAAATAAATCGAGACCCAATTAATGAAGCCTCATCTATCAACAAAAATTTAAGTTGTTTGTATTCTTTGCTCAATACATCAAGTGTGTTAGAAGCCAATGGAACCATGTGACATGGTGAAAGTGGCAAATGAAAAGTTGAATGGACTGTAACACCATGTGCAATATATGCAGCTTTTCCAATAAATACAAGTATTAGACCTTTTTTTTTCAAAGGGTCACTTTGTAAGTATTTTTATAAAGTCATACAAGTGCATGGTAAAGTGCTTGTGCAATGAATGTTTTTCATGTACTTGCACCTCCAATGATAAACAAATAGAAACGCTTACTAGGATTATTCTTTTTCCATAGAAATATTTGTTTGATTATTGATTGTTGTTCTTGATTTAATTGTCTCATAATTTCATGGTATGCCAATGTGTCCAAAACAAAGGGATGCTTAATGAATTCATTGTTTTTTGTATACTTAGTTTGAGTGTTTTTGAATTGCATTTTCTCTTGCAAATCTTGTTGAATGTCATATTTTTCATTAGAACAAGCCCTATTGTCAGTTTCTAATGGAAAGTGAAGCATAAATATCTCATCACTTTGGGATGCAATTGTAGTGGAAGCAGTTTCAATATCACCCCATGGTGCGACTAAACGAGAAAATTGTTTTTCTGTGACATTGATAATGTGTTTATGCGAAAAGTATGCTTCAGCCCATGTTTCTTCATTTTTCTTTAATGTGTATTCAGACTCCCTGCATGGGATGCAAAGAATCATTTTTTCTCTATAATGGTTTTATGGGTCCACGTGTTCATTGTGTGAATGAATCTTATGACACATGGACCTTTTTTCTTTTATGTTGTCTTCGTGATCGAATAATAGGAAACATATTCTACCAAGATTACTTGCTCAAGGGAAACGAGACATGAAACATATCTATCAACAATTGTCATGCAAATAATATCTTTAGAATTATCGGGTTCTTGTTTTGACAAAATTGGTCTTTTAAGAACATATGTTTGTTTTTCAGCTAGAGCATTGTTAATGAAAATTGTTTTTCTAGAAGTAAAGGAAATGATAGAGCAGTGTGGACTGATTTTCGACTTAACATTTGTTACATATTTAGCAATGTGTTTCCAATCTTATGAATAGTTTCAATTTTTCTATCTCCACAAGGTATGCAATTTTCTCGAATTTGTTTGAATGCACTTGTCATAGAGCGATCCATTTTTTTCATATAAGAGCTATAATATGCTACTACAGCACAGGCATCTAAATTAAATTGAGCATCTATGTTTGCTTGCCACAACGAAGGGATTTTTTTTGCAAATTCATTTATCCACACATTGCAAGGATTTCATTTGAGGAGTACAATTGGTCGAGTATTACAAAATCGTAAGAGCATGATGTATTCTTGTTTTGTAATTCCAAGATTAGCTAAAATCATAGAAACCGTTATGTTCTTTGAATAGGATTTTTCCTGTAGAAGAAATGAAAGTTTCTTTTGCATTGTTTGCATATCATTGTTTTCATTTCACAAAGGATGCAAGATACAAGTTTCATGAATTGGTGGGATAGGGAAACCAAATATACAACTAGAATTTTTATGTTTTTTGCAAAAACAATTTGGTGATGAGTTTGAAATCGAATCATTTGATTCGACAAAATTGTTGAATGACAAGTCAAATATTGACCAATGAAACCTATGACATTGACATCAAGGTATTTTTGATATATTGGCACATTTTGAATCCAAAGCAATCCATGGTCATGCTCTGTTCCTCTACTTTGGAATTTTGTAATAAAAAACTAATCTTGCGCTTAACCAAATAATTCATTGTTTTTTGTTATCAAGGAACGTAGTGATGAGATTCTACGCCTATAATATCGACTACATATGACTGGTTGACATTTGATCAATGTGTCAATGCATCCATCATCGAAATTCTTTACCTCATTTGTTTTTTTTTTTTTTCTCGGTAAAAGACTAAATCTATTAAGTAAAATATAGTACAGACAGGAAAAGCAAAAGACCGTCAGACCGGAAATGATGGATTCATCAACCTCGGTCCCGGAGGAAAGATACAGTCACAGAGCTACAGGAAAAGCAAAAGACCGACAGACCGGTAATGATGGATTCATCAACCTCGGTCTCGGAGGGAAGATACAATCTCTGCTACATCAGAAGATTCGAGAGCAAAAACTAACTATCAGGCTATTACCCCAGCGGGACGTTAACTACACCACAATGTTTTTTCCCTTTCTTTTTGTTAACTCTTGTCCAGCCATCATGGGTAGGATGGGCTAGAACAACTTGAAGACTGGAGTTCTCTATCTTCGGGGACTCCTTCTCTGATTCAGAGGATGAAGTCTCATGGGGGCGTTTCTGGGAGCTTGCTGAGACATGGGTGTGCCCCATACTGTCCGTGGGCGGTTCCATCGGCTGAGGCGTCTGATCTGGTTCTGACTCTCTTTCCTCCTTTTCCATACTTGGGGGGCTGGAGCTTCCAGCTGGCGGCGGTGGACAGGGAGCCCAACGCTTGGGCTTAGAATGTGCGAAGAGGCCCTTTTTCGTTCTTGCTGTCAGCGATGGGCAGGAGTTATGCAGGTGCCCTGTTAGGTGACAGTGGAGGCATCTGAAGGCAGTGTTTTCGTACTCTAGAAACTGGGTCCAGACAAAGTCCTTGATCTTGAGATTGATGTACTCTGGCAATCCCTTGCTTAAATCAAGCTCCACACAAACTCTTGCGTATGTATAGAGACCTTGCCGCTCTCTCTTGTAA
The DNA here is from genome assembly GCA_031772625.1 of Pinus tabuliformis. NCBI lineage: Eukaryota > Viridiplantae > Streptophyta > Pinopsida > Pinales > Pinaceae > Pinus > Pinus tabuliformis. Next base: position 567,158,294 of record CM062808.1, on the reverse strand, counting down.
TCTCCCGTTAGAAAGCTACCCAAGGCATTGCCTATTTGCCTGTATACTTCTGTACGCCACAGGTGAACTGGGAGATTTGGAAGTCTGATCCATACCGGGGCTTTGGTGATGACTGCTGAAGCTGGGTCAAAGTCTGGAAACCATGGAGTTAGGAAAAGGCCAGCTGAACCCATGAACCAAGGGCCTTCGTCTAGGGCGTTGTAGCAGTGCTCGAGGTCATCGAACAGCACTATAAAATATCCCTTTGCACAGAAATAAACCTTGCAACGGTCAGTCCAGTTGTCCTTGATCCAATCATAAAGATCCTGTGAGCGCGGCCAGAGCCCATTGAATCTGCAGATGATGGCCCTTTCAGCAAATTTCTGGGTGTCGTCTTCAAGATCAGGGTAGGAGATCTCAACTGAGGGAACCTCCTCCACTTTGTCAACCAAAAAAGGCTTGGGTGACGTCTGCACTGGTGGATCTGTCTTTTCAGTATGCTTGGCATGGACGGCATCTTTATACGAAAACGCCTTAGCTGAGGAAGGCTCTCCCACAACTCCTCCTCTCAGACGAAGGGTTAAGATAATAGAAGCGTCTTTCACAATGCCATAAAAAGAAATAGGAAAGAGATCCTCAAGATGTTTACCTTCGTAGAGAAGTCGTTGAGCTGCAGAGGGGATCCCCAGTTTGATGTCCAGTGCATGCTTGAGATTCTGCACTAGATCCGTCTGGCAAACCCATTGTAGCATAGTTTTGCCTGTAAGGATCCTGATTTGTATCTGGAATGATGAGGAAGATTCTGTAAGCCTCTTTCCCCAACCGATCTGTGGAGAGGGTAGGCAAATGCCTTGATAGATTTTCGATTCCTGTATTTGTCTCATGAGCAGGGGCAGCGTGCATCTGTTTGGTGCCGTCCCTTCCTTTCTGGAAGCCATGGTTAGAGGAAAAGTTAAGGGATCTGCAAGATCTTTCTTGTCCGCTGCTCCATTAATCGGAAGGGGGCTGCAAAGGCACGCCGTGGAAGCAGGGGGTCGGGGCCAGGCTTTCCCTGAGCTCTCGGCTAAGAGGTTTGCAGGCCCTTTTAGATCTACGGCGCCAATGTTCATGGCGTGGAAATCTTGTGTGCCTGCCTCTGAGTGAAAACCCCTTGATCTTTGCCCAGATCTCTCCAACCCCTTCGCAGCCGGAACAATCCGTGACCCAACGGCGGCATGGGGCATGGAGGCAGCAGTGCTGGGGTTCGAGCCAGTGTTCATGGCGTGGTCATGTTGCGGATCTGCAGCTGAGAGACTGCCTCTTAGTCTTTGCCCAGATCTCTCGAACCCCTTCGCACTCAGAGCGAGCCGAGAGCCGACGGCGGCCGAGGGCATGGAGACGGCGGAGCTAGGGTTCGCCATTCGAATCGTCTCAGTCCACACCGTGGTAATGTTCCTATCCACTTCTTTACCTCATTTGTTATGGAGTCAATACTTTGTATTTTTAATGCATTATTAAATGGTTCCCAAAACACTAGTGAAAGTCACAAAGAAATTTGGTGGACCAAGTTGTTGTATCATTGAAAATATATCTTTTTTTTTAATGTTTAAAATAGTCAGGCAATGTGTGAATGCTTCTTAAACAGTGATATGAAATTGGTGACTTTAATAATTTATGAAGATTGCTTTTATTTTTAACGTCTTTAGCAGCTAGGTTTTGTCCTTTTAGCTCTCCTTTTCGAATGGAAATCTAAGATGAGTTAGAAAACTGGTTTATCAAACTATGAATTTCTTTAAAAAATATGTTTGTAATATGTGTTGAAAAGTCACCATACATGTGCAACAGTTCCCATTGTATAATTTTTTGATAAGAAAACCGTTTGATAACATCGGTAGGGTAACTTGATCCAAAGAACAATGTCAAAAAGTTCAGTTCTTCAGAGAATTTGTCTTGAAAAATGCCTAAGGGATGAAACCCTTCAGAAGGTTCAATCTATATTATTCTTGTATCAAGATCATAGATAAGGTGGGCCTTTGAATAACCATGTATAAGTGTTTCAATTTCTTGCTCTAGATCATTATCTACATTTGGTGAGTCTAGTTCCTTCATTTTTGGACTATCGTTCTAATGATTTTGTCTACTTTGATCAAAATGTTTTTTCCATTCATAGTTGATTACTATTTTTTCGTTCTTGTAGAGAGATGCACAAGTCATGTAATACACACATCACTTTCTTGGGTCGAATATTTTCAGACAAATAGGCATTCTTGTATTCCAAATTTCTTTTTAGCATAATTCCCAATGTCATATTGTCATCAATATCTCTAGGCAATTCCCTCTTAATTCTATCTAGACTGGAAGGAACATTTATGATTGTTCCTGTTAATGTAATTTTTGATCTTTTGTAGCCAATTTGTCTTATTTGTGCAAAATCCATCCTTGGTGACACTAACCTCTCTTCCAAATATGTCAATTATGTAACAAACAACAATTTTTCATTTCATAAAATATAAAGAGGCGATGCAAATGTATGGACTTTTTCATTGAGTATTGCATTGTTACAAGATTTTCATATTTGTTCATTGAGGTTAATGGTTTTGAAGTTTGAAGTATGCACCATATATAAAATAGTAGATAATATGTCTTTGTTAATAGATTCCATGTCCTTTCCAAAGGATAATCTATGAAAAATGCAACATGCATATGTAGGCATGTCTTGGATTGATTGAAAATATGTCTCAATTTCTTTATTTGACTTTACATGTTGCTTTTGTGCTTCTTGTATTATAGCACCTTGTGCGCATATTGCAAATTTCAATTGATGTAAGTGAGTGTACCGCTTACTATAGGCATTGGAAAAAGAAGTAGATACTTCTTTGTTATTTTGTGTCTCCATTGAACAAGGATTATTGTCCTCATTTGATGATGTGGAATCCTTTGATACTACAACAAATTTTCTTTTTTTTTTTAATATTGTGTTGTCAATTGAAAAATGCTTTAATTGAGTAGAACATCTAGTAACCCTAGATTATCTGCTAACAAGATATTTACAAGGTAGACTTGAGGTATGCTTGCAGTTATCTCTTTTTGAGATTCCTTGGGGCATTTGTGGTGAATTGTCAATGTCACTAATATTCTCAACATTCTGAATTTTCATAATTGCATGGAAATGTGCATGTGTTTTAGATATTGGTACATGCATAAGGTACAAGAGTTTGGAGAAAGTTTTTGATGAATATAATCTCAAGGAAATATCTTTTGTGTCTATATTACATATTCCATATATATATGTTAACATCAAGGAGTTCACATATCCATTGTATTGCAAAACATTTTCCCTCTATATGTCCATATGCATATGGCATTGATAAATTTATAATATAAGATTGTCAATCATTGATACATTGCTCTTGTTCAATGTTTTTAACATTCATGTGTTGTTGTAAGCAATTGATGATCTATCATCATTTCAAATGAAACAATTGTAAAAAGTTTGTGCAATTGTTTTTCTGATATTAGACATATCAAACCATGGTGCAAGCGTGCAAATAGACTCAAACAAAGATTCATGAAATTCATTGAAACTTTGACAATAGATCATGAAGTCTTGTTCAAATAAGACTTGCTCAATTGGCAATATGTCAAATTTTCCATGTGAGAATTGGTCTGGGAAAATGCATGGGCCAATCGTTCTATTTGTTGAAGCTATACTATCTACTGTGCTATGTAGCAACAGTGGTTCAAAATGTCCACATGTAGGATTTTGGTTATGTAGAAAAATATTATATTGATAGCCATGAATGTTTGTTTTGAACCATAGATATTCTTGGCCATTTGTAAATAGCCAAACATTGACTGTATCTGACCACCACTTGGAGAACTATTTGATACAAAATGCATCCCCCCATAGGCTAATTGTAGATCGAGCACAAATAGAAGAAGTTGAAGGCAATCCTTTCAAATACATTCCAAGATAATTTACATGATGAAGATCCTAAAGGTATTCAGGAGTTAAATCTATATGCAACAAATGCAAAGCATCATCATGTCCATGAGATAAGCAATGTCGAAAGTGGTTTGCAATTACATATTATATTTCAATTGAACTATAGAGAAAGTGAAGAATAAAAACAAATGAGTCAAATAAATAGTCTCCCAGATAATAGAAGAAATGCTTTAATCTATGTAGATTGAATCCAGACAGCTTGTGATCAATTTCTTGCAATTTTGATCCTTTCAACACAAAACTATTTTTCATTGCCATAAAATATATTGAGACAAATTGACAAATTGTCCAAATGTGACAATGATTTATAGCATTAAGAGCATGGATTTAATTGAATGTTAAATCAACACATATGATACTAGGAAATTTTTAGACCTCATATATTATCTAGTCTACATTGTCTTTGTGACTATCTTCTCTCCCTATTTTTTTGTTTTATAATACTCCAAAAATGAGTACCTAGCACTGTGGCAAAAGAGTAGATGAAATGGGAACCTTGAATATTGCATTTTTTTTTGCAATTGAAACATAATTTAAAACTAAAGACATATGGAATTTAAAATAATAGCAACAAAATCATTATTATCATTTTAAAAAATTTCAGAACACAATATTTAATTTGCAAAATTCTATAAAAAATATTTGACAATTACCTAAAATTCATTTCAAAATGTATAAATAAAATAGAATCCAATTATTAGCTTAAAAAACTAATTAAAAGATAATTTTCTATAATAAACAACTCTAATTTAAGATAACAAGCATAAAACTACTTAAAATAATTATCATATTCATAAGCTTATTGAAATAATAAACATATTCAAATGCTTATTACTATAAAGCTATCAATTGCACCATGTCTAAGTTACTAAGCTATTGTTGCATTATAAAGACATTATGCTATGAAAGAAAATGTAAAGTATTTAGCTTCCTAGCATAATGCAATATTTGTTTTTTAAGACTTGGTGCAAATGGATATAGTTCTAATTGTTTGAGCATACCTATGGCCAACACATGAACATCTTAGTTTTTTGACATATTTACATCATAACAGTTGGACAAAGTCCCATAGCTAGTGTGTGCATATGCAAGAACAAAACCCAAACATAATTGGTAGAAAAAAACAATGCATGGAGTTAATGGAAAAAGTTAAAACTAGAAAAACTAATAATTGATATTTCTATGTAGAAAGAAGCACCAAAGAAAAATTGTAAGCGTATTGATCAATAAAACACACCACACATTGTTGTTTGTTCGAAAAATACCTATGCAACTTTTTTTTTCCATAAAAATTCTATTTTTTTGTTTGTTATATATATGATTTTAGAATTATTTTATCTAAATTGTCTCTTTATGATTTATGACACAATAAAATTAATTACATTAGTTCTATATACTTTGTGTTCATGCATAGCCTATACATAGTTCAAATGTATTTGTGATCACACACTGATCATTAAGAGATTGAGATACTTAGAATGAGACTACATGAGAACCACCAACAATGTATGCAAGGCACAACAATATTAATAGCATTGTATCCATGAATTTGTGCAAGCTACATACAAAGACAAATTAACAATGCATTCAATGCTATCAGAGAAATATATATATGTGTGTGTGTGTGTTTAATCTATTTTTTGGTAATGTGATTTTGTATCATATTCTTTACTAGCCATTGAAAGCATCACCTACTATGTCATAAGAAATAAACAACATTCTAGTGACACATGACTAAAGAAAGCACAAATAAAAAATCATTGCCCAATTGTAATCATAGTACTACACCTACATTAAATTGCAAACCAAGGTGGGGAAGCTAACTTTGTATTATATTTTTTACTATCCATTTAAAGCATTATCTATTATGCCATAAATAACAAATAACATTCTAGCCACACATGTCCACAAAAATTGCAAATAAAAACCATCGCCCAATATTAATCATAGTTCTATAACTACATTAAATTGCATATGTACTTTAGTAAATGTGTCAATTTGAGAAAAACATATTGCACCAAAATTGTCTAGAAATGCAATAATTTAAGCTTCCATAGCCACTCATCTTGGAATACATATTCCAAGTAGACATACACAACAAAAATGACTATGATATTTAGGGGTGCATTTAATATCTGTTGATTTTAGCATTACAATTTGTGAAAATTCTTTCTCACTTGAGACATAGTGAATCAACAAATTTATCATCTAAATCACACAAAAAAAATTGTTGCATGTTGGCCTTTGACAGTCATTCACTGTTCTCTGGATTTGAACAAAGATATTTCATGCAACAACATAAACATTTGCACCAATTAAAACTGCAACTAATCCACCTGCCACATAAATTGCATTCAAACCACTCATTGTTTTTCCTCTTCTCTATTTTATTTGCAGAATGCAATTTCTGATTATTAGTCTCCTCCTCTTTTATAAGTTGTTGCAATGACTTTGACAATTCCACAACTACACATTCCATGACTCAAAATCATTCACAATTGCATAGCATTGTTGTACAACAGATTCCACCCAAAATAATAGCCATATAAGACTTTTGTGATCGATAATGTAGATATCAGTCTTTCAGATTAATCACATCGTTAGGATTTGGTCGACGTTTCGAACCAACTAATGTGGTTCATCCTTAGGACAAGGTGAGAAATTGATCGATCAAAGTGAATAAATAGCAGGGATGCATCATTGCCCAGAGTTAGTCGTTGATTAGTTGAAAAATAGTTGTTAATTAGTTGAATTGTTTAATAATTTAGTTAGAAACTAGTTGTTATATAGTAGTTAAATATTTATTATATTTCGATAATATAAATTTATTATTAAATAATATCAAATTTTATATTATCTAGAATAATTATTTTTTATAGTTTGTTAGGGTTTGACTAATCAAATGGTTTAATATTTAGTATGATACTAGCCGTTATGTAGTAATTAAATGTTTTATTATGATATCATCAATTGATTATTTAATAATAATAATATTATCTGTAAATAATTAGTTTTGATATCATAAATTGATTATCTAATAATACCAATATTATTTATAAATAATTAATTTATGAGATATAATTTGTTAGGGTCGGATTAATTCAAGTTAAATTAGGTTAAAGGCTTAATGTTTGGAATAATTTAGATTAAAATATTTTAATATTATTATAATTTAATATTAATAAATATTAGAGGAAAACCTATCTACCTTAGATGAATTTAAAGATTTACTAGATAAGAGTTAATTCCAAGTGATTGATTTGACTCATATATATACCTATCCAAGAGGGTCGAATATATGCCTCTCAAGCAAACTTGTTCAAGGAAGGCTAAATTGGTCTTGTGTTGATTCTTTGACTCAAAAAAAAATTCCTTCTCTTTTTCTTTCAAAAGTCCAAATGGGACTTGACCCAAAATAATTTATTTTTGACTCTATAAGCATGAAGAACATTCTTTCACCAAAATTAAATAATAATAATAATGAATATAATAATAAATATTAATGATAAAAATTACATTTTATTGCATTATGAAGACCGACACTAGTTACATTTTTCAACACTCCCTCTAAACTAGGGAGGTACTCATAATGAGACAAAAAAGTACTCTCAAGTTGAAATATTCATATAAGAAGGGATATAGATTGATAAGCATCAACGATGATTTACATCATCATAGACAACATTGTCAAAATAGCAAGGCCTTGACTAACAAGTTCTATCTCTCCATTATATCATAGCACAACGTTGGGAGGCATAAATTTGGACACCACTGCCTCTCTAGGAACTTACCCCACCAGGATGTTCACCAAGTATGTCCTCACATGATCATTTCCTAATCCATTGTCATAATATTTGACACCAGGAAATGTCGATCCTCATGACTATTCTTATCTTGGATTAATGTACTTGACTTATGGCGGTTATTCCTAGTCAAAGTACAAATTCTCAAAGAATATTGGTCCCAGATGTTTATCCAATCCACCATTCTCCCTACTGGTGTCTTTACTAGGCTTATGACTATTAGTCTTGGCCATAGTACATGACACATGGATAATATGGTGTCCACCCTCACTCCCTCTCAACCAGGGAGGAGACATCCACAAGCATAAGATTTTCTCAAGAATACTCATCATTTTCATAGAGAATAACATCATTAATTTATTTTCATCACATGATGCCTTTATGATTAACCTTTATGATTAAGCATCCATAGATTTGTGGCAAAATATTTCCCTTTTATCATTTTTGATGAAATAAAATCAAAAAGTGAAAGCCAAAATCATTAAAGATACACTAGAATGATTTATCTAAGTCTAAACTCTAAGGTTGAAGTGAAAATTCATGTAAATGTTATATCTATGAGTTGTGCCAAACTTATGAAAACCTCATTCCCTAAGTCCTATATATAAGAAAAAGAAAAAGAAATAAATTTAAGGCCCAATGAATGGTAACTCATGTATTCACTCCCTCTTTGGAAAACATATGATTATATACACTCCTAGTCACACTTGATCACATGTTTATAATGGTTAAATCATGAAGTCTTCTTTTCCCCTTGCATTTTCGCTTCATCATTTAAGAACATAATTGAGGATATAGGGAATGTTTGTTTCCTAACAATTTTATATCTACTCTTGGTTTACTTATGTCACAATACGGTCAATTTATGTGATGAAGTAGTCACCACACACACATGTATTACATCTCATTGATCCATATGTGTGGGTTGGAGACTCATTGCTTAAGAACTTTAATGGAGACTACTTTAGGGATTTTATGGTGTAGCTTACAAAATCTCTGGGTAAACATTGTGATTCATCCTTTCATTTCCTTGAGACACTTGATAATATTAAAGTCACTCCCAATAATCCATGGATATGGGGAGTATAAATTAATTGTGTTGGAAATAGAATTGAGAAATAGAGGGTTTCCATTTGCGATATTGGAGTCATAGACATTGGATACATGGTAATAGTCCTCGATGTCAATTAACTAAAATTGTATTGTCATAATGCGAAAAGAGGTAAACACATTGGTAAACTTAATGTCCTGATCATTCCAAATATTAATCTTTCCACCTAAGTATCTCTAAGCATCAATCACTATTGCTTGGAAATTACTCCCCTATTTGTTAATTATATGAGGTAGAACCCCACTTAATATTTTTTTTTCTTATATCAAAATTATTGATGCATGCTTTGCATACCATTTTTCTTTTAGGAGTCTTTGTTTTCCTTTACTCTTGAGGTCCCTTGTGTTCCATGAGACTATTTTCACGGAGAATTTACACAGAAAGGAAGTATAATGTGACTAAAAAAACATGTTTCAAGATTTAAGTGCTTGGACAACGCCATTTCAAGACTCCTACATATCCTTAACCCAAGACCAAAAGGTGAACTTGATGACCTTAAGGGAAATGGACTTATGAAAATCTCAAAAAGAGGTGACTTTTGACGTTATAGCATACAAGTTAATATACTAAAAAATATATCCATAACAATTTAATCAATCAATGAATCATTAAAAAAAATATCCAAAATAATTTCATCAAGCAATGAATCATTACATTATAAAATATAATCTATAAACCTTTTGGGAACTTTTTGCTAAACCATGCTCAAACCCAACATATTTAATATTAATATTTAACAATAATATGGACAATAACACATTTTCGTAAATTAAATAACATATTATCAAGCCTAAGAAATGTCACTAACAGAAAACTAAAAGGCATGCAACTAATGGGAGTGACCACTCAAGGCCACCATAAGACAATGAATCTATTAAGACCAAGATTAATGGGGACAAAGATCTACAAAGGACAAAGGAAAACCTATTTTAACTTTATTGTTTTATTAGGTGCAAGTTGAACATCTCAAGATATAATGAAGAGAAGAATTAATTTTATTGCATTAAGAAAACCCAAGCACATTCTATAACTTAGCAAGGAAGAGATGTATAATACCCATCTCAGCGACACAACGCATGGCATTGAGTTTTTTTTTATATATATAATTTAAAATTCTATCATAAAATCACAAATTTAGCATGAATGGAAGGTTTTAAATCCATTTTTATAAAAACAAAATATAATTTTTGTTATAAAAAAAAAATACCAAAAACTAAATATATTTTTTAGAAAATTAAAAAAGTACTAAAACTAAATATATATTAAAAAAAAACTAAAACGTAAGCAAATAATTATTTTCTTATGTTTTAGTTTTTTTCTTTTAATATATATTTAGTTTTAGTAAGAAAATAATAATTTACCAATCATGCATGGACATCATAAGAAACATTGACAATATAATATGAAGAACAAATGGGTACCTACTTCATATGCATTAAAAAATGCTTCTACTAGTTAATGTGAATTACAAGTGTAATCTTAGTTGGATCTCCAGTATATCTTAAACCATATTTTCATTTTATTTTTTAGTACTGTTAAATGCTATTATGTTATACCTCATTTTATGGTTAGCATTGTAACAAAAATACGCATTGTGCTATAGAATTAGTACTAACATGTAATATTGAATTTTTTTCTAGAATGTTATAGGTAATGACCGTGAAGATGATGACACAGACTATGTTTAGATTATATCATATATTAGAGGCTATGATGATGTGGATTGTGATGGTGTTGGTGATGATTATGGGGATGATATTATCATAATGGTCAGGATGATGATAATGGAAATGATCATGAGGATGATCTTGACTATGATTTCCATGGTGCTAGCTAGCCATGTAGTATGTTTTTATATTTAGTTGGGATGTCTTAATATGTTAATCATACATTTGACTTTTAGTTGATTCGAATAATGATGATGATACTATCGGTACTATCTTGTTACCTTATGAATATGTTGAAAATTGTTTACATATTTTTTTATGAAGAATTATTGTGTATGACGAGATTCCTATTTTTTATGGATGTTATGAATTTACCTTAGAATAATGATATCTATGAAACATTTTGATTTGGTAATCATACATTGAATTTTAGTTGATTTGATTAAATTTGATGATGATATTATCATTTTTATCTTGTTATTTTATGTATATATTGAAAATTATCAACAATATATTGATGGAGAATTATTATGTATGATGATATTACTATCTTTTCATGGATGTTGTGAATTTACCTTAGAATAATGGTGTTCACAAAAGATTTTGATCTAATAATCACACATTTGAATATTAGTTGATTTGATTAAAGATGATTAGGATATTATTAGTATTATATTGTTATTGTCAATGTTTTTTTTATGGAGAATCATTATGTATGACGATATTACTATTTTTTTATGTAATGTTGTGAATTTACCTTGGAATAATGATATTTGCAATAAGTGATGATTTAGTAGTCATATATTTATATTGAAATTTTTCAATGATTTTTTGATGAAGAATTGTTATATATGAGGATACTGCTATCATTTTGATGAATGCTGCCAATTACCCTTAAATTTGTTTACAAATATTAAGTTATCAGTTTGAATTGTGTTATCTTCTTAAATGTGTTATACATGAAAATACCTCCTCATTAGCTCGAAGGAGAATACTATGTTGTTGGTTGAAATACACATTTCTCCTAGACTATATAAGACTATAATACAAGTTATGTACCATGAGGACCACGTTATCCTAATCTATAACAAGTTGTCCCCTTCATCTAACTTTTGTTACCAAAAGTCTCACTCAGTCACGAGGAAAAAATCTCAAGTTAACTAGAATTTCACACTTTTGTTCACTTTCGGAAACTCATATGTTGGAATGTGATCTCTTTATCCTCATATTTAGATTTTTCCTAAAAAAGAAAAGCATACAAAATTGGGAAAGAGCCATAAAGCATGGGGAAGATTTTTCCTAAGTACAAAAGCATCTAAAAAGTGGAAAAAGCCATTTTTATATGAGGAAACATTATTCACCCAAATGATTTTGCCCAAATTGAACTAATGAGGAATTTGGGAAATCTTCATAGCCTTCACTTTCCTATATATTGGAGGCTTGGCCATTGAGAAAAGGATGGGAATTATTGTATTGTCACGCTGCTGAGATCTATCTTGAGAGGGAGAGTTTTGGAGCTAGGATTTGGGGGAGGTGTTGCTATAAATGCATATGATGGTTGTAACTTTCCTCCAACTCCTTTATTAATATAGATCGGTTGTTCTTCCTTCCATATGCTGCTATTCATTCTTTACTTCTTCTCTTTAACTAATGAATGTATGGGATTTTGGTTTATATTTATTTATTCAACAATATTTATATGTTTTTGATAGTTTCGATTATCAAGATATTATGTTGTGAATGTTTCTTTGTTCTCTCTCTTATGTGTAGGACCAAGCTTTGGAGCTAGCTAGGAGTGCTTCCTAGCTACACTGAAAACTCCAACAAGACCTGCATGTGAGGACTCACATTATTTACTTCTCTTCTTCTTAATCTATACTATATATCTTGATCTATTAAGAATCTTGAACCTTAGAACAACCTTTCTCTTACTCAGTTTTTCCTAGGTTTCTGGGATAAACTGAGAGGGTTTTATGTTCATCTAACCATGCATTAAATCCTACACCAAAATGATATTTAGAAACTGTGATATATTTCACTATGTAATTGAAATTAGTAAAATGAACCCATAAAGGGGGTCATAAATGGAAATAAAAGTAAAACTCTAAATAAGAAGCCAAAAGTGGATGTAACCATGGATGAAAATTTGGGAATAGAATTGGATGTTAAACTAGCCATCACAACAAGATGCAAACAATGATACCAAAAGGGTTTTAAAGTAGAATTAAAAAAGGGTGAAACGCTAGACACAAATAAGGGAACAAAATAGGGCATACAAAAGAATACCAAAATGGGCGCAAACAAGGATGCAAAAATGGACACCAAAATGAGGATGCAAAGAGCGGTGTAAAATTAGGATGAAAAATGAGGTGCAACAAATTATTCAAAACTTGAAGATGAAAAAAAAATGGCTCAAAATTAAACATAACATTAGACACAAAATGGGACACAAAGGTGGATGCAACACATGGTTCAACATAGAATGCAAATTTAGATGCTCAAAAGGATGCAAAATTGGATGCAAAAAATGATGCAAAATATGGTGCAAAATAGGATGCAAAAAAAGGAGACAAATAAAACGCAAAATGGATGCAAAATTTGGCACTAAATCAGATTCAACATATGGTGCAAAAAAGGATGCAAAAGTGCAAAAAATGAAGAAAATATGGTGCAAAAATAGATGTAAAAATAGCGACAAAATTAGAAGCAAAAAATGGCATAAGACTAGATGCAAAAACTAGCACAAACTCGCACAAAGTGGATGCAAAGAAAGGCACTAAATCATATGCAAAAGATGGTGTAAAACTCAATGAAAATTATGACACAAAACTAGAAGAAAAGAATGACACAAAATAGGAAGCAAAAAATGATGCAAAAATAGATGCAAAAAATGGCACAAAACTAGAAGCAAAACTTGTTAAACCAAATGCAAATCTTGGTGCAAAATATGATGCAAAAAAGGATGCAAAATTTGGCATAAAAAATGATGCAAAATTTGGTGCAAAAAATGACGCTTTAAAAATTGTACAATAGAGCCAGATTTAGCACTAGGTTGCTCATCCCAATTGAGAAAAAAAATACACTAAAATCTGGTGCTAAATCTGGTGCAAATTTCTTGTTTTGGTGTAGTGCTAGTACATAATTGCTACATAAAAACATTAATATTATTCCATAATTCGAAAATTCTTTAAAAGTTTAATTTTCCATCTAGACATAAATAACGTGTAAATTAATCCCAAATTAATGGACAACAATAAAGTTCATTTAAAATTTCTAAAAAGATGTGAAATTTTGGATATTTCCCTTTCTAAATAAAAGTACTCGACACTTTAAAATGTAGAGCAAACTCAAAATTGCACAAATGTCTAGAACATCTTAATCATTACAATATCATACCTATAAAATAAAAAGCACATGCAAAGTCAAATATTTCTTAGCTAATATGGCAATTACTTTATCAAATCCTAAAAATATATATTTCAAAGGTCCATCATAAACATTATGAAGGCATTAAACCAATGCATGATCTATTTACATAAAACACCTAGATAGAATAATTTATTTTAGTAATTTGTATCCACGACTCTATATTTTTATTGCTCAAACCAATCTTTATTCTTTGAAAAACATGGAAAAATTCTAACCTCGCAATTTCTATAGTGTTAAATTCCTAGAAAACTTCATCGTAACCACTACAGAAAAACATGGAATCGAGGTCGACATACTATTTAAAAGTAGATCATATTGAATCAGGGTCGACACCTTGCTCACAGGACATGCGAAAATAAAAAGATGGTCTAACTTCTGACTTGGTTGTGATCAATGACTACTGCTTTAGCCCTACAACATTGCACTTAAAGCACCGAAACTTGACCCTGCAATGTATTCAACACTGAAACTTAGGTGTTATTTTTATGTCTACCCACAAACTCAATAATTTTATGTTAAGAAATAAAATAACGCATTAAACCAGAGTTTTCTCATAGGGAGATCTCAAAAACTCACCAAGTTTCTGCTACTAGAATCCAGCAATCCACCTACCTGTTGCTAACTAAATTATAAAGTTCAATCTGCAAATTTTGTGAAACATTGAACCATTAGAAGTCCAAACTATGCAGCATGACGACTAAACCAAAGATAAATGTTCATACATTTACCTGTCAGATGGTCGTCGAGGATGTCGGTAATCCCACAACTTGGCACATAAGTTTGCTGCAGCAAAAGTTTACTCCTCGCATCCACTCAAGTAAAAAAAACAATGCGATGAGTAGCTCACTTGGTAACAACGGAAGGCTGAGAAGCGTAAGTTATGCCACCAAGAAAACTCAAGCACACAAATGGGAATTCCAGCCTCAATGAGCACCACAACACCAAGAAAAAAGCTCACAACTAATTAGAAATGTGCTTATCGATAATTCGTTAATAAATTGTCCACCAACACTCTTAAAACCAAATTTACGGCACAAAAGCTCAAATCACGTTGAATTTAACTCCCACTTGTATGCAAAATTGCTCTCCTCTATATTATCCGATCAACCTAGTCAATCTTGCATGGCAGGATAATGTCTACCCTCGAAATTGGGAGTCACAGGTGCAATGACGGGCTGATGTCACTCAAAAGTTTCAAGCAAAAGGCTAATGTTAACTATAGAAATTTAAAAAAATTACGCAATATAGACAAACTAATAGTAACAACCCGATCATAGATGTCACTGCACAAGTAGTGACATAATAAAATACACATCATTCTAGGCATTGGCGGCTTACTTAACTGTTATTGGTAAGCCTTTTTGCAACTCTTAGAAGATTGAAGTCTACCATATTTCAAAGGCCATCTGAAGGTATTGCATAAGATTATTTTTTCTATCTGGTGATAGCAAGGTGGGTTCGATCATATGTGCACCTTGAGCGCAAAGCTAATCGTTCTTATGATTAAACCAGGATTAGATGGAAATGTATTAGCTCTCATATTTAATATAATTTTAGATTGTGTAAAGAGTTCAATAAAAAGGTGCTCACAGATAGAGTAGATAGATCCCTAAGTCATTATGTTGAATGCATTTATTTTATTGGTTTACAAAATCTAATATGATGAATTATTACAATCAAAATACAATAGATTTATTTTCTCTATCTGATTATCATTGAATTTTAATTAGTGAACAAAATTTTCACATATACTCTTTTCGAAAAGTCTACCAAATGATTTCAAGGGTCAAGTTAGAATAAAAGAATAATAGGAGATTTGAATTGTCTTGAGATAGATTTTTTTAATTCAGTCTCACACCCATGTCGAATACATGATAGGTTCTCATCATATAAAAATGGTATTGATAAACTAGATAAACACAATCCAGAGGATAGGGACTCCTACTTAGTCTCTAACTCATTTTTACATTGGAAAACAACAATCTCTAGAACATGACCTCAAAACTTTAACAATTAATAATTTTTATTTATATATTATCTCTAGCACTCAACCTTAATGGACGAATGTCTTATTTACCACATCTAACTTGTCTCTACATAATATAAACTTATCTTTTTCTAGAGGCTTAGTAAAGTCTGCCACTTTATCAGTGGTGTTATAATATATTAAATAGATTTCCTTTGATTGCATTTTTTCTAGTACAAAATGATGTTTTGTTTCAATATGTTTTGATATAGCATGATAGATTGGATTCTTCACTAGTTTGATAGAGATTTGATTGCCACATTTGGTGATTGTTGGCCCTTCCTATTTTTATCCCATATCTTCAAGAATTATTCTTAGCTAAATTAATTCATAGGTTGCACTACGTAAGACCTTGTACTCAACTTCAGTGGAAGATAAAGAAACATTTTATTGTTTCTTGCTACTCCTTGACATAATACCAAATCCAATATTGAATACATAACCAGAGGTGGACTTCCTGTCATCTATATCTTTTGTTGATCCGAATGGAAATTAGCATTCACCCATGGTATTCATTGATCTATGGTATTTATCTGCTCATGGGATATACCCATGGTATTGTAAGTGGCATCCACCCATGGTATTCATCCACCCAAGTCATTTATCCACCCATGGCATTGTAAGTAGCATCCACCCATGGTATTGTAAGTGAGATCCACCCATGGTATCTACCCACCCATGGAATTTACATGTGATATTATAACTAAAAAAGACTATAAGTAACAAGTCACATTTTGTAAAAGGACAGATTGTCCAACACAATGTAGCTTTTACAGTTGTTCCCTATTTTAATAAAAGAAAAATTGTGGTTTTGTTTATTGGGTGTTCTCCACTTTTCTTCTGGCATTTTAAATTTTCAGATCTTGGGGGCCTCCCCCAAAGATCTGGATCAGTGGTATCATAGTTGGTCATAAGAATTACAGGGTATCTCTATCATCAGATATTTGTTTGTCATGGTTATGGGTCATCCACAAACCCACACATCATCGAAGTCCATTTGCTAGGCCGCACATTGTCAGTATCACAGTTGGTCATAAGAATTACATGGTATCTCTATCCTCGGATCTTTGTTAATTACGGTTATGCATTAACCACACAAAACACTTCTCTTCAGTGGCTATTCAGATTAAAAACATGCTTCTTAGGAGGGAACTTCACAGAATGGGGACCATTGCTTCTTCAGGAGTGAGGAACGATCTGAATATAAATTGGCATCCACCCATGGTATTGTAAGTGTCATCCACCCATGATATTCATCCACCCAAGGTATTTATCCACCCATGGAATTTACCCATGGTATTGTAAGTGGCATCCACCCATGGTATTGTAAGTGAGATCCACCCATGGTATTCAATCACCCATGGTATCTACCCACCCATGGAATTTACCTATGGTATTATAAATAAAAAAAGACTATAAGTAACAAGTCACATTTTGTAAAAGGACAGGCTGTACACCATAACATAGTTTTTACATTTATTCCATGTTTTAATAAATAAAAATTTATGGTTTTGTTTACTGGGTGTTCTCCCCTTTTCTTCAGCCGTTTCAATTTTTCATATCTTGGGGGCCTCCCCCAAATATCCAGAAAACTTGCCCAATTAGAATTTGAATAACCTGTCAACTCAACATTCAATCATTAGTATATTCAATACAAAAAATTTCAATCTCCTTCAAATATCAAAGGACTCCCTTGCCACTTGGTTTATTTCTAGTGACTTTCATGTGGCTTAGACATGAATTGACTAAATATGTTGACTGAATATCTAATATCTTGCCTGGTTGTAGTTGAATAATTCAGAATTCCCAACAATTGTTTTTATAATGTGCCATTCACTTCTTTTGTTTCATCATCACTACTAATTTTAACATTCTATTCCAATGGTGTAGATATTGCTTTACATCCATTCATATCAAATATTTTGATTAATTCCTATGTAAATGTATTTTGTATTACCAAGGTTCTACCATTATCTCTCCAAGCATCAAGACCTAAACAATAATGCAGCGCTCCAACATCCTTTATTTCAAATTACTATGACAAACAACTTTTAATCTTTTCAATTAATCTGGTAACATTTCCTGTTATGGTTAGATCATCAACATATATAGAAATCAAAACAATATGTATTTTTCATCCCTCTTGATAAGCAAATTTGGATCTCCCTTACTTTTCGTAAAACTTTTTCGAGACAAGAGTTTATCAATCTTCACATACCAAGACCCAGTGGGTGCCTATTTGAGTGCATGTAATGTTTTCTTTAACCTGCAACCAAGATGTTCTTGTACCAACTTTACAATACCTTATGATTGAACAAGATATACTTCTTCCTTTAATTCTACATTTAGAAAGGTTGAATTGACATCTAACTGGTTTAGATTCTAGTTATCTTAGTATCCAATGCAACCATCAATATAATGGTGTTCATTTTAGCTATAGGTGCAAACGTTTCTTCATAATCTATCCCTTCCTTTTGTGAATATCCTTTTGCTACTAGTCTAGTTTTATATTTATCAATAGTTTCATCATCATTAAATTTAATTTTGAACAACCATTTTCAACTATGAGAACTTTCTCCTTGGGAAATTTTGGCAATTCCAATATACCATTTTTCATAATAGAATTATATTCATTTTTCATGGCATCCATCCACTCTTTATGGACTTTGTCTAGCTCATAATTTTAAAGCTAACTATATTCATGAATTGAGTCATTAGTGCATAATCTTTATATTTGATTGGTGTTTGAATTTTCCCTGTTGATTTTAGTAATGGCTCATTGCTTTTTGGAGTTTCTCCACTACCTCTTGGCATGTTAGTAACTTCATTGCTACCTCGTTCTTCAACATCAACCTATTGTTCTTCACCTTCTTCTTCTTTGGTATATTAAGGCAGTTTCCATACATTGTGTTCTCATTCTTTTGGAATTTTGTTTGTACATTCATGAAATATAACATCTCTTCTTGCAAAGACTTTGTGAGTCAATGGATCATACATTTTATAAGCTTTATAATCAGAACAATACCAAATAAGGATGAATTTGATTTCCTTTGTGTCAAGATTATCATAATTTTCATTGATTCTAGAAAGAAAGTCACCAATTTTTTCATTTACCTCCATCTTAATTGAGAAAAGGCTCTTTTTAAAAAAATAGCACTTGATTGGTATTTGACTTTCATACAAACTTTTACATGTTTCATAGATTTATTGAAATGTATTATAATCCGTTGATATTTTGGTTTTTGGTTTTTTTGGTTTGATTTCAGCTTTGGATGCCATTGACTAAATGTCGTAACCTTCCATTAACTTGTGCATCTTAAACTTCCAATTATTGTAATTTTCTCCATACAACTTTGTGGACTCACTTAGGTATGAATAAGGAAATGAATATTCCATATTTGAATACCAAAATATAAAATTAAAATGTCTCCAATTAAAATTCAAACAAAATGCATCATATCTAAATTTAGTTTCATGAGAGTATGCTAAATTACCTTCCAAAAAAAGGCTTAAAAGGGTATGTAGGTTTTCAAACTTGATCCCTGAATGGTAGTTACCATAAATTGAATACAACACCATCGACAAAATGATCCACACTACATGTTTTGCTAGGTTCGTGACAAACAAATTTTAATACTGTTGCAAATCTACAACCCCTAGATGTCGGTCTCAAGGCTTCAAATCACATTTTTCATGTTATGTTTTGACTTCCCATATGTATGTTTTTAAACAATTCCTTGATTCATGCAGCTTCAACTCGAGCAGAAGCACAATGTAGGTCTCATCTTAGCTCCAACACATACTACTCTCCATCAAATGATACTTGAAATGCATCCAAAAATAGGGACCCAATTCACTTTCCACTTTACACCACATTAGCTCATACAACTCCTACATCATCAACTCTAAAGTCACAACTAGGTCCATTCTATTGTCTTATTCCATGACCACCTTTGATTACAATTTTCCCTTGATAAGTGTGGGCATGTCTCAGAGTTGCTCCAGGCATGATTTCTTCAATTGAAAAAAAATGTGAACATGAATCCACACTATACACTAGATGCTCTTAAGACTCAGGCTTACATATTTAAGTTGAACACTTGGAAAACTACTACTCCTGCATATCAACAAAAGAGTGGAGTGCATATCAACAATTTAGCCATACATAAGAACAGAATTGGTGAAAGTGTTTACTAGAGTATCAATTGGTCCAGCCGCCATTTATTTTCCAATCCATGAAATGATTTGTGATGAACACACAAAGATCCCAATGTTGTAGAATAACCAGCTAGATTTGCACAACTTCCTCCTCTGGTGTGCAACTCAAATGCACTTATGCACTCTTATGATGACTATGGAATTATCCTCTCAAATGGAAGAGGGAAAAAAAGAGGTGATATCCTTCATTGGCATAAACATTTGTTCAAATCAATTCAATGGACAAGCCTAACTTACAAAAAACAATCTCTAATCCAGTCTCTCTCCCTTGGCTGATCTAATCCAATCCTCTTAGTCCCACGTCTCTCCAATATATTACAAATCACCCACACCACTTTGGCTCGGATACCAAATTAAAAGAACAACAAGAGAGTATAAATGTCTAGAGAGAGACTTATATTAATTCAATCTCACACTCAATCTCATAGCGACGACACAAAATACATGATAGAGTCCCATTATATAGTAATGGGATCAATAGATTAGATAAACAAAATAATCTGGAGGATAGAGACTCCTACTCAACTCCAACTTACTTTTCCAATAGAAAACAACAAATTGTAGAATATGACCTCAAAACTCTAACAATCTAGAATTTTCATTTCTCTTTTATCTATAATAGCTAGACACATTTAATTTTTTTTGCTTTATTTTCTAATGTAGTTGTGCATTTTCATTGTGTAGGTGATGCAAATTCTTAGGAAAACACTCTAATCAATCTGGATTGGCTAATAGTGTTTAAGATGGAAACATTGCCAACTACTGCTAGAAATATCCATGATGATAAAAATCGTGGAGAGGGAAGGGTGGCCCTGTCTACAAGGTAACATAGGGTAATAAAGATTCCATTAGTTGGTAGAATTTTTATACAGATATGTGGAACCGATGAATCTAGAATTACTAAAGATAGACTAGATCCATTTTAACCATGGATCTGTTAAGCCCTGAGAGGGATCAAATTTATTGATATGCAAATATCTTAGAGTGCAAAACTTGAAAAATTGTTTGAACCTCAAGAGATTTAATCCCTCTTGGTACTTGATAAATCCATGGTTTATATATATATATATATATATATATATATATATATATATATATATATATATATATATATATATATATATATATATATAATTTTCCTTTGTTTAAAATGCAATTTTAAATGTATAAATAGATATAATGCCTCATAAATCCCCTTATGCATTTGGACTGTGTAGACTACATAATTTAAATTTGCAATTTTAACAAATATTTGCTAGATTTTAAACAAAATTTACCAAAAAATTTACCTACAAAAAAAACCAAAATGTAAAATAGTAAAGCTACTTGAAATTTTTGAACCATAAATTTATTTATTTTTAATTCTTTATATGATATATGCATAGTTGGCATTGATATATTTTAGTTTTTCTTTTCGAAGGAAAAAAATCACAATTCTATTAATAGTCAAAATAATGTACATTGTGTGTAGATTCCTTAGCATTAGAATGACACATTGGCCCAAAAAATAAAGTTTAGTTTAAAGACCCCAAAGTTATAGATATGCAAACACATCAGCTATTAATTTAAAAAAAATAAAAAAAATATATGCCTAATTCCACTGGGTCTCCGATAGATGGTGATCAGGTGCACTGTTAAGTTACTCCTAGATGTTAAGTCACCAGTCCAATTCCCTGCCCTATTCGGGTGTTATTATTGGACATGACCATGATATAGCCTCACCAATGTCGAACTTACTAAACATGACCATGATTTAGCCTCACCAATGTTTCACTTACAATTTTTTTTTTGCCTAATATTAGAAGCGCTCTTCATAATAATTGAATATATTGTATGAGTCGTGTTGTAGAAACCAAAAATATTGCTTGTAAAGACTGGTTTCTTGTAGATATCTAAGGATTCAATATTAAAAGAGTCAAGAAACCTAATGCACTACTCAGTGTTGTGCTAGTCAAACATTTAAGCAAAAAATCATATATCATGTAAAATCCAGCAAGGAGTGAAATATACTATGAGAAAAACATATATAAACTGGAATGGAAAATATTTTCTCTCCAAATGGTGTTGTTGATAATGATATGAGAGAGTTGTGTAGGAAGATTAATTTGTTAGTTATGCCTAGTTTCATAGTTGGTCTTTCTTTATTGTGCTTCATTTCTTTCTCATATTTCCCATTGTCCTTGATCTACGGCCATTCATCTCTTAAAAATATTTTCAACCTTTGTTTTTGTTCCCTATAGATGTGAGTGAAAGATAAATAAGAAAATGACCTTTTTTTTAATGACATTATGATACAAGAGGAGGAGAGTATGTTTTTTTAGTCTTGATGTTCCTTGCATCCACTTGACAGCTACCAAGGAGTTGCCATATATATGAACCTTAGTGACTTGTAGATAAGATGAAAGTTTTAGTAATAATTTGAGTGCAAATAACTCAACAAAATTAGTTTTTACATGACTATTGTTACAAGAGAAAGAGAAGAAATGTATATCAATCAAATAAATAATGCCTCTCAAGCCTCCTAAAGAAGAGTTTTGTTTTTATGCCCATCAAAAAAATCCCATGGTTTGTCTTTCATAATTTCCACTTCAGTGCTAATCCATGTATGAGTGGAAAGCTGGGTTTTTAGAATGGTATTTAATAAGGCAAGACTATTGACTACCACTCTGATGAAATATTGGCCTTGGCCCTCGAAGATAGAGTTGTTTTTCTTAATCCATATTCATGAACAGATAATTAATGAGAGCGCTCTAATGTTTTTGGGAGGAATATTTCCCCACCAATATTTGAGGCATTCATCCACTGACTTCCCACACCATGTATGTATGTTTCAAATAGAATTTTGTATCTCTACTCAAAATCAAATATTAAAGGGACAATTTATGAAAAGATGAGGGATATCTTTGGCATTTTCTGGATAGAGGCAACAACACTTTCTAGGCCTGTAGAAATGTCTTTTTTGAAGAATCCCCCATGTTGGAGCTTTGTTTTTTAAGAGCATCCACATAAAAAGTTTTTTTTTGGTAGGCATATATGTTTCCAAAGCTTTTTAACCCACTAGGGGGAGGGTGAGTTGTTGGTCATTGTGCAATGGCAAGATATCTGAATTTTGGAATGTGGATACTCATGGGGGCGTAAGACCGGACTAGAGTGTCCTCGTTAGGCGAGAGAGAGAGACAATATTATGATGAATGGAGACAAAATACCGATTCAATTCATCAACCAAAGCCCCCTCAAGGTGAAATTCTATTGCCCTCTTCCAAAATTGTTGACCCATGAACCCCATCTAAGAAGATGTCTGGCATAAGAGGAATATTCCATGAGTATGCTAGACTTGAATGAGATGGTCGTAAAGTACGTGAGAGTCTCCACTTTCTATCGAAGAATATTTCCCAACAAGTAGTTTTGTACCATCCTTTATCTTCCATCAGAGGCCTTGCAAAATAATAGATGCAATTTTTTTTATGTCTTTCCAGATTAAAGATCTAGAAGGTGTTGATATATTTGGAGCTTTGATCCAATATAAGATCCTAGAGGGATAGATATGTTTCTTTGCTATAATTTGGGCCCAAAGCCCAGAACCATGAATAAGTCTCCAAAATCCCTTAAAAATCATGCACTTTGGAGAAAAATATGATATTTTTAAAATCCCATCCTCCACGCTACTTTGGGAGGGAAATGGAGGACCAAGATTTAAGAGAAAAAGGTCAACTATCTTGTTTTCTTACCTAGAGGTATCTTAAAGAGTTCTACTTGATTTTATGTAAGAAACCTAGGGGAATCCATCTAAGTGATGCCCAATATACATGAATAGCCTCAATCACAACCTTGCAAAGTTGCACCCTACCAACTTTAGATAGTCATCTATTACACCAATTCCTAATTATGAGTTCTATTTTTGCAATGAGCCAAGCCCTCTCTTGTTTCTTATAGATATTTGACTTTAGAAAGAACCTGAAATATTTTATAGGTTCACCCCCATAGGTGACAGAGTGACTGGGAGGATCTTATAGGGAATGTCAAATGTTGGAAATAATACTGAGAGGGGGGTGAATCAGTATTATCAAGTTCTTTTAACAAATCTTCCTTATTTATACTTTGAATTATTTTTGTATGTCAGTACCATAAAATAATGAGCATAAACAAGAAAAACAGATGGTCACACCAAAGAACACCAGATATAAGGTGGAAACCCAATGTGGGTGAAAACCACCTGCTGCAATATGTCTCTATCTTTTTCAAATTAGAAACTCCTTTTACAATAATTTTGTACTGGTGCAGTCCTTTACCAGTACGCAAGCTGCAACCTGCAGAGAGCTACAACTCTCTCTAGTTTTCCAGTCTCTCCTGGAAGGGAGCTACAACCCCTTACTTCTTTTCTTTCAAGGATCACTTTTCATAAATTTTCAAACTGGATCCATGAACATCAAATGATCATCAAGTACAAGAAAGTCACCCAGTCAACTGCAGTAACCAGATCAATAGTAACAGTAAACTAAACCCAGAACACCTTATCAACAGAGAAAAGTCAGTCAAATAAATGCCTTAAGACAGATACGCAATTTTTCTTTATCTGGCATGCGTTGCTACGCACTTCACCTTCTGCACCTCTGCGTATCCACGCAGAGAGCCTTGAACTGCACTGCGTATCCACGCACTGTTCCTTTAAACGCGCCGCGTACCTTCACTGTGCCCACGCACCCACTGCTTCTATCGCGCCGCGTACTACTACTGTGGCCACGCACTCTCAGATGCTATCGCACCGCGTATCTACGCACCTGCGGCTTCTGTAGCGCCGCGTACTTTCACTGTGCCTCCGCACCTGAACCTCTGTCGCGCTGCGTACCCACGCACTGCGCCTTCTTCTGCTCTGCGTACCCATGCACTGCACCTTCTTCTGTTGTGCGTACCCCCGCACTTGCACCGTTAATCACCTGCGAACCTCTAATTAGGGCCGAATTGGCAGTCCACCAGTGTGCCACAGATAGTCAGATGCCCAGATCTGATCATGCGCCCGAGAGATCACGCTTCATAGATTCACTTTCAACTTCACTTTTATATAGATCAAGCTTTTAAACCGATAACCCAATATTTCAGATCTTAAGATATACAATTTGCAAAAGATGCATCAGCCAAGTGGTCTCCTTCCTTATTTATAGTCAAGCCCTTATTCACACCATGGGACAAAACCATCAATAACCAATACAAGGGATCCAAACCGGGGCAAAATTAGATCCTATACCACGGGCCAAAACCATAGAATCAAGAACGGCGGGCTAAATACCACGGGCCAAACATAAGAAACCCCACGTGAGCACGCTTCTCTGCCTTGAAGTGAGTGAACTGGGGGTACGCACCTCATGAACGAGTAACCTGCAGGTATGAACGCACTTCCTGGCCGGCGTACCTGCGGGTCCGCACCTTTTGAACCATTCACCTGCGTACCTCTTAATTTCCAACATTTTGAGAGCCTGATCAGAGCATTGCCACTTGAGGGTGTTGCCATCAAGTACAACATCTGTAACATAGAGCCATACCAGAATCATAATGCCAACAATCTCCCCCTTTGGACTTGATGGCAACCTCAAGATCCTCAACGTCATTCTCCCCCTTTGACATCAAGGGCAAAGGGTTATGCTCCCCCTAAGAACATGCTCCCCCTGACTATAAACCAGATCTGCAAAGAAGAACCATAATCCACCAAACACCATAAATGACCATGAAAGAGATAGAGGCATATTGCAGCAATATTCAGACCAGCATCCATGATCTCCTTCTCCATAATGCCAACAATGCATTATATGCTCCCCCTGAACCTGTGCCATTCGATCTTCGATCAATCCGCAACCCAACACATGTACGCATAACCCCAGATGAGCCTTGCATACAACCAACAATCAAAAGAGATTCAACAACATGATGATGCATCAACAACCCCCAGCTTTTGCCTGAGGTATTCAAAAGTCTCCCTGGGCAATGGTTTGGTAAGTATATCAGCAACTTGTTCCTTAGAAGGAACATACTCCAACTTGACCTTTTGTTCAAGCACTTGTTCCCAGAGAAAGTGATACTTGATTGGTATGTGCTTGGTCTTTGAATGCATGACTGGGTTCTTTGAAATGCTGATTGCACTTGTATTATCACATAAGATGCAGATGGGTGGTATACAAGTGATTTGAAAATCCTGCAAGGTCTGCATCATCCAAAGGAGTTGAGTGCAGCAAGATGCAGCAGCAACATATTCCGCTCCAGCTGTAGACAAGGCAATCAAACTCTGTTTCTTGCTGAACCAAGATACTAATCTGGAACCCATAAAGAATGCACCACCACTTGTGCTCTTCCTGTCATCCACGCTTCCGGCCCAATCTGCATCTGTATAAGCATGAAGTGTGAGATCTGTATCTCTAGGATACCATAAGCCATAGTTTTGAGTTCCTTGAAGATATTTGAAGATTCTCTTTACTGCCTGAAGATGAGTTTCCTTTGGATTTGCCTGAAATCTTCCAACTATTCCTACTGCATGCATTATGTCTGGTCGGGTACCTGTCAAATAAAGTAGACTTCCAATCATAGATCTGTAGGTTGGTTGATGCACTGCTGCTGATTCATCATTTGCACTGAGGCTACATCCTGTGACCATGGGTGTACATACTAGTTTTGCATCTTCCATGCCATATTTCTTCAAAATCTGCTTGAGATACTTGGTTTGAGACAAAAAGATCCCTCCTTCTTTTTGTTGGATTTGCAAACCAAGAAAATATGTCAGTTCTCCCAGCAAGGACATTTCGAATTCTTTCTGCATTACCAAGGCAAAGCTTTGACTCATAGCTTCTTCATTGTTGCCAAAGATAAT
This sequence comes from Pinus tabuliformis, assembly GCA_031772625.1. Lineage (NCBI taxonomy): Eukaryota > Viridiplantae > Streptophyta > Pinopsida > Pinales > Pinaceae > Pinus > Pinus tabuliformis. Next base: position 567,131,223 of record CM062808.1, on the reverse strand, counting down.
GTCATCTACATACACAACAAGTATTAGCAATTTGTCGTTTTCAACTTTTATATAAAGATTGCTATCTGCTGATCCTTTTGAAAAACCTTGTTGATGAAGATATTTGTCCAAACGATAGTACCAAGCCCTTGGAGCTTGTTTGAGACCATAGAGAGCCTTTTTCAATCTGCATACAAGATTTGGATCATTTCCAAGAATGAAACCATCTGGCTGCTCAATGTATACTTCTTCTTCCAAGTCTCCATTCAGAAACGCTGATTTCACGTCCATTTGAAATACTTTGAAGTTTTGAAAGCTTGAGAGAGCAAGGAACATTCAGATGGCCTCAAGTCTTGCAACAGGAGCAAAAGTTTCTTCAAAATCTATTCCTTCTTGCTGTGCATACCCTTTACAAACAAGTCTGGCCTTGTTTCTAATTACTTCTCCATTTTCATTCAATTTATTTTTGAAGACCCATTTTGTCCCTATAGCATTCTTATCCTTTGGTCTAGGAACCAACTCCCAAGTGTTGTTCTTTTCGATCTGCTCAAGTTCTTCATCCATTGCTTTGACCCAACATTCATCTTTGCATGCCTCTTTCACATTTTGTGGTTCAGTGGAAGAGAGTAATGCCAAATATCTTGAAGCTTCTGCAATTGTTCTTCTTGTTTGTACACCTGCTTCTTTCTGCCCCAAAATCTGAGTTTCTGGATGATTCTTCTGAACATATTCTGATGGAGTCTTCTCTTCTATCCTTATCTGCTCCTCTGGTTCTTCTTGAGGTTCTTCTTCTTCATCATTCTGTCTTTGAGGGTAGTCTTCATCTTCTTCGATATCTTCATGATTTACTTGCCTAGGAATGTATCCCTTCTCATCAACCACTACATCAATGCTGTCAACAATTCTTCCGAGTCTTTTATTGTAGCACTTGTATGCTTTGCTGTGTAAAGAATAACCAAGAAGAATGCCTTCATCTACTCTAGGTTCAAGTTTGCCAAGTTGCTCATCAGTATTCTTAATATAGCATTTGCTTCCAAAGATTTTGAAGTGCTTTACCGAAGCAGTCTCACCATACCAGAGCTCATGAGGGGTTTGAGTGCTGTTCACCCGGACATTTGTTTTGTTGAGAATAACAACCACAGCATATGCAGCTTCACCCCAGAAAGTTGCGGGAGTTCCGGACTCATCAAGCATAGCACGAGCCATTTGTTGGACTGTTCTGTTCATTCTTTCCACCACTCCATTTTGCTGAGGAGTTCTAGCTGTAGAGAATTCTCTTCTTATCCCATGTTCTTCACAGAAATCGAAAAATTCATTTGAGGTAAACTCCCCACCTCTGTCGGATCTTAGGCACTTAATTTTGTATCCTGATTCATTTTCAACCAAGGCTTTAAAGGATTTGAATTTTTCGAATGCTTCATCTTTGTGCTTCATAAGTCCTAACCAGACAAACCTGGAGAAATCGTCAATGAATAATATCAAGTATTCTTCTCCTCGAGGTGTCCTTTTCCTGAATGGACCACATACATCTGTATGCACTAGCTCAAGAGGCATGCTAGCTGATCCTTCCTTCTTCGGAAAGTTAGTTCTGGTTTGCTTTCCAAACTGACATGATTTGCATATGGTGTTGTCTGGAATTTTGATATCTGGAAGACCACGAACTGCCTGATACTTGCATGCTTTCCTTATTTGTGAAAAGCTTAGATGCCCCAACCTCCGGTTCCATAACCAGTGTTCATCATCTTTGCTTAGATAGCATTGTTGTTGTCCTTCTTCAAATATGTATAGATTATTTTGAGTTCTTTCACCTTTGATCACTATTTTACCTGTATCAAGATCACGAACAAGACATCCATTTGATCTAAATATCACCTCGATTCCTTGATCACACATCTGGCTGACACTCAGAAGATTATGCTTCAATCCATCAACATACAAAACATTTCCAGCTTTGACCTTTTCTTTTAACTGAGCAGTGCCTTTTCCTTTTATAGCTGCAGGAGTATCATTTCCAAAAGAAACTTTCTTTCCCTTTTCTAAAGCAGAATATGATTCAAGTTTTTCTTTATCACCTGTCATATGCTTCGAACATCCATTGTCAATGTACCATAGATTTTCCTGTCCCTCTGCATAAAATGCTATCCCACATCTTTCTGTTTGTGGTTCCTTTATTCTCCATGTTTTGGTGCTTGAGGCTTGTTCCTTTGTCTGCTGAAACCTGCTTCTGCATTCAGAATCTTCATGACCAAAGTTATTGAAAATAGAACATTCAACTTCATTTTCAAGAGCCGAAAAGTTGTTATAGGTCCTTTTTGTAATCCTGGTCATACTTCTTTGTTTTTGGGCTTCTCTAGTCATGATTGTTTTATATGCAACACATTGAGCTGCTTTGTGACCAAAGTTATGACAAGAGAAATATTGTCCATTGAAGAAACTTCTGCGGTTATCAAATCTACCGGCCAAATGATTGTAATTTCTATTGTCATCCATTCTTGAACCAAATTGAGAAGATTTTACCTGTGGCTGGTTGTAGCTTTTGTTCACCCTTAAGACGGATTTCCCCTGATAGTCTTTGTTTGCAATTCGTCCCTGCTTTACCTGGTGATCTCCATTGTGCTTTTGCTCATTCCTTCTTGCTGCATCAAGATAACTTCTTGAGGTGGATGCTTGAGAAGTTTCTCCATTATAGCCCAGACCTGTCTTGTTTAGAGGAGAACGCTGTACATTGATGATCTCATCCAGAGTTTCAGATCCTTTGACAAACTTAAGATTAATAGCCTTTGTTTTCTCAATTTCTTTTCTAAGACCAACAATTTCACCTTCTAACTTTTCAAGATATTTTTCTTTTTCATCAATTTGAAGTTGTAGGGTATCAATGATCCTATTCTTTTCTTCTATACATGTCTTGAGTCTAGAAATTTCTTCATAAAAGCTATCCACATCTATAGCATCCATGTAATCATCATCTTCAAATGCCATTAAAAGTTTATAGTCATTACCTCGTTCATCTTCATCACTGTTTGATAGACCATCACTATCTTCATGAGTGTAGTAGCTTTTCTTATTTGCATTCTGTTTCTTGTTCCATCTAGCAGGTTCCTTTCCTTTGTCAATCTTATCCTTATGAGGACGTTTCGCAGCATAATGACCTACTCTTCCACAAGAAAAACATTTAAAAGGTAACTTACCTCTGAACCTTCCAGTACCCCGTTGAAGATTTCTGAAAAAATTTGATTCTTCTTCTTCTTCTGGCACGTGACTTGCTTCATAGTAGTCTCCTTTGCCTGAAGCCTTGAAAGCAGCTTCTCTTCTGTCTGATGGACCTCTCTTTCTCATTTCATAAGCAGTTAGAATTCCATGTAGCTGAGACATAGTAAGAGTTCGTAGATTTTCCTTTTCTTCTATTGCAGACACTTTAGATTCAAACTTGGGGGACAATGATCTTAGAACTTTTTCAACCACAATAGCCTCTTTTATTTCTTCACCCAAGTTTTTCATGCAATTAACAATCTCGTCTACCCGAAGGAAATAGTTAGCCACACTTTCATCATTATACATTCTGAGATTCTCATACTGAATCCTGAGGGTTTGAAGTTTAGCACGCTTTACCTGTTCATCTCCTTCGTAGCTCAAGACAATCTTGTCCCATATTTCTTTTGCGGATTTATATTGCATAACCTTCACGAATTCTGTTTGAGATAAGCATCCCAGCAGAGTATCGACTGCTTTAGCATTTGTTTCATATTTCTTCTTTTTGGCCGAATCTGTAGGAGTAGCTGAAGGAAAAGTGTAGCCTGTATCTATGATATCCCAAACTTCTGTACCAAGAGATTGAAGATAGGCAGTAACTCTTACCTTCCAATAATTGAAGTTTGTCCCATCAAAAATTGGTGGCCTGATTGATGCTTCCCTCTCGTAGTTTCTCATGATGAATGATCTTCCTTCAAGCGATCAAGCTTCTCTGAAGGACCTGCTCTGATACCAATTGTTGGAAATAATACTGAGAGGGGGGTGAATCAGTATTATCAATTTCTTTTAACAAATCTTCCTTATTTATACTTTGAATTATTTTTGTATGTCAGTACCATAAAATAATGAGCATGAACAAGAAAAACAGATGGTCACACCAAAGAACACCAGATATAAGGTGGAAACCCAATGTGGGTGAAAACCACCTGCTGCAATATGTCTCTATCTTTTTCAAATTAGAAACTCCTTTTACAATAATTTTGTACTCGTGCAGTCCTTTACCAGTACGTAGGCTGCAACCTGCAGAGAGCTACAACTCTCTCTAGTTTTCCAGTCTCTCCTGGAAGGGAGCTACAACCCCTTACTTCTTTTCCTTCAAGGATCACTTTTCATAAATTTTCAAACTGGATCCATGAACATCAAATGATCATCAAGTACAAGAAAGTCACCCAGTCAACTGCAGTAACCAGATCAATAGTAACAGTAAACTAAACCCAGAACACCTTATCAACAGAGAAAAGTCATTCAAATAAATGCCTTAAGACAGATACGCAATTTTTCTTTATCTGGCATGCGTTGCTACACACTTCACCTTCTGCACCTCTGCGTATCCACGCAGAGAGCCTTGAACTGCACTGCGTATCCATGCACTGTTCCTTTAAACGCGCCGTGTACCTTCACTGTGCCCACGCACCCACTGCTTCTATCGCGCCGTGTACTTCTACTGTGGCCACGCACTCTCAGATGCTATCGTGTCGCGTATCTATGCACCTGCGGCTTCTGTAGCGCCGCGTACTTTCACTGTGCCTCCGCACCTGAACCTCTGTCGCGCTGCGTACCCACGCACTGCGCCTTCTTCTGCTCTGCGTACCCACGCACTGCGCCTTCTTCTGCTATGCGTACCCCCGCACTTGCACCGTTAATCACCTGCGAACCTCTGATTAGGGCCGAATTGGTAGTCCACCAGTGTGCCACAGATAGTCAGATGCCCAGATTTGATCATGCGCCCGAGAGATCACGCTTCATAGATTCACTTTCAACTTCACTTTTATATAGATCAAGCTTTTAAACCGATAACCCAATATTTCAGATTTTAAGATATACAATTTGCAAAAGATGCATTAGCCAAGTGATCTCCTTCCTTATTTATAGTCAAGCCCTTATTCACACCATGGGACAAAACCATCAATAACCAATACAAGGGATCCAAACCGGGGCAAAATTAGATCCTATACCACGGGCCAAAACCATAGAATCAAGAACGGCGGGCTAAATACCACGGGCCAAACATAAGAAACCCCACGTGAGCGCGCTTCTCTGCCTTGAAGTGAGTGAACTGGGGGTACGCACCTCATGAACGGGTAACCTGCGGGTATGAACGCACTTCCTGGCCGGCGTACCTGCGGGTCCGCACCTTTTGAACCATTCACCTGCGTACCTCTTAATTTCCAACATTTTGAGAGCCTGATCAGAGCATTGCCACTTGAGGGTGTTCCCATCAAGTACAACATCTGTAACATAGAGCCATACCAGAATCATAATGCCAACATCAAAGTCTACTTCATCAAGGGAATTTCTGAGCAATGTGGGTCTTGCTCGGTTAATCATAATGCTTGTAGCCATGGAGAATAAATGTAATATGTGATTTATAGCTTGAATATTTCCTACATCTATCACTAGAAAGAGGATGATATCATCCACAAATAACATATGTGTAATAAAGAAAGCATGATCTATATCTCAATACCTCTTATAATATGGAATCTATTCGCATCAATGATATCCCTACTTAGGGCTTCGGCCACAAGAAAAAAGAGAAGAGGGGACAAGGGGAATCATTTTCTGAATCATCTCTGGGGGTTGAAGAAGGGAGAAGTCGATCCATTAATTAAGAGGGCCATCAAAGATGTACTAATGCACTTGTATCTCCGAGATACAAACAAAGGGTTCAAGCCAAGATGTAGAAGAATCACTTTGATATAGATAGTACACTCTATTGAAAGCTTTAGATGGTTCCACTTTATAAATAACAAAATTTTTCTTCAGAGCATGGATGGAGTGAAAGCCCTCTTGCTCTAATCTAATCACTTCATGGATTTGACAGTCTTTAAAAAAATCAAAATTCATCTAGTGGATGTTGGTGGCCACTCACCTATTCCACTTGGACCCCCACCATTGTTTATTTCAGTTTTTCAGTTTCCTTAATTGTAGCACAGTTTACTATTTTTGGTAGATTTTCAAGTCCTAAACTTCCGGAGCCTTTTTGAGTCTCTAAGCAAGGTTTTTTGAGAAAACCAGGGCCAACATGGTTTTTAGATTGATGTTGGCCACTCGAAAGTTGTAATCCTTAGATAGATATTTGTAACGAGGTATTGTACGCGTTAAACAGAGATCGTATGCCAAATTTACAACCTCAGGAAGTTGATGTACCAATTTACCCAAACAGGACCCATAGTTTGGCGCTTCATCTCCTAGGGTTAGTATTTTGGACGTTTATGGTTTTCCATTGTTTCTCCATAATAAATAGGCCTTTGAGCCTCATTGTAATACAAATCAGAGACATGTAGCTGCCAAATCTCTTATCAGAGATAAGCTACCATCGCCTGAGCTATTTTATTTCCATTCTGTATGTAAGCATATTTCAGTTCGTTGATATTAATGAAATGAAGATTTATTTATGTTGCATCTCTATGTGTATGGTTATATCTACAATTTGTTGTGTTCTTGTTTAAATTCATATCAGTGGTATCAGAGCGGTTTGCTCTTTCCTGATCCTTCTTTGCATGTCCCCAACGAGGTCGGGGTATAAGGGCTTGATCTGGTTGAACCTTTGCAAGATCAGCCTCGCAAACCCTGATGGTTGCCCATGGGGGAAGAAAAGAAAGATAAGGGAGTAGGAGATCCTATGAAAATATTTCTCGAGGAGACCCAAGAGAAACAAACGAATGCGATGATGGATAACTTTGCCTATATCCTTCAACGATTGCCCACCGGTGGCACATCCATATCCAATAACCATTCTGCAAGTGCCACTCCTTTTAAGGTACAAGTAAACTTTGACATTCCCATATTTGAGGGCCAAATAGATGCAGATGCCGTAGATAAATGGTTAAATCTGCAAGAAGGACATTTTTTTGTTCATGATTTTTCCAGGCGGGAAAATATTACTTTTTCTCTTCTCAAAGCTAGCCCCCATGTCAAGGATTGGTGAGAAACCTAATGTGAGCAAAAGGATGAAAGAATGCCCTCACTTTTTTCAGCCGCATCCACTTGGAATTTGTTTTGGGATGCCATAAAGAGGTAGATTCAGGAGCTGCTGCAGAAAGGTGACATCCATCCAAGTTCATCGCACTGTGGGAGCTTGATTGTGTTGGTATTGAAGAAGGATGGGACTTGGAGAATCTGTATTGACTATCGGGCACTGAAAAATATCATTTTCCAGAATAGGTACCAATCCCATGGATTGATGACCTTCTGGACCAACTCAAGGGGGGAAATATTTCAGCAAGATCGACTTGAAGTCCGGATATCACCAAGTACCAATCGAACCCTCCAATGTGTGGAAGACTACCTTCAAAGCCAATGAGGGCCTTTTCGAATGGATGGTTATGACTTTCAGGTTGACGAATGCTCCTACAACCTTTGTGAGGTTGATGGATGACATCTTACGGCCATTCACCAACTCATTTGTAGTGGTATACTTGGATGACATCTTGATCTTCAGCCAGAGTTTGGAAGCGCACATCCACCACATCCAACAGGTTCCCCAAACACTACGACAACACAAGTTGTGTGCCAATTTGGAGAAATTCACTTTTGGCATGACCCAGGTTTAGTATATGGGATACATTATTAACGAAATCGGGGTGCATGTGGATCCAGCCAAGATCCAAGTCATTCGGGATTTGCCAACCCCAACCACTCTAACAGAGCTCCACATCTTTCTGGGTCTTGCCAATTTCTACCGTAGATTCATGTTGGGGTTCTCTCATATCACTTGGCCCTTGAGTCAAGTCACCAAGGGAGGAGAGAAAACAAAATTCTTTTGGTTTGAATCTCAACAGAAGAGTTGAAACATTGCCATGCTCTGCACCAGTGCTCACATTACTAGACTTGCAACAAGCATTTAATATCAAGACAGATTCCTTTGACTATGGTATTGGGGCAGTCCTTACTCAACAGGGGCATCCAATGGCATATCATTGTGAGACACTTTATGAAACAGTCTGGAAATATCCCACTTATGACAAGGAGATGTATTCCATTGTGTAGACCTGCCAACAATGGAAGCATTACATTTTTGGGAAGGAAACGATGATCCACACAAACCACCGACCCCTGTAGTTCATACAAACACAAGGGAAGTTGCAGAATGATCGCCATCAGAAGTGGTCCACATACCTACAACAATTCCATTTGAATATCAAGTACAAGAATGGCAACACCAATAATGTTGCAGACTTCCTCAGCCGACAACCGATCGTGGTGTTAACCACTATGCTCAACTCTTATGGGCGCGAGACTTCTGATTGACCACTTCTCTACAAAAGCGACCTAGAATTCAGCCACACATACTAGACTCTCTTGGAGGGTGAGCAAGTTCCATATTTTCACCTCCAGGATGCACTGTTATGCCACCTAGGACACCTTTGTGTTCCTTCAAACGAGCGTGCCAAGATTATTTTGGAAGCGCACTATAGTCAGGTCGCTAGGTATTTTGAGGTCGAGAAATTAATGAAATTTCTACATAAGTATTTCTATTAGCCGAATCTTCGACATGATGTCGAGAAGTACATCAGATCTTACACTTCTTGTGCCATGTCCAAACCAACCATTAAGAAGCAAGGCCTTTAAACTCTACTGCCTACCCCTAGTCAACCTTGGGAATCCATCTCCATGGATTTCATGTCGGGCCTTCCTTCTATTAAGCATGGCAACGACTATGTTTTTGTGTTTGTCGACAGATTCTCGAAGATGGCCATTATGGCGACCTATAAGAAGAATATCACAGAAGAAGCCACTGCTAAACTCTTATTTGAAAGAGTGTTGGTACACTTTTGGATCCCATATTCTATCATCTTAGATCGAGATAATAGGTTCCTCAGTACATTTTGGTCCAGTCTCTAGTCGATGCTGGACACCAAGCTCACTAATTCCACCGCTTTCCATCCCCAAATTGATCGCTAGATAGAGGTTGTCAACAGGATGATCATACACATTCTGCACATGTACAACTCAAAGCATTCGTGCACATGGGATGAGATCCTCTCCTATATCCAGCACAACTATAATTGGATACTACATAGCTCGACTTTCCACATCCCTTTTCAGGTGGGCTTGGAATTCCATCCACTATGTCCCATTGATGTTTCCATACCATTTGCAGCTACTCAAGCAGGTTAGACTCATTTCCAGTCTGAAGCCGAAAAGGAAAACAACTTCATTAAGAACATTCAGCACATCTACCAACATGTCCATGACATATTAGACAGAGACAATGCTAAGTACAAATAGCGGCATGATCAACATCAGGTTCCACACAAGTTCCAAGTGGGCAACAAAGTTTGGCTACATTTGCAGAAGGAGAGCGTCGTTGGGCCCCACCGCAAGATCTGCCCGCTCTGATATGGGCCATACACCATCACCAAGGTAGTATGGGACAATGCCTTCGAGCTCAGTATTCCACCATTCCTTGTTCTACATCCAGTGTTCAATGTGGACACATCCGACATTGCAGAACAACTCACACCAACATAGTTAAACCCAGACTATATGAACAAGCCACAACTAATTGGATCATGGAAACACAGATCAAGAACACCTGACAACAAAGGATCCAACTATATCAAGTTGTCAAAACAGGCCAACTCCTTCACCAGGGCAAGTGGGTCACTAAGGACCAAGTTCAGCAGAAGTTTCCTCATCTCATGGAGGAACTCAACGTAATGGGGACCATTGCTTCCTAAGGGGGGAGGAATGATCCAAGTGGATGTTGGTGGCCACCCTCCTATTCCACTTGGACCCCCACCTTTATTTCTTTCAGTTTTTCAGTTTCCTTAATTGTAACACAATTTACTATTTTTGGTAGTTTTTCGAGTCTTGAACTTCCGAAGCCATTTTGAGGACCTAAACGATGTTTTTTTGGCAAAACCAGGGCCAACATGGGTCTTAAACCATGTTTTCCACTTGAAAGTTGTAGTCCTCGGATATATATTTCTAACGAGGTATTGTACGCATCAAATGGAGATTGTATGTGAAAGTTATGACACCGGGAAGTTGATGTACCAATTTACCCAAACAAGGCCCATAGTTTGGCGCTTCATCTCCTAGGGTTAGGTTTTTGGATGTTTAGGGTTTCCATTGTTTCTCAATAATAAACAGGCCTTTGAGCCTCATTGTAACACAGCTCAGAGGCATGTATCTGCGACATCTCTTCTCAGAGATAAGCTACCATCGCCCGAGCTAGTTTATTTCCATTCTGTATGTAAGCATATTTCAGTTCTTTGATATTAATGAAATGAAGTTTTATTTTTGGTGCATCTTTGTGTGTATGGTTATATCTATAATTTGTTGCATTCCTGTTTAAATTCGGATCAAAATTGTTCCAAAGATATGTGATTTGAGAAGAAAGGTTTAATATGAAGGGTAATAATTTTAGAGATAATCTTGTATACCACATGCAATTAATCATCTCCAATAAATTCGTAATAGGAAAAGTAGAATTCAATAGAGAGGTCATCTGGCCGTGGGTTTTTATATTTTTGAAAACTATGTAGGACAACTTCTGACTCAGGATTTGTTATTTCCTTCATTAAATCTTCATTGTCATCTTCCTCAATAAAGTGGGGAAAGAAGGCCTCTATTTGTAAGATCTTATCAATGTTTGCTCATCTAGGCGATTTTATGATGTATTTAAGTGTAATACTCCATCTTTAGAGATATCCTTAAAAGAAATAGTTTGGATTTGGATCCATCATCCTTATTGATTTGTCAGAAAGTGTTTATGGCCTTCCAGTGGTTTTGTATCTTGTGGAAGAATTTTGTGTTGTCATCCATGGGCTTGAGCTAAGGGGTCTCTCCTTCTCCAATAGGAGGGCCCTTTTTTTTACTTCTAGTTCTTTCTTGACTAGTATTTTCTCATTGTTAGGGTTTTTTATATGTTCTTGGATTCCCTAAATTTAGAATTTTCAACCGGAGTTCGTAAGCTTTGAGTTACAAGGCATTATGGTTCAGATCTATATTTACCCTTAGTACGTATTAAAGTACAAAATAACTAAACTTTGTTCCTAATTTAAAATAATCACACTGGAATTTGTTGAAGTGAAGAAACCTATTACACTATACAATCTAAATTACTAATTTATCCTCAATTATGGTGTAGCTAGCTAAAAACTCTTCCAGAAATAAGATTAGCAATCATCAAAAACCATGTTCTTAAATCAATCTAACAATTCATTCTATTCAGAAACCATTATACAAAACTAACCCCAGGGTGCTAGAAATCAAAAGTAAACTCAGCAATGTCCCGAAAAATAATTCACACTATTTCCTATTTAACAAATCCATTCAAAATTAACTAAGCATCTGAACAAATAACATGTGGCTTTCTAACTCGAAATTAACTGAGTAATTAAATAACACACAGTTTTCTAATTATATGAGCAAGTAAAATACTCACAAGTTCTAAATCGATAAATCTAACTCAAGATTAACTATGAAATCAAATGAATGACATACCGCTCATCAAATTGCACACTTTTCTCCAAATGTTAACACACATTGTTCCTAGAAAAAATTGAATGGCACACTATTCCTAATCAATCCTCACAACATGTCAAACTGAACACCAACTACAAGGGTTTCTTGCCAAAAGTATATAGATCCACGTATGATTGAGTCACTTCATTCAGAACAGACGATTCAACCTAAAATTGCAAGAAATTATTCCTCATAATTTTTTCCCAAACTGAAGCCTACTTCTTCAATGATTACAAAATATTGAGATCAATCAAAGAAGTCAATAGATGCAGAAAATACCTATGAAAATGATCCACAGACTCACAAAAACTCAAAAAATATCTAACTGACTATCATAACTTTCACATCTATGAGAGCTTTCAAATGAAATTTAAGTATGATTTTAAGTATAGAAAAGTTGGAAATCACCAATGAAAGGAAATGAATATTCAAGTACAGTTCTTCTAAATGAATTCAAAACACACCTTCCACTTAACAAAAACTATTACAGAACTTGGTTGAGGTTTGTGGTGGATCCTTGCCACAACCTGGAACAAGTCTAACTTAACTCAATAACTTACAAATCAAGAAGACATAAATCCACGAATATATATATATATATATATAAGATGAAACAATTATATTAAAAACATTCAATAGAACATGAGTCAAAAATTTTCAATCTTAAACAAAACAAATTCAAATGATCTTTAGTCACAATCTCTTCGTCACTGGTTCATTTTGTGTGTGTAACCTTTCATACAAACACCAGGTCTTTTCAAAGAATTCAGGCCTAGAAAATGGTTACAACAAAATGACTAAGAAAGTAAATACATTTGTAATCTGGAATAATTTAAACTAAGCTAAATCCCTAGGATCACTTCATCCACATCGTAACTGAAATGTTCCATTTGTGACACTATCTTTGGATTAAGAAAATTAACACCACGGTCATGAACAAGAGAAGTTATCTTCGGGTTGCCGATAGTTTACTGGTTGACTAGTACCGAACCTAAAATAGAGTACCAAATTGAGTACCAAACTAAGTACAAAATGGCTGCTACAAAATGGTTGCTTGATTTATTCATTGAATTGGGTGTTGGGCCTCCGATGACTTGTCCATGTACTCAAGTGTCTTCCCTATATTTAAGAATCCCATCTATAGATTAGTCAATTAATAAGTCAAGAAATATAAATTCATTTAACACCTACTTAAACTAACCAAAGATATATGAAAACAATCCTTATTAGTGATTCTTACCTCCACTATAAAATAACACAGTTTAGCCAGTGTAGAGTGATTTCACGGTGTCAAAAACGGTAAAGTAAGATAGGTTATGGTAAAAATAGTAGGATAGGGTGTAAAAGGCTTAGCAATAGTAGGACCCAACACTCATCAAAGAGAGAGGAATGATCCCTATTTGTTAGGAGTTCCTTTAAATTTTCTTCAATATTAGATATTGACCTTTCATCCTAACGTGTCTTCTCCACTTCCTATTGTGAGATCGTCTTTTTAGCCCCTTTTAGGTTTTCCTAGATTTGAATCAGAGGAGATGATCCCTAAGCTAGAACATAGGGAGTCTAATTCAACTTTATTTTATCAATAAGTGATGGGTGTTCAAGCCAACAAGGGTTCATCTTAAATGGTCCCATGGGATTTTGAGAGTACAGAATCATTTCCATAATAATAGGGTTATGGTTAGACACTCCCCTCGAATCTAGACATTATCAAATATGAAAGGGTTGGTCTAGAATTTTTTTTGAGATAAGGAAGTGGTCTCACCTCTTAGTAACATATGAAGGATCAATCATGTTAGTCGTCTAGGTTAGAAGTAGTTTTGCAAGGAGGGCATCCACTAGCCCCGCATTCTCAATATTGTCCACAAAATAATCCGCCATTGGGTCGAGATGTGTTGAGGGGCCCTAAATTTTGGATTTCCTTAGAGTAAAATTTAGGTCTCCTTTGAGGTAGATGAAATATGATCCAAAGCAAGAGAGACTGGTGATGTTTTCCCAAAATAATTTTCTCTCGATATATGGTCCGTATACATTTATACTAGTAAAAGAAAAACAATCATCCCTTAAAATAAAAGTAGTAGCTAGGCATGACCTGGAGACCCATGCCAAGGAGAAATTTAATAGAGCAGAGTTATAGCTAGTGATCAATATAACACCCTCCTCCCACATCTACCCAAGCAACCAGCCAGCCAGGGTAAACATGTGACGAGAGGATACTATGATATGATTCAATCTACTAGGTAACCTTAATGAAATTAAATCGACGAAAACACAACACATATACCTCCTCAAGCGCTTCAGGACCCTTAGGAGCTAATCTACCACTCCAGGTTCCCAACCCATGATTTAACCTAGCATTTAGATGAATTAAACCCAAATTCGCTCATATGACAAGGCATGCATGTGACTATAACCCTATAGTCGCTCTCACAGGCTTTCCTAACAGTGACCAAAGACAATTTGTCAGTGTTATGCCAGCACCTCTGGGATTTGACCCACGTTTTTAGGCCCAGAACCCAAGTCACTGCCCAGAATTGAACCATCTCTTGAAATTAGTAAAATAACATGGAAATAGTAGTGCTAAAGAAAATACTTGTTCAAGACCTTGACTGGACCCCTACTAGCCATGACAGGCATTTTGTCAAACATATTGCAAATGTGTAATCTACATGTGTAATTAACAGATCTGAGCATAGGGGTTTGATAATTATCTGAGATATGCTACGAAGAATTGTCTCCTTATCACATTAGCTACAATTTCATTCATTAGGTCATAGATACATTGATCATTCAATGACAAGTAAGAACATGATGAGAACCATACATAGTTTTTGTTATAAAATATATACATAACCAACATAATAGGGACAGAAATACCAATGAAATCATGGCCATATCAACCACATTGATCCATCATAATTCTCATAGAGATACAAGGAGAAATAACCTCTCATTAATGATTCAAAATCCAAACCCGCAATGGGACTTCCACGTTCCACCCGACCATAGAATGGTTGAGGCAAATCTCTTTTCATCCTTTCACCCCCTGCCATATTCCAAGCATGAATGTGGGATATTATAGAACACATCAATAGCAACTCATCCAGGGCTTCCAGATCCACATCAACCCATCAAACACTGATTCCACCTAACAATCGGACACCACCAAAACCATCATCTGATCGGTCTCTATCCTAGTCTTCCATGTCTCTAGAGCATTTGTTCCAACTCGGTTCCCGGGACTAGTAACTTAACCCACAGTTGTCACCGGGCTCCAAAGTATTTGTCCAACCAAGGCTTCTAGGACTAGTAACTCAACCCATAACATTTTTTAGGCTTCAAGAGCCTTTGTCCAACTAGGACTAGTAAATCAACCCACCAAGGGCTTCCAGGACTAGTAACTCAACCCATCAAGGGCTTCTGTAGTGTTTGTCCAAGCAAGGATTCCAGGACTATTAACTCAACCCAAGCTATTACAGGGCTTTGAGATCATTTGTCCAACCAAGGCTTCCAGGAAGAGTAACTCAAACCAAGTCATTCATTAGGGGATTTTAGAGGTCTAAAATGGGCCTCCTAAGGAAATTACAAAACAATATGATGCATGTATTTCTAACAAGGGAATCCAAAGGCTCACACCTCCACCCTCAAGTAATACTAGGGTTCACCTCCTTCCCAGAAAGTCTAGAATCCACTGCCACATTCAAACTGCATCCAATGTCCAATTCTATAATCCTGCACCACTTTTCCTCTCAGTGAACAGTTACCGACTCATTGCTCCAGGGCGCACTCCCAATGTGCATCTGATTCCATCTAGAAATTCTCATGACAAAAATAAATACATCCCTGGTCTTCCCTTCTCTACTACACAGTCCCTCGAGCAATTCGGTCAACCCCTTCCATGCAGTCGCTCACCTTCCAAGTTCTGTTGGCACACCCATCCTAGGAAATCCATCCATTGGCAAGGCTTCCTCACATCGAAAGATATAAAAACCAAGGCATATCCCTGCCTCAAGACCATCATACTGGTCATAGCATGCTCATGAAAATCAATGGACACTATTGGGTACCAGTGTCCCACAATGACCCTATTCCTGAATGTTTTACCAACATACTGCTACATGTTCCAATTTCTTTTAATGATGCTGCCAATTCTTGCAGTCGATTTCAATCACCCAACTGGGCATCCCATGCATTCCTGTACCAATCACAAAACTTCCATTAGATTTAAAATAAATTGAAATAAATTCACATCATACCTCATTGGTAACTCGTCAATAAGGTACATCTGCAATCTTGTTCACTTCCTATCACAACAAGTCAAACTAGCATATTTGACCAAATCAACATATATAAAAATATCTCACCAAGTTAACTCAAAACATAACCGCCATAGATCAAAATCATAAATCACATGTAACCATCATAAACCAGAATCATATTTCACATGCATAATAATAAAACTAAAATCATATATCGACAATCCTTACTTCTGCCTTTGTTCTTATTTCGTACGCACATCGGATCAGTTTCCACACCCGACAAACACTCAGTGCCTTATCCTCCGCTAGGTGCACATATACATAGTGTGCATCACACACATACAACTAGACATGACATACAACTCCATGCAATACATGCACCTACATTTGAACCTACACCCAGTGTATACAATACAACACATACACCTACATATAATGCATAACATAATATATACACCTGCACCTGGCATACAACACAACACATTACATCTATACCCGATGTACAACACCACACAATACATGCACCTACACAATGCACATGCCTAGTACCACATGCCTGCAACACAACATGTATGACATACACTCAATCCCACATGTACAAAACACCATCTGCACAATGTGTGCACAATATCACATGTACATGGTTCCACTTGCACAACATGTACACAACGCTGCATGTACACTACACCACTTGTACAATGTGTACACAATACCACATGTACATAGTACCATATGTACACAGCGCCATAGACATGACATGTAGACAACACCACCTACACACAGTGCCACTTGTACAACATCTACACAAGACCACATGCCCACAACACCACTTGTACAATCATGTACAAAACACCATATGTACATAGCAACACATGTACAACATGCACACAACACCACATGTACATATCAATGCATATCCAACATGTACATAACATCGTTTGTACATAGCACCACATATCCAACATGCACAGAGAACCATATGCACACAATACCGCATATCCATCATGTACATAGCACTATCTATACCCAACACTACATATGCAATATTTGCACAACACTATCTGTACCATCCTATGCATAAACAACATGTACATACGCTATGTATACACAACACCGCATGCACATAATATCACAGATGCAACATGTACAAAATATACAACAAATGCACAACAATAGTACCTCATGTCCAAAGGCACATTGTCCTTACCAAGGAGCCTTTCTTTCAGTGTCCTATCCATGCTTATCCTAGCATTCCACAAACCACACTGCTTTCATTTTGCTAATGTATCCCTCAGTACAACCTATCCATAATATAAGCATAATATAATCACATAATATCAACTGATAACCATATGATACTAATGTTGTATATGAGTCATGACTACTCTTCTCAATTGATTCCTCGTAAGACTAGGAACCTCTTCATGCCATTCACCTGCATAAGCAATCATTCCTCCACAAGAACGATTCATGATGACCCTATCGGACAGTGACATAGATACATAGACACATACATACATATACATAAACATTAGCATAAAACAATCACGATCCATGATGACCCTGTCAGATAACAACATACATGCATATAATCATTAGCATAAATCAATCGTGATCACAACATAAATACTAGATATCAAGGTCAAGGATAATATAACTTCCTCTATTCATGCACAACATTGAGAACCACTATTCCCAACTTAGTCGAGCCATCTGACATCTCAGATCCATTTACTTTACCTTTTCTGGTTACCTTTCTCATGTTCGTACTACCACCGTATGTTTACCACAATGGACCCAACCAATCTAAATAACTGGCATAGTCTTACCTTCCACCGCACTTACTCATGCACAAAGCTTTGTATGAGTTCTTACATTACCTATTGGGTTTCACACAACTGTCCCTGAGCTCCATCAACTTTCCTCTTCCCCAACCAATTCCCAAGGTACTCAAAACATAAAAGGAAAGACAAGAAACAACCAAGAAGGAAGCCATGAAACCAATAATGACACCACAAACCAAGTGGCATGGCAATGCAAAAGACACACAAAAAACCGCATTCAAGAACAAAAATGCACCAAAATACCAAAAGTGCAAGACTAGCAACAAACACCATGACTCAATCCCCATGGTTCCCAAGGAAAGCTCAACCTGAACCTTGTTCAAGATTTCGTGGCAATCTCTTTGCCATGCAATCCCCTGCATCATACTTCCATCAACACATAATTGTTAGTGCATAAATAAACATAACAATAAATTGGTTACCTTACCTTGTTGTTCCAAGCACATTGCCTACAACTGAACACATCCACACCATCTCTCAATGGACTCCAATTCCCTTGACATATCTTCTTGCAACGAGAGAGTGGCTAATATACTTTTCAAGTACATGTTCATGACTATAGCACATATCCATATAATGTCAGACAACATCAAGGTTAAGAAGACTTCCTGTATGCAAATCACTTGTTCGTTTGGAATTAGGGTTTCCAAACACAGCCAAAGTAATTCTTTCTCAATTCCTTTCTTTTACCTTTTTACCTTGTTGCAAACGAGGCTTACTATGCATTGTCACATCACCCAACTATTAGTTATGTAAACACATCAAATATTACCTTGTCATGCTAATACCTAGCATGTTACTCTGCAATTGCTCACACATGTCAATGACATGTTCCAAATATCAAGACAAACATATCTATCAATTTGAAATCAACTTTTACCAAGACTAACAATCATGTCATAATTCATAGTCAACTCATAGTCCTTAGACACAATGCTACAACTATAACCTATTGTACTCAAGTACATATCAACTGCCTCAAAAGATATGTGTTAGTACAATCCTCTTAAAACAAGATCATTTCGGCAAGAAACCTTATAAACACATACTCACATTCAACCAAGTTGCAAACATACCATGTTAAATAAATCAACTAGATGACATACTAGACACCAAACACTCAAAGACCAAATAGACGACATAATCAAACATTAAAACACTAAATAGACGACATAAGAAAGCTCGTACCTTAATGTATCTCAAGGGAGGCTATCTTGTCTACACAATCAATCTAGTGAACAAGATATAACTTTACAACATTTCAACTCAAACATAAATAAGATCATGATATCCATAACACTAACTAACTAGCATGTTCACATCATAAAATCATAAGAATTTATGATTTATGCATAGAAATCACATATGTACGATCAGTATAGATTAGTAACACACAATGCAACACAATAAGTCAACTCATACCTGAATGTCGTAACCCTAACCCTTTGCATAGGCCAATCAAATTTAGCATGATGCATACGACATCAAGATCTTAACGAAATAACCCTAATCATCAAGTTACTATCATATAACAACTATAAGCTATATATATCATGCTCATCAACAACATATAACATAATCATCAGGTTATCCAATATAAAACAACAATAACAATTCATACAACTACATGTTACTATCATCGTTGACTATCTTACACATGTGCATATACTACACTAATCAACTAACATCTATCATGAATGTAACCATAACATCAAAAGACATCTACATAAACCTAATGCATATGACAATCCTTAACTTACATATCTGCATGCCAAACATAAAATACCTGTATGACGATATGCTCTTACTCCAAAATCTAATGTTGCAACCTCATTATGGTGATCTGCATCTCCTTCTCTATCTCATCCAACACATTAGCATCATAACAACTAATAGCATCATGATTACCTAAATTTCATACCATGACTTCACAAGGCATGTTTGACCTACTATTCATTCATAACTATAACCAAGACCATACATGGATGACAACTGCATAATCAATCATACATGCAGGAATACATACTCCACAACAAAACCTTCAACCTTCACATGGAGTCATCATTACAACCATGATAAACACCATGAAAATGAAACAAGCACATGGACTACATGCATAAGGAACACATATGCAACCAACATGAAAGCATGATTAACACACAACCCAAGGAGAGCGCAACCACGCTTTGATACCACTCTATAAAACCCTCCTCCCACGTCTAACCAAGCAACTGGCCAACCAGGGTAAACATGCGACGAGAGGCTACTATGATATGATTAAATATCCTAGGTAACCTTAAGGAAATGGAATCTATGGAAACACAACACAGAGACCTCCCTCATGTGCTTTAGGATCCCCTGGATCTAATCCACCACTCTAGGTGCCCAACCCCTGATTTAACCTAGAATTTAGATGAATTAAACCCAAATTCACTCCCATGACAAGGCATGTATGCGACTGTAACCATATAGTCGCTCTCACAAGCTTTCCTGCTAGCGACTAGAGACCCAATTTGTTAGTGTTATGCTAGTGACTCCGGGATTTGAGCCACTTTTTCAGGCCTAGAGCCCAGGTCACTACCAAGAATTGAACCATCTCTTCGAATCAGTAAAATAACATGGAAATGAAAGTGCTAAAGAAAATACTTGTTCAATACCTTGATTGGACCCCTACTAGCCATGACAGGCATTTCGTCAAACATATTGCAAATGTGTAATCTACGGGTGTAATTAACAGATCCGAGCATAGGGGTCTCATACTTATCTCAGATTCGCTATGAATCATTGTCTCCTTATCACATTAGCTGCCATTTCATCCATTAGGTCATAAATGCATTGATCATTCAATGACAAGTAAGAACATGATGAGATCCATGCATAATTGTTGTCATAAAATACATACATAACCAACATAATAGGGACAAAATTATCAATGAAATCACGACCATATAAACCACATATAATCCTTCATAATGCTCATAGAGATATGAGGATAAGTAACCTTCATTAACAATGTAAAATCCAAACCCGGGATGGGACTTCCACGTTCCACCCGACCATAGAATGGTTGAGACAAATCTCTCTTCAGCCATTCACCCCCACGCCATATTCCAAGCATGAATGTGGGACCTCATAGAACACATCAATCAAAAATCATCTAGGGCTTCCAGAGACCATCCACCTCAACCCATCAAATAGTGATTCCACCTCACAGTCGGACACCACCAAAACCATCATTCGATTGGTCTCTACCCCAACCTTCCAGGGCTCCAGAGTGTTTGTTCCAACCTGGCTCCTAGGACTAGTAAATCAACCCACGGTTGTCATAGGGCAACAAAGCATTTGTCCAACCAAGGCTTCCAGGACTAGGAACTCAACCCACAACATTTTTCGGGCTTCCAAATCATTTGTCCAACTAGGACATCCAAGACTAGTAACTCAACCCACCAAGGGCTTCTTGAGCATTTGTCAAATCAAGGCTTCCAGGACTAGTAACTCAACCTAAGTTGTTAGAGGGTTTCCAGAGCATTTTTCCAAACAGGGCTTCCAGGACTAGTAACTCAACCCAAGTTGTTACAGGGCTTCCAGAGCATTTTTCCAACCAAGGTTTCCAGGAACTAATAGCTCAACCCAAGCTAAAGAAAACATAAGATCCAACCAAACCAAGCACTAAAAGTAAACCCACAATCACCATGGCTATCCAATAAATGGCAAGGCTATGTAAATCCACTTTCAATCTAGGCAATACTCCATGTCAGTGATAGATCATGACCAAGAAACCACATGCATGCCAAAACTAGTGAAGGAAACATAGATGAAACTCAGTACCTGCAAGAAAATATGATGTAGCTGTTGACCCTGATGCCTTCTTGTGCTTTCCTTCTCTTCCTTTTCCTTCTTTCTCCAAAACTCCTAGTATGTCGCACCCTCCAAGAGTGATCCAAGAAAACTCTGAGTATCCAAGAGTATGAGAGAGAGAGAGGGAGAATAATGAGAGAGCTCCACCAAAACCTATCAAAAGCTTACCAATTGATCCTCAGAATCCTTTTTACTAATGAGGCCTCTATTTTCTTCATTTTCCATTATTTTCCTTCAATTTCCTCCTCAAATGCAACTTGTGACCTTTCACCTCCATTTTCTCCTAATTTCCATTATTTTCATAAACAAATGTGCCAAAAATTCCATTTTGCCTTTCCAAAGCCTTATCCATTGCCTTTGCCAATTTCCTTAGCCATAATAAACTAAATCAACACCCATTAGGATGTTTCCCCAACCATTTAGCTTGGAATAAGTGTCTCATCACCATGGCCACATATATATTTTTACATGGATCTTTCACTAGGGTTGTTACAATCAACCCTTCGTATTTCCCCATAGCATTAGTATGGTGGAAATACCAATTTAGTAGTCACGGGAGATATAAAGGGTTCTTCCTTGTTTCCTTCAATCATACTCTTGTAGAAAGATAATTTGAGGCTATAGAAAAGTGATCAACCTCTTTAGAGCCAAATATTTTGAGGGGTTGTCCAAGCCCCAAATATTTAGAGATAGTAGTCTCATACAGAAACCCTCCCGAGGCTAGCTTCTTTAAGAGCCCCAATAATTGATTTTTGTTTCCCTTGTTTTATCTCCAAGGAAACTTGTTTTGTGGCTAGTGATATAAAGGATTTCCTTCCCTTTCTCGTGTCCCAAGGTAGGTATTTAGAAATAGTACCAAGGCCTCCACCAGGTTTGAGATTGAAAAACCCTTTTTGGAGGCCGCTCTTTGTTGGGTTAGAGGAAAGTGACATGAGGTTGTAGTGATGTTTATCCGAAACTATAGGGAGGAGGGGAAAAGAATTCTCAAAGATCAGAGAAAGGTCAATGATGGGAAAAAGGGGGGCGAAGGGGAAATAAAGGGATAGGAGAAGGGAAGGGGATAGAGAAATTTTGCAGTTCCATAAGGGGATAAGTGCATTGAGGCAGAGATAGAGGAGCATAGATCTTTGTAGATAAACAAGGGGGAGAAGAGGAGCATGGATTTGACATACCTGAGGAGGAGGCTGAGATGGAAACAATAACATCTTACACATATCCTTGAGTGATCCAGGTAGATATTGGTGGCCACCCGCCAAGTCCATTTGGACCCCCACCATTGTTTCTTTCAGCTTTTAAGTTTCCTTAATTGTAGCATAGTTTACTATTTTTAGCAGTTTTCCGGGTCTTGAACTTCTGGAGCTATTTTGAGGCCCTAAACGACGTTTTTTGGGAAAACTGGGAGTAACATGGGTTCTTGGACCAATGTTGCTCTTCCCAAAGTTGTATTTCTCAAATAGATCTTTCTAACGAGATATTGTGTGTGTCAAATGGAGATTGTATGCCAAAGTTACGACCCCGGGAAGTTGATGCATCAATTTACCTAAAGGGGGCCCAAGTTTGGCGTTTCATCTTGTAGGGTTAGGTTTTTGGATGTTTAGGGTTTTCCATTGTTTCTCAACAGAAAATAGGCCTTCGAGCCTCATTGTAACAAAGTTCAAAGGCATGTAGCGGCCACATCTCTTCTCAGAGATAAGCTACCATCGCCCTAGCTTGTTTATTTCCATTTCTATTTGTAAGCATATTTCAGTATTTTACAGTAATGAAATGAAGTATTGTTTCTGCTGCATCTCTATATGTATGGTTATATCTGTAATTTGTTGTGTTGTTGTTTAAATCCGAATCATTGGGGTTCCCATGGAACTTCTACATTTCCACCTTTTGGCTCCACCATGTCTACAACCAGAATGCTTTGAGTATTTTTTGTTAGGGTTGGTCCCCTTCCATCAAAACTAGAGGTTGGTCCAAATACATGTTCCTTGGTATTTTTTCCTTCTTTCATACTATGAGAGGGAGTTCTTCTTGAATCCAAATCCTTATGCCATTTTTGAATCCATTTTTTTAAACTTCGTGATAGGGAATTCCTCCCGCAAATAGCCATATGAGTGGCAATGAGCACACTTGTATGATATTCCCTCATAATCAAGGTCTTGCTTGTGTGTTTTGGAGCCCAATTTGATAGAAATTGAATCTGGGAAAGTCGATTCCAGGCTAAGACCAACTAGGATCCTGGCTCTCACCATGTATCTAGTTCTCTTCTAGGAGGAATCCACCTCATAATAAAAACTTAAAATATTGTGAATTTCTCTTAAAACCTCTTCAGACCAAAACTGAAGGAGAAAGATTGATAGTTTGATCCATACTAGAAGCACCGAAAGATGCTCAGAGTGAGCATCAAAATCCACTATCCAATTTTTAAGGTAAAGGGCCTAGGAACCCCACTACCATCATTGCTACAGAAGCTTCTCTGCATCCTCCCTATAGTGATGAGCCATCCTAACCAGCCTTTCATTACAATAATGCACTTGGGTGAGTAACCTAACACTAGTGTGAAATGTTTTGTAGTCCAACTCTGCGTTGCTACCATATCCATTATTTTTCTTGTGAACCTACATAACCCTAGCATAGCTTTATGAACTTCCTCTTCTGAGATCTTACGTGCTTTTTTGGGTGGGCACTTATCTAATAAGAAGTTTCTTTCGTGTAGGGAGGAAATGGGGATACAACACCTATCTCTATAGGTTTGTTGACTTGGAAAGGGGGAAATGAAAGCGACAAAGGGAAGCACTAACAGATACATTACAACAAAGAATTATGAGTTTACAAGCATAAGTATTGTAAGATCTTCCATCCTCGAGATATTGTTTAGCTTAATGTCAGTTCACAGGACCAAGCTTGACTCCTCAGCCTTTTTCTTCACACATTTTTTACTAATTTTTTGTACAACCTTTAATGCCAGCTAGAGGAGGGGCGACTAAATGTTTAAGGAAGTACCCCCAATGTGCATTTCTCAGGTTAGAAATTCATTAAGGAAACTAGTAGGGGTAGGTAGACAAGGGGGTTTTACTGATATGAGGAAGGCCACAATGTTGAAATTGCTTGAAGGCCTGAGGGGAGGTGAAGGGAAAACCCTGGCAAAAAGCGGTGAGGATTCAATGAGGGGACAAAAAGGGGCGGCATAAGAGAAGGGGGTGTCTGCAGATGAGGAGGGTGACTAGGGGACGATATGAGGGTCAAGGAGGGGGCAGGTTAGGGGGATTAGAGGAGGAGCACATAAGGTGTCAAGGAGAGCATATGTCGGCACAAGGAGAGAGGATTGACAAGACAAGGATGTTAGAGTTGTCAGATGTGGGAATCCCATGGGACTTGATTATATTTGGAGGCCCTTGTAGGGGTCCTCTTAATTGATTTGTTCCATATCCATATCATACCAATAAGATCAATGTCCATAGGCCCTGTACCTAGCCCAACTAAACCTTATACTACATATTAGATCTATATATTCAAAGCTTTGGTCTCCTTGAAATATTTTACCTAATATAGTATTGATATATTTTATTTATGTGCCACATTATGCATGTTTTTATACTCTTAACATATTTTTAAATATAGGTCAACATTACTTAATCTTGCATAGTGAAATATTTTATTTATAATTCATATTGACTATTTTTATTATAATTAATATTTTTTGAATTATTTTATTTATAGTTCATATTGACTATTTTTATTATAATTCATATTTTTTGAATTGGAGATATCAATTTTATATTAAGAATTAAATGAAGTACACATCTCCCTTACTTTAATTACTTCTTCTATATATATATATATGAGAAGTTCATGTTGAAATATATTAATTACATGGATATTCAAATAATTTATTTAAGTGTTATAAAAAGGTAAATATATAGCAGAATGTACACTTTCACTTTCACTATTATTCATATTGTTAAAAACTTTCAAAAAAAAATATTCTGTAACTATTTAATGTTGTTCACATAAAACTTGGACAAAGCAAAATTTTTCTTCCAATTTTTTTTAGCAGGGCAAATATATTATATTATATTTTTGTAAAGTTATATAGAATTATGTTGATCCATCAAATATTTTATTTATGGGAGCGAAAGTGAAATATTTTTACCACGTCTCTTTTGGATTGAATTGTAATATTAACAATGAACAATGAGAGTGAGATTATTGATGTTTTTATTATAGTGGACATTAATTTTTTTTTCGAATTAGTGATCGGAGAATCCACAGTTTGAACATCTTTATACCAACGTTTCAAATCCCAAGTGGGATTAATTTTTTTATTTAGAGTATATTTTATTTTTATTTTAAAAGAGTTAGTCGTTTATTGGAGCTTTAGCACAGATGGAATCACACATCACCCACATACTAGGATGTAGAAAGTTATGTAGAATTATGTTAATACATCAAATATTCTATTTATGGGAGTGAAAGTGAAATATTTTTACCACATCTCTTTTGAATTGGATTGTAATATTAACAATGAACAATGAGAGCCAGATTATTGATGTTTTAATTATAGTGGACATTAATTTTTTTGTTTAGAGTATAATTTGTTTTTGTTTTAAAAGAGACACTTGTTTATTGGAGCTTGAGCACTGATGGAATCACACATCACCCACATACTAGGATGTAGAAAGTTATATACAATTATGTTAATACATCAAATATTTTATTTATTGGAGTGAAAGTGAAATATTTTACCACATGTCTTTTGGATTGGATTGTTAGGCCGATAGGCCTTCCTTTAAGTGAGCTCTTCGTCGTCCTTTTGTTTCTATGCTTGACAGCTGGCGTGCACTTTCAACAGGCAAATTGTTGACATCTGTCGTGTAATTTTTGTTTCTCCTCTTCAACTTTTTTCTCTTCCTATTTTCTTCCATGACCATTTTTGTTCCTCCTGTTTCCGTTTTCTGCTTTTCCTGTTCTCTTCCATGCCCTACTGCAATAATGTTTTCGTGCTCTTCCACTTACTGCTGCAATAATGTGTCCCGTTTCTGCTGTGCAATCTGTTTCTACGGTGCAATATGTTGTGCATGACCTAGCCCTCGGTTATTCAGTATACACTATTTACACCTCTATTATATTCAATATACACTGTTTACACCTTCGTTTTACTGTTCAGAAATTGTTCGCTCAGGTGCTCAAAGTTTTTCTATTCAAATTTTAGGTTAGTGCTCTCAAAAATGGGTTTTCTAATCCCATTCTCTCTCATTTTGCTTCCAACGTTTTAATCTTAGTCCAGTGTTTTCTTATGGGTTTTTTTTATGGCAGGTACAACTCTGTTTTCCTGTTCAGAAATTGTTCGCTCAGGTGCTCAGAATTCTTTTGTTCAAATTTCAGGTTAGTGCTCTCAAAAATGGGTTTTCTGATCCCATTCTCTCTCATTTTCCTGGTTTTTTCCTGGTTCCTGGTTGTTTTAGTTCCTGGTTGTATTAAGTATTTGCTTGGCATCTGCACTCTGAATATTAACGGTATTGAAATTTTCATTAAAACCTCTGAACCTTCGACTGTCGATGGCGACATATCTCTGTGTATAATGCGAACATCGAAATCCTCGTGTAAATATGCAAGTCCTCGTGCGTTAACCTAACATACTCATACTGGTGAAATCGTTACCAAGGATATCCAAGGAAATAGTGTGACAAAGAGTACCCTATTCCAGATTGTAGAGGAAATTTGCACAAAGGGGGTCAGAATCCAAACTTTAAATTCATTAGCCATGGTAGCCATAAGGAGAGATAACCAGATGGATTCCAACATGAAGAAATTAAATGAAATTACATAGCCTCGAAGGAAGATTTACCATTGTTGAAGTGGGATAAGTATGTGTTGAAAGAGAAGACCACAGAGGTTCAGAGAAGAGACCTCCAAACGCCAAGGCCTTCCGTAGGCCGCTCTCCCCCATCTGAAATCCACATCCCCAAAGCTGATTTTGGTAACGTTCGAAATCAAAAAGGCTCCCGCCACTATGAAGTGAGGGCGCCCTTCCAATTCCATCAAATCTATCATCGATCGCATATATTGGTCATTCACAGCCGTTTTCCCTTCGTTTATCAATTTCAAAGCAAAAGAAAACGGTTTTTTGGCCAGCTCTCCTGCTATCGTCTTTGTGCATGCAAAGCTGATCCCATTCCCGTAGAAGCCTTTAGGAAGCAGCGGGTGGAATTTCGTTCCGACGTCCAGGGGAAATATTAAACGAACTTATGTTCTGAAGGCAGTTGGAGAGCCCTGGTTCTCAAACACCACAAACATGCTGATAAAACTTCGAATGTCGGGTGCTTCATGCCATGGCTTACTGCTTGGCTCTTTAGCGACTCCATACACAGTGAACTCACTCAGAGTTGACACATAACAGACCAAGGAAGCAAAGTGGTGAAGGTTTAGGGTTTGAATGTCTAGGGATAACCATTCGATTACCTTGATTAATCTATATCATTCACTAAAACCCAAGAATGATGCCCACCTTACTCCATGTGACCAACATGTGGTAGAGGGTGTGTGGCAGAAGGGGAGTCACCATGCAACAACCCAGGTGTACGCCCTTTCCATTATATGTCGGGTGCATGAATGGATGGTGTTTAACAAGTGGAAATGTGAATTAAATACAATAAACTGAGTTAAATACACAGCTCACGACAAATGTCCAAGGTAATTAGGGACAACTATCGTATTAATTTGTTTTAATAGTGCTTCCCTGTTTACAAGTGTCATTGTAATTCTGCGGCAGAAATGACACTTAATTTCGGTATATCGAAAATTCTTCCTCAGGCGAAAGTCTTTGATCTTCAATTTGATCCTTGCGGTTACTCCATGAATTCTATTGAAGGACCTGCTTTATCTACAATTCATGTAACTCCGGAAGATGGTTTCAGTTATGCAAGTTTTGAAGCCATGGGTTATGATCCTAAGGATTATGATCTGCAAGCATTGGTGGAGAGGGTGTTAAGTTGTTTCAAGCGTATGGTATTCTCTATTGCAGTTCATGTCAATGCTGGCACTTGTCAATCTTCATGGACCAAACCAATTTGTCTGCAGGGGTATACTTGTGAATTGATAGCTCAATAGGAGCTTACAAAGAAGGGTAGTGTTATATATTGCACTTACAGAATTTGAATTTCTGCTCATGAAATGCTTACCGCTTTTGGGGGTTGTCCGTCTTTGGAAGGATTCATATTAGGTGGATGTGAACTCTTTGAGAATCAGAGGTCTAATTAGAGATGGATATCTTGCTTCACTTCTGTTGGGTCACAGTTTCCAAGATTCTCGTTTAGGTGCATGTTAGTTCAACCGAGTTTGGATGTTTTCCAATAAGAACTGGAAATCTGGGGATGTTTTCATAGCATGGAAGCCCACAAGATGTCAAAGGTAGGTTCCTTAATATTTTGTAAATCTGACCACAGCTGAATGCTTTTGTATAATAATAATATGGTAAATAAGGCATAATATACACCGTAGCTCCTGTTGTTTTAACTTTAACGATTTAGCTCTTGTTGTTTAACAATTTTTTTTGGAGAAATCTATCTTTGCAAAGGATTCTGCTCTAATGCTGCTCCAGACCATGAAAATACTGCATGCTTCGACGGCTCTCTATATCAGTTGTGTCATGTTTGAGACAAGATTTTGCTTGTCACAATTCAGTGTTAGTGCACATGTCTTTCATTGGAGCAATATCATTTAAAACTTGATAACGTTTGGACATGTGATTCATGCTGGCTCAGTTGAGTCCTGAACATGCTCTGTTTTTTTTTGCAGGCACCCTGGTGAGGAGAGTGATGTAAATGATGATTATAGAGATACAAGTAGTGAAGGTAGTAGTAGTAGTGATGAAGCAGAGTGAGACTCAAAATATGGCGGGGCAATACACTGGAGAAATTCCAACTCATTTGATTGTAATTTGGATTCTAATACTAGGTTTGATAGATTAACATTAAGAAATCACTCTAAAACTGCACAAGAAGGCTTTTCTAGTGAAGATGGTGAAGGAAGCAGTTGCCCTTCATTTCAATATTTTGAGCAAGCAACTCCATATAGTCGTGAACCGCTGGCTGACAAGGTAAGATCCGGTTATGCATTTATTTTGAGGAATGTTTTATTTCATGGTGTAGTTTCAATTGTGAGGTTAAAATTAATATTTGTTAACTGGATGTTGCAGATTGGAGATCTTGCCAAGGACTTTCCACAGTTGAAAACCTTAAGAAGCATTGACCTGTCGCCAACCAGTTGGCTATCGGTTGCGTGGTATGTCATCAATTATACTTGTGCAATCCTTGATTAAGTTGGTGTGGAGGCCAATTAGTTATTAAGCATTCCTGTTCTATTGGATATTGTTCAATGCGATCAGTAACGTCTAGATGAATGTTCATTATCTACCGCTATCTAATTAAAACAAGAATTTCCTTACAGGTACCCGATATACAGGATACCACAGGTCCAACCTTGCGAGACCTGGCTGCCTGCTTCCTAACTTTTCATTCCCTTTCAACTCCACTAAAAGGTTTGATTCATTTGTTTTCTATTTTTGTTCCCTTCATCTTTTTGCTAGTTTGTTCACATAGTTTTCATATCAGTAAAGCATGTTGATGCTTTTTGAATTCTGATTTTCTCACTCCGCATTTGATCTCTAACTGATGTTTTGGCAAGTGGTGGTAGTATTCATGTAAGTACTGGAGGGAAAAGTGTTCCTGTCACTCCGATAAGCAATTATGGGCGTTCTCCAAAGATAGCTTTACCAGTATTTGGTCCCCTTTCTTACAAGTTGAAGGGGACAGTGTGGAGTACTAATGGCAACTGTGAACGACAGCAGGCTAACACTTTGTTTCAGTCAGGTGATCAATGGTTGAGATTACATCAGGTGAAACATCCAGATTATGATTTTTTCCTTTCACATGGTTCTTCATATGGAGGATGGACTAGACACATCCATAACAATGGGGTTTTTGTTGAAACGAAAGAATTAGTTGGGTTATGAATGGCTTTTTTTATTATAGCCATTAGTAAGGCCAAATACCAGGAGTCAGTGGAGTGTGTGAACAAGCAAGTTGAGGGTTGTTCACAAATCTTCGTCTATGATCTCCTCAATATAGTCCAGAGATAAAAATATAAACATTCTCAAAATGTTCTGCAATAGTATGAAAAAATGCAAGTCAAAACTCGTACCAAATGGGTATGTTTAAGAGAGAATGGGTTTTTGGGTAAACCTTTGGCTTGTCTGCTGTAAGAGAAAATTGATGGAAAAAAAAAGTGAAAAGAAAAAAAGAATTGCCATTTGTGAAATAGGAGGAAGAGGAAATGCTGAAGGAGATGAAATGTCCTACATTCCAAAATCTATATCAGTATGGGAATGTCATAAACCATTGCAAGTTGAATTTTAAGTCGTGCAGTTTTTTCTCTTCCTTTGATTTTGAATTCAGGTATGCTTTTTCTCTGGGACGAAAGTTCTTGGATGTGGTTGCAGACGACTATCATCCAATGTAGACTACCTAAGTAGATATTTAATTTAAATTCAAACTTTTGACATGAAAACACTGATTTGTGTCATGTGATGATGGGCTGACAATGGATATTGTCTAGAGTGGTTTCTGAAAAGTTGTGTGCCAAGTGGTGGCAATTGCTGTTACTGTGAGAGCAGACGTTGGTTTTTGAGTAATTGTTGAGAGCATTTGAGTATTTTCTCCAAGGGATTTTCACTACATTAAAACAAATTGTGGCTAGTGTAGGATCAACTTTTGTCCTATCGGGTTCTCTTTGGAGTTGACGGATTAAGAAAATAAGAAAAAAATGAAAAGAAAACCTTTGATTCTGAGTCAATATTAAGATATTTTGTGTCAATTTGCTTCCAATGGTTGATGAATGATTTGATTTTCTTCAACATGATTAGAAAAATAGTCATCAATATTTTCGCAGTGGTGATCAAAGCATGACGTGGGTTATCTAATTATTTTTTCAAGATTTCCATTAGTTAATTATTGTGGATGACTAAGTTGCAGAGAGAGCTTTATGTCGATCATATGATTGTTATTGTGTTATACGTCAAGGTGGGAGAAAAAGAAAAGTAAAAGATCAAAATTATGAGAATTTAGCATGAACATTATTTTCATTTTTTGGAGTTGTATGATCAACCATTGTTAGGTGAGTGTTCTCATATTTGACTGTAAAGATGGTTGAAGTAGTGGGCTTAGAGGCTTGTTATGATTGTATTGCTTTGATATATATTTGAAATTATTCAGTGATGTTCATTTGTCATACTTTGGACATACCTTGGGCGGATATATCTTTTCATTCAAGGAAATGTTTAGGAACAATATTATGTTGCTAGAGTTGTGAATTGAGATTTTAAGAAGTTTCTTGGGGCTATTGTGGATATAATAAATTATACTGATAGTTTGGAATGTGCAGGAATTTTGCTTTAAAAACATAGAATAGATGTGGTATCTCCAACCCAGAGTGATGCTCGTGGATTCTCAATATATAACCAATTTCATGCTTTCTCATCTCATGAATACCGTAGGCCTAGAGTAGGTCACCCCTCTTGGCATGATCTGGTTCTTCTTTCACTGGATGATCACATTGTCACTATCAAAGTGGCAGTGTTAAATCATGACTTTCTGTTCTAAAGATCTCCTTCGTTGTCCATGGCTGGATGCCATGTGCATGACGGTGTCGCCCAGTGTAAAGACCCCTACAACCCTCTGGACTACGCTTCAAACAAACTTGTGACCAATCTTACAAGTTAATGATTATGAAACTTGCATTTGTCCTATTCTGGGGAGTTTTTAACAAAAAGTAAAAGATCAAAATTATGAGAATTTAGCATGAACATTATTTTCATTTTTTGAGTTGTATGATCAACTATTGTTAGGTGAGTGTTCTCATAGTTGACTGTAAAGATGGCTAAAGTAGTGGGCCTAGTGGCTTGCCATGTTTGTATTGCTTTGATATATATTTGAAATTTGAAATTATTCAGTGTTGTTCATTTGTCATACTTTGGACATACCTTGTGAGGATGTATCTTTTCATTCAAGGAAATGTTTAGGAAAAGTATTATGTTGTTGGAGTTGTGAATTGAGATTTTAAGAAGTTGCTTGGGGCTATTGTGAATATAATAAATTATACTGCTAGTGTGGAATGTGCAGGAATTTTGCTTTAGAAACATGGAATAGAGGTAGCGGTATCTCCAACCCAGAGTGATTATGAGAATATATTGTTGATTGATTTCTTGCTGTCAAATTATGGCGGTATCTCCAACCCAGAGTTACTATGAGAATATATTCATGTTTCAATACTTTACTTTGTGCATCTTTATATATGTGCTAGAGCTATAATGGAATGGTAGAAACTAAGAATAATAATTTGTACAATTTTGATTAAGGATTTATTTTATTTTGGGCAATTTATTGACTAGGTTTAGTTTGAATGATTGAATTATTATAATATTTATTATTTTGAACGAAAATACAATTCTTTCAATTTAACATTTCTATCGGCCTCTCTTTGCACCTTTTGGGGCAATTGCTAGTCATATTAACAATGAACAATGAGAATGAGATTATTGATGTTTTTATTATAGTGGACATTAATTTTTTTATTTAGAGTATATTTTATGTTTGTTTTAAAAGAGACACTTGTTTATTGGAGCTTGAGCGCTGATGGAATCACACATCACCCACATAGTAGGATGTAAAAAGTTATATACAATTATGTTAATACATAAAATATTTTATTTATGGGAGTGAAAGTGAAATATTTTTACCACGTCTCTTTTGGATTGCATTGTAATATCAACAAATGAACAATGAAAGTAGGATTATTGATATTTTTATTATAGTGGACATTAATTTTTTATTTAGATTATATTTTAGTTTTGTTTTAAAAGAGACACTTGTTTATTGGAGCTTGAGCACGAATGAAATTACACATCACTCACATATTATGGCACACGCAAAAAAAAATACAATCTATAAACACTAAACATTCAAATCTCCTAAACCTAATCTATAAACACTAAACATTCAAATCTCCTAAACCTACTCAGCTCTTGTGAAGTGGGATCAGAAATGGTGTCTGTTTATGAGTATTTACCGAATAAGTACCTCCATAAAATCCTATTTGGTGAGTCCCTTCATTAGAAAATAAACGTTGATAAAACGCATTAATGTTTCAGCTGGTATTGATAATTAGTTCCAAGGACACAGATCCAAACAAACGCAATCAACTTGGCTAGCAGCAGCGCTACAACCTCGTACTTGGAGTAGTTACGAGATTCTCTAGTCACAAGGATTGTCAGTTGCGGATTATTCATCGAGTTATGAAAGCAAGTAATATATTGTTGGACGAAAAACTGAATCCTATGATTGCAGATTTCGACTGGGAATTACGTTTCCTGGAAGATGAAAGTCACGTGACTCGTGAGCAACTTAGTAAGTTGTCCAAACAAGAGTCACGTGAGCACAAGAGTTGCTACAACATACCAAGTTATCGAATGAATCATCAGTATCAGTATCACATTGTCAAAAGCTATTAAAATTGGGGGATGCATGTTTTATTCTATGTCGCTATTGACATCAGAGTTTATTGGACGTAGTAAATTTGAATATCAGGTTGCTCTTTCTTCTTCATTTTTCCCAATTTCAATGTTTTTTTTTTTTCATTTTAAAGGTAATTTTCATATATTTTTTTTATAATAAAAAATTCATATTTTTTAGTTAAAATAGACTATAAATTAGTCTGGAAAATAATGGAAATTCTTGTAAGGTTAGGATGAAATTTAGCAGAATTTTTTGAAAAACTAGGTTACAACTCTCAAATTTCAAGATTTTGGATGCCCCGGGAGTTTTTGATGATCGATTTAAACACTCCATTTCCACCCTTAAAAAACGATTCACACTCCAACATTCTGTTTATTTGAATTTTTTTTTACTAGATTCCCACAAAAAAATCAATTGTCCAGACAAATTTGTGGCATCTAGACAACGCCAATTTTTTTTTAAAGATTACATACAATTATTTTGTAATATTTTTGAGCTGAGAGACTCATTTACAATTGCCTAAGTATGCTTGTGCTTAACATAAAGTTGACACATACCCTTTTAAAATAAAAATAAAATATTCTTTAAATAAAAAGACAATAAAAAATAAAATATTCTTTAAATAAAAAGACAATGTGAACTATCATAAAAACAAAAAAGAATTTAGATATTTGGTTAGTTTTTATTAAAAACATTATAGAACATCAATAATTCTACTCTCACTATACTTGGTTGTTGATATTACAACTCATATTACAACCAATTATAGTGAGAGTAGAATTATTGAAATAAAAAGACAATAAAATATTCTTTTGAAAGAGAAGTGGTAAAAACTTTTCACTCTCACTTTCAACCATGAATAATATATTTTGATAGCTATATGAAGTAACATAATTTGTTGACTAATTTATTTCAATATCACCTTCATATATATGTATATATGGAAATAAACATATATATGTATATATGGAAATAAACTAAAAGAAACAAATATTTTAATGTTTATCATAATAAAATATTTCAATCCTTAAACTAAAGGAGCCATAAAGTAAAAAAATCAATTACTTCATAATACCGGTAATAAGAGGGAGATATATAATTCATTTAATTATAAAATATTATCAATAATATAAATTGAAAATATGTTATAAATAATATATAAAAAGAAAAGAAATTATAATTTCATGAATTACTTCATAATACGCATAATAAGAAAGAGATATATAATTATTTAATTATAAAATATTGTTAATAATAATAAATTGAAAATAAGTTATAAATAATATATATAAAAAGAAAAGAAATTATAATTTCATGTTGAATAGTGTGTGTTGGTATGTTAAGTACATGATCATGGTCTTTTTCTCAATTGGTCGAAGAGGATTATGTAATATGGAGGGTTATGTAATATTTATGTGTATTTAAAAATTTATAAATAAGAGAAAATGTAGTGTAGTGTACACAATTCAAGTGCCCAAGTAAATTATCAAGACATGAAATTACACATTGAAAAATGTAATTTAAACAATGAAAAATTACAGTGGGTGTTTCTCTATACATAAAATCAATATAGATCTATTTTAATCACATATCTACCAAGCTTTCAAAGGGATTAAATATGTAAAAGTGCAAAGGTTTTATTCAAGTTTTGAATTATAAAATAAGTTTGCACTCCAAGAGATTTGATCCTTCTTAGCTCTTGCTAGATCCGTGTTTAAAATAGATCAATACCAATAGTTATCTTGAAATCATTTCTCCTTTTAAGTAAATTATCAAGACATGAAATTATACATTGAAAAATGTAATTTAAACAATGAAAAATTACAGTGGGTGTTTCTCTATACATAAAATCAATATAGATCTATTTTAATCACATATCTACCAAGCTTTCAAAGGGATTAAATATGTCAAAGAGCAAAAATTTTATTCAAGTTTTGCATTATAAAATAAGTTGCACTTCAAGAGATTTGATCCCTCTTAGCTCTTGCTAGATCCATGTTTAAAATAGATCAATACTAATAGTTATCTTGAAATCATTTCTCCTTTTAAGTATGACCATTTCATTAACGTTCTTAAACATTTTTCATTTCTTTATAAGAACGTTACCGTTTTGAAATGTTTTTCATTTCTTTCCTATAAAATTCTTTTCATTCTATTAAGTATTTTTTTTATGTTTTTATTCTTTTAGGAAACCTGATTAAAGTTGGATGCTGGGGAAGTGTTTATATATATATATATATATATTTAAGAATATTTTTTTAATTAATATTTTTATTTTTAATTAATTTTTTTAATAGAGATTAAGAATAAAAAGGTGATTATTTCATGGATTTTTGTTATAATTTTTTTGTAGTCAAAAGAGGTATTTCCTTACTATCATGTTGTGAGACCTTGAAAATTTACATAGTGTGTTTGTTTTTCTTTTCCAAACTACTTTTTGTTTAGGTAGGGGCTATCCCTAATGTTAGATGGAAGAATGAAGTATCCATTAATGGAGTCCCTTGGGATAGTTTAATTCCCCCAAAAGTGATTCCCATCTTCAACCCCTCCCCATGAAATTTAAGTGTTGTGTTGCCAAGCTCTGAATTTTAGAGATTATACACGAAGAAAGCTTAGACATTATGGAAGGCAAGAGAGGAATAGGGGAAATAACAAACTATAGCCCTTCAATTGGGAATAGTAAATACTCATCATTTCAAACATGCTCATAATGCATATTTATTTGTTATTTTTTCTTAAAAATTAAGATTTTATTATAATTTTAAATTCATTGATAGTAAAGGTTAAGTTAGATGATATTTATCATTATAATTATATAATTAAAAATGCATAGTTTTCAAAAATATATATATATATAAACTAACTAGGAAGCTTGATAATATCTTTTCTATAGGTTATTTTGATGATGTCTCTTCAAATGGATTATGTGGATGTGGAGCTATCATTACTATGAATCTTTCAATGGTCTACCACTTCCACTGGTGTGGGGGCTTTGGCAACAATATAAGAGCCTAGGTGTTGGCCCTTTAGGGTGGGGGCATTGGCAACAATATAAGAGCCTAGGTGTTGGTCCTTTAGGGGGTATTAAGATGCATTGCTTGGCTAGTTGTGGAGGATATTTTGATAGTAAGAGACTCGAAAACCATGATAGATTGGGCAAATGGTAATGCCTCTCTAGAGGTGCCTGCTTTACTCCATTGTTTGGAGCAAATGGATTTATTGAAGGCCTCTTTCAAGTCTATCTCCTTCTCTCGCATTTTTCGTGAGTAGGACACCTTTTCAAAAAAAAATATTCAAGAGGATTTTTTTGTCAAATTTGTTATCCAAAAGAGGATGTTTTTGTGTCTCATGGGTAGATTCAGTTTGAGTTGCTAGTCAATGGATCAATCAGCAATTTTGGCACATTCTTTCTCTAGTGACTCTAATTTTTGAAGGTTGTTTTTTCCTTTTTGTAATTTACAACAGGATTTTGTACTCTGCTATCTACAGTAAGACTATGATGAAGCAGTCTCCCATTTTTGCATCAGTTAAGCGTCTATTGACATCTTTGAATGTCACTTTGTCGGATCTCTATTGGACATTGTTCTGTCTTTATAACCCTTAATTTTTGGCTTGATTTATAATACCTTTATGTTTCTTTTTTTCATTGTTTTTTCTCCACTAGAATTAGGCTTCATAGAAAAGCAATTTTGCAAATGTAACTCTTTCTTTTGTCTAATAGAAGACCACTATTTTTTCTTTTTGAAAAATATATAAAATCTAACTTGTGAAATCTAATGCCATTTAGTTATTAATTTTAAATATTAAATTTATTTTATTAAATAAATTTATAAATTTAAAAGTAATTTGTGAAATAGTATATCATCTTAAAATTGATTTCAAAGTAATAAATCTATTAAGTAAATTACTTCACATCAAGAAATATCTTAATAAAACAATGATCACCATCTACCCAAAATCCATGAACAATTTTTTTTATATATTTATTATTTATATTTATAATTATAATAATAATTTATAGTATTTATTTAGTGTTTTCGAATCTTTTTATATAAACTAGATTTAAAAAACTTTTTCCTATATGTTAAATTTAAATTTTATTTAAAATATAAAATAATAATGATGATTCGTGTCCACTCAAATCAATATGATTTATTGGATTTTAAAAAGAAATTTAAGATTTTTTATAATAAAAAACATTAAAATTAATATAAATTCAAAAAATCTTCAGATTCCACTGAACATGAGGTGTCTCGAGTTGATCGGTAAGTGTTTTGATGGGTAGAACGCCGAGGGCGCTGACATAAATGCCACGCAGGCAGCCGCCAACACTCCCAACGCTCAAAAGCAAAACACGTGGAACACATGAATCCGCGGAATTGCGACTCCGTAATCTTCTTCAATTCGAAGCCACTCGAACACTCTGTTTCCCCATTCATGTCTCTGTACAATCTCCCATCCTTGCCAGAACTGCTTTATGGATGTGAAGATAAGTGTAAGCAGAGAAAATCTTGTGCTGGAGAGCATGGGAGAGCAGAAGAAATCAAGCAGACTCATAATGGTGGCCGTAGACGAAAGCGAGGAAAGCATCAATGCTCTCCAATGGGCTCTTAACAACCTGTATATACCGCCTGATAGAATCATCCTTGTTCATGCTCAGCGCTCTCCGATTTCCCCCTTCGCAACTGGAAGCCCAGGTCAGTCTCTCCGAGTTTTTTTCTTTGGCTGCTATGAAGATTGGCAGGATGGAATTCACTGTAAAATGATATAAGGCTCTGGGGTTTATTAATTGAATGGATTTTAGTCCTTTGGCCACATAAAACAGTAGAGAGAGAGTGTTGAGTTGATTCATCTCAGAGCTTGTGATGACATTTCATCTTGAGGTGTTTTATTCTGTTTTGGGTATGTTATAGAGGCGGAGTTCTGATTGCAGTTTGGTGTGGGCAGGTTTCATGGTGCCATTAGATGTGCTGAAGATGTTGGAAATTGATATGAAAAAGTCTGTACAGAAGGTATTGGCCAAAGCATCGGAAATATGCAGGGCCAAAAATGTAAGTTAGGTCTACTCATACTGTACATTGGAACTACAGAATTCGGTGTGAAGTTTAAACCCGATAGCAGGGTTTGTCCAGTTGAATGGTAATATTGAAGGCCTTTTTCGTTTAATTATGGTGGAATGCCTCCTTGCCAAGTTTTCATTATTGCATAGGCAGAATCCAAGATTATAATAACAAAAACATCCAGAGAAGTAGTGGTGTTTAAAGATATTAATGTGATTGGGATTTAACGAATATTGTAGGTCGATTGCTGATTCCCGTAAACGGTGTCAATTTTTAGTTTGTAATTTTTTTTAATTTATAACCAGCGCGATCATACAACAAGATTCGAACATGGGTACCACAAGATTCGAACACGGGTAGGAAGCAGGAAAGCCATCCGTACCGACCACATCACTCTGCGCCCAAGCACTAGTTTTTTTTTTTTACATAAATTATATTTCACAGAAAAAAATTATAAATACCATAAATCTGGAACGGGAACACTACTAATAACTTTACCAAATCAAATTTATCAGAACTGCCATAACAATTTAACTTTACCAAATCAAATTTATCAGAACTACCCTAACAATTTTGAAAGGATTAACCCTATATTTATTGTATAACAGTGTCAGATGTTGAATTGGAATTATATGATGTAGACATTCGGAGAAATCCATCTAAACGTGGGTTTGATATGCCTTGAGGTTGCCAAGCTGGACAATATCTCTTGAATTCAAAGAAATGCTTAATATATCAAATATTGAATATCAAGATATGCAACTTTGAGCTTTGCAATATTTGGTTGCACATTAGGCCTGGGATTAGGTATGTCTATGCTGGTACGTTCCTTAATTGAGTGTTGAAATTCTTATATATATATATATAATCTGAAGCCGGTGCAGATTTCCCAGCCACAGTGAGAATGTGGATGGCTAATAATCATGGAATTTACATCTGAGTATTGATTTTTTCAATTTTAAAATTAAAGTTCATATTTTAGCAAGATACTGGTTTGATTTGAATTTATGGTTTAAGTGTTTTTTGAGAAGGAATAAGTTCAACTTTAGGTTAGACTTTATTGATTAAGATTTTGGTTCGTTTTTTCACATAGTAATCACTATCGGTGAATCAGTAATTTTCCAAAACGGTTCTGCGCAAGATTCAAGATTGAATTACAATGCTTACCATTATTCATTTCAATATTAAGAATTTTTTTTTTTTTTTTTGAGTTTATAGGAATTAGATTTTTAACAGGTTCAAAACTTTGCACCTAGTTGAAAGGGGAATTAAACTAGCTGATACTTCTGTCTTTTAACAAAATCTTAACTCATTTTAGTTAAAATTGTAAACTTTTACCACTAAAACTTCTGTCCTTTAACAAAGTCTTAACTCATTTTAGTTAAAATTGTAGACTTTAGTACATAGATCCTTCAATAGATTAGCTCCATGTTATTAATTTTGAAATTTTGTAATTTAGAGGCCCATTGCCATTACTAGATCGGTCATGGTATTCATCCTATAACGTAAGTTCTGAGATATTTGCACTCTCTTGCACTTATCACGCCCATGGCATTCTGCAGCTTTTCTGTCTTCTGTAGTTACATAAGGGAAAACCTTATAGAATGTTTCTCCTACTGTTCCAGGTGACTCCCGAGACAGAGGCTCACATTGGAGATGCGAGGGAGACCATATGCAATGCTGCCAAAAAGTATAATCCTGACATCTTGGTGCTAGGTAGCCATGAATACGGAGCTTTTAAGAGGTATTATTGAATGAAATTCCCCCGTACTTGCAACTGTAAGAAGTGCATTTGCAAAGCAAGAAGTGTTACTGATATGCTTGATTTGGAATGATTGGTCATTTTGTTTCAGAAAAACTGGCAATTCTCTTTTTGGGTATCTATTGATTTTATCCGGTAATAAACCACTTGTTTTAATCAGAGGACATTGAATCTTGCAGGGTGCTTATTGGCAGCGTGAGTGACTATTGTGTACACCATGTACAGTGCCCTGTTGTCGTGGTGAAGCCCAAGAAGGACCAGGCTCATTGATTTTCATTGGCCTCATTCCAGCTTTGTGCTTTGATTCAGTTCACCTTATACTGGTTGGCCTTCATGCCTGATATGAAAAAGCAATTGAAATATTCTAAAACATGGGCTAGGGAATTTCAATCGTCACTCATAATTTCTGTTGGTGAGTGTTTTCTTGTTACATTGAAAATATGCTCTGTTCTATGTGAGGTCGTATTCAATGACTCAGGTATGAAAATGTAATACTCTTTATGTAATATATATTGTTATGGTATGGTTTGATGTTTCATGCTATATTGTTATGGTATGGTTTGATGTTTCATGCGAATGATGTTTGTTTGAATTAAAATTAATTTTTTTTTATTAGTTTATAGGGATTTGGATTGATGGTAAATAGGTGTGTTATTAAAGTATTGTGAAAGTTTGTTTGTTCAAATTTTTGTAAGAATTTATCCCAAAAAAAGATTATCTAATAATAAAGGTGATTAATCTGAAAGACAAACTTATAATCAATATTTACCAATATAGATCTATCTTTATTCTGGATCTACCAAGCGCTGATAGGGATTAAATCTGTTTTCACTCTATGCTAGTTTGCATATCAAGATATTTGGTCCCTCTTGATATTCCCCCTTTAAATAGGCTACATTCCAAGTGAATGTCATGGGTCAATACTATTGGTTCTCAATACCATGTGCCATCTTTATTTTTATTAATATTAATATTAATATTAGGGTTAATAATGTTTTTTTGCATGGTATTAATAATAGTTTGGCCCATGGTATTTGGCCCATAAGCTTCACCTAAATAAAAAATGTTTTATTTATTTAACATACTTCTCATTTATTTATATTTTTATTAATTTACCATATCTCTTTTATAAATATGGTATTTGGCCCATGGTATTGAGCTCGTCGTATTAAAATGGTATTTGGCCCATAGGGTTCACCTAAATAAAAAAAAAATTAAGTCTTCGTAAATATAAAAAGGTTTATGGACTAATTATAAAAAGAGGTTTTATTTATTTACATACCTTTGGAGTAAGTATAAAAAGAAATTTTATTTATTTACCATACCTCTAGTTTATTTATATTTTTATTTATTTACCATACCTATTTTTTTAGTGTTAAATGTTAAACATTACATGTTAGATGTTTACATTTACGTTTACATTTACATGCTTATGTGAGATCTACCCCCATACTAGGTTTACATGCTTATGTGAGATCTACCCCTATACTAGGCTGTAGAGCGCCTCTCTGTGCAATAAAATAAAATAAGAGTAATAGTCCTAAAGCAGCTAATTCCTTGGGCTTGGAGTATGTTCTAAAATTGTTTATGTTTGGCTAAGAGCTCCTCTTTTGGCACAACTTCTTAAGGGCCACTAGATAAGTAATCCCAGGTGGCTTGGTTTTTCTTGTATAATGGTGATGAGTCAACGTGTATTGACTAATAGCAACCAATGATAATTATCCTCAGTGCTAGTTTGACCAATAAATTATAATAAATTTTCTCATTATGTAAAATATGAAATTATAATTTTCCAAAAAAATTAAAATAACCACAAATTTTGAAATCTTTGATAAAAAAATAAAACCATATATAAATAATCCAGTGTACAATTACACGGTTATTTGAAAACAAATGGATAAATCCCATATATCTACCGACAAAAGAACATAGTATATAGTTCAAGCACATCAACTATTAAAATATAAGTTTTTAACCCATTCAATGATAAAAGAACTTTGAACCACACCATACATCTATGCATATTTTAGAAAATCTCTTTCATTTATTTTTAATCATGACATTGCATAAATAACTAATCAATAATATCGGTAAAGACATGACTATATGATGGTTCACATTTAAATAACTAACTATTTAAATTTCTAATTTGTTTTGAAACCATTTTTTCAATTAATATTTTGCTTGTTATTTTTTTAATTTTGCTTGTTATTTTTTTGGTTCAAGGTCTTTCTAAGATCGTTACTAAAATCCAAAAATACTATATTTACATATTAATAATAACAAATAAATTACAAAAATTAAATAATAATAATATATTAGATAAAAAATTTGAGAAAAAAAAAACAAATTAATATATGTATATTTGTTTTATTTCAAATTGATACTTTGACAAAAAAAAATAAACTAAAAAGAATGAAATAATAACATATTAAATTAAGTATATTTGTTTTATTTTAAGTTCATACTTTAACAAAAGAATAAACTAAAGAATGAAATAATAATAATATATTAGATAAGTAAATCAGAGGGAAAAAATAAAATTTTATTTTAAAGTCAATTGACATTTTGACAAAAATATGTAGTAGCAATTGTAAATGTCTAAAGTATCTGACATGTAGCAAAGTCTTATAAAGAATTTTTAATTTTGATTGTTTGATTGACATTATTTCAAAATATGACATTAAATAATTTTAGTAAATATGTTTAACAAATTTGCATGAAGAATTTTTAATTTTGATTTTTTGATTGATATAATTTCAAAATATGACATTAAATAATTGTATCAAATATGTTTAACAAATTTGCATAAATGTAACTAATGCTATACCAAAATTTCTTATATGTTAAGAATTTTTTTCCTTAATTCATATAATTGAGCTTTTGAGCTTTTGGAGTGGTAGTTTCTATTGAACTATAGGAAACTTGTACAAAGAGGATGGAAAACAAATGATTATGTATTAGAAGCAAGGTGTGGAAAGGAAATGAAAAACACAATTGTTTTTTTAATTTATTTATTTTTAATTTGCTTAGTGCATAATGTAAGTGAACTTACATTTAGATATGAAATGATGTCTAGTGTTTTTAAGTCAACAATAATATTTTCCATTGAAATTGTAAAAATGGCAGTTATTGAGAACCCTTAAAACAAGAAAGTAGTCTCCATGATATTTTATTTGTATTGCAAAAGATATTTGGAGAAGTTTTGCAATAAAAAAACAATCTCTGAGATGTTATGTGTGTATTGTCCAAAGGATATTGGAGAAGTTTTGGAAAAAAAATGTAGAAGCAAATCCCTTGAAAAAGTGTAATGCAATGCGTCATTTGTATTCTTGATCATACATGGCATATTATGTGTTAGGCCCCTATAATAGTAGTGATTCCCCCATTACTATTGTCATTGTATCTCTTATTGTTATTATTGTGCACCTATTGTCCCCATATTGTTATTAGTATGCCCCATAGAAACCCACTATTGTTATTTTTATGCCCTTATGTTATCACTGTTATGTCGGCTTGATTATATTATGACCCCTTAGACTCCTATATATAGAAGGGAGGTTTAGTCATTTGAATCATCCAATAATTGTTCATTTGTGTAATGTAAATGAGGTTTCCCCCTCGAAGAGGCTGAATTCTAAGGCGTTCATATATCTTTTCTATCTTTTTGTGAGCTGGTTTCCTAACATTTGGTATCAGAGCTTTGGATTCTAGGGTTTCGCTACTCCAAATAGGACATCGTGGAATTTTCACTATAACGTTTTTAATGTGACGTTTCAGAAGCTACAAAAAAAACCCATTTGGGCCGAAATCGTTCTGAACTTCAGGTCCAAATGTCAGAGCTTCTCTCGCTATATTT
This sequence comes from Pinus tabuliformis, assembly GCA_031772625.1. Taxonomy (NCBI): domain Eukaryota; kingdom Viridiplantae; phylum Streptophyta; class Pinopsida; order Pinales; family Pinaceae; genus Pinus; species Pinus tabuliformis. Next base: position 567,086,321 of record CM062808.1, on the reverse strand, counting down.
GCGGAGATATGATCTGAGGAAGTTAAGGTTTTTCATACTCCCGAATTACATTCCAAACAGGTGACCTGAGGAAAATCGTCATAACTTTTGTTTTGAGCATTAGATTGAAATTTCATAAGAAGTTTCAGAAATAGAACGACCTGTAGTTTTCTGTGTATCAGTTTCAAGTACTAAGGTTGAAACAGTGACACGTGGCACGTCGTACAAGTTCTCTCTACTGAACTAGTTTATAATCAGGTCACCGTGGGAGATTTGGCATAACTCTTCCTTGGAGAATCCAATCTTGATCAAACTTATGGGGTTAGAAAGAGGACTCGAAGGGCAAATGCAGGACGAGGTTTCAGATATTCGAGATCCACAGTTACAGAGATACAACAAATTCAATATCGAGATCTTACAAAGTGAAAAAAAAGTGTGTAGTTTTTTTTTTAATTTTGCATAAGATTGGTTTGAAAAAATAGTTTGAAGGAATTCAATGGAAATAGTGAAGAATTATTAGCATTAATTAATGCCCCGAAGAAAGAAAATGAAAACACCTAGTAAGCAACCTGAAAGCTCTAGCATGACTCGTGAAGAAGAGCAAGAAATGCAACATGATATATCAAAATTACAAGACCAAGTACAACAAATTTCACTCTCACTAAAGGTAAATGAAACCAAGATGAATGGCATGGAAGCTAATATGAATGACATGCAAGTTAAGATGGAAGCTAAGATGGATGGAATGGAAGCTAAGATGAATGGCATGGACGCTAAGATGAATGACAGGGATGATAAGATGGAAGAATTGAAGCTAAATTTGAATAAGTTGCTACAAGAAATGGCCACTAATGGTGAAAGGGTAGTAAAGGAAACTCATGATGAGAACAAAAGAAATGTTAATCATGATTTCATATACTCTAATGTTGGATTGAAGACCCACCATGTTCCAAAAATCGATATAAGGAAGTTTGATGGCAAGGATCCCGGAACATGGATACTACAGATGGAGCAATTTTTTGATCTCCATAATGTGCAAAACATACAAAAGGTACATATTGCAACTTTATATTTGGAACCAAATCATTTTGTATGGTATCGATGGCTTTTCTCTCGTAAACAAATTGTCACTTGGGCAATTTTTACGGAAGAAATGATAGCACATTATGAAGATACAAAAAGCAACACCTTTTTTAGCCAATTGATAAATCTAAAAAAAAAGGGTTCAATGATGGAGCACATTGAGGACTTCCAAAAATTGAACATAAGGGTAAAACATATTCCAGAGGAGCATAGGATTGATGTGTTCATAGGGAATTTAAAGGATAATATCCAACATGAGGTTCGCCTTTGGGAACCTGATCCATTGGAGAAGGCATTCAGGTTAGAAGGAAAAATGGGAAGCAAAATTATGGCAACCAGGAAGCCTACCACTCACAAATATAAAGATGGAAGTGTTGTTGCCCCTAGCCTTCCACAACCTGCAAGGTTGACGCCACAACAATTGGAAGAAAAAAAAGCAAAAGGGCTTTGTTACAATTGTGATAGTAAACACACTAAAGGTCATAAGCGTGCTGAGAAGAAATTATTCTACATAGATTGTGAAGAGGATGAAATAAAGGAACAAGAAATGTCAAAAGAAGAGGATATACTCCAGGAACAAACCCTAGATAAAGAAGAAATGAATCCGACCATATCTTGTAATGCATTGGCTGGAATTACCACTCCTCAAACTATCAAGATAGAAGGACATATCAAGAAGAAAAAGGTAATAGTGTTGATTGATTCAGGAAGTACCCATAATTTTATTCATTGTAAGATAGCAAAGGAATTGAATTGCTTCCTATATCCAGCACCAGAGTGTCAAGTGATGGTTGCAAATGGAGGAACCATAAATTGCTTTGGAAAGTGCCATAATATCAAGCTATCCATGGGAGAATATGTATTGAATAGCCCAATGCTTTCCATTCCAATGGGTGGTGTTGATGTTGTACTAGGATTCCAATGGCTACAATCCTTGGGTACAATAGATTTTAATTTTCAAGAACTTTTCATGAAATTTTGTGCAGAAGCAAAGGAAGTTGAATTAAGGGGTATTGCAAGGAAACCGGGAAAGATAATCAGCTCTAACGGTATGACAAAGCTTCTAAAGAAGGAACAATGAGGTGTAATTGCACAATTATGTTCTCTAGAGGTTCCCACATCGAAATCATCTATTTCTCTAGATCTCCAAAAAGTCTTGGACAATCATTCCAAGGTATTTGAGACTCCCAAAGGTCTCCCACCTATTCGTGATCATGATCATCCTATTCATTTGATTCCAGGAAGTGTTACTCCAAACATCAGGCCATACAGATATCCCTATGCCCAAAAGAGTGAAATTGAACGTATGGTTGCAGAATTGCTAGAGGCTGGTATAATTCAACCTAGTCAAAGTTCTTTCTTTGCCCCAGTAGTATTGGTGCACAAGAAGGATGGATCATGGTGCATCTGTCCAGATTATAGGGAGCTCAACAAGCTCACTATTAAAGATAGATTTCCCATTGTTTTCATTGATGAATTATTGGATGAATTACATGGATCAATTTACTTCACCAAGTTGGATCTTCGTTCAAGATATCATAAAATCAAAATGAAGACTGAAGACATTCCGAAAACAGCATTTAGAACTCATGAGGGTCATTATGAATTTTTGGTCATGCCTTTTGGCCTTACCAATGCACCTTCTACATTTCAAGGTTTGATGAATTCCATTTTCAAACCCTTCCTTAGAAAATTTGTGTTAGTATTTTTTGATGATATACTAATCTAAAGCAAGTCTTGGAAGGATCATGTTGAACATGTTGACAAGGTGCTCAAACTATTGGAGGAGAAACAATTATATGCAAAAAGCTCCAAATGTTTCTTTGGAGTACAAGAGGTGGAATATCTGGTTCATATTGTATCTCATGAAGGTGTTAAGGTAGACCCTAGCAAAATTAAAGCCATTAAGGAATGGAAAATCCCCACATCCATAAAGCATCTGCGAGGATTTCTCAGGTTGACAGGGTATTATCTCAAGTTTGTTAAGAATTATGGGAGAACAGCAGCACCTCTAACAACATTATTGAAGAAAGATGCATTTTCATGGACTCCAGAAGCAACAAAGGCCTTCGAACATCTTAAAGAGGAAATGTGCCAAGCACCGGTCTTAGCTACGTCGAACTTCACAAAAACCTTTATTGTGGAATGTGATGCTTCAGGAAATGGAATTGGTGTTGTTTTAATGCAAGATGAAAGACCCATTGCTTTCGAAAGTCGTCTAATCAAGGGAAAGTATTTACACAGCTATTTATGAGAAGGAAATGTTGGCAATACTACATGCACTTAAGAAATGGAGACCCTACCTAATAGGAAGACACTTCAAGGTAAAAACAGATCATGATAGTCTTAAATATTTTTTAGAACAAAGATTATCCTCTGAAAAGCAACAAAAATGGGTCACAAAGATGTTGGGTCATGACTTTGAAATCATCTACAAAAAAGGGAAGCAAAATGTTGTGGTAGATGCACTCTCAAGAAAGGATGAGGATGTGGAAGCATTGTTGTGCACCATTTCTATTATCCAACCAGATTGGATAAATGAAGCAAGGGAGGAATGGAAAAATGACGAAGAAGTGTGGGCACTCATTCGAAAGTTACAACAAGATGCTAGTACATCTTATACATTTAGCTAGAAAAATGATTTGTTATGGTACAAAGATCGCTTATACCTATGTAAGAATTCCCAACTCAAACAAAAGATTCTTATGGTTATGGTACAAATATCACTTATATTTGTGTAAGAATTCCCAACTCAAACAAAATATTCTTATGGAATTGCACACTTCTCCCTTAGGAGGGCACTCAAGATTTTTAAAAACTTACCACAGGGTTAAGAAGGAATTTTTTTGGGATGGCCTTAAATCGGATATTCAAATTTTTGTGGTGGAATGCTTGGTTTTCCAACAAAATAAAGTTGAAACAATTAAGACCCCAGGTCTATTACAACCTTTATCCATTCCAAGCCAGTGTTGGGAGGAGGTTTCAATGGATTTTATCATAGGTTTACCCAAGTCCGAGGGAAAGAGTGTCATCATGGTGGTAGTTGACAGACTTACCAATTATGCACACTTTTGTGCATTATCACATCCATTTAAAACTAGTATTGTTTCTACTGCATTTATGGAAACAATTCAAAAGCTACATGGAAACCCAAAGGTTATTGTAAGCGATAGAGATCCCATTTTCACTAGAAATTTTTGGATAGAATTAGTTTCTTGTCCCGGCACTCAGTTAGCTCATAGCTCATCTTATCATCCTCAATCTGATGGGCAAACTGAGATAGTAAACAAATGTTTGGAAGGATATCTTCATTGCTTTGTACCTGATAAACAGACACAATGGGTCAAATGGTTGCCTCTGGCTGAATGGTGGTATAACACTTCCTTCCATACTGCAGCAAAAATGACCCCATTTATGGCACTTTATGGATATCATCTACCATCCATCACATCATATTTAAGAGAAAATTCTAAGGTTCAAGCAGTGGAACATCACATCGAGCATCAACAACAAGTTCTCCAACTCTTAAAGGATAACCTCACGTTGGCGCAGAATAGAATGAAACAACAAGCAGATCAACATCGCAACGAAAGAAGTTTTGATGTAAGTGACTGGGTATTCCTACGACTACAACCATATAAACAAATGTCCCTCAAGCAAGCTAAGAAGGATAATAAATTATCACCAAAGTATTATGGTCCGTACAAGGTGTTGCAAAATATTGGTACTATGGCATACAAATTGGAGCTTCCTGCAACTTCCCGAGTGCACCCAGTTTTCCATGTTTCATGTTTAAAGAAGGTTATAGGTGACAAGCTCCTAGTTCAAACAATATTGCCAGAACTTGACGAGGAAGGAAAAATCATATTGGAACCAGAAGCAGTCACAGAAACAAGAACTTGACAGCTACGAAATCGATCAATTTCAGAGTATCTCATCAAGTGGAAGAACTTATCTACTGAAGATTCCACATGGGAGGATGAGAATTTTATGCAGAAGCATCTAGAACTACTCAAGCGTTGAGGAAAATGCTTTTCGGAAGGAGAGGAGCATGTTAGGCCCCTATAATACTAGTGATTCCCCCATTACTATTATCATTGTATCCTTATTGTTATTATTGTGCACCTATTGTCTCCATATTGTTATTAGTATACCCAATAAAAACCCACAATTGTTATTTTTGTGCCCTTATGTTATTATTGTTATGTCAGCTTGATTATATTATGACCCCTTAGACTCCTATATATAGAAGGGAGGTTTAGTCATTTGAATCATCCAAGAATTGTTCATTTGTGTAATGTAAAAGAGGTTTCCCCCTCGAAGAGGCTGAATTCTAAGGCATTGATATATCTTTTCTATATTTTTCTGAGTTGGTTTCCTAACATTATGTTCAATGAAAACAACGTTTTGCAACCAAAATTTGCAAAATTAAGTATGTTATCTACTAAGCATTCCATTGTTGCAAAATGGCTTGAATGAGAGGAAAATCACATCCACTAACTTAAACACTTGAGCAATCAACAATAATTTGTTTGTTGATGGCCATACAATTTGATTAAATAGATGGTGGAATAAAAAAAGAGAAAAAACCAAAAGAAGGGTTAAACAAAGGGGAATAAAGAATTTTTACCAACAACGAGAATGTAATTGAAAAATTTCTTGGACATTTGTCCTTGTAAGAGCCTACAAATAAGATTTTGTTAAGTCATCACTAAGTAACATTTCTCCCAATTAAAATCACCAATCTAGAAAATAAAAGCCATAAATAAAGAGAAAGCTATCTTTTCAATTAACATAATCCATGTTGATAGCATGTACTCTTTTTTGTGGAAATTGATGTGCAAATGCAATTTTTTTCTTTTTTTCTTGTTTGTTTTGGGAGAAGGAGTGAATTGTTTGTCCAACTAACTAGCATCATTCCCAGTTGTTTCATTGTGTATGTATGAGTTGACATTATATTCATTGATGCACCCATAAAATCACCACCATTAAATAAATAATTTTTGATCAAAAACCATAAGTATTATCTCAAACATATTTCACTAGTATAGCTAAGTCATTACTATGCATTGTTAAAAGCATGGATTAATTGTGTTTATATAAATATTAAAGAGTAACCATTGTTCAAGTTGACATTTGTCTATTATAAAAAGGTAAATGATATTGGGAATAAATTTGTGACGAATTAAGGAAAATTTGTGTATCTTAAACATATGTCATTAAATGAACTTTAGAATGGAATTGCCACAATTGCTTTCTTTCAAAGAATACAAGGAAAGAAACAAGGAAACATTTCAAATAGTTGTAATAAAAAATCCTTTTAACAAAAGCACAAATTTTATGCACAAAGATGTTCTTTTATCATTATTTATATTCAAGCATAGTAATTATATGTCTAACAATGGAGTTATGAAATGTAGAATGCAAAAAGGGAAGAAAGGTTGTGAAAATGTGGGACTGTCTATTTATTTGTACCTTGTAGAGCTCGGAATAAAATGTGGTGTAATTGTATTTTCTAGGAAGATGTAATTTTTTTAAGTTCTCAGTCATCTTTGAAGCTTTAGTTGTTGTAAATATGAAAGGATGTTGAGGCACACAAGAAAACAAGATGAGGAAGCCAACAAAATCTCCAATGCTAGTAGGTGAATGCACAACGAAGCTCCCAAATTAATGGTTAAGCAATCTTTAGTTCACATAAATAAGCATCCTGGCTAAAGGAAGGTTAGATAATGCAAAGAGATGATAAAACAACTGACAAGAGTTATTTTACAAAGGCAAGTACTATTGCATAGGATAGAATAATCCAAAAAAATAGAGAACAAAAGATAGGAAAAAACAATACCTATGATAAAGGGGATTGTTTTCCCTGGCCATCATGAGTTTTCTTTTTTTTTTAAGGGAGGGACATGAATGCAAGCATTTGTTGCAGAGTTTAATTTGGATAGAATCAATCATTAATTACATCATGATTACTCCAATATGGATTGAATAAATTGACTTGACAATAACTAGGGTCCACATTTATCCAGCTATGATCAATTTGAATTTCGATTTTTTTTAGTGCAATTATTTGTCAATTCTTGTAAGTTGATCAACCACATATATTTAATTAGTTTTTTTATTCTTTTTCTATTTGAATGAATATCAACATTGAAATCTCCAATAATTGTCAAGATGCAATCACAATAAAGCATTTTTACTTTTCTTTTGATATTGTTTCAATGTTTGTTGAAACAACGATAAGAGGAGAAGCATATATGTTCATAATGCAAATTGGTCATATTGCATATATCTCTGATAGGACAAGCTTAACTTTACCTTTCAAAAAAATTTGTTACAAGTATGCTTATGTGTCTTTTGATAATAGTAAATGCACCATGAAACAAAACATGTTGCATTCAAATTGAAGTTGAGAAATTTAGGTTCATTTGATAGGCAGTGTGTGTGTGTCCCTTGGAAGAAAATAACCATATTGTTCATAATGTCTTCATCTTATTGAATACCATAAATATGTGCATGCAAATTATGTATGTTCAGATACACTATTGAAAGTGTATTGGTATACAAATACGAAGTTTGGCCAGAATCGAAATTTTGACAATGCACTTTCAGTCAAGCATTTCATTTCTATGCTATTTTTTGTTTTTTTTTTTAACCAATATGGAAATTGTGGTGTGTTAATTTTTGAAGCAAGAATAACAAATCATGAATTTAACTCATGTTAGAGCTATGTATACTAAAATTTGTTCTAACATGGACCAAATATAAGTTTTTTAGAATAAATTTTTTAGTTTTTGTGAGGAGAAGGTAGGGACATGAACACAAGTATTTGTTACAAATTTCAGTTTAGGCAGAAGAAAGCATGTATTGCAATATGGTCGCTCTAATATGCATCCAATAAACTGATTTAACAAAAACTAGGATCCAAATTTGTCCAAATATGGTTGATTTGAGTTTTGTTATTAGAGTGCAATTGTTTGTATATTCTTGCAAGTGGATTGAATGCATATATTCAATCAAATGTTTGCTTCTTTGGTTATTTGAATGAATTTCAACATTGAAATAAATAATATGTTGGGACATACTTTGATGTCAAGGAACTAAGAGCATATAACATAAATACAATCTAATTAAAATTAAACAAAAGATAAAATAATGCTCCAAGATGATGGGTATTGTCTAGAGACATCGTTATATCACTACAACATAATGCATTATGTTCCAAAGATCATAATGCATGATGATGATTCAGGTGGATAATGGTGGCCACACGCCTATTCCACTTGGACCCCCACCGTTGTTTCTTTTTAGTTTCCTCAATTGTAGTAAAACTTATTATTTTTGGCAGTTTTTTGGGTCTTAAAATTCCGGAGCCGTTTTGAGGGACCAAAAGACATTTTTTGGGAAAACAGAGAGATGGGAAAAGTGCCAAACCTATTTATTTGTTTTCGAACTCCTCTTCGACATATTCGAAACGAGGTATTATGATAGCCAAACAAACATATGCCAAAATTACGACTCCAGGAAGTTAACGTTCCAACTTACCCCAACAGGGCCCACAAACTTTTGACCCTTCATCTCCTAGGGTTTGGTTTTTGGATGTTTAGGGTTTCTCAATGTTTCTCAATGATAAAAAGGCCATTGAGCCTCATTGTAATACAGTTCATAGGCATGTAGCCACCACATATCTTGTAAGAGATAAGCTACCATCGCTTGAGCTAGTTTATTCCCATTATGCTTGTAACAATTTTTCAGTACTTTACTATTAATGAATTGAAGTTCTGTTTTCGTTGTATCTCTGTGTTTCTGTTCATACATGTATTTCATTTTGTTCCTTCATAGATCTGGATCAGTGGTATCCGAGCAGTCTTCTCTTTCTTTGTTTTTTGTGCATGTCCCCAATAAGGTCGAGGTATAAGGAGTTAGGGCTCGAACTGGTTGAAACTTTTAGACTAGCCTCACCGACCCCAACGACCTCCCATGGCAGGAGAAAAGAAAGGCGAGGGAGGAGATCCTTTCAAAATATTACTTGAAGAAGCCTTGAAGCAACTAAGGAACATGATGATGGAGAACTTTTCCCATATCCTTCAATGGATGCCCACAGGTGACACATCTTCATTCAATTGCCACTTTAGAGGTGCCACTCCCTTTAAGGTACAAGTCAAATTTGACATTCCTATTTGAAGGCCAGATATATGCAAATATCGTAGATAAATGTTTAAATATGTTGGAAGGATATTTCTCAGTTCATGATTTTTTCAATAGGGAAAAGATTATGTTTTCACTCCTTAAAGCCACCCCCCACGTCAAGGACTAGTGGGAAACTTACTGTGAGCAGAAGGACAAGAGGGAACCCTCACTGTTTTTAGCACACCCACTTGGAATTATTTCTGAGACACCATCAAGGAACAATATTACCCTATTGGTAGATATGAATACAAGTACATACAATGGACTACATTGTGACAACAAAAGATCAAGATGTGCATCAGATGATGAATCTTTTCCATAATATATGCACAAAGTTGGGTATCAAAGGTTCTAATAAATATTTGTTGCTCAAGTAACATGGTTTTTTGCACAAATACATTTATGAGGAAATGGAGTTCCTGGACATCTCCTCGCTTGGTGCAGCATATCGATATGCTACGAAGATTGAGCAGAAATTCAAGCAGAAGAAGCGAGACTTTGGATCTGTGAACCCAAAGCTAGGACAACTCCTTGAAGCCGCAAGCTAAGAATAATAGGAAGGTGAAGAAGGAAACTGACAAGTGGTGTGAGTTCCATAAAAATCCCACTCATAACACAAAAGAAAGTCACGCAAAGAAGGTGCTAGTGGACGAGCTAAAATACTTAGAGATGGATGCATGCTCTAATTCTGAGTCGGAAATCGACAAGGGAACCGAAAAAGGGAAGAAGATCATTGACGCAGAACCCACTGCAATGTTAGCCACCACCAAAGCTCAAAAAGGCGTAACTTGAGGATTCAGAGGAGGGGAGCACCTCTTCCACTCGCAAATATGGGTAAAGGATTTGTCGGTGTAGTTCATCATTGACAGTGGGAGCCAGAAGAACTTGACCTCAGTCGAGGTCATTAAGAGATTGAAGCTACTAACAACACCACACCCCCAGCTATACACCATTGGGTGCTTCACCAAGGGTAAGATCTCTATGTCAACCAACAATGTCACCTGCCTTATAGAATCAAGCCCTTTGCAGATGAGGTATTGTGAGATGTTTCCCATCTTGAAGTTTGTGATGTTTTATTAGGTTAGCCATACTTATGGAAGTGTCATGATGTATATGAATCCAGACCTCGCTCTGTTATTATTACTTTGAGTTAGAAATTGTATAGGATACGAGAGGTGACACCTCCTACAGCCTTTTATTTGGTCTATGCTCAACAATGCAATAAGATCATTTACTAGATAGAGAAATTTGTATTCCTCATGATTTTCCATTAGAACAAGAGGAAGATTGTAGCCACATCCACAGCTTCTAGGCATGGCTCCTCTTCATGGCAGCAAAAAATGGACAAGGTTGTGGAGGAGTACAAGGACATATTCACCTCACCCACAAGGGTTCCCCTACATTGTTAGGTCAATCACTCCATCGATCTAACCCCAGGCATACCACTACCCAATGGAATGATCTATTGATGTTCTGTTCTGGAGAACGATGAAAACAAGAGGCAGATTCAAGAGTTGTTGCAAAAAGGGAACATCAGGAAGTTCATCACCCTATGGGAGCCTGATCTTGTTGGTATAGAAGAAGGACAGATTCTAGAGGCTTTGTATTGACTATTGGGTGTTGGATAAGATCATTATCAGGAACTAGTATTCAATCCCATGGATTGATGACCTTCTGGACTAGCTCAAGGGGCCCAAATATTATAGCAATATTGACTTGAAGTCCAGTTATCACCAGGTACCAATCGAACCCTCCGATGTGTGGAAGACTACCTTCAAATCCAAGGAGGGCCTATTTGAATGACTAGTCATGCCTTTCGAGTTGATGAATGCCCCTGCAACCTTCATGAGGTTGATGGAAGATATCTTGCAGTCCTTCACCAACTCGTTCATGGTAGTATATTTGGACGAAATCTTGATCTTCAACTAGAGTTGGGAAGAGCACCTACACCATATTCGACAAGTCCTGCATACCTTGCGACAACACAAATTGTGTGCCAATTTGGAGAAATGCACTTTTGGTATGGCCCAGGTTCAATATTTGGAGCACAACATTGATGAGAAGGGTGTGAATTGGACCCAGCCAAGATACAAGTTATTCAGGATTGGCCATCCCTAACCACTCTAACAAAGCTCCACAACTTTCTAAGTCTTGTCAATTTCTATCGCAGGTTTGTGTTGGGATTCTCTAATATCACTTGGCCTTTGAGTCAAGTCACCAAGGCACAGAGCGAAAGAAAATTTCTTTTGGTCTGAATCCCAACAGAAGGAATTTTTCGAGTTGAAGCATCATCTCTACTCTGCACCAGTGATCACATTAATATACCTACAACAACCTTTTGAAATTGAGACATATGCCTTTGACTATGCTATTGGTACATTTCTTACCTAGCAGGGGGATCCGGTGGCATTCACAATGATACACTTTTAGATACCATCTGAAAGCATCCCACCTATGAAAAATATATGTATTCCATTATGCAGGCTGGCTGAAAATGGAAGCATGACATTCTGGGGAAGAAACATTCATCCACATAGACCACCGGCCCCTGCAGTTCATACAGACACAAGGAAAGTTGCAGAACGATCTCCATCAGAAATGGTCCACATATATACAATAGTTCCATTTGAACATTAAGTACAAGAAGGGGAACACTAATAATTTTGTATACTGCCTCAGTCGACCACCGGTTATGGTGCTGACCACCATTATGCTCGATTCTTGTGGATGCGAGACTTCGGGATGGATGCATCTTTATAAAAGTGATCTAGAATTCGACACCACATACCCGATGCTCTTGGAAGGCAAGAAAGTTCCAAACTTTCACCTCTAGGATGCATTGTTAAGCCACTTGGGACACCTCTATGTTCCTTCAAGTGAGTGTGCCAAGATGATTTGGGAGGCAAACTACAGTCGGGTTGCTGGACATTTCGGGGTAGAGAAAACATTGGCAGTGTTGCAGACGTATTTTTATTGGCCAAACCTTCACTAGGATGTTGGGAAGTACATCAAATCGTGCACTTCCTACACCATTTTTAAACTTAAAATCAAGAAGTAGGGCTTGTATACTGCTCTGCCTACTCCTAAACGGACCTAGTGTTACACGTCATTTTGTCACATTATGCAAATGGCCATCGATTTGGCCCATACACAGAAAGGTTCATTAGAAACTACGCATAAGTTCGCTTTGTCTTACAATGTGGCCTTCACACATGACTTAACGCATGTAAAAATAAAAGTTAAAGCATAGAAGCATTGTTAGTCGAATCTTTCTAGCTAACAAGCTTCGAATGGATGCCTATTCAACCCTGATCCCTCCCATCATGGAGCTACCTCCCTCTCTTTGTGGAACCCCTATCCCACCATTAATGGATCTCATCCCTTGGGAAATGGATCCCAAACTTCCCCCTCTTGGCCTATAAAGCTAACATGGGCCTGAGGATTGAGGAGGACTATTGGAAGTAGGCTTATGCTGCAAAAATAAGGCTAGGAGGCTATTCATTCAAGGAGAGGGTTGGAGATTGTGAGAAGAGACTTGTAACATCAAGGCTTTGAGGTTGTAAGTTTATTCTCCATTTTATTAATATTAAAGCAATTGTTCTTTCCCAATTATGTCTTATTTGATATCATTTGTGGGATTCCTTGATCACCCACATAGGTTATGATTGCATATTGATCAATTTATGATATATTATTGAGTTAATTAATTCATGTATATTTTATGTGATATACTGGATGATTTGATCTTGTGTATGTTTCTGTCTATGCATATCTCCTTCATGACATCATGGAGAAGTCGTGGGAAGCACTGGAATGATCTCTAAAGAATCAAGAGAAGTGAATGGTCAAAAGATCTGAAAACAACTTCATCAGGAATTTCGATTAAACGGTAAGTGGCCTCTCTCATATTGTATGTTTCAGTCAATCATAATCTAGGGAAAGGTAATAGTTCTTTGTTTTTTGTTACTATATTTCTTTGAGGCCTAGGGAGATCACCCTTGTCCGGAAGAGGGATTTGTCGACATAACAAATTGGCGACTCCACTGGGGAACATCTCACTCTTCATTATTCTCTTCGTTTGACCCTTTAATCATTATCTTGAAGCCGTCTCTGAGTGTTTGGAAATGTTGAAAATCTAGATTTTGTGTTTTATTTGACTTGTTTTTTATTTTTTCTAACATTTTCCTCTGTGTGCACTTTAGCTTTATGTATAGAACGCATTTCTACACACTTTTCTTTCTCCAACAATGCGTATGCACACTAGTTTGTTCTATGACCTGCGCACATACTTGGAATTTTTTAAAATTTCAGTTTTATCCTCATCCAGTTCATATATTTTGATTTTTCACGTTTAGTTACACGTGTATGTACCTTCATTGAGCCTTTGTCAGTCTGCGTGAGTGTTGTGAAAGGATTTGCTTATAATTTTCTTATTTTCGCAAATTAGGGTAAATTAAAGAGAGATCAGTTGGTATTGCTTTTTTTTCTTCCTACCTTTCTTCTTTCAATCAGATCAAGTTTTTAATTTATTTTTCTCTTTTGTGAGTGAAAATCAATGATTTACAAGAATGAGTATTGTTTGTGAAAAGTACTTCTTATGCTGAATGTGAAATGAAAAGTCATTTTTTCTTCCATTGCTGAAGTGTTTCTGAACTATACTCTTGACTGAAAATGAATTCATAACATTCGATTAGGAAAAAATCATTTTAGTGTTGACTGGTTTCTTCTTGCATTTCGGAAATTTTCACGTGATTGTATGCCAAAGAGAAGTTTCTTGATTTTGTGAATTATTGGGAAAAATGGAATTTTGAAAGTTAATTTCAGTATTTGGGTAATTCAAAATTGGACATATGCATTTAGGAAAAGGGATACAGTGGGATTTAAGAGTTTTTTTTTTTTTTTTTTACATTTCCATTGAAAAATTGAAAGACTCTATAGGTTTACTTCATATAGAAATTCATTGAAATGGAAAGATTACAATTTCATTTTCGATTGCATTAGGATTTGCATCAATTCATAATTCCATCAATTTCACGTCCATTACTTTTGAGTAAATAACAACTCTTAAAATCAACGCTAACAAAATCAATCTATAATTTTTTTTAATTTTTCTTTTAGGGCTCTTTTCCACCTACATTAGATCAAGTTTTAGGGATTTGGAATAGGGAAGTGAGTTAACTTTCCAAAGCTGTAAACAAACATTAGAATCTTGTAATAGGGAGAAAAACCCATTTACTGCAATTTTTCTCTGGGAAGCTCCCCTTACAAAGGAGTCAAGCACAAGATCATGTCGAACCTAGTGGAGTGATCGACCCCACTTCATTGGTTATGGTAGAGTGATTTACACGTATTAAAAATAGTGTTGAAAGGTACTTGGGAGTCACTTGGAAGTAAACCTCAAATTAACCATGTTGAGGAACTTTCAAGGGGATTGAGCTTTGTTACTCTGCCCTTGCGTGTATGTCTAGTCTACGACTGTTCCCCTAGGTTAAATTGTTTTAGGTGGTAACCTTAGAGACCATAATCTTAGGGATTTTACCCGAGGTAACGATGGAGGGGAAGTCTCTGTTGTACCTAGAAAAAACATTGGCTATACTCTCTTGGAATTTTTTGGAGGGTATTCTTCATTCGAGATGGCATAAATGAAATTTACTTGCACCAAATCGTATACATTGAGTAGGTTATCAGCATAACTGGTTCCACCCACTCTATCTATAGCCACTTTTCATTTTGATATCTGCGACATTGGGTTTCATCACCAACTAGTGATTTCGTTGTGAAAAGCTTGTTTGCATGGTTTGAATTTAGTTTTTTTAGAACATGTTAATTATTTGTTTTCACTTTTTAGAGACCTTAGGATTGGATTGTGAATATTGTTTGGTTTATTTATAAAATTTCATCCTGGTTGATTCACCAATGCAGTCACATAGAATGCCGACTAAACCTCCTGAATTTACACCTAGTCAATTGGAAAAGATAAAAATTTAAAGGTCAAAATCAACAGGATTTGGAACCTCAAAATCAATAGAAGGGACTAAGGAGCCTATTTATGGAGAAGGGCCCAAAGAGCCTATTTATGATATATGCGTTAGACACATTCGACCCGCCACCATTTTGCATTGCTTCATTGATAACATTCTCCGTGTTTGCATTCCACCATTCTCCTGCAAATTCCAATTAATTCGAGAGCTAATTTATACATAATTAGACTGTAAATTCTGAGCAACGCACAATTCTAATTACAACATGATTTTGATGCAAGAATATTGGTGATTAATTAATTCAGTACCGAAGAGAATGGGTAATTCTTGGTGTGGTTTAGGGAATGGATAAGCAGCGTGCTTCTTCGGGTGGATTATATTAGGTCTATACAAGCTAGCACACAACCAAGAAATATGTGCATGCTACCACATCTTTCCTTTCTACTCCATGACAATGAAATTGTAAATGTAATTCTAAGCACGTTAGTCACATGGAAATATGAAAATAACGGGAAAAACAACAAACAGAGAGATGTCAAACAAAGATAGAAAGTGTAGACTAATGTTTAACCTAATCAATTTAAAAAGGAGACACTTCCGATGTAATAAGAATAATGTTGATTAGTTTTTATAATTTTTATAATTTTAGTAATGTAAGATGTATCATATAAAAAATATTTTGATATTTATTATAAATTGATGTCTATAAATGTCTACCAACTATTTAATTTATATAACTAAATTAGTTTAATGATATATTATTTTTCCAATAAAAAAATGATATAATAAAAATAATTTTTTGTTTATTTGTAGTGTGAATTTTGAGATAACTAGAAATACTACCCAGGATCAAAATCACCCGAAAATTACACTAAATTTAAACCATACCAATATCATTACAGAATACCTTAATAAAACATGTTATCACTATCTACTCTATATCTCGTAAATAATATCATAAAAATACTACACTAAATTATAATCATAAAGAAATTATGACCTATCATTATATATGAAAAATTAATTAACATTATTTATTTAGTCTAACGACCCATACCAATGTCGAGCATAGAAGATAAACTTAACTACGCCTTTTTCAGATGAAAGAAATTTTTAATACTCATATCTATATTGCTATTACAATTAGGAGTTTATGTAGATTTTACAGGCTAAGGGAAAAAAAATTATACAATTATGTATGGAGGGCCTTAAATAAAGTATCCGTTTAATTAAAAATACATTTAATCATTTTAGATGTTATTTTGTATTTAAATTATATATTTAAGATATACTTTTATTTTTGCCATTATAAATTAATTAGATTTTATATTATGTTATAATTATTTTAATTATTAATATATTTTTAAATAAAATTTGATTTTAATAAATGTTTTAAATAATAATTATTATTATTATTTAATTTTAAATTTATTATTAAATTAAACACCAAAATAGTATATAAAATAATTAATTTATTTTATTTTTATAAATAAAAATATTAAAATTTATATTAATATAAATTTAGTATTTCAAATTCGGCATATTAAATAGTTTAACCATGCATTCTAAAACCACTCATTATTTAAATTAACAATATGAGTAAATTCTTCGAATAATATTTCTAAAAATAATTTTGACATAAACTTGCCACGACTCGATTATAACACTAGACCGTGAAAATCAGATTGTTTTACAAACCAAAAACTAAATTGAAGGGCTGCATTAAAGAAAAGTACAAAATGAATGTTTAAAAAACAAATGTTCGCATTAAAGGAAAGGTACAAGTTAAGAAATTTAAGTATGTATTGCATTTTAATATATATAAGTTTAATAGTTTTGGAGAGATATTTTTGGGATAATCACATTAAAAATTTATTTTTTATATATTCTTAATTAATTAGTGTGATTTATTGTCAAAAAATTTAACAATATCGTCAAAAAATTTAACAATATCACAATCTCAAATTCTTGCTTATACATTCTAAATTAACTAGTGTGATTTATCGTCAAAAATTCTAACAATATCACAATCCCTTATTTCCTTATACTTCTAAACATTTCAACTTAGACCTGAAACTCATATCTTCCATTCCCAGAACTCTTTATATTCCCTCTAACGCTCTTTTATTCCCATTTGTTCTTCCTGCCAATCTCACCAGTTGTACACAGCTATATTCAGATTTTCATTGTGATTTTTCATATAACCTTACTTCACAAGTTTACACTGTATTTACTTACACCCAATTCTTTCTTTGGCATAAACTTCAGATTGTGGCTTCTCCCACATCCATGAGTAGCCTCCAGACCTGACTCTGTCTAGGTTTCTTGTGGCCACCCCAGCATGGAGATTTGACTCTGTCTAGCTTTCTTGTGGCCATCCCAGCATGGAGATTTAACATTAAAAATGTCCTTATAGAAGCAACGATAAACCCATTTTTAAGAGAACAATATTTAAATTTGAATTATTTTTTTTGGGTTGTGCAAGGGTCTTTTCTTATTTTATAATCTGTCCTGAGCATGTTTGCCCTGAAATCCAAAATCTGGTAGAATGTCTACAACTTTCAAACCAACTTTCAATTGAACTCTAAGATTCTCTCTCAGGACATTTTGCTTTTTTAATTACTAATGGATAATTTGTCAAAACTCCAACCCATATAAATCTCCCTGCTTGTGAATTGTCATTACCTAAATAATCACAGTGAATTAGAATGTCTGTTAGAGATAAATATGATGCCACACAATAAGATGCAAAGGGAGCATGATTCAAATGAAATATCAAATCATGTAACAACAGTATATATATATCGTACATAAAAATAGAGTATATTTTGATGTTCAAATAGAATAATGAAAATCACTAACAGATATCCTGAGTGATTATTGAAATTCTCAGTCCATATTTATGTTTTAGAATATTTCAATTAGATGTAGTATCTGCTGCTTCATATCAGGCATAAAGACCAACAAGTATAAGATGAATCAAAGCACAAAGGTGGCACGAGGTAATAAAAATCAATGAGCCTGTTCTTTCTTGGGCTTCACCACAACAACAGGGCACTGTGCATGGTGAACGCAATAGTCACTCACACTGCCAAGAACCACCCTGCAGATTCCAATATCATCTGCTTAAACAATATTGCAAAATAGAAACCCAATAGAAACCTGAAAATAGAACTAACAGTTTCACAAAATAAAACCCTAATAGTAAACTGAAAAGAGAAATGCCAGTTTTTCAAAACAGCAATGGCATGAATCATTCTGAATCATGCATATCAGTAACAATGCTTAATTTGCAGATGCACTTCTTAGAGCTGCAGATGGGGGGAAATTTGATCGACAATACCTCTTAAGGGCTCCATAACCATGACTGCCTAACACCAACATGTCAGGATTGTATTTTTTGGCAGCATTGCATATGACCTCCCTGGCTTCTCCAGTCTGAATCTCAGTTTCCGGAGTCACCTGGAACAGTGGCCAAAAAACTATAAGGCTTTCCATTATGAAACTACAGAGGGAAAAAGAAAGGAAAAGCTGCAGAATGCCATTTATGTGATTGGCGAAAGACTATAATTCTGTGAATCCTGATAACATGGAGCTGATCTACTAAAGGATCTTCCTCCTAGAATTTGCAATCCCAACTAAAATGAGCCAAGACCTTCATGTATAGAACCTGCTTGAAGTTAAATGTGTCAATAAATTCTGAAATACTCAGATAGGCACCTATCGTAAGTCCAAGGTGAACCAATATCTTGCTGAAAGATGGGTTTTGAATTTTTTTGTTTAAGTCCAATTTGAAGCAGGTTTAGTATACATCCCAAGATTGTAATGATCAAGGTTGCATTTCTTGAATTCCAATATTGCCATTCAACTGAACATCAAAACAATTTTAAATCTGGAATAAACCCAGCAATCTAGTTCACACCAACTTCTTTAAGTACAATGCACAATATGAGTAGATCTTACATTTTTGGCTTTGCATATTTCCCTTGCTTTGGCCAAAATCTTCTCTGTAGACTTCTTGATATCGTTTTCCAACGTCAGCAGCACCTCTGCTGGCACCATCAGCCCTGCCCACACCAAACTGCAATCAGAACTCTGACTCCACTAAACAAAAACAGAACAAAACACTTCACACTGAAATGCCATTACAATCTCTGAGATGAATCAACAAAACACTCATTCCACTGATTTCTGTGGCCTAAAAGATTAAAATCCTTTCAATCAATAAATCCAAGAGTCTTATATCATTTTACTGTGAATTATATCCATAACAGTCGGCCAAACAGCCAGCCAGTTGGGTGTAGCTCTGGTGGTAGAGAGTAGTAGCCATTATGCTCCTTAAGGGTTCCAGTCTTATCAAGATTGGTATGATCACAGATTCATTTAGACACATTTAGACACAGCTAAGTTTTAGGTAGATATAACTAATATCCATCTTGGAACCACACCAAAATAATAATAATAATAAAACCCAAAAAAAAACCCTGAAAACACTGACCTGAGCTTCCAGTTGAAAAATAGGAAATTGGAGAGCGCTGAGCATGAATGAGGATGATTCTATCATCTGATGCAAATAGGTTGTAAAGAGCCCATTGGAGAGCGCTGATGCTCATCTCGGTCTCGTCTACGGCCACCATTATGGCTCTTCTTGATTTCTGCTCTTCCTTGGATTCCATTAATGAACTAGATTTTCTCTCTGCCTACACCTATCTTCACAGCGACTACAAATAAGGAGGTTAAATTGAGGATGAGAAGTTGTATGCTGCAAGAAATGGGAAAACAGTGTGTTCGAGTACCTTCGAATTCAAAAGGAGTACCCTGTGGTTCTGTTCGTCTCTGTCGTCTGCATGCTTTTTGAATGGTAGTTTTGCTTTTGAAAGCTGGGTGGAGTGGGCAACGACATGGGTGGTATTTATCTGCATTTGTAAACGAATCAGTGCCCCCCGCATAATATCGATTGCTATAAAACACCTCATCTTCGCTGTAGTCCTGCAAAATCACAGCTGACAGATCCAGAGTTTTGTAATTTCGATGGTACAGCTGGATTAAGACATTTTAATAAAAAAAAATTCCAGTACGAAAAATGCAAGATTTATATTATAATCATATGAGAGATTACAAAAAAGACAAGCAAGATTTATATTATAATCATATGAGAGATTACAAAAAAGACCGTTGTTCCAGTAGAAGCAATTGCCATTACATATACAGAGAAATCATGCTGGTAAAACAGGGGTCACATACCACCTATCCCCAGAAAAGAGCAAAATTACAAAGGTTCCTTCTATTGAGAAGAAAAAACTATATAAGTGGCTGTGTGAAAACGACCTGAAAACAGGGATAGCTTAATACAACCCAGAGTGAGACACTGAAAAAAACCTGTTGAGAAAGTAAAAATGAAAAAAACCTGTTGAGAAAGTAAAAATCACCATCTACGAAGGAGGGAGATCCCATCTCGCAGAGGACAGTGAATTTTGCCCAGTGGCCAGGCCGAAAATATCCATCAACAAGGTAAAAAACCAGTGCTCAGTAATACGGAGATAAAGACTAAATTCCTGGGGGATAAAAGTCCGCCATGTTATAGACGCTGTTTTCCCAGAAAATGTCCATATGCCATTGGCCGAGTTCTTGGAGCAAGCTTCTTTTGATAAACTGTCCGCTTGCATATTTTGGGATCTGTCTATGTGCTAGATAGAGTATCCATTTTGAGTTTGCCAGAAGATCTCGATTCTCTTCATCCATCCTAAAAGAAGAGGGTTGTTTATTGACACCTTTCCTAAAACATGATCAATTATAATTTTGGAATCTCCATGTATGTGTAATACCGGAATGTTTAAAAAAACAACTGAAATATAGAAGGTCCCAAAGAGCCATTGCTTCCGCTTTGTTATTGGTACCATTACCTCCATTCTAGTAAACACCGTATTTTAAGTGATCATTTATGGATATCCAAAAGCCACAAGAACATATACTTTTTTGTGCCGCGCCATAAAAAAGGCCATTGGAAACTCCAACAATGTGTGACTGTGCCCACTGGGATTTCTGCATGACTGTTTGGGTTGGGGCAAAAAAGCGTTGTAATTTGAAATGATTTTGTAGGCGATTTGCTAAAACTCCTCTCTCTTATTTTGGAACAAGAAAGTGTTCCTCCATTTCCAAATTGTCCATAGATAGAGTAGAGGAATGGGTCTCCAGGAGGGCTTCTGTGTACTCCACCATTCTAGTGAGTCCTTAATGGAGGAGTGCATTATAAAACAAAAACCAAAGAAATTTGATAATGTTTCCATACCTGTGTGGTGAACTTACATTGTAGAAAGATGTGGTCATTGTTTTCGTCTTCAGCTTTGCAAATAGAGCATATGCCTGGCCCATGCCACTGCCTCTTCTGTAGATGGAATTTGACGGGTGAATTCCCGTCATGGGGTGATTTGCCCGTCAAATACAGCGTATAATTTTATAAGACTGTCAAGGTTTTTTTTGTTGAAGTTGTGAAAATTAGCAGGGAGGTGCGAAAGCCATCAAATTTGACGAGTGAATCTGCTTTGAAATTCCAACCATTTTCAACTAAAAATCATGGAAATACATCATTAAGGTTTTTTTGGTTGAAGTTGTGAAAATTAACCGAGAAGTGTGAAAGTCATCAAATTTAAAGAGTGAATCTGTTTTGAAATTCCAACCATGTGCAACTATAAATCATGAAAATACATCCTCATCCTCGTGGTTTTGGAATTTCATATTTCTTCTCCCAAAAAAACCATTTAATTGTTAAATATATATATATATATAATCTAAAAAGGTGTTGCATTGTTTGCTCCTTTTCAAAGAGAAAAAACCGCAGAAATGCTAAAGTCTCAGAAGTTCTGGGAACGCCAAAAGATAAAGTTAACCAAAAACCCCGAAATCTAGAGTGTACTAGGTCTTTTGCAATGCCATACAAATCATCATAAAGCTAAAAGGATTACTTAGCAGGGAGACTACTTCAACTAGGTAGAATGGTGTTTTGATAGGGGTTTAGTTTTTATTAAATTACATGTTTAAATTTTATGAAAAGGGATTGGAAATGCGAGTGAATTTTAAAGATTAAATTCTTTAAAAAGATATTGATGGAGAAATCTTTTTTCTTTTTAATGTTAAGACTATTTTTAACTTAAATTTAAATTAATCATTTTGAAAAAATGAAAATAAAAATTATTATCATGATAAAAGATATTAATATTTATTATTTTGTTTTATAATTATGAAGTTTTTGTTATTAGCTATCAAGATATACATTTGATAGGCACTTTATTTTGAAGAAACATTTCTATGATGGTTTATTTTTTTTAATTACTCTTTACATAAGATTTGATTTTTATTTTTATCCATTATTTAAATATCATGTATTAAGTGTTTTTGTTGTTAGTGTAAAACATTTTTTCTATAATACAATTTTTGTATTTTATCCTAGTTCTTGGAGATCTAATCCATTAAGGGTTGATGTGGAATGTGAACACTCACAAGAGTCCAAGAGACCAATTGGTATGTGAAGAACAAGGGTCACAAGGAAATGTATAAATGTACATTATTGTGAATAATAAATGCAATGAAAGTTCTATTTTATATTATATATTTTCCATGTGTATTTAACATAGTATCAGAGCAGACGTACTCCCGCCCTGCCCAAATTTGAGTCGATGGTTTTTTGTGGCTTTCTAATGAATGTGAATCATCCACCTCTGCCCATTGTCTCAAAATGGTAAAAAAAAAAATGGGTGTTCTCCTCATCCTCGGATCTGTCACTGTCTTTGCACCTCATTATAGCCTGTCAGCGACCAGAGCGACCGTTGTTTCTCAGACTCTGAATTGCACCACTAGAACTCTTCGCTAGAATTTCCTAGTGACCTTACTCCTCACACGACTGAACCTGTGTGTTCTCTTGACGTGCTCAAGAAATGAATTTTCAAATTATTTGGAGTTAGCCATCAACAAATCTGTCAGGGTTTTGGCCTAAAACAAACATTTGGCATTGGTGGCCCTTCAACATACAATGGCATTTGAACCAGTTCAATAAAGAGAGTTGTCGCTGTTAGAGACCATTCCGTGGCTACTGTAATCAGAAATTTCTGTCAGTTCTAGAATTGAAACGTTCTCTCCCATCAATTCACTTTATTTCCTGGAATTGAAACGTTCTGTCCCATTAGTTCTTGTTCCTATGCCCTCAACCATCTCATTTACATAGCTTTTCTAGCACAAAATCCACACGTCTCCAATGTAAAAGGGTAATGATCAGTGAGAATTATGAACTTTCGTTGTTACAAAATTCTTGTTGGTGTTTGACTTTCAGTGCACACTTTCGACTATGAAATTTGTGGAAGCTCTACTTGTGGAAGCTTTGGTGACTTGTCGGATGTCTGAATTGCACGACGTCAATCCATCATAAGCAACGAAATGACTTTGATTCTCCAACAAAAAGAGAGACCCGAATTGTGCAACAACTGATGTTCGAGTTTCAGAGGAGAGAGGGAGGAAAGAAGTGAGGAATTTTATAGTATGAGAAGGGGTTGAAATTTGTGTCAGTGGACAAATTCAGACTTCCTTCTATCCAGAAGGCAGTTTTGGAGAGGTTTTCTATGAAAATAGTGGTTGTGAAGGACAAATTTGGAGCCCTCTATGTCTAAATGATTGTTTGAGAGAGGTATCTGTAAAAAAAAAATAGCAATCCTGAAGGAGGAATTTATTATTTCATCAAAAGAGCGGTATATTTTTGTTGTATAGGCCTAGTTTTGAGAGAGGAAGTTAAATTTCAGTTATTTAGTAGAACATATAAATTTGAGGTAAATAAATCGGGGTAGCTCGGTTGAATTTGACGTGTCGTGGACAAATTAATCAACAAAAGGTCTTTGAAGGTTGTTTTGCTTAAAGCTCGAGGAAGGATGGAACTTTTGCATGCAATGAGTTTAAACGAACGCTAGAAGTTATGTTAATCCTTTTTAATCTCTGCCCCAGCTAGATGATCAGCTGGAAAGACTTGAATGATGTCTATGCCCGTGATTACTATCTTCGTAAGTGAACTAAAGCAAGCAACTACACGTCTTGAAGATGACTTCCAACGTGTTGGTGAGCAGCATTGATGGGTTTCGTTGGGAGACGAGAAGCCATGGAGCCCCCTACTTCTAACCCATTGGGACGCCATGACAGAATCCCCACAGCCTATGACGAGCTCGCCTCTAGACATGACCAAAAGTAGATGATCTGGTCAACTACGCATTTATAGGTAAACATCGTGTGTGTGTCCGATTGCTTCAGCGTGTATTTATTGTTTCCTTTCAAGAGAGCTTTTATGGTTTATTTTCAACAGAGCTAATCATGTGATATGTTGGTGCTCAAATTGTCTCCGTAACTGAAGATATTTTAAGACCACATCACTGAGGGCGATTCCTATTTCCTCCACAGAATTTTAATTAATGCCCCCTGACATGTGCGGGGGATAGGGAAATATAACGCTCGCCGTTTTTTTTTCTCCTCCAGACATGACGGGCGCGCGTTATATTTCCTTATCCCCCGCACATGTCAGGGGGCATTAATTAAAATTCTGTGGTGGAAATAGGAATCGCCCATCACTGAGTATCTTAGATCCTCCTGCTTTAAGTGACAAGGGTTGGCCTTCCTTTCACCACAAAGGGTGATCCCTGGGGATAATCAAAATTGAATAATCATTGTAGAATAATGTAAATTAAATAGATTTTTTTAATTAACAAATAAATATACCAAATTATTGAATAAAGAGAATTTTGAATAAAATAAAGCATTTTAGGAAATAGAGGTGGTAAGCATATAACATGTGAAAACTTATTAAAAATAAAATATCATTATGACTAAATGATGTTTAAATTAATATATCATATTTCTCACAAAACATAAGAGTTAGTAAAAAATTAAAATTAAAAATAAAATGAAAAAACAGAAGTTAGGAAAACTTGGTTTAAATGCATTAAATAGAAATATTGTAATTGAAACAATATGTCATCAAGTGCTATTATTATTCATCCTACAGCAAAACAATTAAATTATTTGATTTAATTTTTCTAAATAATAAATAGCGGAGGAAAACTTAAACAAATTTTACTGTGTGGGAGATTAATCAATATGATCATGTCAAAGCATTGCTAATCACCACATATTACTAGTAAAATAAAGAAAATTAATTAATTAATTAATTAATTAACAATAAAAAATAAAATAGGAGGATTGGTTTTATGCTATTTAAATTTATGTGCAAATAAAACCCTAAATAACACACATTGTTAAAGTTTTATTCTGCAACAAATAAATTTAAATAAAACTTTAAATAACAAGTATTCAAGTATTTTAGAGAGATGGTATGATATGTTTAATGTAATTTATATGTGAGATGAAAAGACATTTGACAGGTTATTTTTATCCATAACTTCCAATAAAATTACATTTATAATGATTTTGATTAAATATAATACATATTTCATTATTTAGATAAATCCATGCTCGAATTCTCAATATTAAAATCTTTTTGAGTAATATTCCTGCATTAAAAGAAAAAATAATAATTAATTCTCTAATATAAAACATATAATAAATGAAATTAAAATATAACTCACCATTTCATAATATTCTCCTCCTTATATTATCTCACATATAGTAAATGAAATTCAATTTTTTTACGCGAGATTCGATAAAATTTTCCCACCATATAAAACATTAAGTCATAAAATATGTATTTAACGTGCACTTATTCTCTAAAAATGCAAAATAAAATAAAAAAATATTAAATTTAATGTGATTTTTCTTTTTAAATGCTTACATTTTTGTGATAAAACCTCAATACTCTTCCCATAATCATGCACAATCTTCATTCACGCCTTAGAAACAAAATTATTAATTCAAAATAAAATAAATTTGAAATATATATACAATTTCAATTTCAAGTCAAAATAAAATTGA
This sequence comes from Pinus tabuliformis, assembly GCA_031772625.1. Taxonomy (NCBI): domain Eukaryota; kingdom Viridiplantae; phylum Streptophyta; class Pinopsida; order Pinales; family Pinaceae; genus Pinus; species Pinus tabuliformis. The sequence goes on along the minus strand of CM062808.1, from coordinate 567,060,132 downwards.
CTATAAATTTTATATTTTATTTTAATATAAAATTTAAATAATCTTTAATTATCAATAACAATATAGTCTTATCTATCAGGTTTAGATATATATATATATATATGAAATCTATATGTATTAAGTTTTGAATATAAATATTTAATTATACATTTCAAATCTATATTTTAATATAGATTTCAAATAACTTTTAAATTATTATAAACGATATATAAGTTTCAATAATTTATGAATAATATAATATATATGAACATGAATTTTCAACTTAAGTACTATTAGTAACATTATAATTTCAAATCAATATATAATATTTATTATATATACATTTCATAATTTTGTTGCAACACTGACTTTCCTAACCTTTTACAATGTTAAAATTATAGTGAGCTTGGGAGGCTTCTCTCCAAGTTTTTTGAGCATAGGAATAAAATCTTAAATCAAACTAAATAATTTGTTTCTTTAGATCCGATAGACCAAAATTTGGTCTTAGTAAACGTTAACCACCACCACCACCACCATCATCATATATATATAAACTCATTAAAGAAAAGCATTTAAAATAAAGCCATTATTGTTGGATTTTTTAAAAATCGTTAATCATATTCTATCTTAACCGTTAAAAATTATAAATAAAATGGTCATCACATGTAGAGGTGATAGATGGCTAACCTCCATCTGAAGGCCCAATGTCTTTGATGTCCGATGATTTTAGAGAGATGGTATGATATGTTTAATGTAATTTATATGTGAGATGAAAAGGCATTTAATTGTTTTTTATTAATTTATAATTTTTTAAAGTAAGCAAGTAATTATTATTATTAGTAGTAGTAGTAGTAGTTTGTGGTCAAATCTATATTAGTTTAAGGTTGACTAAAAATATTTGTAAATTTCTATAATTTTACTTTGCATATTGAAACTTGATATTTTTTTGACAATATTTTAATTTAATTTTCTACAGTTTAATCAATCATTAATTTCAACATATTATTGCTCAATGCATAAATTAATAAACAAGAAATAGCAAAATATTTTCAATTAATAAACCAGAAATACAAAAATCTTACCATAAATTTATATTTCTATACTAATAAAATAGTACAAATGTTAAAGGGACCGACTTTTAGATATTCTATAATTATTAATAATTATATTCATTCGAAGTTGAGTACAGTGTATCAGATTACTACGAGTCTCGTCTAATTAACAATATCGATTTTTTTCAGCGTTTTATTAAAATATTGTATTATATTAGCTGACTCATGGATATAATATTTGGCCCAATGTCATCCTCTTTTCTCGATTATTTTGTTTGGGAAACACTTGCAAGTAGCCTTCCCATTTAAATTCACCCATATGTATGTTGTGGAGATTGATGTATTAAGTGTTGTTGCTAATGAACACAATGACAATCACCCATTCAAATCCCACTAGTCACTAATGAACACAATGACAAAATACTTGAGCAAGATAAGAGACTTAATCAGTTCAAATGATTTAACCAGAAATATGAAAAAGACTTTGAAAAATAGAAATATTCCAGAGAAATGAAATCTCTCATTCATCCATGAATCACAAGCCCTTTTCAAAAACAAGGGAGAGAAAGAAAAAGGAAGCAAATGTTTAGGTTACAAGAGAAGAAAATCAAAGACTAAGTTATCAATGAGCAACAAGACCTATTCCAGAAGCACAAAACAACCAGACACTTCACCAAGAAGATTTGGAACTCAACTTTAAACAAAAAAAGCTTCAAAGACTACAAACCCTAGGTTGACATAGGCATTTCTCAAACAAGATGAAAGCTAGCAACAATAACAGACATCAAGGTGATTCCAAGCCTCATAGGCATCAATAAATCATAAAGGAACTTGGTCAAGACCTTAGTAAAATCTAGAAATGAATATATATATATATATATATATATATCTATGTATACATGCGGTTCTGTAGTTAAAAAGTTGTGTATATATATATATATATATATATATATATATATATACATACATATACATATACGCAACTTTTTAACTACAGAACCGCATGTATACGCGACTGTCTCTGAAGAAACACACGTATAGACTTGCTTCTTTTGGAGAAACCACATATATATGAGACTTTCTACAACAAAAACCATGTATAAATGGAAAACTAAGGAAAAATAAAAAAGACAACCTAGATACAAGATATCAGGTTTCATGACCAGATTTCTTAAGAGTCAAGAAGGCTGGAAAAAACCAAGAAACATCAAACCAAACCCAAATCAAATAACAACAACCCTTCTAGGAAATACTTGATGGTATTCCTGAGTGGAGTCATCCGGAAAAGTTCCCGAAGGCAAGGGTTGAAAGCCTTAACATAGCAGAACAAGATAACCAACAAAGAACACTCACACAAGCATGCCAAACATATGTATTATCAAAGTTGGATTTTGAGCCATACTCGGAGGTCCTACAATTGATGTTGTTCCCGTAGGATCCAAACACTCTGCTTCCTCCAAAGGGATTAAACTTGAAAGCCAATCACATAAGCATATACATAATAGATAATTCAATGTGCATACATAAAATATATGTTAGATCATCATATATAAGCATATAAACTATTATTCATGAGACAATAACATATCAGGAACAAGACATGAGCTTCTTTATTGATTAACAACAATAGGTATAGGAAAGGTACAACCTGATCTAGGCCAAAGGCACTGACGAAGCCTTCCTCCAGATCCATCCAGCCCGAGCCACAAAGACAACCTCTCTAACAAGTGTAAGAAGATGCTATATAAGGATGATGAGCATCTCTGCAAAGGAAACCAAGGTTTCCTAGAGATTGGGAGTGCAGGAGGCACGAGAAAATAGACTTGATTTGGGAGAAAAATGGGTATAATGTTGATATCCTTTCTCTTGTTGTATTAGGCCTACCCAGGGGGTATATATATACCACCTCAAATTGGTTATTTCAGTTAAGCCACCGGCTCTTGTAGGTGGGATCTCGGTAAAACCCGTAAAGCCCGCCCAAAAATTAGCATTTTATTTTATTTTTTCATATTTTAAAAGGTATATGTGGGTGTAGTGTTATAGGACACGCGTATATACATGATTTAATGTGGGCAGATTCAGATTTTGAAATATTATTTTTAATATAAATTCAAGTCTGCGTGGGAAAAGGGACTTCCCAGGGCCATAAGAGAGCATCAGGTCTGCAGGGGTGCTAAATGATGTTATAACATAGACTAAGTCAAAACATAAGTAATGAATAATGGTATGTAAGTGTATCTAGATATTGGGAGTGTTTTGGAGAATTTTAGTTGGAAAGGGTCTAAAATTTTTGTGTCATGGGGAACTCGTTTGAGGGTTGGATTGAGGCCCTGTGTTCAATTTTAAACCTCCAAGGAATATTGGAATATGAGAAGGTTCTGGCCTAGTAACAGGTCTTTTTTAATACAAATTCCTACCTGTTTCTTTGAAAAAACACCCATAACCCATGTAAATTCACCCTAGATCAAAGCATGTGAAGGAAGCTTTGAAATGGTGAAATGTATATGATGTTAGGGAAAAACTTCATTCGAAGTACTCCATGTGAGTCATTAGATATAATGCAAGGGTAAGGCTAAATCCCACTTTGCCAATATTTTCCAATAAATATGTTAGAACAAAGTAGTATGCACCATTCGCTTAATTTATAGGCTCACTATAATAGTTTAAACCATTTCATAGGTTATATTAGTTAATATTCATATGCCATGATAGTCCCTATATGCCTTATCACCATGCATCAATAATTTTGCTTACCACACTTGTGTGCATGGACCATTTACTTTTGTCTCTTTGTTTGTTGGTGAGTACCATGAAGGTGGTTGGACCAAACAATACGAATAACATTACCAATTACATAAACTAAAATTAACTAACATTCATTCGTCAATTACCGATTGCAACTTATAGGTACAAAGATAACTAAGCATAATTCATAATGCATACTTGGCTTTGTCACTATAGAGCAACTAAAAAAGTCACCATCAAACCATATGAAGTTAATGATGCTTATAATTTGCATGTAACATCATCTAACAATTATATCAAATTAATATTATTAAAAATTGATGAAACGAAGTCATGATCTATCAAAATAGTAATCATTTTGGGTCATTATTACATATTAGGAGGATATCCTACAATGGCTTGGGGGGGATTTAAGCAAAACAAGGTTCATTATTTATTGGAAATTCTAGGTGGGGTTACTTCGCTGTGAAATTTTGCAAGCCACTGGTGGTTGATGATAATTTGAGTCAACATCTATGTGATAGCAAACTAAAAGACAATCTCATATGGCAAGCATAAAACTCATATACTTTCTCAAAGAGAGTAAGGATTAGATAGAGTTAAACCATTATTTTATAATGGGAAAAGAAAATTAATGATGACTAAGAACATGGAACCTAAACAACAAAACTAATACATTCAAACTATCACCCATACTAAGAATTAGGGACCCTTCAACCATTGTCTCCTTGTTTCAAGGTATAAACTTGAAATATCACAGATTAATAACAATCATGTAAGAGATAAACTAAAAAATGAGCATGAGTTCGGTGGACTTGGAAAATCCTTCTTAGGTTATATAGTTGTACATAAACTTCAAAGAAAATGGATTTTAGGGAGCCATGTAGCCATAAAAAGAGGAAGCTAAAATTTAAAAAAGAAAAAATGCAAATAATTTTTTTTTTTAAGGTGCAATGAACAATATTTAGTTCCTTCTTAGTCTATTGAATAAAGACTTTCCCATGTTCTCCCATAATGCTAAAGAGCATCAAGTTGTTAGGGGAAGCTTATTTCCTAACAGAATCAGAATGATGTGGTCATATTATAAGTTATGCGTGGTGTATCTTTAGGAGATTGAGAATATTTCACTTGTAACACTCCCTCCCACCCCCTTACACATTTCAAGCTAAGTCAGAGGTGTTACTTAGGCCTAACCCGACTTCCAAAGTCTTATTAAGAAAATAGGCTTACAAAATTTTCTCTATTTTCAACGTTCTCAAAAATTAGAATAAACATCGCCATCACGTTCTGCTCATCAAGATATTTCCTACGATATAAATTTTATCATGATCTGAGCTAAGGATCAAAATTTATGGCCATTCAAATCTTGGCCCTTTTTAAACCTTGCCATGTGAGTAGGCACTAACATGTGGCACCCATGTTCCCCCCACATGGAAACTCTACATCACCTGGTATGCCCCATGGACCCACCATGTCATCCTTCACCTAGGTCCATAAGGCCAACCCCTTAGTTTGTTTTTGCTGCCCTTTTTATATTATAATTAATCTCGGTCTTGCCCTCTTTTCCCTGGCTTATTGCACCTCACACGTTACCAACAGGCCCTGAGAGAGACAATTTTTTTTATGTTAAAGGATAGGAGGAATCCCCATCAACCTCGACTTATTCCCTTATCATGCACATTGTTGTGACACAAGTTCCCTGAGGTTCGAGACCTCTAAGTCCTGAGATATTAAATTTGTAGTTAAGTGTTAAGACAAATATTTGTTAATATTGCCCTGTCTCCTCATTTCTCTGTGGAAATTCCTCGAGGTATCGAGGTGACATCATCCCCAGGTGATGTCATGCTTCCCACATGGCATCCTCCAAGTGTGCCACATGTCACTCATTTTTTGATCATTTGGATGTTTGATTTGGTGAATTATATTTTCCATGTTAGCACACTCCCCACACACTATGTGTCCTCCTGCCTCCATATTAGCACATTACCTCATCCCTAGACCTAGGTCCCACTAGGCTCACAGCCCTTGTGAAAACACATACTTTCCTTTTATAAATATTTGTTCCTGTTTTGGTGGAGCTCGACGTTTAGACCTCCACATCATCTCACCTCGACCCAATTTCCCTACTTATAGAATCATCATTTCAAGGCCAAGAATGAGACATAGACTTGTCCACCTCATGACGGGAAAATTCATCATCTCTCTCACCTTGCCCTGATCCTTTTCATTCGCCTTGTTATAAGGCATTCACATCAAGGCAGACAGGAAATTTTCCACCCATTACATAATGGAAATGACCCCTTCATCATACCTTCGACACTTAGAAAGTTTAAGGGGCAACCAATATATATGCACACACACAAACACAAATTTATATATATCAAGAGGAGGTATCATCCGCGATACTTACAATTACATGTGATCCGGATTTAAATAGGAATGCAACAAATTACAGAGATAACCATAAATATAGAGATGCAATAGAAATAATACTTCATTTCATTAATGTAAAATACTAAAATATGCTTACAAACAGAAATGGAAATGAACCAGCTAGGGCGATGGTAGCTTATCTCTGAGAAGAGATGTGACGACTACATGCCTCTGAACTATGTTACAATGAGGCTCGAAGGCCTATTGATTGTTGAGAAACAATGGAAAACCCTAAACATCCAAAAACCTAACCCTAGGAGATGAAATGGCCAAATTGTGGGCCCCGTTTGGGTAAATTGGTACATCAACTTCCCGGGGTCGTAACTTTGGCATACGATCTTCGTTTGACACACACAATACCTCGTTAGAAATATCTATCCGAGGACTACAACTTTTGAGTGAGCAAATTTGGTCAATGGCCCATGTTGCTCTCGGTTTTTCTAAAAAATGTCGTTTAGGGCCACAAAACGGCTCCGGAAGTTCAGGACTCGAAAAACTACTAAAAATAGTAAATTGTGCTACAATTAAGGAAACTGAAAAATTGAAAGAGACAGTTGTGGGGGTCCAAGTGGGATAGGCGTGTGGCCACCAACATCCACCTAGATCATTCCTCCCCCTTTAGGAAGCAATGGTCCCCATTGCATTGAGTTCCTCCATGAGATGAGGAAATTTCTGCTGAACTTAGTCCCTAGTGAGCTATTCTGCAACCTATGTTGTGTCCAGTAATGGTGGGAAGCATGGTTGAGGGCGGTCCACATTGAACACTTAGTGCAAGCAAAGGAATGGGGGAATGTTGTGCTCCAAAGCATTGTTTCTCACAACCTTGGTAATGGTGTAAGGACCATATCGAAGTGGTCTGAGCTTCTAATGGGCTCTTGTAAGGCGTTCTTTTTGCAGATGTAACCAGATTTTGTCGCCCACTTGAAACTTGTGTGGTACCTGATGCTAATCATGTCATTGCTTGTACTTGGAATTTTCCAGAATGGAGTGGCGATAGATCGACCCGTTAGGTAGAGGTGCTCCGGAAGTCATATCAGATGAATGCTTGACCTGACAGTGCAATGGTACCTCTGTGGGTGAGGAGAAGATGTCCCTGTCTTCTTTCATGACCGTATCCACCTACTTCTGCTACATGGAGGAACCCTTCTTGGGGGCCATGGATGTCACTACGGTATTCCCCTTACTTTGAGAGCGAACCAGATAGAAAATAAATTTCCTAGTCTTGGAGATGATCTCACTACCTTTCTTAGCAGAGATCAAAGAAGTGGTGGTAGGTGGGGCTACCTCCAGTATCCTATATAATGTATTACACAAAGAAATAATAACAACGTGAGGCCTTGATTCATACACATCATGTCACCTCCACAAGTATGGCTGGCCTAATAATACATCACAAACATCCAGAGGTGCAACATCACACAAAACCTCATCTGTGAAGGGCTTGATGCTGTAGGGAAGGCAACACTACTGGCGAACTCAGAGATCTCGTCCTTAGTGAAGCCACCCGATGCTATATGGTTGCGGGTGTGGTATGGTCGGTAGTCCTAGCTGCTTCACAACCTCTGCTCAAATGAGGTTATTTTGGCTCCCACTGTCAACAATGAATTGCAGCGTCGAACCCTTCACCCACATCTGTGAGTGGAAAAGGCACTTCCCCTCCTCTGGATCTTCGAGCTCATTCTTCTGGATCTTGGTAGTGGCAACAATGGCACTAGGCTCTGCGTCAATTATCTGCTTCCCTTTTCCATTCCCCTTATCGGGTTCTGACTCAAGATCGGAACATGCATCTAATTTTGAAGCCTTCAACTCGGCCACCAACGACTGCTTGGTCTGACACTCACTTGTGTTGTGAGTGGGGCTTTTATGGAATTCACACCACTTTCCTGTGTCCTTCTTTGACTTCGTGGTGTTGTTCTTTTCCTACGGCTTTGACGGGTTGTATTAGGTCACCTCGCCTTGGCTTTGTCCTTTGTTCTTCGGATTCGCAGATCCAAAGTCTTACTTCTTTTGTTTAAAATTCTGCTCGATCTTGACAGTGTATCGCTATGACGTGCTGAGTGAGGAGATGTTCAGGAAATCCATCTCGTCCTAGATGTACCTATGTAGGCAGCCACTGTATTTGAGTACCAGATGCAGCTCAGAATCCTTGATACCCAACTTTTTGCGAAGGTTATGAAAAATATTTGTGAATTCTGGCACATTTTGGTCCCTTCCCTACCACAGTGTGGTCCACTTTATGTATTTGTCCTCATTGATCTTGACAGGGTAGTACTGCTCCTCGATGGCATCTCGGAAGGAATTCCAAGTGGGTGCGATTGAAAACAGTGAGTTCATACTTTCATCTTTCTGCACACAGTAGGTTTCCCACCAGTCTTTGACGTGGGGGGCTGCTTTGAGAAGTGCAAAAGTGATCTTTTTCCGGCTGGAAAAATCATGAACAAAAAAATAATCATCTAGCAAATTTAACCATTTATCTACGACATCTGCGTCTATCTGACCCTCAAATATGGGGATTTCAAAATTAACCTTTACCTTAAAGGGTGTGGCATTTCCAGAGTAGCTATTGGAAGCCGATGTGTCGCCTTTAGGTAGTTGCTGAAGGATTTGGGCAAAGTTTTCCATCATCGTGTTCCTTTGTCGCTCGAGGGCTTCTTCGAGAAAGATTTTGATAGGATCTCCTGCCCCCTCATCTTTCTTTTCATCCGCCATGGGAGACCGTCGGGATTTGTGAGGCTGGTCTTGCAAAGGTTCGACCAGTTCAAGCCCTAACTCCTTATATCCCGACCTCGTTGGGGACATGCAAAGAAAAATAAAGAAAAATCAAACCGCTCTGATATCACTGATCCGGATTTAAACAAGAACGCAAAAAATTACAGAGATAACCATAAATATAGAGATGCAGCAGAAATAATATTTCGTTTCATTATTGTAAAATATTGAAATATGCTTACAAACAGAAATGGAAATGAACCAGCTAGGATGATGGTAGCTTATCTATGAGAAGAGATGTGGTGGCTACATGCCTCTGAACTGTGTTACGATGAGGCTCGAAGGCCTATTTATTGTTTAGAAACAATGGAAAACCCTAAACATCCAAAAACCTAACCCTAGGAGATGAAATGCCAAACTGTGGGCCCCATTTGGGTAAATTGGTACATCAACTTCCCGGGGTCGTAACTTTGGCATACGATCTCCGTTTGATGCGCACAATACCTCGTTAGAAAGATCTATCCGAGGACTACAACTTTTGAGTGAGCAACATTGGTCAACGACCTATGTTTCTCTCGTTTTTCCCAAAAAACGTCGTTTAGGGCCTCAAAACGGCTCCGGAAGTTCAGGACTCGAAAAACTGCTGAAAATAGTAAATTGTGCTACAATTAAGGAAATTGAAAAACTAAAAGAGACAGTTGTGGGGGTCCAAGTGGGATATTTGGGTGGCCACCAACATCCACCTGGATCAACACGAATCCTTATTGAGCTTATATATGCATGTATATATATAGATATATATTTCAATGGCACCCTTGACACTTATTTAGTGTCGTGTCAATCCCTCTTGAGCTTACATTGACTTACATACATACATATATATGTGTGTGTGTGTGTGTGTGTGTGCGTATGTATACAGAACACCCACTTGCACTTAGTCAGTGATCTCTCATGAGCTTGGTATACTATATATATATATATATATATATATATATATATATATATATATATATATATATATATATATATATATATATATATATATATATATACATGCATACATATATATATGCCTTAGCCATGATCCCTCCTTAGCTTAAAATGAAACTTGAACAACCATGTTTTTACAGGAAGGTACAAAGGTGCACTCCGCTAAACAATGCAATAGCATAAGCCTCTTAACACAGATCATTTCAATATAAGGCATGTTAGTCATTTGAACAGGAATTCCACACATCTCTCATCATATAAAACATAATGATCAACAATAAGCATATATATCTATCACATTCTAGGCATACAAAAAGATATCATTTGACCATCATTCACTGGAGTGTTACCAACAACCATACATACACAGTCCCACAAGTAGCCTTGCAACCATTAAGACAAACATGCATCCAAGCATTCACATTTCACATATGCAATAAGAATTTAAATGGGGTTCATTTACATGATAGCACAAGTAGGTAACTTATCTTAGGATTTGATGACTGGTAACTAAGATTGGGACTTCCACTCTCCAATCAACCATAAGTTGACTGCACAACAATATTTATTACAACCAACCACCCCTAAGATTGATTCAGAGCCTATGAAGGGAAGTGCTCAAGGTATTGACACACTAATCATTTACTCATTCATATGGGAGTCTAGAGTCCACAAAGCCTCCACTTATCCACCAGGAATCCAAAGTGCAGTGTGTCTCCACCCAAACACGCAATAACAGGGAATCTGGGACATTTATAGCTCCACCCCACAACTACTTTAGGGAATCCAAAGTTACTACAATGCCACCCCACAACTAGTTCAGGGAATCCATAACTTATAGTTCCCACCCTCAATAACACTACATAAATATAGAGATACAAGCTTCTCCACCAAATTTTCTCATCAAGGAACTAGAACATAGTGCCTCCACATGTATACTGCATGAACCCAAAGGACACTAGCATTTTCACTTAATGACCTCCATGGGAATCCAGAGATTTGGCCTCCACCAGTAAATCAAAATATTAGTAATCCAAATCCTACCAATGGCTCTGCCTGAAACAAACGAGAGTCCAGAGCACTTGATCCACCTGTAACATTTAGCAACAATTATTTTTTCCTTCTTTCTCCCTATGTCTCTGCAGGCCCTCTTTCTTATTTTTTTAATCTTTGTTTGCCTCTTTGATTCCTCCCCTCATTGAACTTCCCCCCCTGAAATTATTTGTCCCGTGGCGTGTTTGACATGGGCTTGGTTTTCCATGGTGATGGTTTTTATGGTTCTACCTCCTCACTGCCATACACTACCATAATTTTGATTGTGGTCTTATGAATTTTTCACAACAATAACCCATACACGATTTTAATGCATGCCTCGTTTTTTCCTTCTTGTCTCCCCTTTCTCGACAATTTCTCCCATACATAGGCTTTAATGCTAGACAATGAATCCTATGGGGTTTTAAATTCAGAAAAGTACTCCTCCTTTTGGTCGGCCTACCTAACGAAGCCCACCTAACGAATACCTACCCCAGATGTCAAATAGGAATATAACCACCCCGGACTACTAGAAACCAACGTTGTAGGCTCAATATTCTCAAGAAATCCCCCCCTTCTCCTCCATAGACTCTAAATTAGTGTCCCTCTTAGGCCAGTAATCATTTCTATTTGTATTATTTACATAAATTTACATTGGTTTTACAAAATGATGCTTATAATAATATTTACAAAGGGTGGAAATGGGGTTGTTACATCACTTGAGGACATAGTTGTTGTGCATGAATTATGAAAGCTTTACAAATGATTGTTTTTGTAATTATAATTAAAAATTAGTAGAATAAGAAGAGTTGTAATTTCCTTTGAGAAGTTCAACGATCTCAAGAAGTAGTTACCAATAAAGCCTGTAAATATTGTAAATCTCTATCTAAGGAGGACTTTTGGATCCCTTTTTTGTGAAATCCCTGCATATTATAGATTAGAAGCTAGCAACTTTGTATATTTTTTGGCCAATTAATATAGAGAAGCCATGAAGGCCATTGTTGAATCTTCACTCCACATGCATGGTGTATTTATTTCTGACTACTCTTAAGCATTTCATGTATGTATATTTGTGAGATGTATTCCTACTAGTTCTTAGACTAATTTGTTAATAGGTTTGTAATTTTTCGCTCGTGGTTTTGATTTCTATTTCTTTCCATATTATGTACTTATTAGTTTAGAATATCACTATTTTTTATTTTGTTCTAATAAGTTAAGTTGTACAATGTTGTCCAACATACCGGTTAAATGTTTCCTTGATTGTGCATCTATCTTGTTTTTTTGCTCATCACTTCCATTTTCTTATATATTTTTCCCAATATATAGGTTAGAATAGTTGCATTCTTGCATTTAGAATAACTACTAAATGAATAGGTGCACCTCACTACTATGATGATCACACACATCTCACAACACTGACACATAAACAAACATGGTTGTCAGGCCACAATTAGGATGGGTCCCTTATCCCAAATGGTCTGAGGTTTAATTGGGATCTCATATCAGAGAGAATCCTTTAACTGTTGTCAAGTTATTTACATTTATCAACATGGTGGTAGAGCCAAAGGAGCCACAATCAAATAAGACCCAAAGAGGAGCCCTTGTAAAGAGAGAGACCTAAGAGAGTGAGGAGATCCTCAAATTTCCTTGAGTATCTAACTAAGGGGAAAATATAGAGAAGGATTTGTTCGTAAACTAGAGCAGAGATTGTGTTTCCAAATTTAAAATCAAAACAAGAACCAATGACCTTAAAATGTTCCAATCCCTTAGAATGTTTCTAGGGGAGACAATACTATTACAATCCAAAACTCCAATAATTATACTAATGATGGAAATCACTTTATCCCTAACCAAGAAAAGAGTTTCCTTTCAAAAATATAAAAAATGCCATGAACATAATTCCAGAATAACCAAGTGCTAAGAGACATTAGATTAAGAAACTACCAATGTTCTTACCAAATACTTTCAAATCAAGAATTTGTTCCAAATGATTATTAGTGTCGCATGAAAGATTTGGTATAGAGATGAAACCTTTGAGCTCCCCTATGGGTTGGACCAAATTGGAAAGGAAATGTGAGCTTTGTCTAAGCTCCAAAGTGGATCCTACTTCTTCCCTCCTAGATTTGACACTGAAATCAAATCCCACAACTAAACATGAACCACCTGAATGGACCTAGGAAGCATAGTTTTTCCACAAGCCCAAGCTCTGTAACATGAACTCATAATAATACAAATATTTCCTCCAACTAGAAAGACATTTATCCCTCTATCATTGAAAAACTACCAACAACATAAAATCCAAGAGAATCAAAAGCTCAAAGGGTAATTATGCCAAAATACAACTAGTTTCCTAACCAAATATCTTTATATGATGCCATTTATTTAAATGTTTGACCCCCTCCTCTCCATGAGAGCTATTTTTTCATGTCTCGCGTGTGCATGATCATGATTCCTAATGGGAGAGGTCATAAAAATCATCCTCCAAATGAGTACCAACATCATTAAACTCAGTCCTCCATATGCATGAACCATCGCCCTCATACGACTACCAAGAGGGTGGATCATCGATCTCCCACTTACATTACCTATCACTTCCATTAACCACTTTCACTCCCATCATGCATAACCACACATGGTAGGGGATATGTTAACATCAAAATTATATGAATGGATTACTCACACACACATGGATATATGTACCTATCACTTCCTTTAACTACTACTTTCATTCCCATGGTACATGAGAACCTATGGTGGGGGAATGTTAACATCAAAATTATAAGAATGGAGGACACATTCTCGTATATAAATAAATTTTGTTATCTAATTTAAATTTTTTTAAGACAAGATCTTATATGTTCTTTTGGGGGTGTCCAATTTATAGGGATTCTTTTAATTCAATATAAGTTTTTCAAATGTAGACATTCAAAGGATACACTTCCTTGATTATTTTTGAAAAAATAAAATTCATTTTTAAGATATACCATGTAAGATGATACTATTTCAATCACTTCTTTAGCCCATTATATTGTATAGATCAACGATTTGACATCCCTTCTTGTGTGAGGTTAATTGAGCACATATTCATAGAGTTAATTCAATCATAATTTAATCAATGGTCAAATGTAAGTTCACAATTTCATAGATATATGTTGAGTGTGTGGCTCACCCACTCCAAATAAATATTTTTTTCAAGATTACTATTTACTTATATAGACTTTGAATTTTGGTAGATTAGTGGGTTAATGGGCTAGTAGGTCAATGGTTGATTAGATTAACGAGTTCAAAGTTAGGGGCATAGTGGATTAGTGTCTTAGTGCTTAGTAGTTCAATAGGTTAGGGGTTAGCTGCTAATGGCATAGTGGCTTAGAGATTATTGAATAATAGTTTAATGGTTAATGGGTTATGTGTTAGAGGTTAAAGCTATAACTCTATTTATGTATCCTTAACTTGAATTGTTAATGAAACCTAAAAAATACAACATTTGTAATGAAAAATATTACATTGTTTCTTCCTAATTTTAATTGAATAATTGTCTCATGCACCTCAATCCTTATATACATTATCTTAAGAACACAAAAATTTTCCTGGAAACAACCTACTAAAACACATAATATATCAACAAAATTATACAAACACTTTTAAAATAAAGACAAAAATATATATTAAGTACCAAATATACAAAATTTGAATAAAATGCAGAAACAATATATATTAAGTACCAAATATACAAAATGAAAATGCGCAAACTTTGTACACTTTATATCTTTAATTTCAATCCAAATCTATTTAAACCAATTTCTTTAAGTATAAATTAAAAAAAAACAAAAATATTAAAAAAATAACTTAATTAACATTAGAATATTTTTTATATAAATTAAAAAATTTATTAAAAAAAATAACTTAATTAACATTAAAAAATAAATTAATGTTGAAATTTAATTTTGTTTATTTAAAATTTTTATTAAAATAAAATAGCATTGCTTAAAAATCTATAATTATTTTTCCAAACAAAAAAAACTAGGGAAAAAATTAAAAATTATATATATATATAAAATACTTCCTCCCATTTTCAATCAATTTTAAAACACCACATTAGAATAGCGTGATAACACTATTATGGTCATGTATTAGCTTAACTAATTTCACTAGAGTATCGGAAGGGAACATAAAGGAGTACGATAATTTCAACCGCCGGACAGTCTAATTGATTCCAAAAAGGAATATGTACTGATTTACAATCTCAATTATAGTGCAATGGGCATTTACATGCTATTAAGGTTGGTTTTTGAGTAATGGTGGGGTGTTTTTATATTGGTTACAGACTTTAAGAATATTTTGATATTTGATGTAAAAAGGTTAATTGTTTAATTTTTTTCTAAAATATATTATTAATATAAATTTAAAAATATAAAATGAAAATCTAAATAATTAAAATTTTAATTTATATGTAAAAATTATAATTTATATTTAAAATGATAAAAAATTATCATTGGTTTAATTTAAGAAAAAAGGATAGGGGCGGGATGATGACGATTTGGAAAGGGGTTCCATGATGACAGAGAAATTTAAAAAGTTAAAATTTTATTTATTATTAAAAAAATTAATATATTTTTAAAATGATTAAAAATTATTCGTATAGGGTAAGACAAGAGGTTGGGATGATGGTTTACATCATGGAATATTAGGTATTATTGAAATTTGTTGAGTCGAGAGATTTATTCTACAACCCGTTATGAGGGGATGTGTAAATTTGTCTGTGGTATTTCTTTAAAATAAAAATGATGTTTTAAATAGAAAAATAATGTCCACTTTAATTAAAAAAAGTGAATATGTTGTAAAGTAATAAGAAGAAAAAAATGTGTGAATAAGATGTTTAAATAATATACTTTTCAAAAATATTTCAACCAGAGATTTAAATAAACTATTTGAAGATCTATGATAACTAATTTATGTTGATATCAACTTCATATATATTTATATATAGAAAAAAATTAAGTTTTTATGTATTTAATTATTGAGGGTCTTTCGCAGTGCATTATATTAGATATCATTTTTTTTGGATTCAAGTGCATTAAGAAAGTCATATTTCTCACAATTTTTGAATAGTCCACTTAGCACTCATTGCATCGGGTGATACTCACAGGGGTGAAGAAGTGAGATTGAAACTAGTGAAATGAACCACATAGCGTCAATCATCACTTCCGGGGCTTGCACCCAGTGACCAGGACTTTCCGGGAGGTCATCTCTCATGGAAATGGTCATAGATGAATGACTTTCTTAACGCAGTTGAATCCCAAAAAAATGATATCTAAGTTTTTATGGTTAAAATTTTTATTTGATCCTATATATACTCTATTTAGCATTCAAAAATACAATTTAAACAACGAAAATTAACACATTGTATTGTGCACTCTAAAAAAATTTGCACGTGAATAAATTTAATCCCTCTCGACTCATGTTAGATCCGTACTTAAAATGGATCTATTTTACAGTGACTTTGCCATAACTTGTGGATATTTTACAGTGACTTTGCTATAATTTGTGGTATTGTACGATGATTCTTCCATTATGGCAATGTCTTTTAGTTTGCTCATTAACATGTCTTTTAAGGTAATTATGCAAGGCAATGATACAGGGATGTGATTGGTTGGTCGGTTTAACGTTGGCTAATGTCTATTGCAGCAAATGTGAGTCTCGTCTCTCTCCAACAATTTGATATTTCCTTTCTTATAAATTTAATTGAATGGTAAAGGTGTTCTCCATTTTCCAATGGCTTCTCGACCCAGTTGTAGCGGGTGCCCTCATGTGCATAGAAGTCATGCAAATGCTGCAACTAGAGAGTCTTGTGGATGTGTTCCAATGGTTAAGTGGGGAGGTCTGGTCCCTACAGGTCTTTTGGCCCAATCCTGGGGAAGACTATGTATGCCTGAGAGCTGCTCTAGGCACGATTTCAGCTCCACCTCTCTTACACTGAAAAATACTATAAAGCAATTGGAAGTTGACATCAAAATTAAACAAAACGTGGTGAAAGGTGAGGAAGTAATGGATGAGGTTGCGGACATTCTCCCATATATGGGAACTAATCATACCAACGACAGGAAGCATTGGAGTTACACTCGCATGCCAGAAGGTTGGATTTATACCAACATACCGAAACGCTAATTGCTAATGCCCTCACTAGACAAGAAGTAGAACACATAGACTTGTGAGCCCAATTGGACAATGTAGAGAAGCAAGGACGCATTCTTATGACTCTTTGCAAGTGGATGGGTAAAAAGCAAGGATAATTCCTTATCCCTAAGACCAATCTAGTTTCCAAGAAAAGCCCTCTTGACATCCATGAGGATGCTCCTATAACTGTAGATTACGACCAAGTTTAATTTCATTGCATGCAATCTTCTATGTTTTATGATTTTCTGGGTCTAGTCAATTCACATAGATTATTGACATCTAGAAAAATCAAAATCTCTAACTTTGAAAAGTTTGTATATGTTAGTAGTGATTGTGTCAAATTTTGAGTTGGCTTAAAATAACAAGTCTCCTCTTAATATTATTTAATTTGTAGTCTTTTATTAGCATAAGTTCTACTTTGAAGGCAACATTTTGGAAGAATTTGCGGATTATAAATACCTCGGAATTGACGTCAACAAAAATCTAAGTTGGGATGGTTGTAGAAAGAAAAGAACTTTTGGGGGCTGGAAATCATTTTATGCTTTTCAAAATAGGTGTAGAGAGGCAGAGTTATGGGACTGGAAAACCACTCTAACTTTTTTTTGGCTTTTAATGATTCTGTAGATTCTCTACGGTTGTGAATTGTGAGCCAGCAATACATCCAACATGTAGTGGAAACAAATTGAGAAAATTCAAAAGCATTTGATTACAAACACATTCAAAATTAAAAGTGCAGTTCCTTATGTTAGATTGTTAAGTGAAACAAGGGCTGCTCCTATTGAAGCAATTTCTATGGTGGGAGTCATAAGGTATTTTAAAAAAATTGAATGGAAGAGGGAAGCTGGCCTAAGGTTGTGTTTAATGACATATTGTGAAAAAGAAAGAAAACATGGATGTAGCAAAATAATAACTGGTTTAGTCAATGGGGTATTTGCCTGAGCATGTGTCCCACAAACTGTAAAGAGATAAAAGCTTTTGTTATGGATAAATTCCACAAATGTACTTGGGAGAAGGAGCTAGGGAGAAAGAAAAAGTACTATATTGAAGAGTTTAATCCCACTCATAATCATCAACAAAAAACGTACATAGGGGCCAATATTTCTTGGAGAGCCAAAATTCTTATTGCTCAACTAAGGACTAATTACATAGGGGTCTGTTAAACACATACATGGAAGCAACAAAATATGAATGATAAACATGAGAGTACATCTATTATTGACATGATATACATTTATAATACATAGAAGTGACCCTTGGATTCATATTCCAAGTGGTCTCTTGGACTCCCTTTGGTTGTTCAGCGTCCACACCAACCCTTAGAGGATTAGGTGTCCAACATTCCCCCCCTTAATCCGAAGGGGTATGTATGAGTCCAAGAAGAGAGTTGTAATACAAAATTTGCAAAAATGCATGGCAGCACTAGGCTGAATGTGCTCTCTGGAATGTTGGTATAAGGGAGGTGGTTTAAGGATGACCACCAACACTCGAATGCTTAGTGCAGTTCCCGGAACTCTTCCAAATCTGGCATGAAGCTGAGGTATTCTGCTAGAGGAAGTGCTCCTGATGTTTTGAAGAGGGAAACCTTCAACCATGAAAGGGAGGTCTCACCCCACATAAAAGGGAGAACCTCAACCTGAAAAGGGAGGTCTCAACCTATGATGGTTTAAGGATGACCAATAACTCTCGAATGCTTAATGAAATTCCTAGAACTCTTCCAAAACATGCAAGAAGCTGAAATCTTCTACTAGAGGAAGAAGAGGCATCACCAACTAAAGGCATGCTTAGAGGCATCTTTGTCTCTAGATACATCTCTGAATCTGGTATGTGGCTCAAGCTCGCTTGATGTAGCTTTGAAGCTTGTAGATGACCATCATTTCCCCCCTGTTAGATATAAGGTGAGATGATTGAGAAAATTCAACTGCAATACCGTTCAATATTCATGAACAAATCTTGTTGTATGAGCGAAATATATTCTTGGCTATTGAAGCCCATTGCCAAGAAGCGATCCATCCAAGATGAATCTTTGTTCTTGCAAGAGGTTTGTTTCTGAAGCATCTGTTTGAAGAATGACTGGTTTTATGACAATGCTTACATGGATGAAGATCAAAACAATGATCTTTCATATGGCCAACTCAGTCACAATGTTGGCATTTCACAATCTGTTGTTGTTGCTGTGGAAGAGGAGCAGAATCTGGAACAGCTGAAGGTGAACTATCATGAAGGAATCCAGCACTCTAAAACTGGATGGGCTTTGAGTAATCTGGAATGTGAAAGGAAACCTCCTTATCATATCCAATTTTCGTTTTGCGCTTGTTATGGACAAGCTCTTCCCAAGGTCTGATGATTGGCTTGGGAAGTGTAGGTTGGACTTGTAAATCTACATTCACATCTGCTCTTGAATCAGCCTCAACTTTACTTTCTTGATTAGTTTCTGCATGTTGATGGGAGTCAATTTTTGAATCAAAAGGAAAATTGTTCTGAATAGAAACAAGTTCAGAATCATGACTATACTTCTGTAACTCCTCTTGATGTAGTTGTGATTCAAGCTACAAAAAATCAATCTGTTCTTATGCATATTGTAGACATATCTGAATTTCTGAGAGAGAGCCTTTGTTGATGTTTACCTTCCCATCCGCAGTGGAATGTATCAAGGTATTTAATAAATCTAATACCTCACTAATTAAAGCCATTTTCACTTAAAACAAAAGAGTACTGAAGCAACTTTGGATTTTTTTTTTAAGCTAGAGAAAAATGGAAATTAATAGAGTGGCTTGTTTTCTTTACAAAATTAATCACTATGAGAAAACTTGTGGCACATCAAGAAATCTGTTGGTTGTTTTCAATAATTTAAATCACCCAACATCGAAAAATTCAATTCTGGAATGTGAAAGGAAACCTCCTTATCATATCCAATTCTGGTTTTGCGCTTGTTATGGACAAGCTCTTCCCAAGGTCTGATGATTGGCTTGGGAAGTGTAGGTTGGACTTCTAAATCTGCATTCACATCTGCTCTTGAATCAGCCTCAACTTTACTGTCTTGATTAGTTTCTGCATGTTGATGGGAGTCAATTTTTGACTCAAAAGGAGAATTGTTCTGAACAGAAACAAGTTCAGAATCATGACTATACTTCTGTAACTCCTCTTGTTGTAGTTGTGATTCAAGCTGCAAAAAATCAATCTGTTCTTGTGCATATTGTAGACATGTCTGAATTTCTGAGAGAGAGCCTTTGTTGATGTTTACCTTCCCATCAGCAGTGGAATGTATCAAGGTATTTAATAAATCTAATACCTCACTAATTAAAGCCATTTTCACTTACAACAAAAGAGTACTGAAGCAACTCTGGCTTTTTTTTTAAGCTAGAGAAAAATGGAAATTAATAGAGTGGCTTGTTTTCTTTACAAAATTAATCACTATGAGAAAACTTGTGGCACATCAAGAAATCTGTTGGCTGTTTTCAATAATTTAAATCACCCTACATCAAAAAATACAAATGTGCAAAAGATTAAGCTGCTCCAGATTAACAGTATGCTCTTGGAAATAACTAGAAAATAAAACTTCTGCAGCAAGCACCACTAATAGTTATAAACTTATCGATATTCATCTTCAAGATTGCAGAAACCAGCCGTCAAGTCTTCATATAATTTACTAAACTTTTGTACCAAGGCAGGCTCTCCTTCTGCAGGATCTTCAAACTTTTGAGACACTAATTTGTAAATAAGGTCTTCTAAGCGTCCGTCCATTAGTACTATCTCTCCCATGTTATACTTTGTCTTCTTTGCAAGCATAGTTTATACCCACAATGCCAACACAAGTAGAAGTAATGATAGCGGCCATCCTTAAGTCGATTGCAGATTCTAGGAATATTCAGGAATCCAACGAACATGGACGCGGTCAATTTTTTGACCACGCCCATGTCCATCGAATTCCCGAATATTTCGGGAATTTGCAATCAACTTAAGCTCACCAAGCCAAAACCACCGGAGCTCGTTCGGAGGCCCACTCCTGACCAAGCTCATTTCCTTTTTTAGTTCAACTTCTTTCACTTGGTGCGAATCGAATGTATGGCCTCGAGTATACTGGGCTCGAGTTACTAACACTTTGAGCCATCACTCCTTAGTGGTGGACCGTGCTCGAATTGCAGACTCTTTGGCACTTGTATTTTCACTTTGATACAGGGACGGTGAGCTGTGCCAGATAGCAAGCAAAGCGACACACGTCCATGAAGAAGACAAGCAATTGGGTCATGGTTACGAGACTGGCAACCAAGATTTGGGTCTCTCCCGCTTCTCCATTGCCTCTATTATTGCGTGGGGAGTCCAAAGCCTGTTACTCAATATCGCAGGAGAAGGAAGAGCTTCCAAATGGTGATGAACTATATGAGGACCCTACTACGACATTTTACCATACAAATCAGGGATATGATCTGGCAGCTCCTATTCTACTTGTAGATGGATATAATGTATGTGGTTATTGGCCCAAGTTGAAGAAACATTTTTCTAAAGGAAGACTCGATGTAGCTCATCAAAAGCTTATTGATGAATTAATAGTATTCAGTGCAATCAAGGGTGTAAAAGTTGTGGTGGTCTTTGATGCCATGATGTCAGATCTCCCAATTCACAAGGAAACATTTGTAAATGTTGACATCATATTTGCAACAGATGCATCCGCAGATGCTTGGATTGAAAAAGAGGGTGCATACATATGGAGCTGTAAGGCACTAATATCAGAGATTAAGGATTCAAAAATGGAGTGTGAACAACTGCTTCTAGAACAAAGGTCATATTCGAAGCAAGGAAAATTGCTAGAGCACAATCTGAATCCAGTGGTCATTGATGCTCTTCGAGATCTCAAAAGAAAGTTGGAAGAGTCTGAAAAAGGCTAAAGAAGGAATAAACCCATGGAATGTTCTTCTCTGGATTAGTTCCCTGTATCGCCACAATTGATATGGACCTCTGTAGGTTTTAAATCAAGTAAATAGTCAGTACATTAAAGAATCATGACAGGCACAATAGCAATGTTTCCAACACCGTGATCAACATAAAGTTGATCTTTCTATCACTTCAAAATCATTATATTCAAGAGGAGCGGATGAAGATCATTCAGCAGACCAGAGAAAGATTCAACCGTTTTTTTCTACTGATTTCCAGAGGGCGAATCCGCTGTCGATGTCCATGATCTCAAGGACAAAGTGGTATTCTTCGCTTCTCTGCTATGCCTCGCAGGGATTTCTGATCCTCAGAATGTCGAATGTGTTAGGACTCTGGACACCACATATCTCCACAATGGTATGATATTGTCCACTTTAGGCCTAAGCCCTCATGGATTTGTTTTTGGGCTTTAACCCCAAAAGGCCTCATACCAATGGAGATATTTGTCCATCCTTATATACCCATGATCCTCCCCACTTCTAGTCAATGTGGGACTTTGGTCGTATACCCAACAATCCTCCCCTCGAACAAAGGACCATCGAGCCTCCCCTCAAACGATTATCCATCCGTCCACTCTCTACCAACCAGGATTCTCCGCTCCAATGCGTTGGAAGCACACGCCTTACATGGAACACCACCTGCCTCGAGAGCTTGCTCTATCCCAGGTCAACTCCTCTTCACCGTGTTGGGACCAGGACACGTCCATGAAGAATCCGGAGCACACCGCCTGTCTAACCGAGCTCATCCACGGATCCCATCGTGATATTACCGGGGCCCACCACCTTCGTTCAACATTCTGAGGATTCATCCACTTGGCTAACTTCGGGGCATGGCTCTGATACCACTTGTTAGGACTCTGGACACCACATATCTCCACAATGGTATGATATTGTCCACTTTGGGCCTAAGCCCTCATGGATTTGTTTTTGGGCTTTACCCCCAAAAGGCCTCATACCAATGGAGATATTTGTCCATCCTTATATACCCATGATCCTCCCCACTTCTAGTCAATGTGGGACTTTGGTCGTATACCCAACAGAATGCTACTAAGAATGACACAGTTAGCCAAAATAATGGCATCACCAAATCCACGGAACTTAAAACGGTAAAGAATGACTCCAAGTATAGCAAGGAAATGCAGGAAGATTGTGATTTTGATGAGCAGGCGGAATGGCAGAAAACTGGCACAAAATTTAATTTTCAAACTAGAGAATAACAGGCAGAGTAACGTCCATAATCGCAGGTGTGAATAATCTTGCAGGGCACGGTGAGGTTAGGTAAGAGAAATAATCATGCCAATGATGCCTTGAATTTGTATAAAAAACAAGACGAATCTCCGAAATAAGAGCAGGAGAGATGGCAGATGCAGCACTGACAGGCTTTAGCAATGAGGCAGAGCTGACACGCTAAAAATGCCCAGGTTTGGCTTGCCCAAAATTTTCTGTGGAGGAATGGCAGAGCACTTAGGTGCAGTTCTGATAGACAAAACTGACATGTAGAGAAAGGCCACAATACTAGTGGCTCAAATTGGAACAGGGCATGGCAGGAGTACGCTTGCTCTGATACCATGTTAAACACATATATGGCAGCAAAGTATGAATGATAAGCATAAGAGTACATTTATTATTGACATGATATACATTTATAATGCATAGGAGTAAGCTTTGGATTCATATTCCAAGTGGTCTGTTAGACTCCCTTTGGTTGTTCAGCGTTCACAGTAATCTTTAAAGGATTAGGTGTACTTCTTGGAGAGCCAAAATTATTATTGCTCAACTAATGACTAATTCTCATTGACTCCATTGTACTAATGACTAATTCTCATTGACTCCATTGTGAAACAAGGCGTCGGAAAAAGCCAAACGAAGCGTGGGAAGGAAGAATATGTATTTTTTGCTCTTTTGGAAAAGTGGAAATAGAAAAACATTTCATTTTAGAATGTGAGACCTTCAAAGACAACAAGGAAAGTTATGTAAATATTTTCGCTACTAGCGCTTGGGATAATATATTGAGCAAGGGGTTTGTCAAGAAGCTAGGAGCGTTTATTGTGAGACCTCATAAGAAAAATGTTGAATACAAGTACTTGATGAAAAAACAATCCGTCCCATAGGCTATCTTTAACTTGTAAACGTTAAAATAAATTCTTTCTTTCTTTCTATAAATATTCTCAAAGTTATTAACTCAAATATCAATATAATAAACTATTTAACATTACTTCTATCTATCTGATTTATTAATTAATAAAAAAAATTACTTATAAACTTTAAATTAAAAATTAAAATATATATATATATATATATATAATTTCTAAAAATAAAATAAAATTTGAATAATCCATGGACCATTTTGTTTTGCTAATTCTAAATTCTGTTATAACCCATTGAAATAATTAAGTAAAATTGTGTTATGATTATGATAGTTTTTATCAATCTTAGAATGGTCATAATGTTAAACACTCAAATTACATTGCTTCATCTTTTGGAAGCAAATGTTAAACACTCAAATTACATTGCTTCATCTTTTGGAAGCTTTACTTTCCAGGGAAGTAAAAGTTCATATGTTTTTATCATTTAAGTTTCGGCAAAGTTATGTGAAACTTTAAGGTTTCGACAGAATTATAAGTGGACTTAAAATCAAATTTATCTTGAAAAGCGGGACAATTTGAGTGTTGGAATATCGTTTCTTAATACGGTAATGAGATAAATCTAAAAAAATAATGCGGTGATTTAAAAAGCGATCTTTCAATGGTAAATATTTTTAATTAATTTTATTTAGAATCTAATTAAATTTTAGCAAAAAATATATTTTAAATAGTAGAATTTATTTAAAATTTTATCATCAGTAGTGAAAATGATTATATAACACTTTGTATAAATCATTTTCTAATTCCACTGAGTGAATTTGTGCTAATAATATGAATATATTTTGTCTTGTAATTTGGTAATAAATTTTGTTAAATTTAACTATTTCAAAATGAGAAATATATATAAAAATTTCATCTCTACAAATCTCGCAATCCAATCCCAAACCAAACTACATACCCCTGAAAACTCCCAGTACCATTTCTTCAACTGAAAAAGCTTTTCAATCATTCATGTTCCGAGAAAAGTGAAAGCGAAGATCTGATCATTAAAAAGCAGCAATCCCTTCATCTGTGGGCGGCCAACAGGTCACGATGTAGAAATCTCCACAATGTAGTCAACGTCACACCACTCAACATCAATATGAGGGCCCACATTACAGTCAACTTCACAGCACTCAACATCAATACGGGGGCCCACAATATAGTCAACTTCACACCACCACTCCATGAAGGGTCCCATATATATTATTGTTTTTTCCATTATCTCCCACTGTGTCATTCTACTATTTATGCATGTCTTTCCATCTTTACTGAAATTTTGGCGTTGATAGGAGAAATTGTCGTTGTTGGTGTGACACTTTGTTTTATCTTCATTTCTTGTTATGTTAACTTCCAATTTGTCTTCTCCGTTTTCGTCCAAATCGTTAATTGTTTCAATTTTCTTTATTTTGTTAGTTTCTCTGGTTGTCATTTATTTGGATAGGATTATTTCTAATTTTTTTAAGGGGTAAGTTTCAAATTTTATTGTTAAATTAAGAAATTATATTATATATAATTAAGTTAAGAATTTTTTTCGTTGTTATTTATTACTAGAGTAGACAAACCAATAGCAAAAGAGTAATATTTTTGTCAAAAACTAATAAACTAGTAAATATACCGATGTTGAAAATTCAACTAAAGCATAAATTCAAAAAGACTCATGACATATAAAAAATTATTGAAGATAAAAAGATCAGAAGCGACTGCGGCTCAACTTGAAAAGGGGTTCCATGTCATATGTAGCTAGCTTGGGTTTTTAAGTCATGGGATGATAGAGAAATCTAGAAAGGCAAAATTTCATTTATTATTAAAAAAATTAATATATTTTCAAAATGGCTAAAAATTACTTGTATATTGGACGAGGAAGGAAAGACAAGAAGTCGTGAGGGATGATGGTTTACACGATGGAATACTAGGTATTATTGAAACTTGTGGGTATTTTACAATGACTTTGCCATAACTTGTGGTATTGTACGATAGTTCTTTCATTTTGCCAATGTCTTTTAGTTTGTTGATTAACATGGCTTTTAAGGTAATTATGTAAGGCAATGATACAAAGATGTGTCTTTTAGTTTGTTCATTAACATAGCTTTTAAGGTAATTACATAAAGTAATGATACAAAGATGTGGTTGGTCTATCCGTTTGATTTTGGCTAATGTTTATTGTAGCAAGTGTGAATCTCATCTCTCTCTAACAATTTGATATTTCCTTTTTTACAAATTTAATTAAATTATAAAGGTGTTCTCCCTTTCCCAATGACTCCTCGACCCAGTTGTAGAGGGTGATCTCCTGTGCATAAAACTCATGCAAATGTTGCAACTAGAGAGTCCCATGGATGTGGTCCAATGGTTAGGTGGGGAGGTCAGGTCCCTACAGGTCTCGTGGTCCAATCTTGGGCAGGACTATGTATGCCTGAGAATTGTTCCAGACACGATTTCAACTCCACCTCTCTCTTACATTGAAAAAATGTTATAAAGCAATTGGAAGTTGACATGAAAATTGAACAAAAAGTGGTGAAGGATGAAATGCATGATGTTGTGGACATTCTCCCATATATGGGAACCAATCACACCCATGACAGGAAGCATTGGAGTTACACAGGCATGTTAAAATGTTATAGAGCAATTGGAAGTTGACATCAAAATTGAACAAAAAAGTGGTGAAGGATGAAATGAATGATGCTATGGACATTCTCCCATATATGGGAACCAATCACATCCATGACATGAAGCATTGGATTTACACTAGCATGCTAAAACGATGGATTTATACCAGCATACCAAAACACAAATTTCTCATGCCCTCACTGGACAAGGATGGATTTATGCCAGCATACCAAAATGCTAATTTCTCATGCCCTCATTAGACAAGAAGTAGAACGTAGAGACTTGCTAGCCCAATTGGACAATGTAGAGAAGCAAGGATGCCTTCTTTTGACTCTCTGCAAGTGGTAGATGGAAAAAAAGCAAGGATAATTCCTTATTCCTAAGACCAATCTAGTTTCAAGGAAAACCCTCTTAACATCAATGGGAATGCTCCTATAACTGTAGATTACAATCGGGTTTAACTTCAGTGCATGCAATGTTCTATGTTTTATGTTTTTCTTGGTCCTAGTCAATTCATAGAGATTATTGACATCTAGAAATAGTGAAATCTCTAACTTTGAAAAGTTTGTATATGTTAGTAGTGATTGTCTCAAATTTTGTGCTGGCTTAAAATAGCAAGTCTCATGTTAAGATTATTTAATTTTATAGTATTTTACCAGCATAAGTTCTACTTTGAAGGCAATATTTTGGAAGAAGTTGCAGATTAGAAATATCTCAGAATCGACTTCAACATAAATCTAAGTTGAGATGGTTGTAGAAAGAAAAGAACTTTGAGGAGTTGGAAAGTGTTTTATTCTTTTCAAAATAGGTGTAGAGAGGTAGAGTTATGGGGCTGGAAAACCACTCTAACTCTTTTTGGGCTTTTAATGATCCTGGAAATTCTCTACAGTTGTGAATTGTGGGCCAACAGTACATCCGACATGCAGTGGAAACAAATTGAGAAAATTTAGAAGCGTTTGATTACAAACAAATTCAAAACTAAAAGTGCAGTTTCTTATGCTATCTTGTTAAATGAAACAATGGTTGCTCCTATTGAAGCAATTGTTATGGTGAAAGTCATAAGGTATTTAAAAAAAAATGAGCAAATGGAAGAGGTCATATAGCCTAAGGTTGTGTTTAACGACATATTGTGCAAAACAAAGAAGACTTGGATGCGGCAAAATAACAAATGGTTTAATAAATGGGGTATTTACTTGAGCATGTGTCCCACAAACAATAAAGATATAAAAGCTTTTGTTATGGATAAGTTCCACAAACCTACTTGGGAGTAGGAGCTAGGGAGAAAGAAAAGTACTATATTGAAGAGTTTAATCTCACTCATAATCACCAACAAAAAAAGTACATAGGGCCAATATTTCTTGGAGAGCCAAAATTCTTATTGCTCAACTAAGGACTAATTCTCATCAACTCCGTTGTCAAACAG
The DNA here is from genome assembly GCA_031772625.1 of Pinus tabuliformis. Lineage (NCBI taxonomy): Eukaryota > Viridiplantae > Streptophyta > Pinopsida > Pinales > Pinaceae > Pinus > Pinus tabuliformis. The sequence continues at coordinate 567,031,937 of CM062808.1, read as the reverse complement.
GGTCGTGGAAAGGGCCAAAAGAAGCGTGGGAGGAAAGAGTATGTATTTTTTGCTCTTCCGGAAAAGTGGAAACAGAAAAACATTTCATTTTAGAATGTGAGGCCTTCAAAGCCAACATGGAAAGTTATGCAAATGCTCTGGCAGCTAGCTCTTGGGATAATATATTCAGCGAGGGGTTTGTTAAGAAGCTGGGAGCGTTTATTGTGAGACTTCACAGGAAAAGGACCGAATACAAGAGTGAGATGGAGAAGCAATCTATCTCATAGACTATCTTTAACCTATAAACGTTAAAATGATTTCTTTCCTTCTTTCTTCCTATAAATATTCTCGGGATTATTAAGTTAAATAAAAATAGTACTATAAGTTATTAATATTACCTCTATACATCTGATTTATTAATTAATAAAAATATTTTAATATATATATATATAGGATTTCTACGAGGATTTTGAATAATCCATAGCCCATTTTGTTTGTGCTAATTCTAAATTCTGTTATAACCAATTGAAATAATGAAGTAAAAATGTGTTATGATTATGATAGTTTTTATCAATCTTAGAATGGTCATGATGTTAAATACTTTCCAGCTAAGTAAAAGTTTCATATGTTTTTATCATTTAAGTTTGGGCAAAGTTATGTGAAAATTTAACGTTTCGACAAAATTTTAGGTGGACCTAAAATCAAATTTATCTTGAAAAGTGGGACAATTTGATACTGTAATGAGATAAATTAGAAAAAATAATGCAGTGATTTACAAAACGATAATAAAGTTTTCAATCATTCCGGTTCTGATAAAGTCAGAGCAGAGATGTCATAAAATAATATAACATGCAGAACTGAATCATTAAAAAGCAGGCGGCAATCCAAAACCACGGGTGGCCATGATAATGTTGATATATATGAAAGCTCCACAATGTAGTCAACTTCACACCACTCAACATCAATTTGAGGGCCAACAGTATAGCCAACTTCACACCACGGGTCCATATATATATATGAATGATTGCTTTTTCCATTATCTCCCACTGTGTGATTCTATTATTTATGCATTTCTTTCCATATTTTGGCGTTGATGGGAGAGAAATTGTCGTTGTTGGTGTCAAACTTTGGTTTATCATCATTTTGCTCTTGTTATGTCAGCTTCTAATTGGTCTTCTACCTTTCGTCCAAATCGTTAATTGTTTCAATTTTCTTTATTTTGTTTGTTTATGTGGTTGTCATTTATTTGGATAGGATTATTTTAAAGTGTTTTGTTGCTGCAAGTTTCAAATTTTATTGTTAAATTAAGAAATTACATCCTATATAATTGAGTTAAGATTTTTCTTGTTGTTGTCTATTATTGAGGTAAATAAACCAATAGTAAAAGAGCAATATTTTTGTCTAAAAACTAATTAAAAAAAGGCAATGTTTGTGATGATGTCTAAACATAAAGACAAGAAACACAACTAAGAACATATAAACAATTTAGGAAGAGTTGTTATGATCCAAAATTGTAACCATGAGAGCAATCAGGTAGAGGTTGAGACATTTATGGGAGTAACTGGAGTGCCACGAGAGGCAGGTCCTTTTCCTTTGGTAAACAATGCTTAAATTCATGCAAGCTCGAGGTCCATGTCATGTGGCTCCAAAAACATCGTTATATGCTCCTCTTGTATATGATCCATGTAGTGAGACAAGTCTCTTTTAGCTTCATTCCTTTTTGAGAGGGTCTTACCCATGAGGGTTTTTGTATTCTAGTAAAGCTCCACTTAGCATATATATAAGTTCTAGCTCCCTTGGGCATGTCTCAAATCAAGTAGCCAACCAGTTACAAATTCAAGTATTTTAGAATCAGAGTGCTCCTCCCTTTCAGCCATAGGTTCCAAATAGGCTTGGTGAGTTTCAAATTGTATAAGGTTTGGTGTTGTGTCATGATATCATTGAGCAACTTCTAGGGCTCTCTGGTAGACATAAGAATTGCTTTCTTCTCGAGAGGAGGAGCCACATCGACACCTTGCCCACTAGCGTGGCATTGCAAACCGGGTCAAAAAAATAGGGGACAATGACATGGATGGAAACAAAAGATGATGATTACAGGGAGGTGGACTAAATGCTGAGTGTAGAGAGGTGAAAGGTCAAAAGGAAGACTCAAAACGAGTGTGAAGGGTGTTCGTGAAGGACAAATCTGTAGTGAAGACCTACTTTGTAACCTTGGACTGAATACGACTGAAGAGGACCAAAAGGAACATGGAAAGGAATAAAAAGTCAATAGAAAACAATTGTCCCAACAACAATAAGAGCCAATGCACTAGACATAATTAAAAGAGATATTAAAATGAAAATTTAGACGTAGTGACAAGGTGAATTACCTTAGACCATCAGTAGCGCTGGGGGAGATGGAGATGGTTTGCAACCCATTGGATTACATGCAATACTCGATAAACTTACACCACAAGCTTTCTACCCACCCTCTCCTATAGAAGCTTTCAAATTTTAAGCTCACTAGCCTATCTCTGTAAGTGACCTAGATCAAGTTGAAAACGCTGAGTTTTCCAGAGTGATTCTAAGGGGTGACTGAATGGGGAGGTCAAGTCAGGGGGGCCTTGACATTTCCTTGGTGAAAAGAAGGAAACAACAACCAAATTTAGAAGTGTCAGAGCCAAATTGCCTAGATGCCTTTTCCACGAGAGAGAAATGAATGAATTTCCCTGTGAACTAGGCACGTTTCTTTCTTAAACACTTCTCGAGTTTCTCACAACACTGTCATATGTGGGATTGAATGCTTGATGTTGTCGTTTTCCAACATCTTTGATGAGCATGCATTGGGCATGTGTGAGACAAGGTTTCCATGCCTCCCCTTGTTGAGGCTTGGTTGACGATAGAGGCACGCTTCTCACCTTGGCTTGCATTACTTCCTTGACATCACATTTTATCACCATAAACAGAGATTTTGGACATGATTTATTATACTTGTTGCAACACATTATATTATTATAAATATGTGTTTAGTTAGTAGTTGCTAATAACGTTTTTTGGGTTTTTAAAATTAAAATTTAATATTAATTTTTTTTAATAATTTAAAATTTAATATGTATTATTTTTTCTTTAGTAAACATTAGTAAACACAATCTTTCCACTTGTAATTTACAGATTCAAGTACATATATTTAATAATCACCATCTTTTGTATGTAATTTACAACGTCAAGTGCATACATTTCATGTTGAGATTCACACATTGTGTTCTATGGTTGTTGCACTAAGAGGCGCTATACAACCCAATATGGAAGTGATGTTGTAAAAAATTATGTACTGTAATGTTATGTTGACTCGGTCAAATTATTTAACATAAAATTAAAATTAAAAAATAATAATTAATACTTGATATAATTAATTGTCAGTTTACAAGCCTATAAAACATTCCACACATCTCTCATCATATAAAACATTCCACCCTCTCCAATAGAAGCCTTCGAATTTTAAGCTCACTAGCCCATCTCTGAAAGTGACCTAGATCAATTTGCCAATGTTGAGTTTTCCAAAGTGATTCTAAGCGGTGAGTCAAGGGGGAGGTCAAGTCAAGGGGGCCTGGACCTTTCCCTGGTGAAAAGAAGGAAACAACAACCAAAATTAGATGTGAGAGAACCAAGTTACCTAGATGCCTTTCCGACGACAGCGAAGTGAATGGATTTCCCTGTGAACTATGGCATGTTTCTTTCTCAAATACATCTTGAGTTGCTCACAGCACTGTCATATGTGGTATTGAATGCTTGATGTTGTGTTTTTCCAACATCTTTGATGACACATGCATTGGGCATGTGCGAGATAAGGTTTCCATGCCTCCCCCTATCGAGGCTCGATTGACGATAGAGGCACGCTCCTCACCTTGGCTTGCATTAGTTCCTTGACATCACATTTTATCACCACAAATAGAGAATTTGGACATGATTTATTATACGTGTTGCAACACATTATATTATTATAAATATGTGTTTAGTTAGTAGTTGATAATAACGCTTTTTGGGTTTTTAAAATTTAAATTTAATAATTTGAAATTTAGTATGTATTATTTTTTATTTAGTAAACATTAATAAACACAATCTTTCCAATTGCAATTTACAGATTCAAGTGCATATATTTAATAATCACCATCTTATGTAGGTAATTTACAACGTCAAGTGCATACATTTCATGTTGAGATTCACACATTGTGTTTTATGGTTGTTGCATTGAGAGGTGCTATACAAACCAATATGGAATTGATGTTGTAAAACATTATGTACTGCAATGTTATGTTGACTTGGTCAAATTATTTAAAATAAAATTAAAATTGAAAAATAATAATTAATACTTGATATAGTTAATTGTCTGTTTACAAGTCTATAAAACATTCCACACATCTCTCATCATATAAAACACAATGATCAACAAGAATATATATATATATATATATATCGCATTCTAGGCCTACAAAAATATATCATTTGAACATCATTCACTAGATTGTTAGCAGCGGTCATGCATACACAGTCCTACAAGTAGCCTTGCAACCATTAAGACAAACATGCATCCAAGCATTCATATTTCACATACGCAATAAGCATTTACATGGGGCTCATTTACATGATACCACAAGTAGGTAACTTGTATGAGGATTTGATGAATGGTAACTGAGATTGGGACTTCCACTCTCCAATGAACCATAGGCTCGCTACACAACAATCTTTCTTACAACCAACCACCCTTGAGCCTGATTTAGAGCCTATGAATGGAAGTGCTCAAGGTATTAACACACTATTCATTTAATCATTCATATGGGAGTCCAAAGTCCACAAAGCCTCCACCTATCCACCAAGAATCCAAAGTGTAGTGTGTCTCCACCCAAAAACGCAATAGCAGGGAATCTAGGACATTTTTTGCTCCACCCCACAACTAGTTCAGGGAATCCAAAGTTACTACAGTGCCACCCCACAACTAGTTCAGGGAATCCATAACTTAAAGTTCCCACCCTTAATAACACTACATAAATCTAGAGGTACAAGCTTCACCACCAACTTTTCTCATCAAGAAACTAGAACATAGTGCCTCCACATGTCTATTGCATGAATCCAAAGGACACTAGCATTTTCACTTAAAGGCCTCCATGGGAATCCAAATTTTTGGCCTCCACTTGTAAATGAAAAGATAAGTAATCCAAAGCCTAACAATGGCTCCACCTGAAGCACATAAGAGTTCAGAGCACTTGATCCACCTGTAATATTTAGCAACAATTATTTTTGCCTTCTTTCTCCCTATGTCTCTAGAGGCCCTCTTTCTTAATATTTTTTTTTTGCCCCTTCAATTCCTCCTGGTCTGAAAATGGAATGTACTTGTTTAAGGGTGCAAGGTATCCATTTCCAATAATTTCAACTGTGAGCTAGACACTCCAAATGACCTCTAAAAATGTATAAACTTCTTAATTCTTATACAGAGATAGACTGTAGGGGCATTCACCGGACATGTCACCTCTAAAAAGAGGATGAGTTCCAGAGGCTACCTGGCCCTCTACAGGCTTTTCCTAAAGAAATAACAAAGTAAACACTTAGAAGTCTTTGACATACACATACTTGAAGTTTAAGGTCTTGCGGAATAAGACAAGTAACTTTCTGCAACTGAACAGGTGATTATGTGTGTATGCAAGTTATATTTATTTGTTGTTTAATACTTTATATTAGTTTTGTTTAGCATATCATCTTCAACAAATAAAGACATCAAAATGATAAAGCAGTTCACCCCCCCTCTGGGCTACATCTGCTGGACCAAACCTCTCCAACTAGGCTTGTCCTCTTGTATTAAAATTGCTACAAAGGCTAATACAAGAATATGGGTGTCTCAAAGGATAGATCTGACTGTAAATACAGAATCAGAATATAGGAATTAGCCAAACATGCTCTTTCCCAAACACTAAACAGTGAATTTTGTACCTTTTACAGTACTTTCCCCAATTGGCCCTAGTGGACCTTTAAGCTTGCATGGAGAATTTAGAGGTGAATATGACCTCAATTGGTTCTAAAACCTCTTCCATTAGACTCAGAAGGTCGAAAATAGCAGACATAGGCTTTTGAATCACCAAAAACGGATGAACAGAGCCCCCAAACAGCTCAATCCCTGAAATGGCCCTAGTGGCCCTGAAAGCTTCCCTGAAGCTAAACAGTGAGAAGAATGTCTCAGAAGGAAAAACGAGCTGTAGAAATGGATTCAGAAGGCTGGAAAACTTCAGGAATGACCTTCGTTCCACTTCCAATGGCTGCACAATTCCCAATGCAGCTCCCAAACTGATTTGGCCCTAGTGGCTCCTAGAACTTCCACGAAGCTAAAACACCTGCAAATGACCTCAGATGGCTGTGAAACCTATGCCAATGGCTTCAGAAGGTCGAAGAGACCCAAAATAAAAAAACAATTCGTCCAAAACCGACTTTCCTAGCCAAAGTTATGGCCATTTAAAGTTTCTCCAGTTTGTCCCTAGAAAAACTCCAGCTAACTTTAGTTAACTCCAGTTAGCTCCGCCAATTATGGCGGGTCCGCCAAATTTGGCGCTCCTGCCAAAATTCCGCCAACTTAACTGCAGTTACATTTAATGTTTGGTGGTTGCCTCGGATTTCGTGCCAGGCGGAATATTCTTTTTTTAATGTTTTTTTGAAAAATTAAAATTTCTAATGTTATGGACAAATTCTTCTTTTTGCCATAACTTCCTCATACGAAGACTGTTTTTCGAACCGTTTGCGGCACCGGAATCAGGAAGACGATCACTTTCCAATCATTCAACTTTGAACCAGTTCTAAGCACTTTAAATTTTGAGCATTTTACTACACTTAGGACATGAGCACCTGATCACCTCCCCTCATTGAACTCCACCCTAAAATTCTTTGTCTTGTGGCGTGTTTGACCGGAAATGGTTTTCCATCGTGATGGTGTCTATGGTCTTGTCTCCTCAGTGCCATACACTACCATAATTTTGAGTGTGGCCTTATGATTTTAATGCATGCCTCGTCCATGCCTCCTTGTCTCACCCTTCTCGACAATTGCTCCCATACACAAGCTTTAATTCTTGACAATGCTTCCTGTGGGGTTTTTAATTAAGAAAAGTAATTAGGTTGGTTAGATTGCAGGCTTAATATTCTCAAGCAATCCTCCCCCTTCTCTTCTACAGACTCTGAATTAAAGTCCCTCTTTGGCCACTAATTATTTCTATTTTTATTATTTACATAAATTTACATCGATTTTACACAAAGATGCTTATAAAAATATTTACAAAAGGGGGGAAATGGGGTTGTTACATCACTTGAGGACGTAGTTGTTGTGCATGCTGTTAGGATATTCTAACACATAGGAAACAATTAAGTATAACTTGGTCTAGTGTAGAGTTAGGTAAAGTGTGTTTCTTTACTATGTACTTTTGTAACTTACAATCCAAAGGTCATGATACGTAGTGATCCGATGGTTGGTTCTCTTCTCGGTATTATCGACACTCGATTCATGGCTTAACACCTGATTGGTCCATGATCTCTATTTAAAGAGCATGGAGGGTCATTTGTAGGGTAACCGTTCATGAGAGAAGCTTATGTAAATTTTCATTCTTTTATTAATAAATTGCCTAAAGTGGTTGTGTTGGCTTAGGCCGTGGACTGTTTCCCTCTTTGAGGGTTTTAACCACGTCAACAATACTAGTGTATTGATCTGTGATCTATTTGTGAGTGGTGTCCTTTGGTGTTCTCTCTGAGGAACTTGCCATGTAAATTCCTACATGGTATTAGAGCCAAGTTGAGGGCCGCATTTGTTGGTGATCCAAATCTGAAGCCAGTAGAACTGCATTCGACTGTCGTTTCCTAGATCTACTATTTCTGACTGCTTTCGGGTCGTGAGGATTGCTTTATTGTGTTAGGAGCATTTGTTCCAGTGAGGAACCCATTTTGTTTCATGTGAAAAGGTTTTTGTTAGCCCTAGCTACGATTTTTAAGATCTAGAGGTATACAGTGTTTATTTACAATTTTTAGTTATTTTCTCTCTATTTATTTCGGTTTATTTAGCTCTTTGTTTTCTTTATTACCGAATCTATACCTTTCATTTCTGCACATGCTCTTTGCCCTGCGACTCTGTGCGATATGGGCAAATCAAAAATAGAAAGGAAGGATTTTTCTCATACGTATGCTCTTTTCCACCACGTCTTAGTGTGATCTTGGAAAATGAGAAACATTGAGGAAAATATTTAGTTTCCGGCTAAAGCTAACTTCAAGCCGTAAGGTTTGTTTTTTTTTTGTATGTCCGTGTTGGGTTTCGCGCTTTTTTTTTGTACACAAAAAAGAGCTTTCTCAAGTAAGCACGCACCCCAAAGCTTTAGTGACTAAAAAAGAAAAACCTTCCTCTTTACCAAAAATTACTAACCTTTTAATCTTGCTCACTTGGTCCAAAGCTACTTTATGAGAATAAAGGTCTTGAGTTCAAGTCTTTCTTTTTGTTGAGCTAATTAGATTAAGTTTGGAAAGGGGCGGACTTTTTTTAAATATAACATTATCATTCATTCCCACACTTCGTCAGCATCTTCAACAACTTTTCTTCAAAAAGCCATAACTTCTTCATCCGGAAGCCGTTTTCAGCGCTGCTTTTTTTAATCAACCTAAATTTTCAAGATCTTTCCATTCGAACACTTAGTTTCGGCATCTACAGCTTCATTTTCTGTTAAAATGGAAAGTCAATGCCAAGTTATTCTTGACAGCACGAACTACTTCCAATGGTAGTCTTACATTGCAGATTTACTTAGAAGTAAAGGTCTTTACAGAATAGCCTTAGGCCAAGAAACCAAACCTCAAGATGAAATAAGGTAGTCAAATGGGAAAATAGGCAAGATCAAGTATGTGGGTTGATAGGGATGTCTATTTCTCCAGACTTTCGATTCCATATCACAGAACTTGATACTCCTAATGAAGCAATGAAAAAACTCACTAAAGTTTTTGGAATTAAAAATGAAATTAGAGCCCATCAACTCGAAAATGAGTTGCTTACAATGGACCCCAATAATTTTTCTTCCATTGAAGATTTTTTATCCAAGTTCAAGACCCTTATACTTCTCTTGGAAGGTGTTAAGGTTAATAAATAAGATGGTAACCTTATCTATTCCATTCTTACTAAGTTGGGACCAACCTACTCTGTGTTTGTTTCCACCTTCCATTCTACAGGAGAAGCCTTCATTTCTCAAGGACAAGACTACAACTCCCTTTCCTTTGATGCCTTTTGTGATTCTTTAATAAGAGAACAAGAAAAACTCTTACATCTTGGTCTTCTTAATCTTAGAAACTCTTCTAAGAAAGCCTTAGTTGCTCAGCAACAACTAAATTCAAAGAATCCTAAGAAGCCGTATCCTAAAAAGAATTGTCCTAAGAAATTTCTGTCTCAAAATGAAAAATCATTTCAAAAAAATGATAAGGCAAATAAAAACAAAGGGAAGAAGACTGATAGACATGCCACTTTTGTAATCGAGATGGCCAGTTAGAATTAAATGCTTTAAAAAGATGGAAGCCTTGGAAGCAGCAATGAAGAAACATAACATCCATTTTGAGCACTCTTCAACTTCAACTTCATCTTTAGGAATAACACTTTCTGCATGTGGTTGTAAAGCATTTCGGTTTGGCTATGCACTAAATGTATCTTCTTCTTCTCATTCTCATGAGTGGCTCATTGATTCTGGAGCTTCTTATCACATGGCCAAAAACAAAGCCATGTTTTCTTCTTTAAATGATTGTAACACCAAAAATATATATGTTGGTGATGATAGATCTCTTAGTGTTGTAGGGACTGGAACTGTTCATATAGACAATAGTCAATTTAATGATGTATTATGTGTTCCAACCTTATCCTACAACCTTCTATCTGTATATCAGATAACTCATTCAGGTGAAGGTAAAATCGTTGAATATTCACCTCACGATTTTGTAATTAAGGACCTAAGAGATCTTAGACAGATTTTAGCTACTGGCATTGCTGATGATTTCTCCATACGCACTTGGGTATACTTCTTAAAACTCAAGAGTGAAGTATTTAACATGTTCTTGGCCTTTAAGGCCTTTGTTGAAAAACAATTTGGACATCAAATTCTTAAGCTAAAATCTGATAATGGCGGAGAATATGTTAACAACAAATTCATCAACTTTTGCACTAAGAATGGAATTCAAATGCAACATACTGTTCCATATACTCCACAACAAAATGGTGTAGCTGAAAGGAAGAATCACACCTTAAAGGAAATGGCTAATTGTATGCTTCATTCTGAAGGAATTAGTCGTAACTTTTGGGCATAAGCAATTAACTGTGCAAATTACATAATAAATCGCACTTCTACTAAGGTTTTAAAGAATATCACTCCATAAGAAGCATGGAGCTCAATTAAACCAGATGTAAGTCACTTTCGTGTTTTTGGAAGTGAAGCATGGGCCCATATTCCAGATGAGAAAAATAAAGCTTTAGAACCTAAGAGTGAAAAATGTATTTTTGTTGGATATTCTCAAGATTTCGGAGGATATAGACTTATTCCACTTAAGTCCAAAAATGTTATCATTAGAAGAGATGTAAAGTTTGCTGAAAATATATCGACTTATGAGCCTAGTTCGGCAAATGTGCCACCTCTCTCTATCTCTTCTACTTTTGAAAATATTTCTTCTTCAGATGATGAAAGAAAGGATGACAATCCTCCCCCACCTTCTCAGGATCCTCCTTCAGCACCTCAACTTCCAAAAGGGGTATGTGCTAATTCCAAAAGGGGTATGTGCTACTCAGGATGCAGTAGGCGCTCTTGTTGGTGATCCTACAGATCAACAATGTACACGTTCTCAGTTTGATAGAGCCTCTTCTTTACTGGCTCAAGTTTCAACGAATTATGATCCTGACATCTTTGCAAAAGCTTCAGGCCATCCAGATTGGGAAGCAGCTATGAAAGAAGAATATCGTTCATTATTGGCAAATGATACATGGTATCTTGTTCCTCTACCAAAGGTATGAAAAATTGTTAGATGAAAATGGGTTTATAGAACCAAGTATGGACCAAATGGAAAAGTTGATAAACATAAAGCTCGTCTTGTTGCTAAGGGTTTTCCACAAGTTGAAGGCATTGACTATACTGAAACCTTCTCCCCTGTTGCCAAAATGAACTCTATCCGCCTTGTTATTTCCCTTGCTACGTCTTTCAAATGGGAAGTCCATTAGATGGATGTTAAATTTGCCTTCTTACATGGGGACTTGCATGAAGAAATATATATGGAACAACCTACTGGCTTTATACAAACAAACTTCAGCCTTGTATGTCGGATTAAGAAATCCCTTTATGGTCTCAAGCAAGCTCCTCGGGCTTGGTATGCAAAAATGGATAGCTTTCTTTTAGAAACTGGCTTTTCTAGGTGTCATTTTGACAATACTGTCTACACCAAGAAAGTGGGCAAGTCTCTTATCATTCTTGTTCTTTATGTTGATGATCTTATCCTTACTGGTCGTGATCCCAACCTTATAAACCATGTGAAGTTCAGCCTAAAAAAGAAGTTTGAAATGATAGACTTAGGACACTTGCATTATTTTCTTGGTCTTCATGTCTTGCAATCCAAGGAAGGTATTTCCCTTTCGCAGTCCAAGTATGTCTGTGATCTTCTAAGCCATTTTCACATGGAAGACTGTAAGCCAACCCCTTCTCCCTTTTAGTCTGGAGCCAAACTTTCAGTCGCTTGTACTTCCCCTGAAGTTGATGCTACCTTATACCGTCAACTTGTAGGAAAACTTTTGTATCTAACCCATACTCGTCCTGACCTTTCCTTTGCTGTCGAACTTATTGCTCAGTTTATGCAAAACCCACATGAAAGTCATTGGAAAGCAGCTAAAAGAATACTTCGTTATGTTCGAGGTACAATTCAGTTTGGGATTCATTACAGCGCAAAAGCATCTCCTCTATTGGTTGGTTTCACTGATTCTGATTGGGTTGGTGAACCTGATGATCATAAGTCTACTACAGGTTATGTGTTCACTCTTGGTTCAAGACCTATTACATGGGTTTGCAAGAAAAAAAGTGCCATTTCTCTTTCTTCAGCAGAAGCAGAGTATCGTGGTACCGTAGAAGCTAGTAAGGAAGCCCTGTGGCTTTGTCAGATCTTGTCAGAGTTTGGCTTTCAGCAGCAACATCCGACTACACTTTGGTGTGATAATCAAAGTGCCATTAAACTATGCAAAGATCCAATCCAACATTAGCACAACAAACACATTGAATTACACATGCACTTCATCAAAAAGCTCATTCATGACCATGTTCTTGAAGTGCAATATTGTTCAACAAATGATCAAGTTGCAGACATCTTTACAAAGGCTCTCACAGAGGCAAAGTTTACTAAACTTTGATTTATGGTTGGAGTTTAAGAAGTTGTCGCTAAGGGGGGATAGGCTCTAACACCTCCTTCCTTCTCCTATCGTGTCATATTTGTACATCCTTGAATCCTATCCCAAGTTGTTCTTAAGGGGGGATGTTAGGTTCTGACACATAGGAAATAGTTAAGTATAACTTGGTCTAGTGTAGAGTTAGGTAAAGTGTGTTTCTTTACTATGTACTTTTGTAACTTACAATCCGACGGTCACGATATGTAGTGATTCGACGGTTCATTCTCTCCTAGGTATTACCGACATTTGATCCATGGTTTAACACCCAATTGGTCCATGATCTCTATTTAAAGAGCATGGAGGGTCATTTGTAGGGTAATCGTTCATGAGAGAAGCTTATGTAAATTTTCATTCTTTTATTAATAAATTGCCTGAAGTGGCCGCGTTGGCTCAGGCCATGTACTGTTTTCCTCTTTGAGGGTTTTAACCACGTCAACAACGCTGGTGTATTGATCTGTAATCTGTTTGTGAGTGGTGTCTTTTGGTGTTTTGTCTAAGGAACTTACCCTGTAAATTCCTACACATGAATTATGAAAGTTATTTTTTTTTAAGTATAATTAAAATTAGAAGAATATGAAGAGTTGTACTTTTCTCTGAGAAGTTCAACCATCTCAAGAAGTAGTTACCAATCAAGCCTGTAAATATTGTAAATCTTTAAGGAGGACTTCTGGATCCCTTTTTCATGAAATCCCCGCATACCAAAGATTAGATGTTGCTAACTTTGTCTTTTTTTGGCCAATTAATATAGAGAAGCCATGAAGGCCATTGTCATTGAATCTTCACTCCACATGCATGGTGTCTTTGTTTCTCACTACCCTTAAGCAATTTATGTATGTATATTTGTGAGATGTATTCCTACTAGTTCTTAGACTAATTTGTGAATTGGTTCGTAATTTCTCGCTTGTGGTTTCATTTCGATTGCTTTCTATATTAGGTACTTATTAGTTTAGAAACTGAATATTTTTTGTTTTGCTCTAATAAGTTAAGTGTACAATGTTGTCCAACATATCGGTTAAATGTTTCCTTGATTGTGCATCTATCTGGCTTTTTTCTCATCACTTCCATTTTCTTATCTATCTTTCCCAATAGATAGGTTAGAATAGTTACATTCTTTCAATTAGAATAACTACTAAATGAATAGGTGCACCTCACTACTGTGACAATCACACACATCTCACAAAACTCACACATAAACAAACATGGTTGTCATGCCAAAATTAGGATGGGTCCCTTATCAAAAATGGTGTGAGGTTTAATTGGGAGCTCACATAAGAGGGAATCCTTTAACTATTGTCAAGTCATTTACAATAATCAACATGGTGGTAGAACCAAAGGAGCCACAACCAAATAAGACACAAAGAGGAGCTTTTGTAAAGAGAGAGACCTAGAAGAGTGAGGAGATCCTCAAATTTCTTTGAATATCTAACTAAGGGGAAAAGATAGAGAAGGATTTGTTCATAATCATAGAAGAGATAGTGTTTCCAAATTTAAAATAAAAACAAGAACCAATGACATTAAAATGTTCCAATCCCTCATAATGTTCCGAGGGGAGACAATACTACTACCATTCAGAACTCCAACAGTTATATTAATGATGGAAATCAATTTACCCCCAACCAGGAAAAGAGTTTCCTTTCAAACATATGAAAAACTCCATGAACATAAATTCCAGAATAACCAAGTGCTAGGAGACATTACATTAAGAAACTACCAACGTTATTACCAAATCCTTTCAAATCAAGAATTTGTTACAAATGATTATTAGTGTTGCATGAAAGATTTGGTATAGAGATGAAACCTTCGAGCTCCCCTATGGTTTGGACCAAATTGGAAAGGAAATGAGAGATTTGTCTAAGGCCCATAGTGGATACTATTTCTTCCCTCCTAGATTTGACACTGAAATCAAATCCCACAACTAAACATGAACCACCTGAATGGACCTAGGAAACATAGTGTTTCCATGAGCCCAAGCTCTGTAACATGAGTTCACAATAATAAAAATCTTTCCTCCAACCAGAAAGAGATTTATCCCTCTATCATTGAAAAACTACCAACAACATAAAATCTAGGAGAATTAAAAGCTCAAAGGGTAATTATGCCAAAATACAACTAGTTTCCTAACCAATGACCTTTGGATGATGTCATCTATTTAAATTTTTGACCCCCTCCTCTCCATGAGATATGTTTTTCATGTCTTGCATGTGCATGATGATGATTCCTGATGGGAGCGGTCATAAAAATTGTCCTCTAACTGAGTACCAACATCATTAAACTCAATCGTCCATATGCATGAACCATCGCCCCCATACAACTACCAAGAGGCTGGATCATTGATCTCCCACCTACATTACCTATTACTTCAATTAACCACTTTCACTCCAAGGATAATTTTAGGGGCGAATGTTCGCCCTTTGGCGAAATTAAGGGGTTTTAAATTTTTAGTGGGCGAATATTTCGTATCATAGTACATTTTTACAAATCACCTCAAATAGCCCACCTTATTTTAAGGGAGAGGGTAAAAAAGGTAAATTTAGCCCTTGAAATTAGGACTTACAACCTTCCATTCGCCCATTTTCAAGAATAGGTTTTATTTAAGTGAATCCATTCACCCATTTTCAAGAATGAGTTTTATTTAAGTGAATCCTATGGGCCAAATACCATATTTATAAAAGAGGCATGGTAAATTAATAAAAATATAAATAAATGAGAGGTATGGTAAATAAATAAAACATTTTTTATATTTACTCCATAAGTCACCTTATATACATGTAAGGGTGTAAGCAAATAAAAATACAAGTAAAGTGGAGGTATGGTAAATAAATAAAACGTCTTTTTATACTTACTCAAAAGGTATGGTAAATAAATAAAAATATAAATAAACTAGATGTATCGTAAATAAATAAAACCTCTTTTTATATTTAGTCCATAACCCTCGTTCTATTTATGAAGGCTCAAGAAAGAGGTTTTATTTAAGTGAATCCTATGGGCCAAATACCATATTTGTAAAAGAGGTATGGTAAATTAATAAAAATATAAATAAACGAGAGGTATGGTAAACAAATAAAACATTTTTTTTTATATTTACTCCATAAGTCACCTTATATTTACGAACACTCAAAAAATGGGTTATATTTAGGTGAAACCTATGGCCAAAATACTATGGGACAAATACCATGGACTAGATTGTTATTAATACCATGCAAAAAACCATTATTAACCCTAATATTAGAATTAATAAAAATAAAAATGGCACATGGTATTGACCCATGGTATTCACCAAAATGGCACATGGTATTGATCCATGGTATTCACCTAGAATGTAGCCTATTTAAATGGGGGAATTAAACCAGCATGTAGCCTATGTTAAGATTCACTAGGACTTTACAAAGTTTTATTATTTAGTGAAAGACTCGCCAAGATCTTACAAGATTTTATAATTGAGTAAAATATTCGCCATGCCTGGTGAGAGATTCGCCAAAAAATTATATATACATATTATATTATTGATAAAATCGCCTTCCATTTTTCCTATATACCATGGAGATTCGCCCATTTATTATATTTATAAATTTAGGGGGGGTTCTTAAAATTTTCCCTGTTTCACTCCCATCATACATAACCACCCATGATAGGGGATATGTTAACATCAAAATTATATGAATGGAATCCAGCACTCTAAAACTGGACGGGCTTTGAGTAATCTGATATGTGAAAGGAAACCTCCTTATCATATCCAATTCTGGTTTTGCGCTTGTTATGAACAAGCTCTTCCCAAGGTCTGATGATCGGCTTGGGTAGTGTAGGTTGGACTTGTAAATCTGCATTCACATGTGCTCTTGAATCAGCCTCAACTTTACTTTCTTGATTAGTTTCTGCATGTTGATGGGAGTCAATTTTTGAATCAAAAGGAGAATTGTTCCGAGTAGAAACAAGTTTAGAATCATGACTATACTTCTGTAACTCCTCTTGCTGTAGTTGTGATTCAAGCTACAAAAAATCAATCTGTTCTTGTGCATATTGTAGACATGTCTGAATTTCTGAGAGAGAGCCTTTGCTAATGTTTACCTTCCCATCAGCAGTGGAATGTATAAAAATATTTAATAAATCTAATACCTCACTAATTAAAGCCATTTTCAGTTAAAACAAAAGAGTACTGAAGCAACTATGGCTTTTTTTTTAAGCTAGAGAAAAATGGAAATTAATAGAGTAGCTTGTTTTCTTTATAAAATTAATCACTATGAGAAAACTTGTGGCACATCAAGAAATATGTGTGGCTGTTTTCAATAATTTAAATCACCCAGCATCGGAAAATTCAAATGTGCAAAAGATTAAGCTGCTCCAGATTAACAGTATGCTCTTGGAAATAACTAAAATAAAAAAACTTTTACAGCAAGCACCATTAATAGCTATAAACTTATCGATATTCATCTTCAAGATTGCAGAAACCAGCCGTCAAGTCTTCATATAATTTACTAAAGTTTTGTACCAAGGCAGGCTCTCCTTCTGCAGGGTCTTCAAACTTTTGAAACACTAATTTATAAATAAGGTCTCCGAAGTGTCCATCAGTACCATCTCTCCCACGTTATACTTTGTCTGCTTTGCAAGCATAGTTGATACCCACAATGCGAATGCAAGTAAAGGCAATGATGGTCAGAACGATCATTTTTAAATCGATTGCAGATTCCAAGAATATTTAGGAATCTAACAGATATGGGTGCAATCAATTTTTTAACCGCTCTTATGTCTATTTTCCAAGAATATTTGGGAATCCAATAGACATGGGTACAATCAATTTTTTAACCGCGCTTATGTCCATCAGATTCCCAAATATTCCAGAAATTTGAGACTGACTTAATCTCACCGAACCAAAAACACCGGAGCTCGTTCGGAGGCCCACTCCTGACCAAGCTCATTTCCTTTTTTACTTCAACTTCTTTCGCTTGGTGCGAATCGATTGTATGACCTCGAGTATACTGGGCTCAGGTGACTAACACTTTGAGCTGTCACTCCTTAGTGGTGGACCGTGATCGAATTGCAGACTCTTTGGCACTTGTATTTTCACTTCGATACAGGGACGGTGAGCTGCGCCAGATAGCAAGCAAAGCGACACACGTCCATGAAGAAGACAAGCAATCAGGTCATGGTTACGAGACTGGCAACCACGATTTGGGTCTCTCCCGCTTCTCTATTGCCTCTATTATTGCGTGGGGAGTCCAAAGCCTGTTACTCGATATCGCAGGAAGATAAAAAAGAAGGAAGAGCTTCCAAGTGATGATGAACTATATGAGGACCCTCCTACGACATTTTACCATACAAATTAGGGATTTGATCTGGCAGCTCCTGTTCTACTATAATGTATGTGGTTATTGGCCCAAGTTGAAGAAACATTTTTCTAAAGGAAGACTCGACGTACTTCGTCAAAAGCTTATTGATGAATTAATAGTATTCAGTGCAATCAAGAGTGTAAAAGTTGTGGCTTATTGATGAATTAATAGTATTCAGTGCAATCAAGGGTGTAAAAGTTGTGGTGGTCTTTGATGCCATGATGTCAGATCTCCCTATTCACAAGGAAACATTTGTAAATGTTGACATCATATTTGCAACAGTTGCATCGACAGACGGTTGGATTGAAAAAGAGGGTGCATACATATGGAGCTGCAAGGCACTAATATCAGAGGTTAAGGATTCAAAAATGGAATGTGAACAACTGCTTCTAGAACAAAGGTCATATTCGAAGCAAGGCAAATTGCTAGAGCACAATTTGAATCCAGTGGTCATTGATGCTCTTCGAGATCTCAAAAGAAAGTTGGAAGAGTCTGAAAAAGGCTAAAGAAGGAATAAAACCATGGGAGGTTCTTCTCTGGATTAGTTCCATGTATAGCCACAATTGATATGGACCTCTGTAGGTTTTAAATCAAGTAAATAGTCAGTACATTAAAGAATCATGACGGGCACAATAACAATGTTTCCAACACCGTGATCAACATGAGGTTGATCTTTCTATCACTTCAACATCATTATATTCAAGAGGAGCGGATGAAGATCATTAAGCAGACCAGAGAAAGATTCAACCGTTTGTTTCTACTGATTTCCAGAGGGCGAATCCGCTATCGATGTCCATGATCTAACTTTGAAAAGTCTGTATATGTTAGTAGTGATTGTCTCAAATTTTGTGCTGGCTTAAAATAGCTAGCAAGTCTCATGTTAAGATTATTTAATTTTATAGTCTTTTACCAGCATAAGTTCTACTTTGAAGGCAACATTTTGGAAGAAGTTGAGGATTACAAATATCTCAGAATCGACTTCAAAATAAATCTAAGTTGAGATGGCTGCGGAAAGAAAAGAACTTTGAGGAGTTGGAAAGTGTTTTATTCTTTTCAAAATAGGTGTAGAGAGGTAGAGTTATGGGGCTGGAAAACCGCTCTTACTCTTTTTGGGCTTTTAATGATCCTGGTGATTCTCTACAGTTGTGAATTGTGGGCCAACAGTACGTCCAACATGTAATGGAAACAAATTGAGAAAATTCAGAAGCGTTTGATTACAAACAAATTCAAGTTTGAAGGCAACATTTTGGAAGAAGTTGAGGATTACAAATATCTCAGAATCGACTTCAAAATAAATCTAAGTTGAGATGGCTGCGGAAAGAAAAGAACTTTGAGGAGTTGGAAAGTGTTTTATTCTTTTCAAAATAGGTGTAAAGAGGTAGAGTTATGGGGCTGGAAAACCGCTCTTACTCTTTTTGGGCTTTTAATGATCCTGGTGATTCTCTACAGTTGTGAATTGTGGGCCAACAGTACGTCCAACATGTAATGGAAACAAATTGAGAAAATTCAGAAGCGTTTGATTACAAACAAATTCAAAATTAAAAGTGTAGTTCCTTATGCTATCTTGTTAAATGAAACAATGGTTGCTCCTATTGAAGCAATTGTTATGGTGAAAGTCATAAGGTATTTAAAAAAAAATGAGCAAATGGAAGAGGGCATATGGCCTAAGGTTGTGTTTAATGACATATTGTGCAAAACAAAGAAGACTTGGATGCGGAAAAATAACAAATGATTTAATAAATGGGGTATTTGCTTGAGCATGTGTCCCACAAACAATAAAGATATAAAAGCTTTTGTTATGGATAAGTTCCACAAACCTACTTGGGAGTAAGAGCTACGGAGAAAGAAAAGTACTATATTGAAGAGTTTAATCTCACTCATAATCATCAACAAAAAAAGTACATAGGGCCAATATTTCTTGGAGAGCCAAAATTCTTATTGCTCAACTAAGGACTAATTCTCATCAACTCCATTGTCAAACAGGGCCGTGGAAAGGGCCAAAAGAAGCGTGGGAGGAAAGAGTATGTATTTTTTGCTCTTCCAGAAAAGTGGAAACAGAAAAACATTTCATTTTAGAATGTGAGGCCTTCAAAGCCAGCATGGAAAGTTATGCAAATGCTCTGGCAGCTAGCTCTTGGGATAATATATTCAGCGAGGGGTTTGTTAAGAAGCTGGGAGCGTTTATTGTGAGACTTCACAGGAAAAAGACCGAATACAAGAGTGAGATGGAGAAGCAATCTATCTCATAGACTATCTTTAACCTATAGACGTTAAAATGATTTCTTTCTTTCTTTCTTCCTATAAATATTCTCGAGATTATTAAGTCAAATAAAAATATTACTATAAATTACTAATATTACCTCTATACATCTGATTTATTAAATAATAAAAATATTTTAACTTATAAACTTTAAAATATATATATATATATGATTTCTACCAGGATTTTGAATAATCCATAGCCCATTTTGTTTGTGCTAATTCTAAATTCTGTTATAACCAATTGAAATAACGTAATAAAAATGTGCTATGATTATGATAGTTTTTATCAATCTTAGAATGGTCATGATGTTAAACACTCAAATTACATTGCTTTATCTCTGGAAGCTTTACTTTCCAGCTAAGTAAAAGTTTCATATATTTTTATCATTTAAGTTTGGGCAAAGTTATGTGAAAATTTAACGTTTCGACAAAATTTTAGGTGGACCTAAAATCAAATTTATCTTGAAAAGTGGGACAATTTGATACTGTAATGAGATAAATTAGAAAAAATAATGCAGTGATTTACAAAACGATAATAAAGTTTTTCAATCTTTCCGGTTCTGATAAAGTCAGAGCAGAGATCTCATAAAATAATATAACATGCAGAACTGAATCATTAAAAAGCAGGCGGCAATCCAAAACCACGGGTAGTCAACTTCACACCACTCAACATCAATTTGAGGGCCAACAGTATAGTCAACTTCACACCACCGGTCCATATATATATATGAATGATTGCTTTTTCCATTATCTCCAACTGTGTGATTCCATTATTTATGCATTTCTTTCCATATTTTGGCGTTGATGGGAGAGAAATTGTCGTTGTTGGTGTCAAACTTTGGTTTATCATCATTTTGCTCTTGTTATGTCAGCTTCTAATTGGTCTTCTACAGTTTCAAATTTTATTCTTAAATTAAGAAATTACTTTTTCTTGTTGTGGTCTATTATTGAGTAAATAAACCAATAGTAAAAGAGCAATATCTTTGTTCAAGAACTAATTAAAAATAGGTAATATTTGTGATGATGTCTAAACATAAAGACAAGAAATACAACTAAGAACATATAAACAATTTAGGAAGAGTTGTTATGATCCAAAATTGTAACCATGTGAGCAATGAGGGAGAGGTTGAGGCATTTATAGGAGTTTGAGTGCCACACGAGGCAGGTCCTTTCCCTTTGGTAAACAATGCTTAAATACATGCAAGCTCGACGTCCATGTCATGTGGCTCCAAAAACATCGTTATATGCTCCTCTTGTATATGATCCATGTAGTAAGACAAGTCTCTTTTAGCTTCATTCCTTTCTGAGAGGGTCTTACCCATGAGAGTTTTTGTATTCCAGTAAAGCTCCACTTAGCATATATATAAGTTCTGGCTCCGTTGGGCATGTCTCAAATCAAGTTGCCAGCTAGTTACAAATTCAAGTATTTCAAAATCAGAGTGCTCCTCCCTTTCAGCCATAGGTTCCAAATAGGCTTGGTGAATTTCCAATTGTATATGGTTTGGTGTGTGTCATGATATCTTTAAGCAACTTCTTGGGCTCTCTGGTAGGCATAAGAATTTTTTTCTTCCCGAGAGGAGGAGCCACGTCGACACCTTGCTCACTAGCGTGGCATTGCAAACCAGGTGAAAAAAATATGGGACAATGACATGGAAGGAAACAAAAGATGATGATTACAGGGAGGTGGACTAAGAGCTGAGTGTAGAGAGGTGAAAGGTCAAAAGGAAGACTCAAAATGAGTGTGAAGGGTGTTCGTGAAGGACAAACCTGTAGTGAATACCTACTTTGTAACCTTGGACTGAAAACGACTAAAGAGGACCAAAAGGAACATGGAAAGGAATAAAAAGTCAATAGAAAACAATTGTCCCAACACCAATAGGAGCCAATGCACTAGACATAATTAAAAGAGATATTAAAATGAAAATTTAGACGCAGTAACAAGGTGAATTACCTTAGACCATCAGTAGCACTGGGGGAGATGGAGATGGTTTGCAACCCATTGGATTACATGCAATACTCAATAAAATTACACTACAAGCTTTCTATCCACCCTCTCCTATAGAAGCTTTCAAATTTTAAGCTCACTAGCCTATCTCTACAAGTGACCTAGATCAATTTGAAAACGCTGAGTTTTCCAGAGTGATTCTAAGGGGTGAGTCAAGGGGGAGGTCAAGTTAGGGGGGCCTTGACATTTCCTTGGTGAAAAGAAGGAAACAACAACAAAATTTAGACGTGTGAGAGCCAAATTGCCTAGATGCCTTTTCCACGAGAGAGAAATGAATGAATTTCCCTGTGAACTATGCATTTTTCTTTCTTAAACACTTCTTGAGTTTCTCACAGCACTGTCATATGTGGGATTTAGTGCTTGATGTTGTGGTTTTCCAACATCTTTGATGGAGCATGCATTGGGCACGTGTGAGACAAGGTTTCCATGCCTCCCCCGGTCGAGGCTCGGTTGACGATAGAGGCACGCTCCTCTCCTTGGCTTGCATTACTTCCTTGACATCACATTTTATCACCATAAACAGAGAATTTGGACATGATTTATTATACTTGTTGCAACACATTATATTATTATAAATATGTGTTTAGTTAGTAGTTGCTAATAACGTTTTTTGGGTTTTTAAAATTTAAATTTAATATTAAATTTTTTAATAATTTAAAATTTAATATGTATTATTTTTTCTTTAGTAAACATTAATAAACACAATCTTTCCACTTGTAATTTACAGATTCAAGTACATATATTTAATAATCACCATCTTCTGTATGTAATTTACAATGTCAAGTGCATACATTTCATGTTGAGATTCACACATTGTGTTCTATGGTTGTTGCACTGAGAAGCATTATACAACCCAATATGGAAGTGATGTTGTAAAACATTATGTACTACAATGTTATGTTGACTCGGTCAAATTATTTAAAATAAAATTAAAATTAAAAAATAATAATTAATACTTGATATAATTAATTGTCGATTTACAAGTCTATAAAACATTCCACACATCTCTCATCATATAAAACATAATGATCAACAATACGCATATATTAAATACTCAATAAACTTACACCACAAGCTTTCTACCCACCCTCTCCAATAGAAGCCTTTGAATTTTATGCTCACTAGCACATCTCTGCAAGTAACCTAGATCAATTTGCCAATGTTGAGTTTTCCAGAGTGATTATAAGGGGTGAGTCAAGGGGGAGGTCAAGTCAGGGGGGCCTGGACCTTTCCCTGGTGAAAAGAAGGAAACAACAACCAAAATTAGATGTGAGAGAGCCAAGTTACATATATGCCTTTCCGACGAGAGCGAAATGAATGGATTTCATTGTGAACTATGGCATGTTTCTTCCTCAAATACGTCTTGAGTTGCTCACAACACTGTCATATGTGGTATTGAATGCTTGATGTTGTGGTTTTCCAACATCTTTGATGACGCATGCATTGGGCATGTGCAAGACAAGGTTTCCATGCCTCCCCCTGTCGAGGCTCGATTGATGATAGAGGCGTGCTCCTCACCTTGGCTTGCATTACTTCCTTGACATCACATTTTATCGCCACAAATAGAGAATTTGGACATGATTTATTATATGTGTTGCAACACATTATATTATGATAAATATGTGTTTAGTTAGTAGTTGATAATAACTTTTTTGGGTTTTTTAAATTTAAATTTAATATTAATTTTTTAATAATTTAAAATTTAATATGTATTATTTTTTCTTTAGTAAACATTAATAAACACAATCTTTCCACTTGTAATTTACAGATTCAAGTGCATATATTTAATAATCACCATCATCTGTAGGTAATTTACAACGTCAAGTGCATACATTTCATGTTGAGATTCACACATTGTGTTTTATGGTTGTTGCAATGAGAGGTGCTATACAACCCAATATGGAATTGATGTTGTAAAACATTATGTACTGCAATGTTATGTTGACTTGGTCAAATTATTTAAAATAAAATTAAAATTGAAAAATAATAATTAATACTTGATATAGTTAATTGTCTGTTTACAAGTCTATAAAACATTCCACACATCTCTCATCATATAAAACACAATGATCAACAACAAGCATATATATATATATATATATATATATCACATTCTAGGCCTACAAAAATATATCATTTGAACATCATTCACTAGATTGTTATCAGCGGTCATGCATACACAGTCCTACAAGTAGCCTTGCAACCATTAAGGCAAACATGCGTCCAAGCATTCATATTTCACATACACAATAAGCATTTACATGAGGCTCATTTACATGATACCACAAGTAGGTAACTTATATGAGGATTTGATGAATGGTAACTGGGACTGGGACTTTCACTCTCCAACGAACCATAGGCTCGCTACACAACAATCTTTCTTATAACCAACCACCCCTGAGCTTGATTTAGAGCCTATGAAGGGAAGTGCTCAAGGTATTAACACACTATTCATTTAATCATTCATATGGGAGTCCAGAGTCCACAAAGCCTCCACCTATCCACTAAGAATCCAAAGTGCAGTGTGTCTCTACCCAAAAACGCGATAACAGGGAATCTCGGACATTTATAGCTCCACCCCACAACTAGTTCAGGGAATCCAAAGTTACTACGGTGCCACATCACAACTAGTTCAAGAAATCCATAACTTAAAGTTCCCACCCTTAATAACACTACATAAATCTAGAGGTACAAGCTTCACCACCAACTTTTCTCATCAAGAAACTAGAACATAGTGCCTCCACATGTCTATTGCATGAATCCAAAGGAAACTAGCATTTTCACTTAATGGCCTCCATGGGAATCCAAATTTTTAGCCTCCACCTGTAAATAAAAAGATTAGTAATCCAAAGTCTAACAATGGCTCCACCTGAAGCACATAGGAGTTTGGAGCACTTGATCCACTCGTAATATTTAGCAAGAATTATTTTTGCCTTCTTTCTCCCTATGTCTCTACAGGCCCTCTTTCTTAATATTTTTTTTTTTAATCTTTGTTTGCCCCTTCAATTCCTCACCTCATTGAACTCCCCCCCTAAAATTCTTTGTCTTGTGGCGTGTTTGACCGGGCTTGGTTTTCCATGGTGATGGTGTCTATGGTCCTGTCTCCTCAGTGCCATACACTACCATAATTTTGGGTGTGTCCTTATGATTTTTTCACAGCGACGACCCATACAAGATTTTAATGCATGCCTCGTCCATGCCCCCTTGTCTCCCCCTTCTCGACAATTGCTCCCATACACAAGCTTTAATTCCTGACAATGCTTCCTGTGGTGTTTTTAATTCAGAAAAGTAATTAGGTTGGTTAGATTGTAGGCTCAATATTCTCAAGCAATCCTCCCCCTTCTCTTCTACAGACTCTGAATTAATGTCCCTCTTTGGCCACTAATCATTTCAATTTTTATTATTTACATAAATTTACATCGATTTTACACAATGATGCTTATAAAAATATTTACAAAAGGCGGGCAATGGGGTTGTTACATCACTTGAGGACGTAGTTGTTGTGCATGATGTTTGGATATTCCGACACATAGGAAATAGTTAAGTATAACTTGGTCTAGTGTAGAGTTAGGTAAAGTGTGTTTCTTTACTATGTACTTTTGTAACTTACAATCCGACGGTCACGATATGTAGTGATCCGACGGTTCGTTCTCTCCTCGGTATTACCGACACTTAATCCGTAGCTTAACACCCGATTGGTCCATGATCTCTATTTAAAGAGCATGGAGGGTCATTTGTAGGGTAACCGTTCATGAGAGAAGCTTATGTAAATTTTCATTATTTTATTAATCAATTGCCTAAAGTGGCCGTGTTGGCTCGGGTCGTGGAGTGTTTCCCTCTTTGAGGGTTTTAACCACGTCAACAATACTGGTGTATTGATCTGTGATCTGTTTGTGAGCGGTGTCCTTTGGTGTTCTGTTTGAGGAACTTACCCTGTAAATTCCTACATGGTATCAGAGCCAAGTTGAGGGTTGCATCCTTTGGTGATCCAAATCTGAAGCCGGTAGAACTGCATCCGACTGCCGTTTCCTAGATCTATTGTTTCTGACTGCTTTCGGGCCGAGAGGACTGCTCTATTGTGTTAGGAGCATTTGTTCCAGTGAGGAACCCCTTTTGTTTCACACGAAAAGGTTTCTATTAGCCCTAGCTATGTCATTTTTAAGATCTGGAGGTATACAATGTTTATTTACAGTTTTTAGTTATTTTCTCTCTGTTTATTTCGGTTTATTTAGATGTTTTTTTTCTTTATTACCGAATCTATACCTTTCATATCTACATATGTTCTTTGCCCCGCGACTCTGTACGATCTGGGAAAATCAGAAACAGAAAGGAAGGGTTTTTCTCATACATATGCTCTTTTCCACTGCGCCTTAGTGTGATCTCGGAAAATCAAAAACATTGAGGAAAATATTTAGTTTTCGGCTAAAGCTAACTTCAAGCCGTAAGGCTTGTTTTTTTTTTGTATGTCTGTGTTGGCTTTTGTGTTTTTCGTTTTGTATGCAAAAAGGAGCTTTCCCAAGTAAGCACGCACCCCAAAGCTTCAGTGACTTAACAAAAAAAAAACCTTTCTCTTTTCCAAAAATTACTAACCTTTTAATGTAGCTCACTTGGTCCAAAGCTACTTTATGAGAATAGAGGTCTTGAATTCAAGTCTTTCTTTTTGTTGAGCTAATTAGATTAAGTTTGGAAAGGGGGTGGATTTTTTTATAAATATAGCATTATCATTCATTTCCGCACATTCCCGCACTTCGTCGGCATCTTCAACAACTTTTCTTCAAAAAGCCATAACTTCTTCATCTAAGTTGTTTTTTTTAATCAGCCTAATTTTTCAAGATCTTTCCATTGGAACACTTAGTTTCAACATCTACAGCTTCAATTTCTGTTAAAATGGAAATTCAATTCCAAGTTATTCTTAACAACACCAACTACTTCCAATGGTGGTCCTACATTGTGGATTTACTTAGAAGTAAAGGTCTTTACAAAATAGCCTCAGGTCAAGAAACCAAACCTCAAGATGAAGATAAGGCAACCAAATGGGAAAATAGGCAAGATCAAGCACGTGGGTTGATAGGGTTGTCTATTTCTCCAAACCTTAGATTCCATATCAAATAAATTGATACTCCTAATGAAGCAATGAAATAGCTCACTAAAGTTTTTGGAATTAAAAATGAAATTAGAGCCCATCAACTCGAAAATGAGTTGCTTACATTGGACCCCAATAATTTTTCTTCCATTGAAGATTTTTTCTCCAAGTTCAAGACCCTTAGACATCACTTGGAAGTTGTTAAGGTTAAGAAAGAAGATGGTAACCTTATCTATTCCATTCTTACTAAGTTGGGACTAGCCTACTCTGTGTTTGTTTCCACCTTCCATTCTACAAGAGAAGCCTTCATTTCTCAACGAAAAGACTACAAGTTCCCTTTCTTTGATGCCTTTTGTGATTCTTTAATAAGAGAACAAGAAAAACTCTTACATCTTGGTCTTCTTAATCTTGGAAACTCTTCTAAGAAAGCCTTAGCCACTCAGCAGCAACCAAATTCAAAGAATCCTAAGAAGATGTATCCTAAAAAGAATGGTCCTAAACCAAACAAGGGTCCTAAGAAATTTCAGTCTCAAAATGAAAAATCATTTCAACAAAATGAAAAATCATTTCAACAAAATGATAAGGCAAATAAAAACAAAGGGAAGAAGACTAATAGACATGCCACTTTTGTAATCGAGATGGCCACTTAGAATCCAAATGCTTTAAGAAGATGGAAGCCTTGGAAGAAGCAATGAAGAAACATAACATCCATTTGAAGCACTCTTCAACTTCAACTTCATCTTCAGGAATAACACTTTCTGCATGTGTTTGTCAAGCATCTCGGTCTGGCTATGCACTAAATGTATCTTCTTCTTCTCATTCTCATGAGTGGCTCATTGATTCTGGAGCTTCTTATCACATGGCCAAAAGCAAAGCCATGTTTTCTTCTTTAAATGATTGTAACACCAAAAATGTATATGTTGTTGATGATAGATCTCTTAGTGTTGTAGGGACTGGAACAATTCATATAGACAATGGTCAATTTAATGATGTATTATGTGTTCCAACCTTATCCTGCAACCTTCTATCTGTATATCAAATAACTCATTCAAGTGAAGGTAAAATCATTGAATTTTCACCTCACGATGTTGTAATTAAGGACCTAAGAGATCCTAAATAGATTTTAGCTACTGGCATTGCTGATGATTCTACAAGGTCGTATAAGTTTAACAACTTTGGGTCATCAAATCTTCCCTCGGTATTTGTTGCTCATAATGATGAAGTGAGCAAACTTTGGCATGAGCGATTTGGTCACTTAAACTTTCGCTCCCTTCAGAATCTATGTAAAGAAAATATGGTGACAAGTCTTTCAGTGGTATCTTGCAAAGATGGTGTTTGTTCCGGATGTGTACCCGGAAAACATCATCGGGATAGTTTTGAAAAACGTGCCTCTTGGCACGCCTTAGCCCCTTTACAGCTTGTGCATAGTGATTTATGTGGTCCACTTCCAGTTGTTTCAATCTCTGGCTACAACTATTTCTTAACTTTCATTAATGATTTATCCAGACGCACTTGGGAATACTTCTTAAAAATCAAGAGTGAAGTATTTAACATGTTCTTGGCCTTTAAGGCATTTGTTGAAAAACAATCTAGACATCAAATTCTTAAGCTAAGATCTGATAATGGAGAAGAATATGTTAACAACAAATTCATCAAATTTTGCATTGAGAATGGAATTCAAATGCAACATATTGTTCCATATACTCCACAACAAAATGGTGTAGCTAAAAGGAAGAATCACACCTTAAAGGAAATGGCTAATTGTATGCTTCAATCTAAAGGGCTTAGTCTTAACTTTTGGGCAGAAGCAATTAATTGTGCAAATTACATAATAAATCGCACTCCTAATAAGGTTTTAAATAATATCACTCCAGAAGAAGCATGGAGCTCAATTTGTTGGACACCTAATCCTAAAGGGTTAGTGTGGAAGCCGAAAAGACTAAGCAGTCCAAGAGACCTTGGGATCTGAAACCCAAGAGTCACAACATTGTATTATAAATGTATATCTGATGTTAATAAAAAATGAACTCACTGATTTATCTTTCACATTTTTTGCTGTCCATGTGTGTTTAACATGGTATCAGAGCCACTTGTTTTTCTGTGGCCTGTTATGTGCATGTCAGTCCTGGCCCTCTGCCATATTCTTTTCCAGCGCTCCTGATATGCTGCCTCTGCCATATACAATGTCTCTGTCCTGCGTTGCTCTGCCTCTGCCTGGGATATGCTAGTAATTGAATATCGTTGCTCTGTCCTGCACTGCTCTGGGCCTGACACTGACATCTCTGTCGCTGTGTACGTTTTTGCTGGTAACGCTACTCCTGATACTATCCCTCTGAGCATGAATCTTTGAATGTATCGCTGCCCCTCTCCTCAAGTTCATTATGCCAATCCTCACAGGTCTGAGGTTTAGTAAACACCATTCTCTGTCCCAAATCCGAGCCTGCAAAGGAGACTGTTCTTACTGTCCAGAAGTCTGCTCCTTTCCGAGCTTGAAGGATTGAAATCTGAGCCACTGTAGCTATCACTGATAAAAAAAGAATAATTTTTCACCGGTTTATCACTGATCCAATCCGAGCTTTATCCAAGGTGAAAATAGTCTGAGGTTTTGGTCTACGTCTAGTTCCATTTTGTTACTTTCAAGTCGTAGATCTGGTTTCTTGCATGAACTAAATTTGTATAACGTGACAAGTGCTCAAAAGAAATATGCTCACGTCTGTAATAACGGACCTGCAAGAACTTTTGTTTGTTACAAGTGCCATGAAACTTCAGTCTCCAGCTAAACTAAATGGAAAAGGCGGATTCGGGCTTTCTTACAGCTTTCAACTGACATCGTATATGAAATCGTATGTCTTCAATGCGCTGTTTCAATAAACTTTCTTTTGCGATGGTTGAATAAGTTATTGAATGCGTTTTCTGGACTTGATTGTTGTGGGAAGATTGTAACATCGAGTGGCGCCGTATGTGTGAATGTCTGGTATGTTTAAGAATGAACATTGCTGCGTATGGTAAGCAGTTTTCAAAGCAGTCAGAGTGTTTATATATCAGTCAGAGTGTTTAAGAAGTTTCGTTGCCTGTATAAAAACAATGATCTTTATATTGAGCTTAAGTATTGCCTAGATGGGTTAGCTCTGCTATTTTCTTGAGGTTTTCCTTCAGACTGGGCAACGTATTGTGGCCAATATGCAGAATGCGACCGTTCTTAGGCCTCTGTTTGAATACCAATGACTTTGCTGTAGGGTCTTCTATTCTTTGAACATTCAGGAGCTCCATTTGCGACAATATCAACCTTTACAGGGAAAAGAACGAGGAAGAATTTCAAAATATTTGAAGGATTTTGCTTCGGCTGTTTGGAGTTCGTTGATGAATGTTTCCACTGCATCGAGTCGTGATAGGTACAAAAGCTATCAACGGTTTACAACATTCATGCCCTGATCCAATGGCTTTCCCGGAGGACTATAATGATCAACGACTATAATTCTTATACTTCTTGAAGGAATCGATCCTCCAACCTGTTGAATCCATAATCAATGCTACAGATAATCCACTGCGCCTGCTGTAACGCGAAAACCTGAAAATCTGGTAACCGGAAGAGAAGTTGAAGTGTTGGCTCGAAGACAAGTGCAACAGAGTTGCCAAGCGAAGCGAAACTCTCTGAATTGTAAGGGCTATTCCAGTCCCAATGCATCCATGTTGTCTACCGCCATTAAAAAGCAGGGTCGTGTATTTTAATGGTAAAGATCAGTAAAGTCCACCGCCAGCGCCATTAAGAGGAAGGGATCAAGAAGATCTTTGTTATGAGGGTTAACAGTGTGATATTTTATTGATAATTTTGTACGAAGGCATTGCTTCTATATGCAACCATGGAGTCGTGCAGAGTGCAAAATCACTAATGATTTTTTCTATGCCACTTAGTTGAATCTGGTTGGCCATAACAAATTTTTTATGCCTGCCGCTTGCATCTAGAAGGTATTTAACAGTGATGATGCACATTGATCGTGGATTGAAGGTATTTAGCAGCTGATAGTTTTTGCAGCAGTCGAAGGATTTTTTCAAAATATTAAAGGATTTGGGCTCGGTGATATTTGTATAATTTTCATAGTTTCAAGATATCTCTGGTTGTTTTTTTCTTTTAAGCTACAGGGCTTTCTTGTGTAAACTTGAAGATATTTAGCAGCTTACATTTTTCTGTGGGATTTGGAGGATTTTTAAGAAATGGCTAAGCCTGAAAGAATATTAGAGTTACTGAGAACTCTAATCATATCCACTACTGACAGCGCAATCATAATCAATAAAGACATTATTGCTGACATTCAAACATGTCTACAAAATGCACAGGAAAATATTGAGTTTTTGCAGCTAGAAACAAAGCTACAACAAGAAGAATTACAGCAGTGGAGTCATTATTCTGAACCTGTTTCTGTTCAGAAAATTGAAACAGACTCCCATAAACAACAAGACACTAATGTTGCAAATTTTGTGCCTAATACAACAACAGATTTACATGCAGATGTTGAAACTCAGTCTGCACTTCCCAAGCCCATCATCAGACCTTGGGAACAGCTTTTCCACAACAAGCACAAAACTGGTCTTGGATATGACAAGGACTTGTCCTTTCATATTCCAGACTATGCCAAGCCCATTCAGTTTCAGAGTGCTGGATTCATTCATGACAGTTCAGCTGCTCCTCATGACGGTTCAGCTTCAGTTGTTCCAGATTCTGCCCCTCTTCCACAGCAACAACAACAACAACAACAACAGATTGTGAAATGCCAACACTGTGACCGAGTTGGCCATTTGAAAGATCACTGTTTTGATCTTCATCCATGTAAGCACTGTCATAAAACTAGCCATTCTTCACACAGATGCTTCAAAAACAAACGTCCTGCAAGAACAAAGATTCATCTTGGATGGATCGCTTCTTGGCAATGGGCATCAACAGCCAAGAAGATATTCCAAACACATGTCAGAACTTGTTCCAGAGTATTAAACAGTCTTGCAGTTGAGTTTTCTCCATCTTCTCACCTTGTATCTGACAGGGGGGGAAATGATGGTCATCTACAAGCTTCAAAGTCACATCAAGAGAGCCTGAGCCACAACCTGCCACACCAGTTTCAGAGTTGTAGCCAGAGACAAAGATGCCTGAACATGCCTTCAGTTGGCAATCTGGGACACTTCCTCTAGTAGAAGACTTCAGCTTCTTGCCAGCTTTGGAAGAGTTCCAGGAACAAAATTGAGAACACTTCCTCTAGCAGAAGACATCAGCTTCTTGCCAGCTTTGGAAGAGTTCCAGGAATTGCATTAAGCATTCTAGAGTTGTTGGTTATCCTTAAACCATCACAGGTTGAGACTTCCCTTTTCAGGTTGAAGTTTTACCTTTTATGTGGGGTGAGACCTCCCTTTTATGGTTGAAGGTTTCCCTCTTTAAAACAATAGGATCACTTCCTCTAGCAGAAAACTTCAGTTTCTTGCCAGTTTTGGAAGAGTTCCGGGAACTGCACTAAGCGTTCCAGTGTTGGTGGTCATCCTTAAACCACCACCCTTTATACCAACATTTCATAGAGCACATTCAGCCTAGTGCTGCCATGCATTTTTGCACATTTTGTATTACATCTCTCTTCTTGGACTCATACATAACCCTTCGGATTAAGGGGGGGAATGTTGGACACCTAATCCTAAAGGGTTAGTGTGGAAGCCGAAAAGACTAAGCAGTCCAAGAGACCTTGGGATCTGAAACCCAAGAGTCACAACATTGTATTATAAATGTATATCTGATGTTAATAAAAAATGAACTCACTGATTTATCTTTCACATTGTTTGTTGTCCATGTGTGTTTAACACAATTAAACCAGATGTAAGTCACTTTGGTGTTTTAGGAAGTGAAGCATTGGCCCATATTCTAGATGAGAAACATAAAGCTTTAGAACCTAAGAGTGAAAAATGTATTTTTGTTGGATATTCTGAAGATGTCAAAGGATATAGACTTATTCCACTTAAGTCCAAAAATGTTATCATTAGAAGAGATGTAAAGTTTGTTGAAAATATATCGGCCTACGAGCATAGTTCGACGGATGTGCCACCTCTCTCTATCTCTTCTACTTTTGAAAATATTTCTTCTTCAGATGATGAAAGCAAGGATGACAATCCTCCCCCACCTTCTCAGGATCCTCCTTCAGTTCCTCAGCTTCCAAAATGAGTTCGTGCTACTAGGGATGCAGCAGGCGCTCTTGCCAGTAATCCTACAGATCAGCAACGTACACGTTCTCAGTTCAATAGAGCCTCTTCTTTACTAGCTCAAGCTTCAGCGAGTTATGATCTTGACACCTTTGCAGAAGCTTTAGGCCATCCATATTGGGACGTAGCTATGAATGAAGAATATCGTTCATTATTGGCAAATGATACATGGGATCTTGTTCCTCTACCAAAGGGATGAAAACTTGTTAGATGCAAATGAGTTTACAGAACCAAGTATGGACCAGATGGAAAAGTTGTTAAACATAAAGCTCATCTTGTTGCTAAGGGTTTTTCACAAGTTGAAGGCATTGACTATACTGAAACCTTCTCCCTTGTTGCCAAAATGAACTCTATCAGCCTTGTTCTTTCCCTTGCTACCTCTTTCAAATGAGAAGTCCATCAGATGGATGTTAAATTTGCCTTCTTACATGGGGACTTGCATGAAAAAATATATATGGAACAACCTTCTGGCTTTATACAAACAAACTCCAGCCTTGTATGTCAACTTAAGAAATCCATGGTCTCAAGCAAGCTCCTCGGTCTTGGTATGCCAAAATGGATAGCTTTCTTTTAGAAACTGGCTTTTCTAGGTGTCATTCTGACAATACTGTCTACACCAAGAAAGTGGGCAAGTCTCTTATCATTCTTGTTCTTTATGTTGATGATCTTATCCTTATTGGTAGTGATCCCAACCTTATAAACCATGTGAAGTCCAGCCTTAAAAAGAAGTTTGAAATGATAGACTTAGGACACTTGCATTATTTTCTTGGTCTTCAAGTCTTGCAATCCAAGGAAGGTATTTCCCTTTCCTAGTCCAAGTAAGCCAGCCCCTTATCCCTTTTATTCTGGAGCCAAACTTTTAGTCGCTTGTACTTCCCCTGAAGTTGATGCTACCTTATACCATCAACTTGTAGGAAAACTTTTGTATATAACCCATACTCGTCCTGACCTTTCCTTTGCTGTTGGACTTATTGCTCGGTTTATGCAAAACCCACATGAAAGTCATTGGAAAGCAGCTAAAAGAATACTTCATTATGTTCGAGGTACAGTTCAGTTTGGGATTCATTACAGTGCAGAAGCATCTCCTCTATTGATTAGTTTCACTGATTCTGATTGGGCTGGTGACCCTGATGATCGGAATTCTACTGTAGGTTATGTGTTCACTCTTGGTTTAGGACCTATTACATGGGCTTGCAATAAACAAAGTTC
Organism: Pinus tabuliformis; assembly: GCA_031772625.1. NCBI lineage: Eukaryota > Viridiplantae > Streptophyta > Pinopsida > Pinales > Pinaceae > Pinus > Pinus tabuliformis. Next base: position 566,997,405 of record CM062808.1, on the reverse strand, counting down.
CATTTCTCTTTCTTCAACAGAAGTAGAGTATCGTGGTGCCGTAGAAGCTAGTAAGGAAGCCCTGTGGCTTCGTCAGATCCTTTCAGAGTTTGGCTTTCAGCAGCAACATCCAACTACACTTTGGTGTGATAATCAAAGTGCCATTCAACTATGCAAAGATCTAATCCAACATCAGTGCAAAAAACACACTGAACTGCACATGCACTTCATCAGAAAGCTCATTCATGACCATGTTCTTGAAGTGCAATATTGTTCAACAGATGATCAAGTTGTAGACATCTTTACAAAGGCTCTCACAGAGGAGAAGTTTACTAAACTTCAATTTATGGTTGGAGTTCAGGAAGTTGTCACTAAGGGGGGATAGGCTCTAATGCCTCCTTCCTTCTCCTATTGTGTCATATTTGTATATCCTTCAATCCTATCCCAAGTTGTTCTTAAGGGGGGATGTTAGGATATTCCGACACATAGGAAATAGTTAAGTATAACTTGGCCTAGTGTAGAGTTAGGCAAAGTGTGTTTCTTTACTATGTACTTTTGTAACTTACAATTCGACGGTCACGATATATAGTGATCCGACAGTTCATTCTCTCCTCGGTATTACCGACTCTTGATCTGTGGCTTAACACCCAATTGGTCCATGATCTCTGTTTAAAGAGCATGGAGGGTCATTTGTAGGGTAACCTTTCATGAGAGAAGCTTATGTAAATTTTCATTCTTTTATTAATAAATTGCCTGATGTGGTCGCGTTGGCTCAGGTTGTGGACCGTTTCCCTCTTTGAGGGTTTTAACCACGTCAACAATACTAGTGTATTGATCTGTGATCTGTTTGTGAGCGGTGTCCTTTGGTGTTCTGTCTAAGGAACTTACCCTGTAAATTCCTACACATGAATTATGAAAGTTATTATTTTTTTTAATTATAATTAAAAATTAGAAGAATATGAAGAGTTGTATTTTTCGTTGAGAAGTTCAACCATCTCAAGAAGTAGTTACCAATCAAGCCTGTAAATATTGTAAATCTTTAAGGAGGACTTTTTGATCCCTTTTTCATGAAATACCCGCATACCAAAGATTAGATGTTGCTAACTTTGTATTTTTTTGGCCAATTAATATAGAGAAGCCATGAAGGCCATTGTTGAATCTTCACTCTACATGCATGGTGTCTTTGTTTCTAACTACCCTTAAGAAATTCATGTATGTATATTTGTGAGATGTAGTCCTACTAGTTCTTAGACTAATTTGTGATTTGGTTCATAATTTCTCGCTTGTGGTTTCATTTCTATTGCTTTCTATATTAGGTACTTATTAGTTTAGAATCTGAATATTTTTTGTTTTGCTCTAATAAGTTAAGTGTACAATGTTGTCCAACATATTCGTTAAATGTTTCCTTGATTGTGCATCTATCTTGCTATTTTTCTCATCACTTCCATTTTCTTATCTATCTTTCCCAATAGATAGGTTAGAATAGTTACATTCTTTCAATTAGAATAACTACTAAATGAATAGGTGCACCTCACTACTGTGACAATCACACACATCTCACAAAACTCACACATAAACAAACATGGTTGTCAGGCCAAAACTAGGATGGGTCCCTTATCCAAAATGGTGTGAGGTTTAATTGGGAGCTCACATCAGAGGGAATCCTTTACCTATTGTCAAGTCATTTACATTTATCAACATGGTGGTAGAACCAAAGGAGCCACAGCCAAATAAGACAAAAAGAGGAGCTCTTGTAAAGAGAGAGACCTAGGAGAGTAAGGAGATCCTCAAATTTCTTTGAGTAGCTAACTAAGGGGAAAATATAGAGAAGGATTTGTTCATAAATCAGAGAAGAGACTGTGTTTCCAAATTTAAAATAAAAACAAGAACCAATGACCTTAAAATGTTCCAATCCCTCAGAATGTTCCTAAGGGAGACAATACTACTACCATTCAGAACTCCAACAGTTATATTAATGATGGAAATCACTTTACCCCCAACCAGGAAAAGAGTTTCCTTTCAAACATATGAAAAACTCCATGAACATAAATTCCAGAATAACCAAGTGCTAAGAGACATTACATTAAGAAACTACCAACGTTATTACCAAATACTTTCAAATCAAGAAATTGTTACAAATGATTATTAGTGTTGCATGAAAGATTTGGTATAGAGATGAAACCTTCGAGCTCCCCTATGGGTTGGACCAAATTGGAAAGGAAATGAGATATTTGTCTAAGGCCCATAGTGGATACTATTTCTTCCCTCCTAGATTTGACACTGAAATCAAATCCCACAACTAAACATGAACCGCCTGAATGGACCTAGGAAACATAGTGTTTTCGAGAGCCTGAGCTCTGTAACATGAGCTCACAATAATAAAATTCTTTCCTCCAACCAGAAAGAGATTTATCCCTCTATCATTGAAAAACTACCAACAACATAAAATCTAGGAGAATCAAAAGCTCAAAGGGTAATTATGCCAAAATACAACTAGTTTCTTAACCAATGACCTTTGGATGATGCCATCTATTTAAATGTTTGACCCCCTCCTCTCCATGAGAGATCTTTTTTCATGTCTCGCATGTGCATGATGATGATTCTTGATGGGAGAGGTCATAAAAATTGTCCTCCAAATGAGTACCAACATCATTAAACTCAATCCTCCATATGCATGAACCATCGCCCCCATACAACTACCAAGAGGGTGGATCATCGATCTCCCACCTACATTACCTATTACTTCAATTAACCACTTTCACTCCCATCATACATAACCACCCATGATATGGGATATGTTAACATCAAAATTATATGAACGGACCACTCACACACACAGATATGTATATATACCTATCACTGTCATTAACTACTTTCATTTCCATAGTACATGAGAACTCATGGTGGGGGAATGTTAACATTAAAATTATATGAATGGAGGACACACACACACACACACATACAATTTTTCTATCTAATTTAAATTTTTTTAAGACGAGATCTTATATCTGCTTTTGGGGACGTCCAATTTATAGAGATTCTTTTAATTCAAGATAAACTTTTCAAATGTAGACATTCAAAGGATACACTTCCTTGATTATTTTTGAAAAATCAAAATTCATTTTTAAGATATACCATGAAATATGATACTATTTCAATCACCTCTTTAGCCCATTATGTTGTATAGATCAATGATTTGACATCCCTTTTTGTGTGAGGTTAACTGAGAACATATTCATAAAGTTAATCCAATCATACTTTAAACAATGATCAAATGTGAGTTCCCGATTTCATAGATATATGTTGAGTGTGGGGTTCACCCACTCCAAATAAATATTTTTTTCAAGATTACTATTTACTTATATAGACTCTAAATTTTGGTAGATTAGTAGGTTAATGGGCTAATAGGTCAATGGTTTATTAGATTAACGAGTTCAAAGTTGGGGGCACAATGGATTAGTGTCTTAGTGCTTAATAGTTTAATAAGTTAGGAGTTAGATGCTAATGTCACAGTTGGTTAGGAATTAATGAATTATGGTTTAATAGTTAATGGATTTTGTGTTAGAGGTTAAAGTTATAGTTCTATTTATGTATCCTTAACTTGAATTGTCGATAAAACCTAATAAATACAATATTTGTAGTGAAGAATATTATATTATTTTTTCCTCAATTTTAATTGAATAATTGTCTCATACACTTTCATCCTTATATGCATTATCTTAAGAACACAATTTTTTTCTTAGAAACAACATACTAAAACCAATGATATATCAAACAAAATTATGTAAACACTTTTAAAATAACAACAAAAATATATATTAGTATCAAATATACAAATTTTAACTAAAATGCACAAACTTTGTACACCTTATATTTTTAATTTCAATCTAAATCTACTTAAACAAATTTCTTTATGTATAATTTAATAATATTAAAGAAAAAAATAAAATAATATTGAAATATAATTTTATTTATTTATTTAAATTTTTTAATTAAAATAAAATAACATTGGTTAAAAATCTATAATTATTTTTCCATTTAAAAAAATTCAGAGGATATATATATATACATATATATGATCCATTCCTCCATTTTCAATTAATTTTAAATTTTAAATCACCACATTAGAATAGTGTGAAAATCATTATGACGACCATGTTATTAGCTTAACTAGTTTCACTTGAGTAAAGGAGAATACGATAATTTCAACCCCGCATAATTTAATTGATTCCCAAAAAGAAATATGTACTGATATTCCATCTCAAGGATAGTGCTATTGGCTCGTATGTTGGTTTTTGAGTGATGGATGGTTGGTTATTTTTATGTCGGTTGTAAATTTGGGGAATATTTTAAAATTTGATGATGGAAAGGTTAATTGTTTAGTTGTCTAAATTCCAAAACATAAATTTAAAAATAAAAATAGAAAAATCTAAACAATTAGACATTGTAATTTATTTTTAAAACGATAAAAATTTACCCTTGGTTTAACTTGAGGAAAAAAGGGACCAAGGCAAGATGAGAGTGGCTTGTAAAGGTGTTCCATGTTATATGTAGTTAGCTTGGGTTTTAGGTCATGGGATGACGGAGAAATCTAGAAAGTTAAAATTTCATTTATTATTAAAAAAATTAATATATTTTCAAAATGATTAAAAATAACTGGTATACTGGTATGGGTAAACACAAGGAAGGAAAGACAAGAGGTTGGGAGGGATGTTGGTTTACACCATGGAATACTAGGTATTATTGAACCTTGTGGGTATTTTACAATGACTTTGTCATAATTTGTGGTAATGTACGATTGTTTTTCCATTATGGTAGTGTCTTTTAGTTTGCTCATTAACATGGTTTTTAAGGTAATTAGGTAAGGCTTGCTCATTAACATGGTTTTTAAGGTAATTAGGTAAGGCTTGCTCATTAACATGGTTTTTAAGGTAATTAGGTAAGGCTTGCTCATTAACATGGTTTTTAAGGTAATTAGGTAAGGCAATGATGCAAAGATGTGGTTGGTCGGTTGGTTTGATTTTGGCTAATGTCTATTGCAGCAAATGTGAGTTTCATCTATCTTTAACAATTTGATATTTCCTTTCCTACAAATTTAATTAAATTGTAAAGGTGTTCTCCCTTTCCCAATGAATCCTTAACCCAGTTGTAGAGGGTGCTCTCCTGTGCATAAAACTCATGCAAGAGTTGCAACTAGAGAGTCACATGGATGTGGTCTAAGGTTAGGTGGGGAGGTCTGGTCCCTACAGGTCTCGAGGTCCAATCTTGGGCAGGACTATGTATGCCTGAGAGTTGCTCCAGACACGATTTTAACTCCACCTCTCTTGCATCGAAAAAATGCTATAAAGCAATTGGAAGTTGACATCAAAATTGAACAAAAAGTGGTGAAGATGAAATGCATGATACTGCGGACATTCTCCCATATATGGGAACCAATCAGACCCATGACAGGAAACATTGGAGTTACACTAGCATGCCAAAACAATGGATTTATACCAGCATACCAAAACACCGATTTATCATGCCCTCAATGGACAGGGATGGGTTTATACCAACATACCAAAACGTTAATTTCTCATGCCCTCATTGGACAGGAAGTAGAACGTAGAGACTTGCAAGCCCAATTGGACAATGTAGAGAAGCAAGGATGCCTTCTTTTGACTCTCTACAAATGGTGCATGGAGAAAAAGCAAGGATAATTCCTTATTCCTAAGACCAATCTAGTTTCCAAGGAAACCCTCTTGACATCCATGAGGATGCTCCTATAACTGTAGATTACAATCGGTTTTAATTTCATTGCAAACAATGTTCCATGTTTTATGTTTTTTCTGGGTCCTAGTCAATTCATAGAGATTATTGACATCTAGAGATAGTGAAATCTCTAACTTTGAAAAGTTTGTATATGTTAGTAGTGATTGTCTCAAATTTTGTGTTGGTTTAAAATAACAAGTCTCATGTTAAGATTATTTAATTTTATTACTAGCATAAGTTCTACTTTGAATGCAACATTTTGGAAGAAGTTGCATAGTACAAATATCTCGAAATCAACTTCCACATAAATCTAAGTTGGGATGTCTGTTGAAAGAAAAGAACTCTCGGGAGTTGGAAAGAATTTTATTCTTTTCAAAATAGGTGTAGAGAGGCAGAGTTATGGGACTGAAAACCACTCTAACTCTTTTTGGGCTTTTAGTGATTCCAGTGATTCTCTACATTTGTGAATTGTGGGCCAACAATACATCCTGCATGTAGTGGAAACAAATTGAGAAAATTCAGAAGCATTTGATTCCAAACAAACTCGAAATTAGAAGTGCAGTTCCTTATGCTATCTTGTTAATTATAAATGGTAGAATCTATTTAAAATCTCATCATCAACCGTGAAAATGATTGTCTAACACTTTGTACAAATCATTTTCTAATTCTATTGAGTGAATTTGTTCCAATAATACATATAATTTTCAGAGATGAGTAATTTTAGTCCTATAGCTTGATAACAATTTTTTATAAATTGAATTATAGCTTGGTAACAATTTTTTATAAATTGAATTATTCCAAGTCTCAAATACATTATGGAAACTTGGTCTCCACAAATTATGCTCTCTAATTTACAATAAAATTATATACTCCTAAAATATGCTAGAGATATAATTTATTTAATCGAAAAATTTTGTAAAGATTTGATCTCCACGAATCTCGCGATCCAATTTACAACCAGACTACATATGGTGGCGATCTTGAGGAGGGACACGTGGCTGTGACCGTTTAATTCTTTCAGTTCCAAGTTAAGTTTGGTGGCAGGGTTTTTGGTATGCGACTTTAATGGGTTTTATTGTATGCTGTCCTCTGCTCTGTACTGGCCTCGGGCTTGCAACCTTGGATTATCACTTTCGCCGAGGGTGTTTGGAACTCATTTCTCCTTTGCTTTGGTTTGGCTCTGTGGGTGCTCTGTGCCTTCGCCTGGTTCTTGCGATGGTTGGTAAGTATCGTGCCTTGTTTGTCCCGTATGGTGGTTTTCTGGTTCTCTGTGGTTTGTTGGTGCTGTGCCTCTGCTCGTTCTCTGTGGTCTGTCGATGTTGTGCCTTTGCTCGTTCTCTGTAGTGACTCACTGCTCTAGTTTTTGGAGGGTTTCAGGTCTTCTTCCTCCCGCAAGTCTATTTGTCTTTGTTATTTGCTTCAAGCTCGTCTCTGCTCTGTTTGTGGTGATTTGTATGTTGATGTTGGGTCTGGTGACGGTTCGGCTCTGCAAATTTAGGTTCCTATCTAGCTGTTGCACGGGATGGCTCGGCAAACTCGCTCTCAGGTAAGCTTCTCCTTCCAATTTCAATTTCACCCCTTGTTTTTGAGGTGCTAACGCTCTGGCTCCTTGGTGAGCAGGCAGAACACGTCCATGGCTCTTCTGCTGGTGGAAACCCTCTGTTGCGGGTCTCGGCTCTCATCCTCTGTCACGAAATCGATCCTCCTCCAGGTAAAAACCCTCGTTCCTCTTCCAGTTGGCTATTCACTGTTGTTTTTGGTTTCATGGCTCAAACTGACCGCTGCCCTACTCTGTGGTGGTGTGCAGGCCCTTCTAGGGGAGCGCTACTCCACAGCTTCGTCTTGGGGACTGTTCGTGGGCTTAGGGAAACCCGGGTAGGGTCTTTCTGTGGTTGTAGCGGTTTCTTACTTGCTTTGTTGTGTGTTTAGTCTGCAATTGCTCTGTCGCTTGCTCTTGTCTGTAATTCAGCTATACCCTTGGGGTTTTGGTTCCTTTGTGTCTGTATGTGATCTCCGAGGTGTTCATGCCCTCATTGTTTGATTTAGGCCTAGCCTGTGGACTGTAATGTGTTTGGTTTTCATGGGTTTGGAACCCTCCATGATTTCCAGATTATAGAGTTTATACAGTGAATTTTGTTGAATGAAAAAAATGAAAATGCGATGTACAGGAAATGCTTTTAAATGCAGAATATAATAGTACCTGGGTTTTGTTTTGTTGAGAAAAGAAATCTATATGTTGGTGTACCTCTGTTTGGTTCTCAGTTTTGAAATGCTTCCTGTTACAAATGCTTGTTGATGCTTATTCGGATCTTTTGAATAAATGGTTTCGCTATCTTGCTTTCATTTTGATGCCTGAAACATCTATGCACATGGAATATAATAAAAATTACACTCGGATTTCTTTTGGTGTTGGAGGTGATCACCCTTTTTTTGCTACTGAGACTTAGTTATGAGGATCATTAGGAAAGTACTTATGCTTTGTTGCATGATCCTCTTCTTTATATGATCAAATGTTATGCTGCAAAAATTTGTGGCTCTATCTACTAGTGGAGGTGTAATCCCCATCTCTCTGAATGGAATATGGCCTCTTGTGAGTGGTTGTTCATATGGGGTATTCGGCTCATCATCCATGGGTTAGATGCTATCTTCTTCCTCTAACTGCTCCTCCTCTATTTCTTCCATCAATTTTTCTTCGTCCAACCTCTGCACTACTTCCTCCTCTTGTGACTACCTCTACTACTCTTATTTTATCCTTCTCCTCTCTTCTTCTTCTTCCTATTGCTTCTCAAGCAACTTATCCTGCTTATTGCTCTCCTCCTCCTCCTCTTCTTCTTCTTCTTCCCTTTATCTCATCTCTAGCTTTGTTTTTGTAGCTCTTGTGTTCAAAGGATCGACCTTCCATTTCCTACTGCTCTCACCTGATGAATACTTGATCCTTTTCCTAGGAGCCATCTTCTTTACTTTAGGCGTTGTTTCCTCCTCCTCCTTCTCCTGCAAGTTGTGAGCTGATGGATGGTGGGGTGAACTGGTCTTCACGGCTGGATGTGTCTTAATTATGGAATTGTACCAGTTCATTATCTTTTCATCTTCTAGTCTGCATATTGATGAATACCCAGGTTATGACCAATCCTTTGACAATGTTGCCTGAAAATTCACCTAGGATCATATGCATGGAAGTATTTGGTGGTGAAGCATAGGTGTGTCAGCTCTTTTATCTCAATTTTTATTGCCTTGTGACTCTTTAATTCATACAGTCTGATCCTCAATGGAAAGATAGACCAATGGGCTTTCTTCCTCTTGTGAAGAGTTCCCAATAACCCCTTGTCAAGTTGATTTTCCCCTTCCTGCATCACCATCTTGTTTGTCACATATTGTGGCATAAGATGAGGGGTTTTTTAACATCTAAAGCATATGTGGATGCACCCTCAAGAGCTGCAAACCAGTCCGCAATATCTTGAAGTGACTCCTTCACTTGATCAGTCATGCATGGCAGATCGGTCTTGAATATCATGCGAAAAATAGTTGCAAAGAAGTGTTCAACCAATTTGTCGTATGTGCCTCTAAAGCTTCCTTCTTATAACACCCTGTCGTGGAATAAAATGGTAACTTCTCTTTAGGAATCTAGTTCCAATATAGTTTTGGGAACATATACCATGCACATATTCCATCCAGAAGAAATGTAGACATGTAAAATTTTGGTTCTTGATTTTCCTGCAAAGATGCTTAAGCCTGCCCCACCTGGTGTTGCAATTGGTATGATAATATATCCGCCTAATTGAAATATTTTCCACCTGCCACCACCAAATTGAGTGTATATATCTAATTCTCTTGGAACACTTCAACATTATTGCATGCAAACATCTGACAATACATAGCCATCAAATACTGATATACGTCTCTTAAGATATTTGTCGGATAAACTATTGATGAGCGATGGAAAAACTTGGCAAGCTCCCAACACCATTGTTTGATAACATCAATCGTGTCGAGGGTAGCCCATCTTGTGTAGAAGTTTTCATTTGCATATTCATTGGGCTTAAGCATATTATAGTATGCCTGCATATCCTCACCATAATAGGTGGCGATCCAGTTGCCACTCTCACTACAAAACATAAGGTGAGAGTCATCCATGTGTGTGATGATCCATTCAATAGCTTTTGCAAATTGAATGGCCAGGAATCTGCACGTAATCCTATGCATCCTAGACTTATTAATGTTGATGTATGCATGCACGTCTTCCAAGTCCTCAGAAAATTTTTCCTGCATGAATGTGTTGTAGATCTTCCTCCATGTGACCTATGTAGTCTTGTCAATGAAACACTAAGTGTCTACATCTATAGGAATATTTGTCTTTCCAACTTCGGCAGGCTCATCAGTGCTTTCTTTTGAAGTTTCTTTCGAGGCTACTTTACGAGGCGGCAATATTCCAACAGAGGACAACACCATGGAAACACTTGTAGCATGAGCATTTGTTTGTGGAATCACGCTCACAACCACAATATCAACTTAAAACAACTAACTATGTAGCATAACTTTTAAATCACATTCAAAGATTCATCATGGATGATAAATCATGAAAAAATATGAACAAAAGACAAAAATAACTTGCATGCAAGCCAAAATACACATGAAAACTAGGTGGGCGCACTTTCAAAGCATGAAGGGGACATGCATGGTCATTTGAGGCTTCGTAGTGCACTCATGCACTCAAGAAAGGGACAAAAAAAAAAGCAAGGGCACATTGTAGCACCCTGAAGGGTCAAAAGAATGGGAAAAAGGGCCTTCAATTCTTCCCTATGTGACCATACACCCAAGGAGACAAGGAGAGGGCACTGTTGCACTCCAAAGGGTCGAAGGATGAGGGAAACAAAGCTTCTAGTCTTCAAAGTGCGCTTATGCGCTCAAGGAAAAGGAGAGCACACTATTGCATATTGAATGGATGAATGAGTGATGTTTTGTGCGTTTGTGATGCACTCATGTGCTCTAAGGAAAATAGGGCACATTGTCACACTCCAAAGGGTCGAAGGGAAAGGCTTCGTTCCTTTGTGATGCACCCATGCGTTCAAGAAGAAAACATGTTCACACATGACACAATTTTCGATGCTGAAGGAGCTTTGAGATCAAGAAGTGTTCTCTACCTTTAAAAATCTCAGGAACAAGCTCAATCAATAGGATTCAATGGTAATATGAGGAGGAGAATGATCTGCATCGATTTATATATGTTATTGCATGCAGGGTGGAAGATGGAGGGTTTCAAGAATGTGAAGGTTTTCTTGCATGTGATAGTGGTTTAACACTTGCAAGATGGAGATTCAGAAGAAAAAAACGTCAGCAAATAAACTGCAAAACAAGAGATCGACAACAAGCAAATCAATATTTTACAGTGAAAAGATGAAAAACAATGAAATATTGAGCATGAAAACTTACTTGTTGCACTGGTTGATGAAGAGTTTCTTGATTCCCCTAGTTTTTCGTTCAAGTCAGACGAAATGATTGTGGAAAGAATGATTAATTGAGTTTATTTAAAGAAATTAACATGAAAAATCGATTCGTGACATGAGTGCCACTTGTCGTCGCATGAAAGGATTAGTTAAGAAGGAGTTCAGGTGGTTCCTAATTTGTAGGGGTGGGTCATTATGCAACAAGTTGGGTCATGCATACAATTGAACAGGGCACATGTGTTCAACACGAAGGAGTGTGTCTAGGTAAGGCGCACTTGCTCAGCTTGAATGAATGTGCCTAGGTAAGGCACACTTCTTCAACATGAAGGAGTGCACTCATCTCAAGTGCATGTCTTTGTCAACTCAAAGTGCGCTCCTTAGGGGAATTGTGAGGTCTAAAATGGGCCTCCTAAGAAAAATGTACAACCAAAATAAAATTTATAAGAACCAATAGAATTCAAGATGATGATGTCAACCATGGGGGATGATTCACCATTTTTGGAGTAAAAAAATTAAAAGATTAAAAAATAAGATAATAATAAAACTACTTTTTCAACTCTTATTTTCAACTTATCTCCCTAATGTTTTTTTTCAAATTTCGAGTAGGAGTACTCATTTGATGCAAAATTTAATTCCTCATCCAAGGAGTATCCATGTTGCATAATTTTGATGGACACTGTTACACGAAAAATGAGAAATACGTGAAAAAACGTTATTACAATCACATTTTTCATGTATTTCTCATTTTTCATGTAGTATGGTCCATCGAAAGTATGCAACATGGATACTCCTTGGATGAGGAATCAAATTCTACATCCAATTAGTGTTTCCTCTTGAAATTTGAGTAAACCCACAGGGAGATAAGTTTAAAATACAAGTTGAAAAATTAGTTTTTTCTTTTTTCCCTCTAAAATTTGATGATGTCATCTATTATTTCATTATTTCCACTATTATTTTATAATTTCCTTAGGAGGCCCATTTTAGACCTCAAAATTCCCCCAATGTTTTCTTTTGTGAGAGATTTCCCTGCTTTTTGTTTGCTTTTTTATGCTTTTGTGTGCTTTTTGAGTGTGTGCATGGCAAGAAGTTAAGTTTCTAAGTCAAGAAAGATTGTGAGTTCACTCAACCACACACTTACTAACTCAAACACTTATAATGGTTGAGTGACAATGCTTGAGACACATTGAATAGGAGGATGAAACATTAGGAGAAAACACACAAATAGAAAATAAAACCACATGATGACACGGGGGGCTTGAAAGAAAAATTAACGTAGTCTCCAAAATCGACATAGGAAAAAATTTTGGGGGTTCATTGTCGTAGCGACAACAAAACATCAAAGTCAAAGTACCTCTTATGATGGCCTTTCATCATTACATCTACTTTGTGAAAAATGAACATCCTGCACATTCATAAACATATCTCCAAGATTTCCAATGTCAAGGGTCTCCTTCTATTTTAGACTTTATCATGGTCTTCATACCTTCCCCATGGGGATGACATACCAGATCCTTCTAGTCACTGGATGTTCATTCCTTATATTTCTGTGACCATAGTTATATTTTTTCCATGAATCCTTCTTCCTTCCCTCACATATTGTATCCCAAGAAATTCTATGCATAGTTCCTTCATCTTGTCAACCACCTCATATTCCATATGACGACATATCATTTTGACTTCATCTCATCAATATGTAAACTAAGGCATATGCCTTCATGCATATTTCTAAAGGAGGATATCCTTCTTTTTCGATCATGCTCATGACATAGAGCATTCAACCATGTTATCTTGAAATTATATGATGACATGACTTAAACTATCAAATACATGCACACATACCTCTTTTCTTCTTTTGGTAATCTAGAATTCCTTTGAAAACTTCCTTTCCTTGCATGAAAGTACTGCAACCATGCTGCACTCCTATGTCATTTTTGTACTTGTTTCTCATTGGCAGTTCTTGGCTGCAAAAACTATGTCGAGAAACCAACTCAACTAGTCTTTAGGTTCAAGCTGACCCTTGAACCAGAGGGGTCTCCCTCAATTGTTAGAGGCTTTATTTATCGTTTTTCACTCTCACTGGGCAACAACCTATGAAGCATAATGACCAAATTTATGATTTATTTTGGGTGGCTTTTAATGATTGTCCAATCTCTGTTTATGAATAAATCCCTCTCTTGCAGAGTCCTTGGTCAAAGTGTCGACATCCAATTTGACAAAATAACATGATTTTTAAATAATTTGACAGAAGAATATAAGGGAATTCACGATAATTAGGCGGTCATTCTGAATACTTAATCAAACAGATAGAATGTATGCATGTACAATATTTCTACATCTAAACAAAACACATTCAAAATATGACAGAAGGAAACAATTAACACATGTAGAGGAATTAACCAAGACAAATAGTGTATTTAATTAATATCTTTAAATGATTATAACTTTGTAGGGGATTTCAAAGAGAGTGACACTCAATCTATTCCTACCTAGATCTTCTATAGTACTTTGAACATGTGCAAAAATAAGATATGAAGGCACTAGAAAAACATATAGGAAACACAATTTCTGACAAGAATTGGAGCTAGAATACTTCAATTAGGATTTCTATAATAAAAGCTTTACAATAGTGACATGGTTTTGGCATCAAAATCCAATCCATTTACATTCAAAATCAAACAATATATATAAATCTCTCCTAAACTGTTACGATATTTCTGGAATAAAATCCTAAACAATGCACCTAAAGTAAAAATAATATATCTAATTTATCTGCTGGAAAATTTGAACTGTTTGCAAGTCTTCTGCCTTGAACACTTGAGCTGCTTAAATTGTTTGCTGGAAAACTACACTTTGATCCCAGTTTGTTGATCTTCTGCTGTTAGGTGTCCTTTGAATTTTGATATCTTTGTCTCTAAATTTGTATAAGAATGATTGTTGATCTTCCTCCTTCTTCAAATGCTAAAATCATGTCTATAATTTGGTTGACTAATCTATTTTGCTAAGTGCCCTTTGAATTTCCAATGCTTGAATTAACTAATGATTTTATGTCACTTTTTAAAAATGCTTCACCATTGTCGTAAAATATTTTGATAAATGTTTTTCAAATATTTTGTAAATGAATTTCATATTTCTCTATTTTCGTGAATTTCATAAATGAAATTCTCAGATCTTCTCAAATATATATATCTCATAAATCCATCCATTGTTTGAAATCCATGTCTTGTTTTGAAGTTTGTCTTATTTTTCCCTGAATTTATATATTTATGAATAAATAAAATTCATAAACATATTTCATAAAACCATCAACTGATTCCCTTCCCATGGTTTTGAAAACCATGTGTTGTTTTGTCGAATTTATATATTTATGAATAATAAAATTCATAAACATATTTCATAAAACCATCAACTGATTCCCTTCCCATGGTTTTGAAAACCATGTGTTGTTTTGTCTGAATTAATATATTGATAAATAAATGAATTCATAAACATATTTATAAAAACCATTGACTGATTTCCTCCCATGGATTTTTTAAAAACCATGTCTTGTTTTGCCATGGTTGGTAAAGTATTTTTTTTAATTTCCCCTTTTACTCCTGTAAAATATTTGGATAAGTATGTATCCAAATCTCATTTTTCGTGCATTTTTTCCTCTTTATACCATAGCAAAAAAAATGTCTTTATTTCCTATAAAAATTTTTTTTACTAGCCTCTTGCTTTCACCTGTAACCTCATTTCATAAATATATCACCTGTAACTTTCACCTATAAATTCATTTACTTAAATGTATGACCTGTAAAAATATCCTTTCACCTCATATGCATTTTACTTAGCCTCCCATCCATATAAAATTTATTTCATAAACATATGAAATTTCCCTCTTGCAACATTTTATAAAAATTGAATTAATACAGATAATGGTTTTTTTGGGGGGCGGCGGGGGAGGGGGTTAGGTAGTAAGTGGTTTAGGAGGGGGGTCCGAAATGCTTGAGAGCCTGACAATTGTAAAAAGTAGTAAATAGCCTAACCTCGAAATTCATCGATAACCATTGATTAATTCTTCACACATCTCGAGGCATGGGGGGGCGGGGGAGGGGGTTAGGTAGTAAGTGGTTTAGGAGGGGGGTCCGAAATGCTTGAGAGCCTGACAATTGTAAAAAGTAGTAAATAGCCTAACCTCGAAATTCATCGATAACCATTGATTAATTCTTCACACATCTCGAGGCATGAAAGATTAGGGTGGTTTAATAGTTAAGTGCGGGGTGGGGGCATACATTTAATTTTGACTTTTTTCGATTTGACTTGTGACTTGACTTATTTGGCATAAGATAAAATGTGGTTTCTATAGTTTGGAGATTAGGTTTGTTATTTTTAAAACTAAGTTTTAATATTATATATATATATATATATATATATATATATATATATATATATATATATTAAAATTGATTTTTATTTAAAATAAAAACCTTTAAAAATAACTCGGATACATTTATAAAAACTTCATAAACTTCATGGTTTAGCAATTGAAAGGGTTAGATGAAATGATATTTAAAGGAAGAAATTTATCAAGGTAAGGATAAAATTGTAGGAAGGTGACAAATTCTTTTTAAATAATTTTGTAACTTACAGGGTGTCAAATTAAGTTACAACAATCACCATACCATCATCTTTCTAAATAATAGATCCCACACATGGTGGAATGATCAGCGAGACACTTTCTTCTTCCAAGTCGAGGTGAACCTTATAATGAAGATTCCAACTGAGGGTCCTGATTATCCTCATCCTGCAATGCTCCTCTCTAATGATGATGATGTATGATGAATTATTTTTATCTTCTATCATGCTAGATGACATTATTTCAACCATATATACCACTTATGCTTTTAATGTGGCTACCAAGAGATACTTCCTTTCTATGATGAATGTTACATCCTTCTAGACTTCTACTTTAGCTATCCTTCCAAGCTTTTATATTGATGTCATGAGCTCTTGCTTCAATCGTATGCTTCTAAAATGATGTCATTCTCCACTAAGATGCATATTGTCATACTTACAATGCTTCTCATCTTGACATCCATGGTGGAGGTTTTTTCACCTCCTACTTCTCCTTGTTATGTACTCAATAGACCTTAATAGTGAAGATATATCCCTTCCTTCTTGGGTTTCTTATCATCAGGATCTTCTATTTATTTGGTGAAATGAGCTTCAATCCTTTATTTTCTTTTCTTGTTTTCCTTCTTGAGTTTCAAACAATCTCTCTTGAAATTCCCATATTACTGACAGCCATAGCATTGGAACTTTGGCATATCGATCTTCTTATTTTTCATAGGACTTGTTGATGGCCCAAAATGCCCATGTCAAAATTATAAGGGAGACCACTCGGTCAAAAGCTTAAAGCAGCTCTTTTTTCATTTGGAATGGTGGTTATGACTGGTTAAACTAGGTCCAGTTACCTTCTCTCTATCTCTACTGGCTTATAGTACATCTATTACTTGTCAATAGAGAAGAGACATCAGATATTCCCTCTTGCAGAGCTCACGGAAGAAAATGATCCTTAAGTTGAATTACTAGCTCATCCAAACCACTCTAAAGTATGCCCCTTATAAAAGAGGACTTCTAGAATGAAATAAATAAAGATAAATGAAGATCTACTCTAAGTAACAGAAAGTAAATACTAAATCTATCTCGATTGAGAGAAGGATTACTCCCCCTCTCAAGCAAGAGCAAGGTAAAAAGGGGATTTGGACCAACTTTATATTTGGAATAAAAATGAAGTCAATAAGCCAAAGAAATAGTTCCTAGACTTAGTTGTAGTTCAAGAAAGTATATGTATTCAACGATCTGATGAATAGTCATCAAATATCTGGTGCACATACATCCAAATTCAAATAAAATGAATTCAAACTAAAAGGATATGATCGCATTACGGAAATAGTTCTCATAAAACAATCATTACTAAAATCAAGATAAACTTGACATGAATATTCTAAATAGTTAACAAGTATGCTCTGTTTATCTATTTGAATTCAGAATTTAACTTGACAACAATTAGATCAATCATTAAAAGATAGCTTTCAAATGATTAAAACAAGCATGTATTTAAATGAATTCACAATAATGCAAAAGCTAAAAAACACATACTTATCTGGAATAAAGAATTTCGACAAATTTTACTAATTGCAGGCCACTAATCAGCCTCTATCTCCGATAGTAGTGTAAAATAATTAAATATATGATTACAGTATTTGAGTACATGAAATTCTTAGAAAATTTCATGATAGCATGAAATTTTCAGAGTAAAGATACATCTCTTTTAATCTCCTCAACTATGGTCCAAACTAGTTAATTCTATACAAAAATATTGATCCCTACAATAGTGCAAAAAGCCCTCTCTTTGTAGAGAATTTTCTCCCCAAGTTTTAGATCTAGGACCCCATAACCCCATTAAACAAAATCCCAATTTGAAATTACAAAAGAGAATTAAAATGAGAGAACTACAGGAGAATAAATTTACTCCAATAAATTGATTGGCCAAAATTTTATTTCCTCTCTTATTGGAGCAATTCTATTGATCAAAATATTTTCTTTCTCATCTCCTCAACTACTCTCCTGCCACAATCAATTGAAATTCATAAATTAAAACAGATTTGATGAACAAAATAGAAAACAAAAAATCATTCTCAACAAATTGTTAAAAATAAAACAATAAATTAAAATCCAAATAAATTTCAAAATGTGATTGCTTCTGTTGAGTCTGATTTGTTTTTGAGTAATATTGGAGGAGCAATTAGTAACAACAGTGTTCCAAACCTAATAATTTTTTTCCAAATCAACATAATAAAATTAATTTTGTTTCAAATTCGTCACTTTTCCTTTTGTTAGATTTATAGGTCATTAAATGATGATATTTTATCAAATAAACCATCCCATATTATCCTCCTTTGTCTTAGAATTCCAATGAGCTATTGTGGCTTTCATTTGGTTGAATAAATATCCATATATGCCCCAAAGATGAAGTGTCAAAAAAATCTGAATTCTAGAAAAATATCGGGCTAAAATTCAGAAAATTTAATTAAAAATCTAATTCTAATTAAATGTATAATTAAAACTAATTAATTACAATTATATGCTATTTAAAAACATTAATTTAAATTATAAATATACAAATTAAGTAAATTAATTAATTAAATACAAGTTAATTAATAAATTAATTAAATTATTTACAAAATTAATTAATATTGAAATATGATATTTTAATAAAACTAATAAAAATTATTTCACTAACCATTTCAAACCAATGAATCAAAAGCATCAAACGATTTTACAAATCAATGTTTAAAGCCCCAACCGAATAAGCCATTGGAATATCAGAGGTTAGGAATATCGTAATTTTTTAAACAAATGCTACGAAACCCAAAAGGTCCCGAGGTTCCAATGTTTTAATATAACTCCAAAGTTAAATAGCTATTGAAGTAAATTTTTATCAGGAGTTTAAAATATCGGAGATCTCCCTTATTGTTACATTTTGTCATGTGCCTTTGGATATCCAACAACCCCAAGGTTCCGATATGGAGTTTGGAGTATGCAGAGAGTATATTATATAAGGAATTTTTGTTATGTGTTTCTGATATGAAGATTGTAAATTGTACCATAAGTTTAATGTAGAGTATCGAAAGTTCACATATCAATGTTTGAAATAGGATATCATAGGTTTTTAAAATAAGCTCCAATATAAACTATGCTCTGATATAAAATGTGTACCACAATCGCTCATTAAAATTTTTCGACAACCAAACCTTGTCAGCACGTACTCAAAAATGGATTTTGTTGTTGTCGCGCTTGTACAGTCTTTCATTGGATGCACCTCCACCCATCTGGTTGAATACTCAGTCGCGGTGATGATGTACCGCGCACCCGTTTTCTTTCCTGAAGGCTGAATTGGTCCCACAAAGTCAATTGCCCACTTCTAAAAGGGCTGTAATGATATCTACAGATTTAGCGGTAGCTCATCCCTCCTCGAGGGTCTTCCAGTCCTTTGGCATGCACTGCATGCCCTATAATACGCCTTTGAATCCTTATGCAATGTCGGCCACCACAACCTAGTGTGTAGAATATTTTGCGTTGTTACTTTGCCCACATAATGTCCTCCCGCGGCTTCTCCATGAGCCTCAGTGAGGATACTATTTCATTCAAATTCTGGCACATAATGTCGCAGTATTTCATCTGATCCCATTTTACACAGGTGTCTTGCAATGACAGAAAAGTCTGCCTTATGCACCACCAATTCCTTCTTTTTTTCGCTAGTATATCCTTCTGGAGTCGTTCCTGTCGTCATGAAGTGTATAATATCTTCAAAGTGACTTTCCGTGATGCGCACTACAAAGAGATGCGCGTCAGGTAGTCCTTCCTCCAAATTAATAGGCTCCTCTCTTGTTTCAATGCGCGACAAATGATCTGGCCCAACATTCAATCGTTCTGGTTTCACAATAACTTCAAAATCATATTCTTGAAACAACAACAACCATCTGCATATTCCCCCCCCCCCCCAACACAGGCTTGTTCACCAGGTACTTCAATGCAGAATGGTTTGTACACATCTTAAAGTGTCTTCCTAGAAAGTAGTGCCTAAACTTCTAGAGCGCATATACCATGGCCAGGTCTTCGCACTCTATCGTTGAATAATTTTTCTCAACTTTAGATAGCTTCCTACTTGTGAATGCTATGGGATGATTCAATTCTCCCTCACCTGCTTGTGTCAGTACTGCTCCTAGCGCAATACATGATGCATCCACATGCACATGAAATTCCTTCTTCAAATCCAGGAAGACTAGGATCAGCGCGGTGACCATTTCCTCTTTGAGCACATCCAAGCTCTTTTGACATTCCTCATTCCACAAGAATGTAGCATACTTTTTTAACAGTTTCTCATCGGCGCGGTGGTCTGGGCATAGATTTTGATGAACTTTCTATAGTACCTTGTATGCCCCAACATTGCGCGCAACTATTTCACACTTCTTGGTGCCTCCAAATTGATTATAACTGTGATCTTCGTAGGTTCTACCATCAAGCCTTGTCTGCATACCACATGACCCAGCAAAATCCCAAAAGGGACGCAGAACAAACATTTCTTTAGATTGAGTGTGATCGGGTACCTCCGGCATGTATCTAGCATCAAGCGCAGTCTTGCTACGTGGCACTTTACCAGTCCAAACACTGTCCAATCATCAAAGTATACCTCCATAAATTTGTGAATGAAATATTTGGACACTGCGATGACTACGCGCGAGAAGATTGCTGAGATGTTCTTCAGCCCAAAAGGCATCACAGTATACTGGAAGAATCCCCACTCACTCGTGAAGGTCATCTTACTTCTATCCTCCTGCGCGATCTTGATCTGATGGTACCCTGAGAGCCCATCAGTAAACGAATATGCTTCTTGGCCTCCAACGTTATCCAACACCTCATCGGTGAACAGGGTTGGGAAGGAATCATGCACACAGACATCATTCAACTTCCTGAGATCTACGCATATCTGTATCTCATCCTTTTGTTTCTTGTCCTAAACTACCATTGGGCTTACCCAATCAGACTCCTTGACTGGTTCAATGACACCTACTACAAGCATTTTATCCAACTCCAAATGGACCCTTTCTTTATACTTCGGATTGAGGCGGTAATATCTTTGCTTAACTGACTTCGCGTCTGGTTTTAGAGTGATATTCATGACACCCAAGTCTCCTATTATCCCTTTCAGATCTGAAAACTTTGTGGAGAACAGATCCTGATATTCATAGAGTAGTTCGATGACCTTATCTACTGTCGTGTTGTCCTAGTAGTCCCCCAATATTTGAAAACATCGACTTTGCCTCCGTGCCAATGTTCACCTGTCTAGTTTTGAGCGGCTTGGTTATGTTTGGGTTCTCTAGGTGTGGTCCCTCAACTTCACGGTGACCTTCAGTCTCTGGAATATTAATCTTCCTCGGATCTTCATCTTCTTCCGTTGTTACATTGTAGCACTTCAGCACGTGGCTCAGCTGGGTAGTCCAATCAGGTTGAATCAAATGTAGAGGATATTGCGGTATCCTGGAGATCATTGCCTTAACCTCTTGCAATGCTTCATCGATACATTCAAACGCATCCTCAAAGCTGAACGTCATAAAAAATCCTTGGCGCAAAACATACCATTCTTCAGTGCCATGGCGGAGTTTTGTCTCCAAGTACCAATTCATCGGTATAACATCCAAGGTATGACAAAACAAATGGACCCACTCCAGCTGAGGCTTTGCTCCATACACTTTAGTCCATTTGGCCAAATGCGTGCAGATCTTTCTTCCCATCATACTTTTCTGTTAGCCGCATTTGTGGGTGACCAAACCGCACTCTCATCATTTTTCTATATACACGCCAATCATCAAAATTGTCCTTGTGTGTGCCCCACCATCTCGTAGGTGTAGCACGCAACACCCAGTCTAGGGCTTGGAAGCAATTCTTCTCTGGCACTTCTCTCTCAAATGCATGCAAAAAGTGATCAACATCAGTTAAACCATCATAGTAAGGTAGCTTTCTTACCTCTGATGATACACAGCGCAATGACTTGGTCATCATATTACAACGCAGTGTAGATACTTCATGCAATTGATTCTACCAGTGCTCCAGTTCTTTGTCTAAATCTAATGTGCAGGAACTTTCACGGTCCCATGCAATACATCCATCTGCTGTCGGATTCACCCAGTCCTGATCTCGCGTCGTTATCTTATAAATCTGGTCCAAATTGTCATCACTTTCATAATCGTGAATTGGTTCAGTATAGCACGGTCCTTCTGCAGGGTCAAGGGGAACTACTACGCGGAGCGATTTCTTCTTAAATATCATCTTTCGCTTCTTCAAATTGATTACCCCTTTCATGTCAGTGACCCAATCGATCCCAAGGAGGGCGGGGTATGGATTGTTGTCACCCATAATCTCTATCACTTCAAAATTAGCTAGGGCACTTGTGCCCTCAATATCAACAGTTACCCCTTGCAACCTCCCTGTTGGGATGATTTTCTGTTGATTCGCCATTCTTAACTGAATTGGAGACCATTGTAGCACAGGTCTCCCCATTCTTTCCCATGTCTGTTTCAACAAAACATTCGCGTCTGACCCCAAATCTAAAATAACTTGATCCATCTCATATTCTCTTATTTGTGTAGTAAGCCTCATCTCACACCTCGTTCTCATCTTATGCCTGTCAATATTTCTAACTACTTGTGGTCCGTTAATAGCGTTTTCCTTCCCAGCGCACCTATTTATCAGCTCCTGCAGTCCTTTCACAACCTTGTTATCGCACAGTAGTTTCATGAAGGTCTCCAAGAACATGGTAATCATGGATGGGTCCATTTCTTCAGTTGGCTTCTTGTGACTCCCTGAGGTAGTGGCCTCTGCAATGCTTTTCGTCGCTTCCATAAATGTTTCTTTCGTTCATTCTAAATCAAACCCGACCTCCTTTTCTGGCACTTTGCAGACCTACTCACCTTATTCAAGCTGCTTCCCCTTATCTTCACCAGTTGTTTCTCTGCTTCGCAACACAATGTTTACCTTAGGATCTTCCTCGCGAGGCTCAGCCCTCATCATCTGCAAGTTTTGAGTCGGCTGCTGAGGCCTCACCCCCTTCTCACATATCTTAGCTAACAATATAGGGAAATCCTTCATCGCATGGTTAAACTGAGTACTATAGCGGCATGAGAGTCGCGTCGTATTCAGGCAGTCTCGCGCGTATTGTCCTGGTCCCCCACAGTTGTAACAAATGACCTGCCCTCGACCTTTACGAGGTCCTCCTCCACCTCGGTCTCGTCTGTGCCCCTGATACTCACCTTGCACTCCTCCAACGCCTTGATTCAGAGGCCGGGTTTCTACCTGCACCCTGTATGCAGGTGTTCTATCCATCATTAATTCATAACTACGACAATTGCGCTCATCATGACCCACTGATTGACAGAAGTTGCAGAAGAGTTGTTGCAGTGTCTATACGAATTTCTGCAGCAAATGTTGATTGTTTGTTGCATCTTTTCCAGCTACTTGATAGATAGCACACCATAGCGCAGGCCCAGTACTTGGCCCTGTTGGAGCTTCCGGTCTCAGAGGCATTGGTCTCCCTGCTACTACATAATTTGCAAAAGTTGGACATTAATCTTTGTCATGCCCTTGGATCTTGCACTTCAGGAACCAAACTTCTTCACGCGCCTCGGGCCGAGTTTTTCTATATTTCTTCAGACTCTGCATTTCTAGGCAAAGGTTCTACAACTGCGCATGAATATGTTGAACTCCCAGGTTAGCATCTTGCATTGGTGTCTCATGCAATCTCATCGAGATTTCCAGAGCTTCCGCCTACGTCCCAATCTACTATTTTGATAACACAACCCTTAGATGAGGCAGGAGTGAAGCCACAAACCATTCGCGGTGCTGCCCATCAGTCAGATTCATGTTAGCCTCACGGATCATACATTTCAATCTCTAATCCAGATCCCAGGGTGTCTCACCAGGCTTCATCATGATCTCTTTGAATCCCACAATTGATTGCACCTCAGACTTAAGTCTACTAAATTCCTTATTCAGCGCAGTCTGGATATTTGCCAAGGGGGAAATCTAGTTATCATTGCAATACTTAATGTACCACGTTAGCGCGCGATCTTGCAAAGAACTCACCAATGTTGCTTTCTTCATTTGATCATCCACGATACCCTGAGCTTCCCATACAACCTTTGCAATGAACCACAACTGGTTCGGATCTTCATTTCCTACGCCCTTAAACACAGGTAGCTTTACAAAGTTTGCCATATTGAATGGCGGCGAAGGTGGCGGTGGTGTAGGCAAAGACATATGCGGCAGGGGTGAAGATGGAGGTGGTGTGGGTGGATGGGGTATTCGTGGGAACCCTTGCTTTATCAACTTAATAGCGCTCTCGAGATATGCATGTGCTGCTTCCTCGTCATCACTCAAAGGGGGTTCAATTAGCAGGATATATTCAGGGCTCGTTCTTCTCTTGTTCTTGAATGTCCTTCCACTTCGCAGAGCCCCAAACATCAAGGTAGATACATAACCCGCTTTTCACACAAGAGCATCTTAATCTAAGTATTTAACGATTTTAAATACTTACCTCGTAGCCCCTTGAAGAAGCGGCGATCTGCTTCTCTATAACTAATCGAGGTATCAACCACAAACTCTGTCACGACCCCTCCTATGACATGATCGAGCCAATGATCGACAGCGCATGAGATCTTATCTTCAGAGGCTTCTAATCTTTGTACTAACTTCGAGGTCCAGACTATTGGATTGTCAAGCCTCCACCTTCCTTGGCTATCTGCCAATTTCGCAATCCACTCATACAACTCAACCGAGAAGGAACATAAGAAGATCTCATGTATTTATGTGTATAGGTATCTGTCTAACCATTGTTCTTTCGTTAATCACGGATTCTTGTTTTCTTGCACCGCAAATTCGTGGATATTTCTATCCAACCAGTCTTCGATCTATTTCTTAGTTGGATTCCAATGATGCGACATCACACATCTTGTTATGCAGCTCCCAGACCCAGAAACGGAACCATTTGTTGGCTTGATGGGCCCTGACCCAGGTTCAATGTTAATTAGCCAAGAAAATCCCTACACTACTGGCCCTTTCATAATCAATCCACGGAGCGTAGACTGAAGCCTCACCTTAAGTAGTATGGGGGGATGTAGGAACCAAGTTTTTGCACCCTGAGATGGTCGTGATGTCGTCTTATACCCTAACCCTTATTTTGTGCAGACCTATAAGCCCCTTTAGGGCTTATCAAAGTACTTCTCCTATTCGGCTTTGAAACCTTTGCTAAAGTCTCTGATCGTCCTTCGCAGACCCTAAATGGTCAATTCAGACACTTACGTGCCTCTATAATTACTCTTACTTCTATGTCTACCCTGATTAGCTTAAGTAGTGGTCAACTTCAACATG
Organism: Pinus tabuliformis; assembly: GCA_031772625.1. NCBI lineage: Eukaryota > Viridiplantae > Streptophyta > Pinopsida > Pinales > Pinaceae > Pinus > Pinus tabuliformis. Next base: position 566,972,266 of record CM062808.1, on the reverse strand, counting down.
CATTATGATTATCTTCACGTAATCAAATATTCTTACTCGCTTTCATATGACAAAGTAAAATACATAGAATCGCACATCACTATAACATTAAGTCATAAATATAGTATTCAATGTAACATAATCACAAACATTTATAATAGAAGTAAAATAGCTCATACACAGATTTCTCCAGAATAATTCTCTTTATTGATGGTTCAGATCTCTAGTACAGACTCTAACTTCCCTACGCACACAGATGCAGGGGTCCACGCACTCAGCTACGAACTTCTACCCTAGGCCTCTGTGCACTCAGCTGTAGAGCCTCTTCCTATGCTAAGACTATTCGCACTTAGCTCTCAATTGCACAAAAACTTACTTAGGACTCTACTAAATAACTCCCTTAGACTCTTCTAAGACTCCCTTTTTATACATTCCCATGTCCCGTAGACCAAGGGTGGATCTCATCAAGCCGACACAAGCTATCTAAACTAAGGGCAAAAACCCTTTTTGACTGTTTACATCTTCGCACTCTGCGACCACAAAATGTGAAGAATTTACATTCTTTATACAAAACTTGGGCTTTTAACCCCAAAATTTACCCTAGGGGACCCATTCCCAACACGCTATAAAAAGAAGAAAAATTTAATTTTGTATGTGTCATTTGTCCCTCCATGTTTCCAAGTCGGCCCTCCAAGAAGATAAGTCAGCTTGCTCAAAATACGTTTCCTTTCAGATGAAGGAACAAGTATTTATGAACACTTTTCCTCCACCATTTGAAGACGATTTGCATGGCTGATCAGAGGTAGAATATGGAGATTCTGAGGTTAATAAATGAAGAACTTCTGAGGAATATATATGACCTTCCTGTAGCAGATGATGCAAGCTTCTGTTTTTTGTGACACTTTTCTCTATAATAATGCTAGTTTCTGTGGTATATAATGTGAGCTTCCGTGAAAGAAGAAGTGAGTTTTTGTGCCATCATTCCTGTAATAATGAAATCTTCCTATGGAACCTATGTGAGCTAGTTTTAGACTACACTTTTTGTAGAATGTGAACCAATCTGAGATATATGATGAAGAAAATTTCAGAGGGACATTCTCCTATTACAATGGGAGTTTCAAAGATACATGATGATGCAGGTTTCTAAGGGAAAGTCTCCTATATTGATGTAGAAGTACATAGACGTGCATATGGTAGATTAGTTGACTATCTTATGGACAATACATGCCATAGTTTGGAGGGTTGACTTGGCTCTTGGATCACTAGGTAGCTTAACTTGGATTTCTCTTGTTGACGAAGAATCCATAAGGAAAGGATTGATGGGTTTTTCCCCCATGGGTTTTTCACTAGCCTTAGGCCTAAATTTTGCTATTTATTGTCTTTTGTGCATTGTATTTATATAAGTATTTGATGACCTAATGGATAAAGAAAATACTAAAGGAAAAGCATATATAAATAAGTCACAAGTAATTATCATGATAAGAAATTCTAGCTATCAAACAAATTTCAACATGGAACCAAAGCTAGGTTAGAAGGAAATCTTCAAGCTACAAGAAGTTTTTGGAATTGGAGGAAAGTCATTGTTTGAGTTATTATCCAAGAGCATGTTGAAGCATTCAAGGATAACAAAGATGAAATATTCCAACAAATGACAAGTCTATGTGGCATAAAAGCATGATCTAAGCCCTCTCTAAGTTTAAGAGTCGTGATTTCTCTCACTTGAATGTCATCTTATCTCTATTCAATGTATAATACAAGGAGAATAAGGATGAAACGAAGTAGAAGAATACTTGCTTGAAAGTCTAAAGCATGAAATTAACATTATAATCCAAACTTTGTGGAAGCCTTCTTTGTGTTTAAGGCCAAAATTCTTGCAGACATTCTTTGTGATTGGTCTTATTTATATCTGAGGGATGAGATCTCTATGGAAATTTTTGTGTATAGGGCCGAAATCCCTAAGAAAAGAACCTAAGCTTCTCGTGTAAGAAGATCCAAGCCACATTCCTATTACAAATAATAAAATACTTCATCATTTCTCTGGTATACATAAAATACTTCATCACACATGTGAAAGTATTCCATTATCTAGTTACACGTTGGGGTCATGCAGTAGGATCCGGATTATCAATTCTTATGCTCCATATACTGGTCACAGAAGTTATTGGGATAGTGTGGTTAATTTTGGATTACTGAGCCTAAATTAACTGATTTTGGCGGGGGACTTAATTTTTTCTTCGGGGTCAAAGGAAATTTGGGACAACAAGGCCACAGAAGATAATATGTCCGCCTTTATCACTGGTTTGTTGGAAGCGAACACTCTTATTGATAATGTTTTGGATCCTTTGGCACCAACTTGGAAGAATGGGCGACCCGGAGGGGACAGTATCTCCAAGAGATTAGACAGATTTTTAATCAGCCAAACTTTGTTTAATAATATGGTGGATGTCAAATCTCGCGTCATCCCCATGCACATCTCGTACCATATGTAGATTATGCTTGCCTGGAAAGGTGAGGAGGTGCAAAGATATTACCCATTCAAATTCAATCCCAAGTGGTTTCACATGGATGATTTTAAGTAATTGGTTATCAAATTTTGGAATAGGTTTCTTATCCCTCATTCTCTATCCCCAATGGCTTCCATATGTCAGAAATTAAATACAATGAAAAAAGAGGCCCGATTATGGATTATAGGTAAGAATATGGAAGAACATAAAATCTTAATGGAGATTGAAAAGTCACTAAGGACCTTGAACGATCTTGCGGACCATCTCTATTTCTTGGAATCTTACTGGGACAACATTACTGAGTTGGAGGGTCAAAGGAATTTGATTTTAGAGGCTCGGGAAGAAGATATTCAACAGAAAATCTAGCTACCTGGATAAGTTCAGGAGACAGAAATTCCAAATACTTTCATAGAAAATTTAACCTAAGGAAGCAATTTAATTCCATTAGAAAGATCTGGGATACAGAAGGGAATGTATTTACTACCTAATCTTCAATGGAACATGTCGCTATTTTTCATTTCAAGGGGCTTTTTATGGAAAAGGATCATGCATATTGAGACCAATCAGAATTTATTGCTCTCGTCCCTAATATGATTACCCAGGAAGATAATCATAATTTGGGACAACCCATCTCTAGTAAAGAACTGATAGAGACATTGAAGGAATGTGTAAAGGATAAGTGTCTGGGTCTAGACGGGTGGGGGGTTGAATTATTAATTTTTTTCATGGACCTGATGTTACCTGGTCTGTTGGGGGTGGTTGAGGAATATATGAACAGGGGTATTATCTCAGGGGCCATCAATGTCACGTTTATTTTTTATCCCAAAGAAGAATAACCCAAGGAAATTTGTTGATTGCAGGTCGATATCCTATGTAATTATGTTTACAAAACGATATCAACACTGATTTCCCTAAGAGTCAAACCGATTTTGCCTAAAAGCATCACAGAAGAATAATTTAGGTTCATAGAGGGAAGACAAATACAGGATGCCATTGGTATTCCATAGCAGATGCTCCATTGTATCCTCAAGGGGACTTGATTAATGCATATGATTGCATTGACTAGGAATTTATGAAATTGGTACTTTTTAAAGTGTGCATGACTCCTCTGAACATTAGGTGGATAATGGGGTGTATTAAGACTACAAACTTTGTCGTGATTATAAATGGGTTTCCCTCTAATTTCTTTTTTGCATACAGGGGATTGAGGTTGGGTTGTTCTTTGGCACCCTTGCTATTTCTCCTAGTAATCGATACTATGAGTAGGAAATTGAGGGATATAAGGGACAAAGTTTAAATTATAGGGGTTAGAGTTTCCAAACATCAACATGTATCTCATTTAATGTTTGTCAATGATCTATTATTCGAAGGGAAGGCATCTATTGATGAATATATAATAATACAAAAAATCATCAAATCTTTCAGTGATGCAACAAGATTATATATGAATGGCACAAAGTCTAACCTAGTACATAATGGCAGAGAGAAGGAAATGATTAAGGAAATATGTTAGCTCTTTGGGGTTGCATATAGCCATATTGACAAAGGTATCATATATTTTGGTTTCAGGCTGAAGCCGAGTGGATACCAAAACAAGGATTGGGAATGGTTGATAGAAAAGTTCAAAAATAAATTGGACAGTTGGAAACACAAATGGTTGTCAATCGGAGGAAGATCAGTAATGTTGAAATCATTTATTCAGAATTTATCTATATATTGGATGCATCCTTTTCTTTTAGCCTATGAAATTATTAAAAGAATTCAATACATTATGGGATGTTTTATATGGACAGGGTCCCATCTACATGGTAAGATTCATTTGGTGTGGTGGACCCAAATTGCTAGATTTGTAGAAGACGAAGGATGGGGGATCATAGATCCGTCTTATTTCAATGTGGCATTAATCGTAAAAATTATGTGGAGGGTTGTATCTGGATATGGCATCAATCAAATATCATTAAGGATAAATAAATGTTTGGACAATCATTCACTTCATGGGTAATAAATGGGGCCAGAAAAAATATCAGGTATCATTCATATGGAGAAGCACGACACAAGTCTTACAATATCTTATGGGACATGTGTGTTGGGAAGTCGGTGATGGATATATGATTAAGATAGGACTAGATGCTATAAATGGTATGACTAGTAATCACTCTTTAGTTGTCCATATACTCAATCATATCCAAGGAAAAGAGATTCATTTCCTTAACCAGATTTTCCATCGCATAACCTATTATATAGATCAACAAGCATGGTATAAGATAGAGGATTTAGAGATTCCTTTTGAATATGCAAGTGAATGGTACATTATATTGCAAATCTTCGAAATGCAGGTATTACTCTCAGTGACCAAAAGGATCACATGTCATGGGGCGGAACCCTAAAAAAGGGTCATTCGATGGTAAAAGACATATATATAAATTCTCATAAGAAGGAGAGGAACATTATCTTCCAACACATTTTTAGGTCATTTGGAAATGGGATCTCCCTAATAAAATCAAATGTTTTAGTTGGATGACCATTCATGATCGAATATTGACATGGAATAACCTTCAATGACAAGGATATTCTAGGCTTGGCATATGTCTCCTGTGCACGAAGGGAATGGAAGACACAAATCATTTGTTTCTCCATTGTCCATATGCGATGGCACTATGGTATGGGGTCTTGGATAATTATAATATCGCTCCTTTGGGACATTTTTAGTCACTATATTCATGTCTTTGGTTATGGTTAAAAAACCATCATAGATATAGAGCTCTACCATTGTACATCATATGGTCCATTTGGCGTAGCCGTAATGCAATTACATTTGAATAGAAAGGAGCAATGATATGTGAGGATGTAATAATGACAATGTCCTACTTCAATGAAATAGGTCTGACAACAGAGATTAACCACTATAAAAAAATGCAAAATGAGAGACATATGGCAAGTGTTCCCTGTGGGTTTTTTTGATGGAGTGTGTTCTTGGAGAGAGTGCGGATGTGGAACAACCATATATATTGATTCATACAAATTCTTCCACTTTTGGTGGGAAGGTATAAAATGCACTAATAGTAAAGCTAAAGTCATTGCACTATGGGGAGTTTTGATTGCGGCTAAATGGCTAGGTATAGAGAAAATACAGATATATGGCGATGCCAATGGCATCATATAATGGGTGAAGGGATACAATGATTTCAGTACACCCATCTTAACTAATTGGATGAAGCACATTAAAACACTGGTAAGAACCTTCCAAAAAGTAAGTTTTGACCATATTTACAGGTAGAAAAATAGACAATTAATCTACTATCAAAAAGAGGAATAGAAAGGGTCTCAGGTAAGTTATATTTCTCTACTTTCGAAGAGGGAGTCATGATTAATGTGTGTAGCATAAATTATTCATAGAGGTGGTGGAAAATAAGGCATGTATCATTATCCCAACAGAATGAAGGTATATCTATTAATTGTTTTTGGAATATGTAATATTATTCCAAAAATATAGGCAGAATATAGATCATAGGGACTAATGTGTAGAAAATGTAAGAATTTTCAAAGAGGAACGATTTTGATGTAAAGAAGAATGATAAGACTGAATAGAGAACCAAGAAATATGTACTTTCATGCTACTGATATAAAGATGAAGGAAACATAGAAAGGAGATCCATATAATGTGTACAATATTTTTTATATCTATATAAAGAAGTTGTAATTTTTTCCTCTAGAAAAAAATTAAAAATAAATAAATAAAATAAAAAATACAAGCTACATTATCTAAGTTTACGGTGACAATCTGAAGTTTGTGACACAATCCATATAAAAAGTTGCTCTACTATCTAGATCAGAAGAAGACATTCGAACTTGAAAATCCGAGTAACTATAGAAACAAGTTTTACTCCTTTCAAACCGTGTGGAGAGGTCCAAGTTACCTCAAATTAAAATGATTCTCAAAGCTTGAAAAGAAGACTGTCTTGGAAAGCATTCCTGTAGCAAAGCAAGATGACTTGAACTACCATGATGAGAATTCCTTATCTCTTTGAAGCAACTCAAAGATATCTCTGAGAATCATGCTCCAGTTTGATAAATATAGGTTTGAGGCACCTTTGTTGAAGGAAGATGATATATATATATATATATATAGATATATCAACTGAAGAAAAGTCAAATAATCCTTGTTGTAAGAAGACTAGATCTTTGTGATAAAAAGGGTTGTAAGGATGGACATGTAAGGTTGAAAAGGTATGTATATTTTTTATTCATTTCAAGTTTTTCTTGCAACTAATGACCTATGTCAATTACATCGGATGAAATGTAGAGTCCACTAGGCCATGGAGAACTCACATCTAGGAATTAACATGTAGAATAATCTTATGTATTATAAAAGATATGGATAGATAGATTAGAGATCGTAACTCATATCCTTTCCTTTCTTATAAAAAAAATAGGTTCTCATAATCAAGAAATGAAGTGTACTCCATGAATAGAAGGCTTATTAACAACATTTCTAGGGTTGCAACTAACTCATTGGTATACTTGTAGAATTTGTAATTTTTAAAAGAATGGTTGGTCTTGAAAACCTTGAATATTGAAACATCCAGGGTTTGTAAACTCTAACAAAGGTTTGAATTAGAAATCCCTAGGACTAATCGTTTATGCTATAAGAAGAAGCCCTACTCTTGAGAATGATAAAAATGACATCATGTAAGGACAAGGTTGGTAAGAAGGTCCACAATTAAGAGGGAGTTCTCTCTCTCTCTCTCTCTCTCTCTCTCTCTCTCTAGATATATATATCCTGCGCATCCATAAAACACTAATCAATTTACCCTTGATTAGAATACAACCATGGTTCTACTTAATTGAAACTACAAAACTATTGGCTAAACCACCATATGTCATAAAATTGTTAAAGGAGGAAACCATGGGATAAAAATCGTTAAAAACAAATGCAAAAGAAACCCAAAATTTTCCCCGCGACACCTCGAACAAGGGGGCTATCAACCTGCTTGCTATACCCAATGACTCGTATAACACATAGAGGTAGTTGTACAAAGAATATAACACATACCCAACACTCATCTATGTCTATACACCTATAAAATGAGACTCTTACATCAATCATAGATACCTCAAGTGTATGTTTCCTTATTGATATTTGTTGTTTATTTGAATATGAAGATTACTTAATAAAACACTTATGTTGACCTTGTATGAAGTCCCTTTTTATCATTAATAGTTGTCATTCTTACTTTCAAACAAGTGACACATTATTTCTATCTAGTATAAGCTCAAAGAACACCATTAGAGCACATTCTTTCTCAGTACTTTAAGCTCAAACAAGAGCTCACCATTGGAACAATTTGATAACTTCCCTTCTTTCCAAATTTATTTTATTAGGTTCATCAATTCTATTAATATATCATCGTCCTCACTAAATAACATATATATAAGAAAGAGACAATAATTTTCTACCCCAACGATAGTTTAATTGAGTACACAAAGATTTGCTATTCGAATGATAATTTAATTTGGATCTATGCTTTGGGATATTTTTAAACCATAATATGTTTTTAGTACTACCTTGTAATAATATACCCCACTCCACCCTAGAGATATTGTGCAAACTATGCCACCTCCAACCCCATAATACACCCCAACTTAGAAATAATGTGCAAAATATAACCCCACCCCAGAGATATTGTGCAAATATACCACCTCCACCCTCACCCTCACCCATATATATACGGGGGTGAGCAGATGAGCCCCACCATCGTATGTAAAGGTGGGGTGGTATATGTTGCATAATATCTCTCGTCACCTTAAAGGGGTGATATATTTTGTACAATATCTCCTTTCCCCTCGCCGACGAGGCAAAACATACCACCCCTACGTTCATAACTTCATATATAAGGGTGAGGTTGATATATTTTACACAATGTCTCCATTAATATATCTTACACAATATCTTCACCCCACCGATACCCTTATAAATAAAAGTAAAATAATATATTTTACCCATATCTCTTCCCAACCACAACTTTGAAACATCATTTTATTAATATATAAAATCTTAATCAACCAAAAAGCTTTAATCAAAAATCCATCATTTTGATGTACCTAACCTAAAATATTTTATACTTATCTTAGTCAAGCAGGAAACCTAAGCAGAGATCCATTATTTTGATGCACCTAACATGAAATATGGTGTGCTTACCATGGATGATTGGATAATGGCCGAGCTTTCAAACAATTACTTGTAATGCACGTCGTAGTGTCACATGATTCAGTCACTTTCAAGCGATATCTTGTTCTGGACGGAAGTATCTTTGCATGGAGTGGTTAACTGAATTCATACAAATCATCACATCTCTACATTATTATATATGTCACAGTTAAGCGACGTGGTATGCATACGCCTTTTTCAATGTGACACCAATTTCAACAAATGGGGTGAACGGCGCTGTTTCATAATAGACCTCCTTGAAATTATTGCAGAGAGCTGGCATCCATCCATATGCAATCCCTTCATATGGGGCGGCCCACAGGGCAGGTGTTGCCATTCATCCAACCTCTTGACCATGAATTATGGTTATTATATCTTTAAAATAATTGGGGATTGTTGAATGATTGATGGAATGAGTGAAGTCGGCCAATTTTCAAAATTTAAAAACAATAAAATTTGGATATAATTAGGATTTAAAATTGATTATGGTACATCATACTCTAAATTCTTAAATGAATTATAAAAAATTCATGGCTAACCATATTCAGACAACTAGCAAAAAAACTATTATAATATTAAACAGTTCTCCAGTAGAATCTGCAGCCACAATGTTTGTTTAGTATTTATAGAATGCCATACAATTAGTAGCCAGAGCTAGCAACTGATGCGAGCCAATCCATCCTCCCCTTTGTTCAATTCCAGCTGGTGAAAAGTTTAAAGGGGCATAGAATTAAAATGATGAAGAATGTTGTGGTTGCAGTGGATGAGAGTGAGGAGAGTATGCGGGCCTGTGAATGGGCCTGCAAACATCTCTCAGCAATTGAAGCAGGAAAAGTAAATGAAACAACAGATATCCAGCAGCAGCAGCAATTGTATAACTTGATTCTCATCCATGTCCAGTCAACTGATTCCTCTTTTTCTGCGGGTCCTGGTAATTACTTTCAAAACTTTTTGGAATTTGCCCATTTCTCAACCTGCTCTGTTTTTTGGGATTCTGTAGTCTAAATTATCTGTACTGTCCATGCAGCTTATATTCTAAGCAATCAAGTTTTTGAATTTCTGGACTTGGATGCAAAGAGGAGCACCCAAATGGTATTAAACCGAGCTCTGAAGATCTGCGATCGTTATGGTGTTAAGGCAGAGACCCATGTTGTGACTGGTGAGGCCAAGGAGAGGATATGCGAAGCAGTGGCTAAATTGGGGGCACATTTGCTGGTCGTGGGAAGCCATGGGCATGGTGGTTTTATTAGGTAGTTATTTACTGTAATCTGTAATTTTTATTGTTGTATCTATTCAAAATAAATTTGCAGATTCATGTGTGTAATTATGTGATTTACTATTTGCAGAGCAATCAGGGGCAGTGTGAGTGACTATTGCAGCCGGAATTCCAAATGCCCTGTTGTGGTTGTCAACAAAAAAGTGTTTTCAGAATAGAATTCCAAATGCCTGGGAGTGATTTGTGATTTCATCTTTTAGTGCCTGTGGGTTTCTTCCATCAGGAATTGAAAGATTGTGCGCTTTTGGGGAGGCTGTGTGGAACAAAATAGAGGGCTATGATGCTAATATAAAACTTTGTAACTTTGTAAAGAGTTCAACTTCTGTACTTCCTGTGACTAACTGAATAAAAATTATTTTGTCAAATATTCTTCCAAGGCTTGATCTTATCAGTTCTCAGTAGTATTGAAATACATATAGAGGATATAATATTCGTACTACACGCTTCATCACACCAGTCTTAAGAAATACACCAACCATTATCAACTCTAACTACCATAAATATATTTTCTACTGGCAGATTCAAATAACTACCATAAATATATTTTCTACTGGCAGATTCAACCGAAGGAGTTACTTGAATGGTCGTTGCCATTGCAATTGCTATTGCTAATGGGTATTTAATTAATTTAATGTAAGAAGTGCCTACCATTACCTTTACTGAGAGATTTGGAGCATGCCCATGTTCATGCCACTCTTTTGCACAGCCACTCTTGTGCACAGCCAATTATGATGTAAGTTCTATTGGAAAGAAGCAAACAGAGGGCCAGGATTGACACTGTACAGGTCTACGCCTACCTACCTACTCAGGATCAGGATTTATGTCTCTCTTCTGGAAAAAACCTATAATTTCTACAGAGAGTTATTACATTCTCTCCCTGAAATTAAAAGTTTATTAAGGAGATCTGTTCGAACTCAATTGCATTAGAGGATTTTGCACCCAATGCCGAGCTGTTTTACAAGCTTTTATTCTGATTGGCCAATTGTCAGAGGCTCAAACAGCCTTAAAAGACACTGAAACCAAAGGCCATGCACTTTGCACTGATGGCGTAACCATCAACAGTATTCTATGGGTTATATTTTTTTGGGCATATTCTTGGGTAAAATTTGTTCAGAATTTGGAGTGGAAATAGTGGAAATTTGTTGGAATCATAGTTTTGATTTGTAAACTTCTCATAGTTTTAGTAAGTCGAATATTTTTAGGATTTTTAGGGTGCTAAATTTATATCTAATCAAAAATACATTTTAAATAAAACTTTAATTTTCTTTTCCCAGCCTCTCAGATGGACTTTAGCCTTCGATTAAAGGTTTTGATCTGTTCGTAGGATGAGAGACGATCAATTTTATTTAAAAAGTCCTGTAAACTTTGGGTTTTAATTTGTTATTTTGCAAATACGATGTTTTCCGCGAAGACACTGTGAATCATGCTCGAGGTGTGAGACGGTAGTTTTGTGCTGTTTTTTAAATAAAGGAGAACTTACAGGAGCCACATGTCTTCCATTGGATCTGTTGTTGTTGGTCATCATGAATGGATTTTACTATTTTTTCATTTTTGGGTTGGTCATAGTGATTGGTGCTAAATGTTTTTAGTAATTTTATGTCTGGTTTTTTATTAGAATTTGGTAAAATATTTTTGATGTTGTTTTTTAAAATTTGTATTTAAATTTATAAATAGATATAATATTATAAAAAAAAAATTTGGCACTTGGATTGTGCATAGTTTATAGATCAAACTAGTAATTCCAATAAATTTTTGTTAGGGTAAATTTAACTTAAAAAACGATCGAAAAACCTCTCAAACCTAGAACATTTAGACTATGACTTGGTAATGATTTGTCATTACCAACATCCGTCGAGGATTTTCCAGAGGAGAGTTGAACACTTTATCTTCCAAGCTGGAGTTGCTGTATAAGGCCTGGAACAGTGGCTTGAGAGAGGGGAGGCGCACGACGACCGAGTGGAGGTGCTCTGCAGATATCATCCAATCTGGGGAGAGCTGTGTGGTATGACTGGCCATTCACAGGTGCGTTAATCTCGCATGCATTTCAACAGCTGTAGCTCATGCTCCTTACCCATCTAGCCGCTAAATCATATATTACTCTCTGTTATTCCTGCCTATCTCTGAATGCTTCATATTTTCTTCATTATCTTCCCTATGATATATCCTATCTAGCACTTTTGCTCCATGCTGCATCACTATCTGCCACCTGAAATTATCTGCCTAGCTCATATTCTACCAGTCACTCTCTACCTATGGCATTCGTCTGCATGACTCTTTCATCGCTGTGTTGAGTCTTTTCCTGGCTGTTTTCTTCTGTTTTGCACCTCGGTTTCGGTTCGTCGACACTTCCAGGTATGATTATCTGTCCTTCGATATGCTTTCAATATAATTGTTTTTGGATTTAGATCAATGGGGTAGTTTTTGTATACTGGAGTTAGACATCTGGGAGTGTATATCAAATTATATAGTCTCTACATGTATCTATTTTCTTCTAGTCAGAATCTCTCATTTGAGGAAAGTTGTATTTTCCTATGCTATATGGATTTGTCCCATATCTGATAGAGCAGTCACTTGCTGGTCATGGATTCGGGCTATTAGATTACAGAGCTATTGCATAATATCAAAACCATGTTCTGAGTTTCGATTTAAACTTGGGCCATGGTGGTGTGTATGTGAGAAGTTTTTCTGTTGCTGTATAGTATGTCAGGAAGAGGTGTCATGAGGGTTTATGTGATAATCTGAGTTGTGTAATTGTGGTTTACTTCGTCTCTGTTTTTCTGTGGAATCCTTTTCGGTCCGTTCCTATTGCCTCTCTATTGTTTTTGGCTCCGGGTTCTCTCCTGTATCCATTTCTGGGTTTTTCGTCCTGGTTCTCTGGTTTTGGTTTCCGGTTATTGGTTACCGGTAATTGGTTTTCGGTAATTGATTTGAATTTTACCACCTTAGGTAGAGCATTCTAGATTCAAATCAATTGCATTAATTTCTATCAAGCCATTTCAGGACGAGTGTTAATGCTGATATCTATTGACGCCGTCATAGTTTGATTTTATCCCCATCATGACGTATGCTTGCGCTTGATGATGTCTATCATCTTTATATAGGAGGACAGTTGGCTTGGTTTATGACTTTTTCCTCACCGAGAATGTGCCTTTTACTTCCCGAGGTGTCCTTTGCTAGTACATTCCGCTGACTCGAAGTAGGTGAAAGCTTCTCTCTCCAAGTCTTTTATATCGGTCATATCTTATCCTATCTATATGCAATGTACATCCCGCAGCTCCTTTGGATTTTCTATTGTACTTTGGGTTAAGTCTTAGGTGACTTATTTATGATGGAATTAATGTCGGATATATCTGCCACGGAAGCTATGGTCCACGCGGCCATACAGGCGAAATCCCTCCATCGTAATGCCAAGTTGTCAAACGAGTGGCATTCCACGCTGGATGAAATGTTGATTCATCCATCGGACCCTCGTACTGTCACTAATGTGGAGAATGAGCTTACTGGGAAGTCTATTGCTGGGGATCGAACTCGAAAGTGCCATAAACCTGTTAAATCTATTTCGCCTCCTACTGCCATTAGAATTGACAGCGTTCATTTGACTGAACGCATTGATAGTCTCCAAGATAAAGCTCTGATAGGCCGGTGGCATTTCCCGGAGATGAATGACCAGCAGATGAGAGAATGGCTTGAATTGCAGTGGAAGCCTATTATTGGGTATGTCCCGATTATTGCCAGATTACTAAAAGAGTGGTACTGCTTTCATTTTCTTAGCAGTGGATTTGGAATCCATTCTGAATCATCAATGGGTTTATGGTCATATTTTTCTTGCCTTGCATAGGTGGTATTTGGGATATAACCCCCTAAGGAACACGCCTTCTAACAATCTCATTTGGCTGAAACTTCTCGGGTTGCCGCTGGAGTTATGGTCGATATAGACCTTAACTGAAATTGGAAATGCAATTGGCAGGTGTGTGTATGTAGACCCCTGGTGCCACGGGGAGAAGGACAAGCATATGGCCTGGATTTTGATTGAAAGATCCTACAGATGAGGCTTTCTGGAGCATATCGATATCAGTTGGAATGAGTAGTCCATTAGGCAGAGGTTAGATTTCTGGGGTGTACCTTTTCGATGCGCTGCTTGCCATCTCACCGGGCACCTTGTTAAACATTGTCTGCGGCGTCATTTTAAAGGCCGAAAGCATTACGGTCTTACTAAATTCGTGGAGTTGCCTCATAAGATGAAAGTTCCTTCTGAGGATACGGAGAAATCGGCTTCTCCAAAATGCATTTCTCAGCCTTCCCGTGATGATGTATGTGATGATGATCATCTGCTATCTCCCTCGCCGCCTAAAGCCCCTGATCCATTATATCGGATCTCGCTGTCCATGCCTGAGTTGGAAACGGCCTCTGATTATGAGATCCCTCGTCCTCCAAATCCCCCATTGGAACCATCCGTTGATCTTGCTGTTGCTAACCCGAATCCCATTCCTCGGCCTGCAATTGGTAAGGAAGCCCTTCATATTCAGTCTTCATCTTCGCCACTTTTTCTAAATACTTCTCCTGGTGACCATGGTATAGAATCCCGGATTTCTCCTACTCTTGCAAATTCCCCCAATTCATTGCCTATAAACTCTATTGGTAGTGATTTGGAATACCTTTTGTCCAAAAAATCACTTGACCTCAAGCCTCTCATTGTTCATAAGCCTGATATTCCAAAATCGCCTAAGATCAGCCCTTCTTCTGCTAGAAATATCACAGTGAAAAGAAAGAATAATAGGGGCAGTAGGCACTTCAGGGGGAGGGGAGTTGTTTCTGACTGTAGCATCAGAAATCTTTCTTTGGTTGACATTCCTATTATTGACATGTCTGAAGACAAGCCTCTTAGAGCTGGAAAGGCCAGATCGCCTTTGAAATGAATTTCATAATATCTGTAAATATTAGAGATCTGGGAGCAGACCTGAAATTTTTGGCCTTAAAAAACTTTTTTTTATCGACGAGCCCTAAAATCATTTTAATTCAAGAGACCATGCATGTTGCATCTGTTACAGTGTCCTACTTCAGGAAAATGTTTCCCCTATGGCACATCTCAGCAGTTGAGGCCATAGGCCTATCTGGTGGTTTAGCGGTATTATGGGACCCTCATTGGATATGCGCAAAAGCTTACAGCTGCATTGCAGGCATTCTCATTTCTGCTCAGATTAGAGGGCTTAAATGTCCTATTAATATATTGAACATATATGCTCCATACAAGAACAGATCGGCATTTTGGGAAAGTCTCTTCGCTTCGGAAGTTTTTGATGTTGAATCATTATTGATTGCAGGTGACCTAAATATCACATTTAACATGGACGAAATCTGGGGCATCAGTAAGAAACAGGATCCTATTGCTGCCAGGATTAGGAATGAGTTTCTAAATAAAAAATTTATCGACATTCTCCCTCCCAAAATCCTTCCTACTTGGGACAATGGTAGGAATGAAAAGGCTTACATTGCTAAGAGAATCGACAGATTCATCATACATGTCAGCTTGATTGAATCCCTGGGCATGCCTTATTCAACAGTCGAAAATGTCTTTATATCCGATCATCGGCCAATCATGCTTGGGTGGAGGGCTATGGGATTCAGAAAAGGCTTCCCATTTAAATTCAACAGACAATGTCTGGAGGATCCTGACTTCAATAGCACTGTATTAAAAGCGTGGAAAGAGATGTATTCAACAAGATTTGCTCTTATCCATATGTCCTTCAATGATAAGATGGATAAAATCCAGAAGATTGTAAAAGAATGGCAGTTTCAGAAAAGGCAAGCGAATAAAAAAGAACTCCGGGATATCCAAAAGGAGCTTGACTTTGTTGCGGAATCTATGGCATATGATTCATTGTCTTATGAAATGAGATGTCGTATTAAGAGTCTTCAAAAGAAGAAATTGTTAATCTTGAAACAAGAAGAAGCTTTCTGGAGGTTGAAAAGTAGGGCGATATGGATGAAAGAAGGCGACCAGAACTCAAAATTTTTCCATAGATTCGCCAACTCAAGAAGGGAAAAAAATGCAATATGGAAAATCAGCGACGGTAAGGGAGGCTTCCTTTTTTCCCAGCAGGATATTACAAATGAGGCGGTGGCATATTTCAAAAATCAATATAGTAGAGCGAATAATCGCAGATTTCAGGATATATTATGGGGAATAGACTTATTTCCGCGGATGTTTGATGGTGATTTAAATGATCAAAATTTTCAGCCTGTTACAGAGGATGAACTACTTGCAATTATGAAATCATTCAAAAGGGACAAGAGTCCCGGTCCGGATGGCTGGTCGATTGAGTTTCTCATCCATTTCTTTGATATCATCAAGGATGACCTGTTGCGGATGGTTGAAGGCACCAGAACGGCGGGCAGTATCAGCAAACAACTCTGCTCCACCAATATCGCTCTCATTCCCAAAAAGGGGGATGCACAGACCTTCAAGGATTTTAGGCCGATTTCGTTGTGTAACATTACCTTCAAGATCATTTCAAAGATCATAGCTGAGAGAATTAAGGGAGTTTTATCATAATTTCTAACAAAAGAACAACACGGTTTTCTAAAAGGGAGAAACATTCATGATGCAATTGCTGGCACACAAGAGGCATTATATGCTATTCATTCAAAAAAATGTGACGCGATTATTATCAAAATCGACCTCTGGAAGGCATACGACTGCCTAGATTGGGGCTACATCAGGGGTTTGCTTGCAAGAATTGGCTTGAGATCCAATATGATCAATTGGATCATGGCTTGTGTTGAACCTGTGGATTATGCAATCATCGTCAATGGCATGCCATCCCCTTTCTTCCCTGCGGAGAGGGGCCTGCGGCAAGGATGCTCCCTCTCTCCGCTGTTATTTATCCTAGCGATGGATACTCTTAGCTTGCATATCAACAAGGCTGTAAATGAAAATATGTGGCACCCCCTTAAAATCTGCAGAAATATTTCCTTATCACATAATTGATTTGTTGATGATATCATCTTATTCGCCATGTTTTGCAGGGTCACTTGGTTACGTTTCTATGATATCATAAAAAACTTTCAAATGGCTACGGGTTTACAAGTTAACAATGAGAAGTCTACTATCTATCACTATGATTTAAATCATGAAGATGTTTTATGGTTATCAGAGCTATTTGGAATGAATGTGCAGTCTATCAGCTGTGGCATAAAGTACTTGGGCTTCTAGATTAAATCTAATGGTTACTCGAAATCTGATTGGAATTGGATCTTGGATAGATTCTACAGGAGGATTTCTGCATGGGAATTCAGATGCCTCTCCTTGGCGGGAAGAATGATATTAGTGCAATCAGTTTTAAACCAACTTGCAGTTTACTGGGCGCATTTATTTCTTCTTCCGGCGAGTATTATTAATAACATGAATAGATTATCAACTAATTTTATATGGGGGGGTCAAGCTGAAAGGAGGAAATACCATCTCATAAAACTTGCCAGTATTTCATTACCAAAGAATATGGGAGGCTGGGGCTTGATTGATTTGCGCTCTTTCGGAAAAGCCCTATTGTGCAAGTCGCTATGGAGAGCTATACAGGGTGAGGGTCCATGGAGTTACATGATTCGGATGAAGTACTTAGGCAGGAAGAGCTTACAGTTCTGGTTCAGGAAAGGTTCCATTGGTGCTTCATATGGGTCTCCAATCTGGCTTAGTTTTCGCAGGATTGAACCGTACTTCTTAAAGAATTTAATCTGGCATATTCAAACTGGAAGTAAGATTCTTATTGGCAAAGATCGTTTCAAATGCGGCACTGAAGAGTTAAATATGCCTGAATCCTTACTGAATTTCTTTCATAGAAGAGGCATGTTTTATTGGGGCAATTTGATTGCTGGTTGGCAAGGCCCCATCCCGATGTGGAAAGAAGCTGGCGATTTGCAAATGCCCCAAGAGATTGCACATCAATGGGTTTGCATTAGGACGGGTCTTCGGAACTGTGGCATTTTTCGTTTAGAGGATTCTGACTATCTAACATGGAACGTTTCGAAAGAAATAAATGTTGTGAGAGTAAAAGAGGTTTATCAACATATGATATTGCAACAGATTCCCTGCACCCCTGTTTTTCCTTAGATTTTCTGGAAGGATGGCTGCCCATCGAAAATGATCCTATTTACTTGGCTTGCTTTTCACAACAGAAATTTAACATGGGAGAATTTAATGAAAAGAGGATGGCACGACCCAAATATTTGTGCATTATGCAGATCGGATGGGGAAAGTAATGTGCATTTATTTTTAAAATGTAAAAAAACGAAGCAGATATGGATGGCATTAGAAAAAGATATGGTTTTCAGCATTGCTCACAGGATTCAATTTATGAATGGATTCTATGGTGTGGCGGACAGAAAGAAACATGGCGAAGGATTTTTATCCTTTCCCTGTGGAACATTTGGAAGTGGCGCAACCTCAACATCTTTAAAGGCTCTAATTCATCATGCTCGGAAATCATAGATAGGATTTCTGCTAATTTTGATGCCCTCCTATAGAAGTCTACCAATCAAAAAAAGATTGTTTCCGAATTGCAATCAACGGAATTCTCAACTTTCCCATTAGCGTTCTTCGACGTGCTGAACAGCTGGGTGTATGTGGATGTGGTTTAATCATTATGATGAATGAAAACACTCATTTCTCCATCCACTGGAACTGAGGTTCTGGCTCCAACAGCAAGGTGGAGGCTATGGCTCTTGCTGGACTCTTAAAATTTTGTCTTTTCCTTGATATTCAACAGGGATCAGTATTTGGAGATTTGAAAGTTATGGTCGATTTCGTATCAAGGAAAAATCACATTTTAGTGCCTCACCTGACTGGCTAGATGGATAGGATCAACTATTTCTGGGGCTGCATGGTCGGAAGTTCTATTGATCACATCTGTAGGGACAAAAATATGAAAGCTGATGCTCTTTCTAAATTGGGCCTCCTATCTTCTCCAGGTTTATGGTATTTACAGATTTTCTCTGAGGGAGATACCTTTCAGATCCACGAATTTGCTCTGCCGAATTTCTAGTCTCTGCTGGTCTTCATGTCTTTCTGCATATGTATTTTGTGATTATGCATATAGCCTCTCTATATTATGTGAATCATGATATTTTGTAGTGCTATCAAAGCTAATTTGATTAGTTGTTGATCATCATTAGATAGATATATCGACATGCAGATCCTTTTATGAGCAAATGTATTTGACCAAAGGTTTTTTTTAGGTCATCTCAGATGTAATTATTATGGAACTCTTATATCTCTCATATAATATATTAATGCTTTTTCGTTTTGAAAAATGTCACCAATGTAAAGTGGGGTTGGCAAAATTTGCATCGCTATTGGATTTTGTAATGCCCTTGGCCGTTGTTCTATGGCTATGTATGTTGTTTTGGCTCTATGTTACTTAGGGTGCGATTTCTCGCCATATTTCATTCACCCTCCATGGAGAGCTCCGAGCATATGTGGATGCTTGCATTCTAAATGGTTTTGTTGTAGTCCCTTCACAGAGCCTTTTTCTAGTTCCCTTCAAGAGGACTTGTGGAAGCAAATGTAGTCTATTGTACATCAACGATTATGTTCTCATTGTTGTGTTGGTTTCGGCTACTCTGTATTGTTTGTATTTGGAGTTTTCTCTATATTTACCTTGTGCGTAGAACATTAGCCATTAAGGATTGTTGGTTGCATCTGAGGTACTTTTGTTATTGTTTTTTTTTGTGATTTTAGTTTTTTAGGTTTTGGGTTTGCTTATGTTTTTGTCCCTATATTGGTGATATTGGTGTTGTTTATTGGTTGTTGGGTTGCTTTTATTATTCGTTGTTGTTCACATTATGGACTTACCACTAAAGATCTACTTGGGATGAGCATGGCATGTTTCGCTAAGACCTTGGTGTCGATACTTCATTGTATGGTTGGAATTGACGAATCCTACTAGCAAGGCACCAAGTGTTCAACATGGGATGGTTCATGTGGTTGTCTTGTCACTCTCTTCGGAGTTTTTTTCTCTTGATATATACACCCTGACTTTGTATGTGTTTGGGGTTGTGTTTATAAGGTGCTTTGGGTAGTAGAGGGAGGTTATGAAAATAAAATTATAGGATTTGTAAAGGAAAACCATGTCTATGTGAGTCTCTAGGCGCACAAGAACAAAGTTCATTTTTGTGTTCAGGAGTTCTAGGTTGGCAATATTGTTAGTCCTTATCCTTGCACCCCAAGTATCTAAATGTCTTGGAAATCTACATGGCAGGGGTCTCATGGTTTTCTTCTTTCTATGTTGTTGGTTTAGTCCTTTTTGCCTTTGCATTTGTTTGCTTTTTCTCTCCACATCTCGGGCTTGTTGCATTTGCACTAGAATTTGAAAATGCTTCATGTTAGGGCTCCAATGTGAATCCTTTGAGATCTTGGTGGTTGTGTTTCTTGTTCAAGGTGTTGTGCTCTTTGTATTGTGACAAGGGTTTAGTTTGATAATCCATTGTAGTGTTCCAGGGCTATTTGTTTCAGCATTGTCTTTTTGGAGTTTTGTGTGGGTGGTTTGAAGGTGGCTTTATGCTACAAATTTCATGAATGTCTATAGATATGATTTGGATGGTTGCTTAGACGGGTTGAGTTTTGCAAGATATATTATCCCTCCAATTCTCCTTTGTTTAGCCTTAAATGATAAAGTTACCTTCTACTTGGAGTTTTATGCTTTGGGTTTAGTGTTGGATTAGGCATTGTGTTTTTTTGTGTTGCACCTATGGCATTTGTGGTGTTGATTGTTGAAAGTAGTGTTGTAGTAGTGAAGTGCATAAAGGTTCATGAAAACAAAATGAATGCTTCACTTCTTGGTGGGGTTAACTTTCATTGAAGGTAAGCTCTACAAATTTAGCTTATTTAGCATTTTAAAAATAATGACCATTGAATTTTCTATGTTGGTAGTGGTCTATGATTACTCCACACAATAATTGGAATAAGTCGATATTCTTAAGACTTTGTGTTGATGTTAATATGGTATAAATTATTTATGGTCTACTTGGATTATGTTTTTCCTTCATTTTAATAGTTACTTTGGTCACTGTAACCATTTTGTTATGGTGTTATGGAAATATATTGAAGTCTATTATTCATTATTTTAATGTGATCATTTTTTAAATATTGAAAATTTTGAATTCATTGGTATAAGAAACCATTTGAATAACACTTCAGTCACTATATTTACAAAATATTATGGCATCATTTTTCAGTGTTTACTTAGGTGTTTGTCTTACATTCTACTGAATTTATATAATCCTTGAATCACTTAGCATTGAGAATTTAAATGGAGTCTTAGAAACTCTTTGGTTTTTTATAGCAATATCTTTGGATGGCTTTGCCTCTTCGTCTTTTATGTCAAACACTATTATTTATGATTGGTTTGAAGTGATTAGTAGGGCTATATTACTTCTGCTAAAATATTTACAAATAGTTGAAACCTGGAATGGTTTCGAATCAACCATATGGAAAATTTCCAAGTATGTTAAGCCCTAGTTTGGTACTATGCTTATACGCATCCTCTGTTGTAGTTGTGCATTATACAAATATTTCATGTTTAATAGCGCTCTTCTCGTTAAATAATGTTTACAATTATATCATCTACAATTAGAGAACAAAGTTTTCTTGTTTTCGCTGAACATTCAAAATAAGGTGTAACACCTCATCCCCGCTTTTACCAGATTTTACAAGCCCTCCAGGTAAATGTGAAGAGAAGTGCCAATATGAAATGACCCAACCTCCAAGCTTCATTTATGGAAGTGGGGCGACAACTAAAACTTACTGAATTAAATTGACCTTCTACAAGGACTACAGATCATCCATGGGCTAAAGAAATACCCCAGGTAGTCAATCTCTGAACTGGAACTTTGTTTCGGTGACCTAGACTCCCAACCGCACCCATGACACTACCTGCATGTCATTGAAGGCCTCCAACCGCACTCGCAAGGCTTTCTCCATGCATTTGTGACCTAAATTACTCAATTCAGCGTATGCAGTCCCGAGATTTGAGCCATAATTGCAGGCCAACCTCCAGACCCCTACCCAGAACTGCCTAAGACTTATCAGAATGATAATTGACATAATGATAATGCGAGACATACAAAACTTTAACAATAAATTGACCTAACCAGGCTTAACTGTGATATTCATTTTGTCAAACATATGGTGAACATGTAAACTATAGGTCATGAATGCATAGGGCTTTGAAACTTATATGAGAATCACCAAGAAGATCTAATGCCCTCTCATAATAGCTGCAATAAGACTTGTTAGCCCATGCATTCATTAACCATCAAATACTTATCAAATTCCGAACAAGTCATACCTAGAGTACATCGTCAATCCATGCTTATAACCAACATATAACCATATTATTAACCATGATAGAACAACCATCAAATCATCATAATCATCATAATAACAAGTACAAGTGTTCATAGAATAGAGTAGGAAAATAACTCTTATTAACTTATGCAAAACTTCCACGTACCACTAGACCATAGATTGGATTGAACCAAATATTTCTTTCAGCCAATCACCCCCATGCCATATTCTAAGCATGAATGTGGGATTTTGAAACATAGACAATCAAGGTTTCCCAAAGATTAAACCACCTCCACCCTCAAGCTGTCATAATCTTGCCAAAACGGGTCAAGGGATCACTAAGCCCAAAACAAGCTTCGATGCCTCAAAGTTTCTTCATCGTTACCCTTGAGGAAGTTCCCTGTCTCCACCCACCAGTTGAGGGCTTCCTAGAGATTAAACCACCTCCACCCCCAACCCATGGGAATTTTCCTAAGACCACCTCACCTGGTTCCAAAAACATCCAGCAATCCAAACCTCAATAGAAAAGAATCCCAACACACCATGGCTATTTAGAAATTGCAAGGTAAGGCTGAAACCAATGTCAAACCAAGCAAAACCCATGCCGATGATAACAAATGAAACAAATACACAAATGCATGTCCCGTGCATTCACAAATCAACTAGGAAATTACACATGAAACCTGTTACCTACAAATCCTCCTGTTGAAGTTGTTTGGTCCAACCTTCCTTGAATATCCTTTGATTTCCTTGTCCTTCCTTTTCCTTCCTTTCTCCAATGCTAGAGTGCTCAAAGAATGATCTAAGTGTGCAATAGTATGAGAGAGTAGAGAGAGCCCCAAAACTGAACTAACAAAAAGCTGTGAACTGATTCTCAGAAGCCTTTTTATCACTGAGGCCTCTGTTTTCTTCAATCTCCTCTATTTTCCTTTAATTTTACTCTCATGCAAATTTGTGACCCTGCATCTCCATTTTCTCCTATTTACCTTTATTTTCATAAAAAGATGTCAATTAATGTCTCTTTTCCTTTGCCAATTTCCTTAGCCTTAATAAACCGAAAGTGACACCCACTAGGATGTTTTGCCCAACATTCAACTTGGAATACATGTCCCATGACCTTGGTCTTATTTTTCCTTTATAACTTTATTACATGAACTTTTAATCTGGGGTTGTTACAAACCCCACCCCATTGGGGGGACACTGTCCTTGGTGTTTTATGACATCTATTGTTGGGTGCAATATTTAAGGATATTTCAGGCATCCTTTTCCCCATTTTTGGCCATTTTTCCTGATTTTCACCTGCAATCTCCTTAGTCTAATGTCACTCCCTCTGATAAAGAAGAAATATTTTCTTTGACGTATTATTATGTTGTTTTCTACCAAATATTGAATGAAACAATGCTTTCTTTGGGATGACTAACTAGGGTGTCTTTGGAAGAGTTCTTCGGAATGTTTTTCTTTCAAGTACTGCCATAACTATTGATGGCC
The DNA here is from genome assembly GCA_031772625.1 of Pinus tabuliformis. Classification (NCBI taxonomy): domain Eukaryota; kingdom Viridiplantae; phylum Streptophyta; class Pinopsida; order Pinales; family Pinaceae; genus Pinus; species Pinus tabuliformis. The sequence goes on along the minus strand of CM062808.1, from coordinate 566,948,471 downwards.
ATGGATGAACGATTGATGTTATTCCTTGCTACTACATGGTTCAAGTTGTTGTTACACCCCAGATTGTCATATTTTGTTGTTACACCATGAAGTTGTTGTTACACCATGCATTGTCAAGACCATAGTTGTTACTTTCAAAGATAGTTGTCAAGGAGTTGTATAAAGTAATGAAAATCTGGGCGGTTATAATTGTGTGTGATCCAAATGGATCCGAGAATGCTCTCTAAGTCTTCATAAACTCTTTAAAAATCATGCCAAAGATCAAAATCTTTTAAAAGATTGAAGTTAACGCAAGAGGAAACACACTTAACAGGGCGGAGAAACACTATCAAGAGGCCCAAAACCCATGAAAACAGAGAAAACAAAGTATCGGCGGTTTTAAGGCAACGTTGAACTAGAGACGTCGAATCTGGCCGATCAACGGTCCAGATCCGATCAACGAATCTCTATTGGCGGGGGCTATTAGCACTTATCAACGGAATCCACATGACAGCTGCAATTGCGATCAGTGCAGATCAACGAGGACCGTCGATCAAGCGCGCAGATCGACGACCCATGGTAACGCGCACTATCGTAATCGGAAAATGCATAGGAGCGATTACAATCGGGAGGGGTCATGTGCGATATGCGATATCACGTTGGAACATGGAGTGCGGTCGATGACAGTGATGGCAGCGATATTACGGACCCAATAATAAAATAGGCACATTGCATATATTTTGAAGTCCAAAAAACTGAGTTTTCCTTTGTAAATCGCATTTTTGTTGAATAAACGAAAAGCTAAGGAAAAAGCATCAATGCGATGTCACGGACCTGAAAGGGTTTATTAACAATATTAAACAATATTTCAGGTCTGAAATGTGGGATTTTACAGTGTTTTAGTGCATTTTCGCAATTTGACATATTTTTCCAAAATACAAAGGAATGGGCCCTCCTGATATGCGATAGTGACTTGTGGGCGGACCCGGTAGGGGAATGAATCATATTTAAGGACTTTTAAAGTCTGATATATTGAATTTTGGTGGACTTTCTCTGTTAAAACACATTTTCCCTGTGTTTAACAGAGCACGGTTGTTTCAGGAGTTTAAGAGGCCCGCGACACTATGGCGTTACAGAATGGGTGGCCACCTCCTCTCTAGGTGTTAAACAATGATTTTAGCATGCTGAGAGAGGGATTCGAAGCGGACAGAGGTCGGGGAGACCGAGAGACAGGAACATGAAACGAACAGGCAGTGCATTTTTGGTTATAAAGCCCTAGACAAAGAGCACAGTAGGAGAGAGCAGTATTTCAGGCAAATGCTGAGACATAGTTTGCACAGAGGTAGAGCACTAATAGAGTCTGTGTACTCACAGAGAAAATTGAGAGGATCAAGTAAAGCTCCTATTATTGTAATATGTTGTGTGTGAGGCTAAAATTGAGCTCACTATTGTAAAAAGAAACTCTACTGAAGACATAATAGAGAGGCCACCATTGAAGGCTGGACTAGGAGATGTAGCCTAGGAGTATTGGGTGAACTCCTCATTAAATTTTATGTGTTATGTGTTGTCTATTATTTTTTGTTTACTGCTTCATTGTCTGTACATTTCACAATCTTATCGATCCATTGCATAAAATGACATAGACTAATCCATGCACATGAGTCTGTAATACCTTATTAATTGTCTTAGATCTCATTATCAGATCAAGTGGTATCAGAGCTTTAGGTTGCTAAGGTTAGACAAGCTTGTGCTGGACTATTTGTGAATGCTAACTAGGTCAAAGCTTAAATTAGGAGAAGGAGAACTGGTTGAAACTAACCCAGAAATTGGTAGAGTCTATCCTAAGAGGAAAATGACAAAAGAAATTCCCTTGGAATCAGACTCTCAGTTCATGGACAGTTTCATGACCATGAGAGCCATGGTAGAAGAAATGTATAGAGAATTTAAGAAAGACCGAAGTGAAGATTCTTCAACTTCCAAACAAGACAAAGGAACAAAAGAATCTCTTATAGATGGCCATTCTGAAGGCAAAGGGAAAGGAAAAAAGGCTCCTCTATCCACACCTCCTGATAGCCCTGAAAAAACAAAGAAGAAGACATCTTTGATTAAATTAGATGTTAAATTTGATTTGCCAATATATGATGGAGAGTTAAATGCAGAGAAGCTAGATAACTGGATTCGACAGATTGATGTGTATTGCAGGGTGCAGAGCATTGATTCAGACATAAGTAAAATTCAGCTGGCCAGCCTACGCCTTGGAGGAACTGCCTTGGTATGGTGGGAAGGCAGAACACAAGCTGACTTGAAGAAGCATGGTAAAATTCTTTCTGTCTGGAGTGAATTTGTTTCTATAATTAAAAAACAATTCTATCCACTAGCTTATCTGTAGCAAGCTATGATGAGTTGGCAAACTCTTTGCCAATTAAAAGGGCAAAGTGTACAAAGCTACACCCAAGAATTTAGAAAAGAGCTTTGATTCTAGGGATTTCTTTAGACTCACCTGAAACTTTGCTGAAGTATATGGGTGGTCTACATAGTTATTTAAGGCACACCATTCTCATGTTTAACCCTACTAGCATAGATGAGGTATCTATTCAAGCTACCCATCTAGAGACTAGAGGTAGGAATGTGAACCCAAAGATTGGGGGATCATCAAAACCCACTGCAAGCAAGAACAAGGAAAAGAGGAAGCAGAAATGGAAAGAGAGGAAGGAAAATGCTGTACAAAAGGCCAAACCTTCATGCACTCACTGCAAGAAGGATGGACATGATGATGAACATTTCTGGTCTTTGCATCCGGAGCTGAAACCCAAGAAGTTTGATGGCAAGAAGAAGGTTGTTGTTGTTGTTTAGAAAGCTTTGGGGTCAGACTCAGGTGATGAAACAACCATCACAGCCACAAGTATACAAGGTAACAATTCTGAAGCATCTACTAGTAATTCTGCCCAAACTATTGATAGTGAAGAAAATGAGAGAAGAAGACATGAGTTTTTTCATATTAGAGTTATTTCCAAGCATCAAAATATTGATACTTTATTTGATAGTGGCTCACAAGTAAACTTAATTTTTGAAGCAATTGTAAAGAAGCTGGGATTACTAACCACACCTCACAAGAAGCCATATCCATTAGGTTTGTTATGTGATAAAGCAAAGCTACAAGTGACTAGACAATGTAAACTTAGGTTTGCCATTGGTTCAACGTTTGTAGATGAGGTTGAGTTAGATGTAATTCCCGTGGATATATGTGGGATTGTTTTAGGAAGTCCTTACTTGTATGATATAAAAGCCATTTTCTATAGAGCTGAAAATAAGTATCAACTTGTTAAAGATGGAATAGAATATACTGTAAGAGCTCACAAACTCAAAAATAATTATACTCTCATAAACTCAGGGCAGATGAAAAGGATTGTAAATTCATGCAAACAATTTTTGCTGATGGTTGTAAAGGAAAAGAAACCTGATAAAACCAATGTATTTGAAGGCTATGATGCTAAACAGCAAGTTGATTTAGAAAACATTGTTTCAGAATATGATATTTTATTTCAAGAACCTAAAGGTATACCACCCAAAAGGGAAATTGTACATGATATTAAGTTGCAGCAAGATGCTTCATTGCCTAACATCGAAATGTACAGGTTATCCACTTTAGAGAATGCAAAAATCAAGAAGCTGGTACAGGAGTTGCTCGAGAAAGGGTTCATAAGACCAAGCACATCGCCATGCGGATCCCCAATAGTGTTGGTGAGAAAGAAGGATGGTTCATGGAGGATGTGCATTGATTACCGAGCACTGAATAAAATAATGATCAAGAATCGTTATCCCCTTCCTCACATTGATGATCTATTGGATCAGCTGAAAGAGGCCGTTTACTTTTCCAAGTTGGACCTACGTAGTGGTTACCATCAGGTCAAAGTAGCAGAGCAAGATGCATGGAAGACTACTTTCAAAACAAAGCAAAGGTTGTATGAATGGCTAGTTATGCCTTTTGGTTTAATTAATGCTCTTGCCACTTTCATGAGAGTAATGAATGATGTACTCAGGCCTTTTATTGATGATTTTGTAATTTTATATCTAGATGACATTCTTGTATTCAGTAAAACATGGGAAGAACATTTAAAGCATGTAAAGCAGACTCTAGATGTTTTGAAGCAAGAAAATCTCTATGTTAAATTATCAAAATGTGAATTTGGTAAAACATTGTTGAATTATTTAGGTCATATTGTAAGGGGTGGTGAACTGAAGATAGATCCCTCTAAGGTTGCAGTCATTGTAAACTGACCTAAACCCAAGTCTGCTACAGAAGTTAGAAGCTTCCTAGGGGCAACGCAATATTGGAGAAAATTTATTGCTAACTTTTCCTTAATTGCAGCTCCCTTACATGCTTTGACAGGATTGAACAAGGTGTTTCAGTGGGGAGGCAAATAGCAGAAAGCCTTCGACACCTTGAAAGAAAAAATTAGTACAACACTAGTACTAGCATTGCCAAATCTTCAACAACCATTTGAGATCAAAACAGATGCCAGTGATTATTCCATGGGAGCAGTGTTGATTCAACATGGTAAACCCATATGCTACCATTCTGAGACTTTTAATTATGCAATAGTTAATTATCCTACATATGATAAAGAACTGTATGCATTAGTTCAGAGTGTGAAGAAGTGGAAACATTACTTAATGGGCAAAGAAACAATAATACATACTGATCATCAGCCACTTCAGTACTTGCACTCACAAACTAAACTGCAGCAGTCAAGACACTATAGATGGATGGGTTTCCTACAGCAGTTTCATTTAGTCATCAGATATAAAAAGGGCATACACAATAAAGTTGCAGATATGTTGTCCAGACCAATCATAAATGCATCTACTATACTTAAGCATAACTCAGTAATGCATGAAAGCTATATTGAACAATATGCTCAAGATATAGATTTTAAAGATGTATATGCAGCTTTAAGTAATGGCAAAAAGGTAGAAGAATTGGATTACTATATTAAGGACCGACTCTTGTATCATTTGGGAAAGCTATGCATTCCACAAACAGGGAGAATTAATATAATTAGGGAGGCACATACTTCCCCGATATCAGGTCATTTTGGTGTAAGTAAAATAGTTACACCACTGCAAAGATACTGCTATTGGCCAAAAATGAATGAAACAGTTTCGAGATATGTCAGAGGGTGTACTACGTGTGCTAAAAGCAAGCCCAACAATAGAAAACTAGGCTTATACACTCCACTGACAGTTCCTTCGTGTCCTTGGGAAAGTGTTTCCATGGACTTTGTTGGGGGATTGCCAAAATCTAGAAGGGGACATGACTATTTATATGTTATTGTGGATAGGTTCAACAAAATGTGTATTTTAATACCTTGTAATAAGCAGATTACAGCTGAAAAAACAGCGAAGTTGTTATTTCAGCATGTGTGGGTGCATTTTGGGTTACCCACTTCCATAGTATCTGATCGAGACTCCCAATTTGTTGGGAAGTTTTGTTGAGGTCTGTGGGAATTAATGGACACCAGACTGAAGAAAAGCACAACCTTTCATCCGCAGACAGATGGCCAAACAGAGGTATTCAACAGGACAATGATCTAGTTGCTCAGGGGTTATTGCAGCAAGTATCCCAAGCTTTGGGATGAACACTTAAGTTATGTGCAACATGATTACAACCGTGCTAAACATTCTTCTACACATAGATCTCCTTTTGAGACCTGTTTTGGTTTCATACCAAGGTCTCCCTTGGATTTTGTCTTTGAAAAAGACATAGCAATTGCTGGACACAGTGATGTGGACAAAGCAACCAGACTCATTTAACAGATCCAGGAAATTCATCAGGCAGTGTAGGAACATTTGGAAAAGAGCCAAGCCAAATACAAGGCAAGGCATGATAAACATCGGGTGGAGCACAGCTTCCAAGTTGGCGATCAAGTTTGGCTGTATATCAGCAAGGACAGAATGCAAGGTGAAGGAAAGAAGCTGAAGCCAATAAGGTATGGGCCTTTTAAGGTACTTGAGAAAATTGGTGAGAATGCTTTCCACCTTAATCTGATAGCATACATGCACATCTATTCAGTAGTAAATGCAGAAATTTAAGACTGTTTGAACCTTCTTTAATTGAAGATCTTGAAGAGAAAAGTCAATTGCCTTCCATTGATGATCTGTTTCCTAAATACCTCAATGAGTTGTAGGAAGATACAATTATAGACAGGAAGGTGAGGACTACATGCAGAGGGGATGTCGAGTACCTAAGAATAGGACTCAGAGGTTCAAAACCCAGTAGTAAAAAATGGATAGAGATTGGGCAAGTGAGGCAGTTGTATCCTCACTTAAGCAATGCTTGAAAACCAACTTTTGGTAGTCCAAAAGCCTTTTCAGTGGGAAGGCATGATCCAGATGGATCCGAGAATGCTCTCTAAGTCCTCATAAACTCTTTAAAAATCATGCCAAAGATCAAAATATTTTAAAAGATCGAAGTTAACGCAAGAGGAAACACCCTTAGCAGGGTGGAGAAACACTATTAGGAGGCCCAAAACCCGTGAAAACAGAGAAAACAAAGTATCAGCGGTTTTAAGGCAACATTGAACCAGAGTCGTTGAATATGGACGCTCAACGGTCCAAATCCAATCGGCAAATCACTATTGGTGGGGGATATCGGTGGAATCCACATGACGACTACAATTGTGATCAGCACAGATCAACGAGGACCGTCGATCAAGCGCACAGATCGACAGCCCATGGTAACGCGCGCTATCGCAATCGGCAAATGCAGAGGAGCGATTACAATCGGCGGGGGTCATGTGCAATATGCGATATCGCGTCAGAACATGGAGCGAGGCCAATGACAGTGATGGCAACGATATTACGGACCCAATAATAAAATAGGCGGCATTGCATGTATTTTGAAGTCCGGAAAACTGAGTTTTCCTTTGTAAATTGCATTTTCGTTGAATAAACGAAAAGCTAAGGAAAAAGCTCTGATGCGATGTCACGGACCCGAAAGGGTTTATTAACAATATTAAACAGTATTTCAGGTCCGGAATGTGGGATTTTACATTTTTTTAGTGCATTTTCGCAGTTTGACATATTTTTCCAAAATATAAAGGAACCTCCCGATATGTGATAGCGACTTGTGGGCAGACCCAATAGGGGAATGAATCATATTTAAGGGCTTTTAAAGTCCGATATATTGAATTTTGGCGAACTTTCTCTGTTAAAACATATTTTCCCTGAGTTTAACAGAGCGTGGTTGTTTCGGGAGTTTCAAAGGCCCGCGACACTATGGCATTACAGAATGGGTGGCCACCTCCTCTCTAGGCGTTAAACAATGGTTGTAGCATGCTGAGAGAGGGATTCAAAGTGGACAGATGCCAGGGAGACCGAGAGACATGAACATGAAATGAAAAGGTAGCACATTTTTGGCTATAAATTCCCAGACAGAGAGCACAGCAGGAGAGAGTACTATTTCAGGCAAATGCCGAGACAGAGTTTGCACAGAGGCGGAGCATTGAGATAGTCTGTGTACTCATAGAGAAACTTGAGAGGATCAAGTAAAGCTCCTATTATTGTAATCTGTTGTGTGTGAAGCTCAAATTGAGCTCACTGTTGTAAAAAGAAACTCTATTGAAGACATAATAGAGAGGCCACCACTGAAGGCTGGACCAGGAGATGTAGCCCAAGAGTATTGGGTGAACTCCTTATTAAATTTGTTGTGTTATGTGTTGTCTAGTATGTTTTGTTTACTGCTTCATTGTCTGTGCATTTCACAATCTTATCGATCCATTGCATAAAATGACATAGACTAATCCATGCACATGAGTCTGTAATACCTTATTAATTGTCTTAGATCTCATTATCAGGTCAGTGTGTCTAGACAAGAGTGGTGTAACCACAATGATCTTTATTTAAATAACTTGTAACAATTTATATCTTTTTAAATTACGTCTGTTAGCATAATCAACATGAAAATCGCATATTCTCATGACTGATTTGTTTTCCCAATTTCAGGACTCTGTAAAAGGCTTTATAAAGAGAGCTCAGTCTCATGTAAAAATATAGACAGACAATAGGGTAGAGATATTGATATTTTGATTTTTGTACTCTTCAGCCATTCTTAATACAAAGTATATCTGGTGATGTTACATAAATTCTTGTGTTGAGTTTTTAACTAAGTTTCCATTTTCTTCCTACACCCTGCTAGGGAGGAAGGGCCCTCCTCTTTAGCAGGGATCACAATGTTGGTAGAATAGTTATTTATTTTATGTGTTAAGTGTGGATCTCTTATTATCATTGTACATGTTTAGTGTGGGATAGATACACTTCTACTTTCAGATTTACTGTATGTGTTATTACACAGGTTAATTAATTCTATGTTATTTAATTCTTGATAGTGTATGGCACGCCAATCTTTATTCTGAAGCTTTTATGAAGTGTGGATTCTTTCCTTGATGAGTGTATTTCATTCCTACAGTGTGTTTTTTGATTTCTGCAAGTTGAATTTCCATTCTGCAAGAGTATTTTAATCCCTACAAGCATGTTCAACAACATATTTTATTTTATGTTTTGCCTAGCTATTACATGTATTAGCACAAATAGTGCAGACACCTTTGAAATAAGAAGAATTACCCTAGTTGATAATTAATGGTTGTGGAAGTAGTAAAACTGACCAAACATTTTAGTGTTGTTGTCGGGGAAGGTTATCAATTGATACAGTCAGCGAATGCTTTCTTTTGAATTCTTTTATGAGAGTGTTTCTAATTTTATAGATGTTGTGCGGTAAGATGAGAGGTAAGAACCCATGCATCACTCTAACACACCTGAGCGAGCTCAAGTTTGTAATAGTTAGAACAATTAACGCGTGTAATTTTTTCTTTGGATCTCCTTTTGATAGAGTGTCCTCAGTTTTACAGGCACTGGGTGGTAAGACGAGAGGTAAGAACTTGTGCATCGCTCTAACACACTTGAGCGGGCTCACCACTGTAGTAATTGAGGCACTTAGGGTGTAAAAATAATTACACATAGGGTCCATGTGTAGAATGTATGAGTGAAGAAGAAACGAAACATAGGAACTCTAATAAATCTACAGGTAAAACAGGTCATAAAAAGAACAAGAAAAACATTGATCAAGGGAGAAAAACATTTATCCAAGACTTGATCTCAAAAGCAAAGAGAGCAGTCAACTCCACATAAGGACATAAGAAAAACAGTCCCACAGAAAGTTGCTACTTCTACATCAAAATCAGGAGTATCTGGTTCCTCTGTTTTAGGACCCCATTTTCCTCAAACTAGCCTACAAACTCCCAAATTCATATACTCAACTCAGGAAACAAGGAGAAACTAGTGGCTAAGATTTTGGATTAGAAGGACAAGGAGAAACCAGTGGGAAACATCAAGAACTAGAATTGGAAGAACATTCTTTCACTTTCCAATACCCAGACTCAGGGAGTGCAGTAAAACAACCAACCCCAGAACAATCTGAACAATTATCACAGGAATCCTTATCCACAGAGCATTCGCCCAAACAATCTTTAGAAGGGTACTCACTAGAACAAGAATCAAGAGAATTTTCAATGGGAGACAACAACAACAACAATAACAATGATAGGAAAAATTCCACTATCACCACTTTTGAATTTCCAGTAAGTGATATAAAGGGAGAGGCTCCCATGAAAAATATCCCTCTATCAGCCCTTCCATATTTCCAAGGACTGACTGTAAAATATCTTGATACTTTCTTATTTGAGTTTGATGTTCTGTGCAGGAGTTATGATTATACTTCAGATGCTTAGAAGCTAAAACTATTATTGAATTAAGTCTTTTATGATCCATATCAAATTTTTGAACATGTTTTTCGATGATAATCACATCATAATTCATTTATCGACACGTTTCGAACCAACAAGTGTGGTTCATCGTCAGGACAAGATGAACCACACGCGCTGGTTCAAAACACGTCGAAAAATGAATTTTGATATGATTATCACCGAAAAACATGTTCAAAAGCTAAAACTATTCCCTGCCACTCTGAAAGGATCAGCATTAAGATGGTTTATGGAACTAGGTTCTGCCACTATCCAGACATGGGGAGATATGAAGACTATGTTTCTGGAAAAATACTAGGACTATTGCCGGACCAAAGATTTAAGAGAGGAGATATTTAGAATGACACAGAAGGAAGAAGAAAACTTGGAAGATTATGTGGAACGATTCCATTATAATCTACAGAGATCCAAACATAGCGATCTGGATTCGGAAATTTTGAAGATAATATTTATACGAGGAATGAGAGATGACTGCCTCAACATGTTGAACCTGTTGGGAAAAGGAGATATATCCTAGGAGCCATTTGATGAGATAATAAAACTCTGCTTAAGGTGTTTGTGAGGATCGTCACAGGGGAGAAGTATGGCATGGGATTCCTTTGTTAGAATACAGAAATATGCAAATGGAGGTGTGACCAAAGTTGAGATCGGAAATTTGTTCAAAAATCTCAAGACTAATCTTCTCAGTACCTTATTTGCCCAATTGACAATAGCACAAGTGAAAAAGGCACAGGATGAAGTTGACAAAGCTTTGGCTGTGTTCTACCCAAAATGTAAAGAGAAACATTCCTTGAAGGAATGTAGAGTCAATAGCATCAACTTGTGCAATATTTGTGACCTAGAGCATTCTACAGGCTACTTTCCATAGCTTCCCAAACTGAAAGCAACACTCAAGGAATCAAGTGAGGAGGTTCAGTCTTCTTACTTTATTGGGTCCAAGAAGCCTTAGCAACCACAACCACCAGGTATGTCTCAATATTTTTCTTTTAATCCATGGAATAATGTACATAATGCTCGGTAATTTCCATGGTAGTATTCCACTCCTCCTATAGCTCAATTTCCTTCACCGTGGAACCAATGGTCTCCTTCTCCACCTTTTCAGTATCCTCCATCTCATTCGTATTCTTGGCCTCAAAATTGGAGGGGAAACTCTTTAGGTCCAGTCCCTCCTGCATTACTAGTACAACAACAATTACAACTGCCTTCTCTCGTCATATGCTACTACTCCTCCCATACAACCCCAACTACCTGTATAGTATAACCCTAACCCAAATAATAAGGCAACCTAGAATATAGAAGCCCCCACTTCTTTCCAAACTTACTACATCACTCCTGTTGGATGTAATGATATCCACCTTCAATCAGGAAAAGTAGTAAATCTAAATACCTCCCCTGTTATTACTGAAGAGGAATGTGAATCACCAAGGGATGATATTGTGGATCTCGATGAGACTGTTACACTTGTAACAGATGATTTGAAAAATGCTGATACACCTATGACAGTCAATCCAACTGTTATGGTAACCAAGGATCCCCTGTATCCACAAAGACTAGCTGAAACTGGGATGATTCCACAACCCGAATCTGATTTTCTCAAGGAGTTAAAGAATTTTCACATAAGGATTCCCTTGTTGCAATACATTAAGGATGTCCCCATCTATATGAAAAAAGTAAGAGACCTATGTGTTAAGAAACCTGGAAGGAAGCCCAAATACCTTGTTACCATCCATGTGATGGGAAAATTGTCAGAACTGATGTCTGGTCAACCTCTTTTGACTAAATATAATGATCCAGGGAATCCTACAGTCACTGTTTATATTGATGAAAAGCCAATTTTGAATACATTAATTGATTTAGGGGCAATAATCAATGTAATGACCAAGGAGGCCTTCACCACTTTAGGATTACACGGGCTAAGATAAACACCTACAATACTAGAACTGGTAGATAGGTCATGTGTTAGACCTGAAGGAATGATAAAGGACGTAGTGATCACAATGGATTCTTGAAGAAATGGTAGAGGACGTAGTGATCACAATGTATTATAGATTCTTAAGGTGCTATTGAGGACCTTCCAAGCCACAATTGGAAGATGGGTGCCTAAGATAAGCATGGAGTTATGCTTACGACTTGAGATTCGTCAGGGAAAAGTAAAAAAAAAAACAAATATATGACACCCTAGAGACTAGAAAAATATAACAATATTGAACTAAGGTCTCTAGACCTAATAAGTACCACTCTTAATGGATTTCCTTCAAGGTAGGGGAAAAAGAAACATGCAAGAATGCACACATAATAATACCTCTAATTTGAAACCTTCACTTAGTATTTTTTCACAAACATGGACATATATCTTATAAAATTATTTTTGAAACAAAATTTCAAAATGAAACAACAAATAAACAAACAAACGACTTACCAAGGATCCAGAAGACTTAAAGCATCCAAATCCACTCTAACCACTATATCAAAAGTTGTCTAAGTTTCCAAAACTAAAGTTGATATTCCCTCTAGATCATTTGAGGATTTGAAAATGGAACATCAAGTTGTTTCCCCTTAGAAGAATGAAAGGACATTAATTTTGTTGGTAAATCATACCCACCAACATTGTTGAGTGCAAGAGTAATCAGAGGAGGGTGAACATGAAAATTACAATGGTTAGCATCCATATTGCATACAAAGTCATCAACGCTCTAATGAAAGCTTAAATGAAATTTAAAAACTTCAACAAAAACACCATGAATACTCTGCATCCCTGGCACCCCATTTTCAGGAATCCTCTATCTTACAAACCCACTTCAGAAACAAGCTCAATTTCTCAAAAATGGGATCAGAGTTTGTGACACAAATGCAAGATCCGTAAATTGCAAATCCAATTCAAAGAGGAGCCTAATTGGGTAGAAATCGAACTAAAATTAGCATCCCGAGTGAGGATTTCTTGGTCGTTTTGCTTTAATATGAAATGAAAGAAGATTGCTCGAAAAAATGCCATAATTGAGAAAAAAAAAGAGAATCACACAAATGTCCTAGATGAGATCATGTGCCTCCTCTTGAACCACTGTGAAGAGAATGATGAGGGTTTATCCATTAATCCCTTTGTTTTTTTGTTATAATAATTTGATTATGTTTGTGTTTGAAGTTCATGGGAATGAACATTGCAATGCAAGATTGTAATCATCTATTATTTCTAATTTTCCAATGTAAGTTCAACAAGTAAAAAACATAGTCCCACGTCAAAGAATTTGATGATCTACAGGTCATTGGAATCCAATAGCTACAATGAGTTTAAAATCGAACCCTGAATAACAAACAATAGGCCTACATTAAGTACATCAAAACACAACATAGAAAAAGTATTAAGAATTTGTTGTCAGAAACAGGAATTTCTCAAAACTATAATTCGGCTTCAAATGTTACTCAAAAGTAGTAGACATTATTGCATGTAAAGCATTGAATTTTTTAAACTCACATAAGTTCTCGAGCCATACTGTCCATAGTATTCTATATTCTTCCATTCAACTCTACATTCCACACAGTTGAATAAGGGTGACGTTTTAACTTGAATATCCAGTTTATACTCTTAATGCAAAGGTAGTAGTGGAAATACTCAGTTTATACTCCCACTGGCCTTATAGAAGCCATGTGATCCAACCCCTTTCCCTTCAGAATTCATGTGGTGGTCTAATTTTCTTTTTATTTTCTTTTAATTTTCCACTAAGTAAAAGAACCATTTTCAACTATGGGAAATGGTCCTCATTCTGCTAGAACCATTTTCACCAGCTGAAAATAGTTTCTTCGAAAGAAAAGAGGTTGAATGCAACAGTTTATAGTGTGGAAGAGCACTTTTGTAGGTGCGTCGCCCTAGATTAGAAAATCTGGTGACACAACCATTCAAGCACATGATTTAAAAAACTGTCAGAATCTCTAAGAAAGCTCTTCTTAAAAAAACTTATCGACCTAGACAACTCATCAGAACAAGGATGGTCAAATATGTAAAAATTAAAAGGGTAAACACAACAAGTTGATTTCCTATTGATTAAGATAGACAGATCCTATTAACTTCTACAAATTGTTATCTTGGGAGATATGAAAATTTGAAGCATGCCAAAATCACCAAGATTGTTCCTTGTTACACACATGGCCAACGTGAGCTCCCAAACCATGGAAAATTTGAAATTGAAATTTATATTGATATCCTCTAAAGACAAAAGAGGCCAAGCGGACTAGATATTAGACCCATCATGAGAATCCCATGCAGAAAGGTGGGGTGTGTGGGAAAGTGGCCCCACTAAGATGAGAAATAAATAACAACTGAAGTGAACTAGAAAACTACTAAGATAATAACCATAAATGAAACAACAACATGTCAAAACCTAGGTCTACAATAAGGTTATCCCAAGGAGGAAAACCTAGCATTAAGAAAATAATGAGACAACAATGTAGGAAGTTGAACACAAACAACCATGTCCAAATATAATTAAAATTGCAACCAAGAGAGTAGGGAGAATGTGGGCACATAATTAGAAGAATTTTATAGGTGCCCTGTATCTGACTAGCTCCAAGTCAAATTAATGATATATTTCATAAAATATTACCACATACAACGATCATTTGGAGCAACAATCATTTGGAGAAACATTAAAAGAGAGAATTTGTAGGATCAAAAATTTCTCTGCATATTAATGAAAACCACTCCCGCAAAACTCCTAGACTAGTTGCAAACTCTATAGGGATTCCTCCCTATAAAACATCAACTTCTACATAGGCAAGTGGTGTTAATTTTTGCAACTGTGGTAAAATTTCACCTTGGATAACTCAGATGACCAAGATGATGATTTCATTATACTCCTCTTTTCGAGAGGACCAAAATCGACCTAAAGATCACCTTATTTAGACAAGCAAAAGTTAATTTTTGAATTTATTTATTCACTCATGTATATTGGGCTAGATTAGCCCTAAGCACATGTTAAATTGGACAGGTCGGCCTAAACCCTAAGTGGACCCTCATGAAAGCCTATAAATAAAATATACCTCAAGAACATTTGGACACATTGATCAAGACATCTTCTCTTCTCTTATTTTCTTGGTTCGCATAGGTCTGTTGGAGGAAAGTTCGTGCAAGGGTCTGAAATCTCAAGAGTGAAGCTCAAACTAATATAGGGTTTTTTGATCCCTAGACACTATCATAGAACTGGGAATTTTAGTCCCTAGACACTGGCACATAGTGGTCAAGATAGCATCCAAAGATCCCTAGACGATGGCACAAAAACCTATGGGATCATCCACAATTTTAAAGGCAGATCTGGAGGTGTTGGTCCCCAAACGATCACACAGAGTGGTCCTAAGAACGTCTAGGTAGTCCCAGACACATGCACAATAACTAGAAGAGAGTGTCTAAGGGTTTGGAGCAGATCTGGGTGAGTTGTTCCCTGGACGCACGCATAAAAAGGTCTAGGGAGCGTCCGGGCTACCAAAGATGATGGCATACAGTTCACATAGAGCGTCCAAGATTGCTATAGATGCTCACACAAATCCTCCTCCCTGTGTCCAAGACCTAAAGATGAGTTATTAGTATGAAACAGTGTTCAACAATGTTCATCTTAGTGGCAGTAGTATCTAACAGTTGACTACAGTCAATGACAACACATTATAGTCATAAGAATCATGGTTGTGATTATAAGCATGAATAGATCTGTTTCGTGGATATCATAGTTGTTTTGTTGCATAGAAGTTAGGGGTCACTGTACTCCCATTTCTAAATCATTTGATGACGGTCTAAGAAGATGAATATTTGCAAGGGTTTTCCCCATAGTGGGTTTTGCCTTGGTCTCGGACCAATCCTGGTGTCTCTATGTGTGTGCATGCTTTTCTTCTATTGTTCCTTTATGTTTTGTTGCATTGATGATGATGATGTTGTGCTTTCTATATAATTACATATGCTAACGAATAATGGTGTAGATATGAATAATTTAATGATGATATGGGGTGAACTTAATGTATTAATGAAGAGATGCAATTATCAAAGCAAAGAACAATGTAGCCCTATGAAAAATTAACATGGTATCAGATTTGGGCTAAAGAAAGCCATGGAGGTCACCCCAATGAATACACCTTTAATGGAAGTAAGAAGAGGATGGTGGAGACCTAAAATAATTCTAGGGTTTGAAGAAAACCTTAAGAAACTTGATTATTAGGGTTTGATGGATTCTATGAGGTTAGGGTTTGAGAGAAATCATGGTTTAGGAAACGATATGAGATATGAAACCTAGCTAGTCAATGTGAATATGCTCAAGCACTTGACAAAGATTTTATTTTTCCCTAGATGGGATAATCCCTAGCAGGCCTAGTTGGATAATTGAAGGCAACATTGGTATATGGACCATGGACATTGATGGCTCTTGAAGATTGGTTCAAGAGGGAGAGGATCACCTCTCATTGAAGATAAGTATTTTTTGACTTATGATGCCTCTTACTTTGGTTTAGACCTATGGATCTGATGATTATGTTTATTTCTTATACTTCTTGCATATGTATTTGAGTATATGGATTTTTCTAACCTCCTTGATGAGATGTGATGAATAGATCCTTCTTGAGGATCAGTTTGAGATGAAGGAAAGAAAAGCTAGATCTGGAAAGAGGTAAAGAGGTGACAAGCACTACAAGCTTCCTATGAGAAGGTGCACAGGTATTTGAATACCACAAGGTATGTATGGTATGTTGTATTTCAGTTGTAAAATTGGATGCCTCGATAAGTCCTAAGGTATTATGAGAATGTCTCTTTCTTTGATGGCTCATACATGTATATGAAAGTAACTTGGATCTATGTTTCCTATGATGAAATGATGTACCTAGTGTTAAACATTTTGATCTTCTTGAATTCTATGCGGCATCTAATATTGATACATTGATACACTTAATGATTGGATAACATCCATCCGTTGGACATCTTGATCCCATAAAGAAGGCTAGCACCTTGACTCTAGTAAATGATACTCTTGATACTTGTCATGATGAATTTCATATAGAAGGATAGATCATTGGCTCCTATACATGAGTCTGTTGATATTGCTTGTGATAAGCATGATGAAAGCATATATTGACACTCTCATTGTTTCGATAAATCTTTATTGAATGAATTTAACTGATCCTATTAATCATGATAAGCATGATGTTAGAGTTATATCTATGCGATTGATATTCTAGATCTCTTACTACTTGTGGTCATGTCTTAATGACATATGTCCTAACTTGATGGAGTGACTTAATAGAAAGTGTTATTGTGTTCATTATCTCTGAGATGTGATGTTGCATCTATTTGTTGCTTTGAGTCCGACCTTTAATGAAAGATTGATGTCATGATGTTGATAGCCATGATAGATATGTGTTTATGATCTAACAAATTTGTTGTTTCTTGACTCTAGTAGAGACAAGTTGATGACATAGATTCCCAGTCAGAGGGAGAATCTCTTCTCAAGATTCTTACTCTTATTAATATTTGCATTATGTACTATTGAAGTATGATTTACATGCATATGACATTATTGATTTGCAGCAAAGTCTCAAATTTGAAGCTTGTACAAAAATTAGGGTTTTTACTCTAGACGTAGGCACTGAACTGGGAAATCTTGTCTGTGGACGCACAGATGATAAGGCCCAGGTAGCGTCCATGTAGCTAAATACGCTACCATGCTAACATGAAGGGATTTTCCAGGGGGATTGACTACAGTTAATCATCATTTGAAGATTTCTGAAGCTGTCTGAACTCTGAATCAAGGTGTCTCTGACATATTGTAATCTGATTTCTGAAGTTGTTGGGTTAAATCAATGATATCATAAAAATGAAGTATTATGCATGAAATCAGATGGTCATCTGGAAGATGTCAGTTCTAGAGATGTGTTGCAGATAAGAAGATATGGAACTAGGAAAATTTTGAATGTTTTCCATTACATGAAAATGCAGACTGAACTTGTGTTTACAGGTGACCGGGACATACATATAGATATGTCACTATGTTTGTGCTACAAGAGTTTGGCATGATTTGGTTGATTGATATAGATGAGAAATATTTAGTGTTGTGTCATGATACTTGACAATAACTTGGAATTTTGAATTGATGATTGAGATATTTTTTGATTATAGATCTCTCTATGATAGAAAATTTGGACTTGACCTGATGTCTAATGATTTGATTTGACGATTGTTGATTTTCCCCGATGTCTGTGCTATGTGGGCATAATGACTTATGTGAGTATTCGAGAAAGAAAAAAAAAATTGTATTGGCCTACTCATTCCTAGCACAATGGTTGAGATGTTGTGATTCAACATGAACATGGAACCTGCATGACTCATCCTTGGTGTATGCATTTGCACCTTTTCATAGGAATGACTTGTATTATGATTATGAGAATGGCTTGATAAATTTCATATTGATAATTCATGTTTGATGACAAATTTTTGGCATAATAAGAAATGAAGTCACGACTTGATATGAGGCCTCCTTGTCGCCCGATTGAAAAGTATTGATACTGTGATAATAATGACTTTGATAATGGTTGTGATGTGGCTTCTAAAATTTGATGAGCTAACTTTGCTGATGCGATGGTACAACATTGATTTATGTAAGGCTAATTATGATGGATTAAAAAGGCATTATGCTTAGATAATTGCATGAAGCAATATCCTCAATCCAGATATGTCTATATTTGACAGTTATCTAATGAAGTAAGGATGATGAGTAAAAAGGTATGACTTTGATTTTGATTATGGTTTGGTTTTATATCCTGATGGTATACTCTTGACAGCTGATGAGCCTTTGATGATATAAATCAGAGGTTGATAACTTCTGAAGCTCAAAATTATGTATCATGGCATGATGAATCGATTTCTGGAATTTGGAAAAGAAATTCTATATTGAAAAACTACTGGAAAATGTTTTTGAATAATGAAAAATGCAATATTTGGATACTCTAATTTGAAGTTCAAAGATGTTGTTGAACTTGACATGGAATCTGACTCTTGATTGAAGCATTGATGTTCTATTTTGAACATCCATTTGTATTTATATGATGTGCATGGAACTTGAATAAATTCATGATTGAGCTCCTTCATTCACATAGAGTTTCCACTGGGAATCCTTTGAAATATCTGCATGAGATATTATATTTTTGAGGCTGAGATATTTCTCCTGGGATATGTGACTGCATCGAAGTATTGTTGTTGATAGAGATTATTGTTAAGCACATTTGGATGTTGCTTTTGTATGATATCTTCCATGATATCTTGGATGAGAGGTCCATAATAAGATTGAGGATGAGTACGATGTTACTAGCATGGCTAGATGTGAGGCAGGATGAAGAAGCTCCTTAGAGAGTTGTTGGAGCATGATATGGATATGACATGGACACATTGTAATGACATAGAGTGACATCTGATTGGAAGAAAGTCCCATATTTATAGTTGGGACTAAGATACTCTCATATATTGAGACAATGCAGTTGTTTGAAACAAGCTTAGGCTTGTGGTTGGCACCTCCTTGAGAGGGAGGATGATTATGGTATCCTTTTGTGATTTATATGATTATTTATGTTCTGACATGATATTTGAATTGATGTATGGTATGAACAAGAAACAACTTCTATTGACACAAGTTGATACCATATTTGAGTATGATGAGAGCAGCACTGATCAAGGACACTAAGCCAACTCTTCCTCCTTATCTGAGCTCCCAAGGTGAGTAATTGAGTTAGAAGGGCTCCTGGGGTTGAGGGAACTTTGGAAAATAGGATATGACCCCTATCTGTTACCCATAGGGTTGAAGATGTTTTTCCCCTATATTCATAGGGTCAGAGAATGTTGCTCCCATGTTTGGTTGTTGTAGAGTATACCCCAGTTGGCATCATACCCACAATCAGGGCTAATTGTCAGGAATATCACTCCTTATTTGGACAACGAGTTGAGAATGTACTTGGGGTGTACAACCCAAGTCGAATATGATGCAGGTGTTTTACCACATGACTATTTAGGGTCATCGATGGGAAGATCAGTCGGCAATAGGATGGGTTGAGATAACCGTATGTGATTCCATGTTGAGATTGAGCTCCCTGATGAGATACCAGGGTCGATATGTGCTCCCCTATGTGCTTGGATATCATATTTCTCTATATGGGGTTGTAGATGTATAGCTGCCCCATGAGATTTTGGGTTGATATGTGTTCCCCGATGTGGTTCCAGGTTGAGATGTGCTCCTTAATGATATTCTCTCTAATGACGATTGATGATGATATTATGGGTAGTAGCCCACGGGTAGAGATTCCAGGTAGCATCCTGATAGATAGAGGGTGGTAGCTTAAGCTCCCCTCTAGTAACGAATTCTTCTTCTTCTAGATTAGAGAATGTTCAACATACGAGCAAGAATAATTAAGAGATACATAGGAATAAGAAAGGGACAGATCGAGGTGTACATTGATGAATTATGATGATGAGATACTTGAGGTAGTCATGGCATGATGATTGAGGGTGGTAGCTTAAGCTCCCCTCTAGTAACAAATTCTTCTTCTTCTAGATTAGAGAATGTTCAACATACGAGCAAGAATAATTAAGAGATACACAGGAATAAGAAAGGGATAGATCGAGTTGTACATTGATGAATTATGATGATGAGGTAATTGAGGTAGTCATGGCATGATCACTACATGAAAGAGATGATCAAGGATGATATGTGATGACACTTGAAGACACAAGAATATCATATTGATCGACGGACACATATTGGCAAGTGGAATTCTCCCTAGTTGAGAGGGAGTGTTCTATTTTGCAACTACGGTTAAATTCCACCTTGGAAAAATCAGATGATTGAGATGATGATTGCATTAGATTCCTCTTTTCTAGAGGACCAAAATCGACCTAAAGATCCACTTATTTGGACAAGCGAAAGTTTATTTTTGAATTTATTTATTCACTCATGTATATTGGGCTAAGTCAGCCCTAAGCACATGTAAAATTGGACAGGTCGGCCTCAACCCCAAGTGGACCCTCATGAAAGCCTATATATAGAAGAGACATCAAGTTCATTTGGAGATAGTGATTAAGCCATATTCTCTTCTTTTATTGTCTTGGTTTGCATAGGTCTGTCGGAGGAAAGTTCACATAAGGGTCCAAAATATTAGGAGTGAAGCTCACACAGATCTAGGGTTTTCTGATTCCTGGAAACTGGCATAGAACTGGGCATTTTAGTCCCTGGAAGCTAGCACACAGTGGTTAATACAACGTCCAAATATCCCTAGACACTGGCACAAAAGCCTATGGTAGCGTCCAGGGTTTCAAAGGTAGATCTAGAGGTGTCGGTCCTCGAATGCTCACACAGAGTGGTCCTGAGAGTGTCTAGGCAGTCCTGAACGCACACACAATAACTGGAAGAGAGCGTCCGAGGGATTGAAGTAGATCTAGGTGAGTTTATCCCAAGATGCACACATATAATGGTTTAGGGAGCATTCAAGCTACCATAGACGATGACATGCGGTTCACAGAGAACGTCCAAGATTGCTATAGACTCTCACACAACTCTGTTGGGTTGTGTTATATTCTTTCCATGACTAGCCCACGTAGTTAACCGAGGGTTAGAGGGAGGGGGCGGGTCATAGGGGGTTTGAGGTGTACCCGTAACCCCAATTTATGGGGTCCGGGGCAGCGCCCCAGAAAATTTTGGTTTTGGACCCTATGTTAAGTTGGGCGGACCCACCTATGATTTTGTGCATGATTTTTGCACATGTTTTTTGGACGCGATGGTTTTGAGTCCATGGTATTAGATGCTTTGGCATGTATAAATATGTATTATAAAATTGAAAGGAAAATAATGAAAAATCAAGTTGGTATTCCCGGTTTTGGGATCCAGGGGAAATCTCTGTGTATATGTGTTTTATGTGTTATGCTCTTGCATTGTTTATTTTTTATGTTTTAGAATTCGTATGCAGGTAATTTCTGTACGGGGTTAAAACCTACATTTGGTATCAGAGCTGTTTTGGCTTCAAGGGGACGCCTTTGTTGTTGAAGGGTTTTGCTCAGACCTGTGGTAGACCCTGTTCAGTGGGAGATCTGCAAGATCGATTCTGGTGGTGAAAGAAGATGGCGAGCAGTGGAAATATAGAGATCGAGAAATTTAATGGTCAGAGTTTTGAGTTGTGGAAACTCAAGGTGGAGGATTTTTTGGTGGATAAAGATCAGTGGATCGTGGTAGATCCAGGTACTAAACCAACGGGAGTGTCCGATGAAGAATGGAAGAAGTTGAATCAGAAGGCAAAGAGCACAATACAATTGTGTGTCTCAGATTCAGTAGTGCTGAATGTATTAGGGGAAGCTATGGCGAAGGCTTTGTGGGACAAGTTAGGGACTTTGTACCAATCTAAGTCTTTGGTGAATAAACTGTTCCTACGGAAAAATTTGTATAACCTGAGGATGAAGATGGAGACTCGGTGACAGAGCATATAAACACATTTAATACTGTGGTAAGTCAGTTAGCATCTATTGATATTAAAATTTCAAATGAAGATAAGTGCATCAATTTTTTGTGTTCTCTACCAAATTCGTGGGATAGTCTGGTTATTGCAATAGGTAGCAATACAACTGCCTTGTAGTTTGATGAAATAGTCTCATCCTTGCTGACGGAGGAGATGAGATGGAAAAATATGGAGAGCCAGAATGGTGATGCCTTGTTTGTACGAGGACGGTCTCAGAACAGAAACAAAAATAAGTCATCGAGTGGGAGATCTAAATCTCCAGGAAAACCTGTAAAGGTGGTGTGCTGGAAATGTGGAAAGGAAGGGCACTACAAAAGGGACTGTAAATCTAAAGCTCCTGATAAAGGAAAGGGATCTAATGATGCTCCTTCTGCAGAGGCGAAAACCACCTCAAATGAAGGTGGGGATGTGTACTTGGCTTTTTCAAGTACACATGTAGATCATGAGGCATGGTTGATTGACTCAAGTGCATCCTTTCACTTTACTTCCCATAGAGAGTGGTTCTGTGAGTATGAGAAATACGATGGTGGTGATGTCTTCTTAGGGGATGATAGGAAGGTTAGAATCATTAGTCATGGAAAAGTAAAGTTGAAGTTGCAGGGTGGAAGGGTTAGAACACTTCTGGGTGTTCTGCATATTCCTGCATTGGCCAGAAATTTGATTTCTATAAGCAAGCTAGATGATGCAGGTGTAAAAACAATGTTCGAGAAGGATACCTGCAAAATGGTTAGGGGAGCACTGGTATTGATGTGGGGATTTTGAACTGGAACTCTGTACAAGCTGCAAGATAGCACTGTTATTGATGGGTGCAATAATTCTGTGGTTCCTGAAAGTGGAGCAGAAAATCTAGTGGTCTCTGGAGAGAAGACCATGTTGTGGCATCAAAAGCTTGGACATATTGGAGAGAAGGGTCTTCGAATACTTCATGGTAAAGGTATGGTAGAAGGTATGAGTAATAGCTCTCTAGATTTTGATTTCTATGAAAATTGTGTATATGGGAAGCAGAATCGGGTGAGTTTCCCCTCTGGTAGTAAGAGGGCGAAACATGTATTAGAACTTGTGCACAGTGATGTGTTTGGACCTGTGAAGGTTCCATCAATAGGTAAGTTTGTGTACTATGTATCATTTATAGATGACTTCTCAAGGAATACATGGATATATTTCCTTAAGAAGAAATCTGAAGCCTTTGACAGGTTTAAAGAATTTAAGGCTCTCGTGGAAAATCAGACAGAGAAGAAGATAAAGGTGCTGAGGACAAATAATGGTAGAGAGTTTTGCAGTAAGGAATTTGAAGAATTATGTAAGAAGTGTGGTATAGCATCACAGAAGACTACTCCATATACACCTCAGCAAAATGGAGTTGCAGAAAGAATGAATAAGACATTGATGGAAAGGGCAAGAAGCATGCTCAGTGGTGCCGGGTTAGGACAGGAATTCTAGGCAGAGGAAGTGGATACTACATGTTACCTGGTCAATAGGTTACCTTCATCAGCGTTGGAGGATAAGACTCCACAAGAGGTATGGACTGGTAAGAAACCATCTCTTTCACATTTGAGGGTATTTGGATGTGATGCATATGTACATGTTCCAAAGGAGAAACGAACCAAATTGGATAGAAAATCTGAAAAGTGCATCTTTATTGGGTATAAGGATGGTTTAAAGGGTTATAAGCTTTGGAACCCAGTCACACGGAAGGTTGTGTACAATCGAGATGTGGTGTTCAGAGAGGTATAAGATGTTATTAAACATGAAGTCCAACTAAAGGAACCTGAGAAGATAGAGTTTGAGCTTAAGGAGGAAGAATTGGACTTTACAGCAGAGGAGGAATCAGAAGATGAAGAGCCACAAACTCCGAGTGTGAGAAGATCAGTTCAAGAAGAAGACAAATGCAGAAGGAAAGGTGGAGAAATACAAAGCTCAGTTGGTAGCAAAAGGTTATTCCCAGGTGCTAGGAATTGATTTTGGTGATATTTTTTCTCCTGTTGCCAAGGTAACTTCTATTAGATTACTTTTATCTCTTGCTGCTGCTTTTGATTTTGAGGTAGAACAGATGGATGTGATGACAACATTTCTTCATGGGGATCTGGAAGAGGAAATATACATGAAGCAACCTGAAGGCTTTGCAGTGAAGGGTAAGAAAGAACTAGTATGCAAGTTAAAGAAGTCTCTATATGGGTTAAAACAGTCACAAAGGATGTGGTATCAGAAATTTGATACATTTATACGGGGACTTGGCTTCACCAGAAGCAAAGCAGATCACTGTGTGTATTTTAAATTAATTGGTGACCGTGTTATTTATCTGGTCTTGTATGTGGATGATATGTTGCTGGTTGGAAATGACAAAGAAATTATCCAGGATTTGAAGACCCAATTGTCCTCCAAATTCGACATGAAAGATCTTGGTGCTGCAAACTACATTTTGGGCATGGAAATTAAAAGAGATCGGGCAAAGAGGAAGCTCTGGGTAAACTAGAGGAAGTATGTCGAGACAATATTGTAGAGGTTTAAT
Organism: Pinus tabuliformis; assembly: GCA_031772625.1. Taxonomy (NCBI): domain Eukaryota; kingdom Viridiplantae; phylum Streptophyta; class Pinopsida; order Pinales; family Pinaceae; genus Pinus; species Pinus tabuliformis. The sequence goes on along the minus strand of CM062808.1, from coordinate 566,923,652 downwards.
ATGCAGGATAGTAAACTGGTGAAGATTCCTATTCCTGTAGGTGTGAGGTTATCTGCAAAACAGTGTCCCAAGACACAAGAAGAGGAAGAGGACATGTCCCATGTTCCATATGCAAGTGCAGTCGGTAGCCTAATGTATGCAATGGTCTGTACTAGACCAGACATTGCACATGCAGTGGGAGTATCGAGCAGGTTTATGTCAAAACGAGGGAAGGAGCATTGGACAACAGTGAAGCGAGTTTTCAGGTATTTGCGTGGCACTAGTGTTTATGGTTTATGCTACCAAGGAAGACCAGGATTGGATAGAGTGTTGGATATTCATGGCTTTGTTGATGTCGACTGGGCTGGAGATCTGGATCAGAGAAGATCTACAAGTGGGTATGTGTTTAACCTATTTGGAGGTGCAGTCAGTTGGATGAGTAAGAAATAATCGGTAGTGGCACTATCAACTACAGAGGCAGAATACATGGCAGCCACTCATGCAAGCAAGGAAGCAGTTTGGTTGCAGAGATTGTGTTCAAATGTGGGGTTAGTACAGGGAGCTATAAGGATAAATTGTGATATCCAAAGTGCAATTTTCTTGGCAAAGAACCCTACATATCATTCAAAGACAAAGCACATTGATGTTCAGTATCACTTTGTGAGGGATATGATAGAAGACAAAAAGGTGTTGCTAGTAAAGGTGGACACTTTGAAGAATACTGCAGATGCATTGACATAATCTGTGAGCTCTGAGAAGTTCTCTTGGTGTAGAGAGACAATGGGTGTTTGAGGGCTGGAAAAATGACTAAGCTCTCTTGTGGCTCCCTGTGGAAAGAAAACAACAAGTGGGAGAATGTTGGGTTGTGTTATATTCTTTCCACGACTAGCCCACGTAGTTAACCGGGGGTTAGAGGGGGGGTTCAAAGGGGGTTTGAGGTGTACCCGTAATCCCACTTTATGGGGTTCAGGGCAGCGCCCCAGAAAATTTTGGTTTTGGACCCTATGTTAGGTTGGGCAGACCCACCTATGGTTTTGTGCATGATTTTCGCACATGTTTTTTGGACGCGATGGTTTTCGGTCCATGGTATTGGACGCGATGGTGTTTGGTCCATGGTATTGGATGCTTCAGCATGTATAAATATGTATTATAACATTAAAAGGAAAATAATGAAAAATCAAGCTGGTAGTCCCAGTTTTGGGATCTAGGGGAAATCTCTGTGTATATGTGTTTTATGTGTTATGCTCTCGCATTGTTTATTTTCTGTGTTTTAGAATTCGTATGCAGGTAATTTCTGTACGGGGTTAAAACCTACAAAATCCTCCTCCGTGCATCTAGGACCCAAAAATGAGTTATCAGTATGCAACAGTGTTCAACAATGTTTAGCTTAGCGACAACAGTATCTAGCAGTTGACTTCAGTCAGTGACAACAAATTAAAGTCATCAGAATTAGGGTTGGGATTATAAGCATGAATAGATTTGTTTCATGCATATCATAGTTGTTTTGTTGCATAGAAGTTATGGATCATTGTACTCTCTTTTGCTGAATCATTTGATGATGATCCAAAAAGAAGAAGATTTGCAAGGGTTTTCCCCATAGTGGGCTTTTCCCCTGTCTCATACCAATCTTGGTGTCTCTATGTGTGTGCATTATTTTCTTCTATTGTTCCTTTATGTTCTGCTGCATTGATGATGGTGATGTTGTTATTTCTATATAATTGTATATGATGATGAATAATGGTGTAGATATGAATAATGTAATGATGATATGGGGTGAACTTAATGCATTGATGAAGAGATGCAATTACCAAAGAAAAGAAAAATGTAGCCGTATGAAAAATTAATAAGTGGTTCAAATGAACAGATAAGAAGTTGAGATTTATGAACTACAATTTCATGTTGTTCATCATGATCTTCTTATGTCTTTGGAAGCATAACCATTACTAGATACCTCTTAGAATTGAAATCAAGAAGGGAGTTTTATTCAAGTAACCAAAAATGAGCATCATGCAATGGTAACTGTTGAATAATATTATTTAAATCTAATCAGCGTGCACTTACCATCTATAGAAAATATTCCATATCATCTTTGGAAATCTTGGGAATGACATCAAGGCCCTTCAGAATGAAGAGGAATGGATACCAACCAAAAGGGAAATCGTCACATGTGGATGGCTCTAGTTCAACAACAATATTTACCATTGCCTCCAAGAAAATATTAATCTTATGCAGAAGCTCCCTTAATACTGTGCAAAGCCACTTATGGGATCCAATGTGAGGTTGCTCTAGAACATTTTCCCAAGTGCATACATTTATTTACAGTTACATGAGACGTTACAAGGTTATCAAGTGCCTCCATGGCTTTGCACAAAGGTATTACAAAAGCAGTAAAATCCCATGTCTCTTTATCATGCACCTTTTGAAAATGTTGCATCATGTGAGCAGGCTTATCTTTAGCAATGGATGGCCTACTTGAACAACATAGATTTGAATAAATATGGATGGAAACTCAAGGACAAAAGGAGAAAAATATCATACAATTGTCTCTGCCTTAGTTTCATTGAAATATTGACTTCCATTAGCAACACCAATAGTGTCTAGCAAAGAGGCAACGGCATTGTTGCACCATGTATAAATAATGGTCAGGTACATTCTTTACTAGTAACTTACAAAACTCTAGAATCGATTCACAGTATATATGAATATGACTCAACAAAAAATATTCATTTGGTGATAAGAATAGTTTAATAGATTCTCCTGCCCACTCATTGTTGTTCTGCAACAGAGAAGGCAATACCATAATGAAAGCCGAAGTGGTGCTTGCCAGCTGAAATGCCTACATGTGTTCTGAAACAATAACGCAAACAGAAACAAAAAAGAATCTTTGTAGCCATGTATATCCTTTTATGAAAATAAATCGACACCTAGCTTACCTAAAAAAAAATAGTGATGAGATCGAAGCCCAAGACACTGCAAATTTACAAATTGGCGTAACTGAGCAGAGGAAACTATTGGAAACCATCATAAAATAGCAAAAGGATAAAGTCCAATTACTTGCGCTTTACCATTTTAATGGTTTTAACTTTTTATTAATTTTATATGATTTTTTAAAACATTTTTCCCTATTTGTGATGGGCTATTTTTTTAATAACAATATGGCTATGATTTGCACTGGCTTATTTTTTTAATAACAATATGGCTATGATTTGCAGTGGGTTATTTTTTAGTAACAATATGGTTATGAGAAAGTTTGTGAAATTCGGAATTTCCATCGATATGGATGTTTGTTTTATGAATAGGGAAATAGAGAAAGCTTTGCAATTTTATCTGACATGAAATTGAAATAATGATGATGAGAAATTTTTAATTTATTAATAATGTAAATATTATTTTTTAACTATTATTATTATTAAAATTTTAAAGATAATGTAATTTTAGTGGAAGGGTTGGTGGGTGAGGTATAAGCTTTTTAAAGACAATGTAACTTTTAAAGGAAGGGTTGGTGAGTGGGGTTGTTTCCAATTATAAAAGATAAATTGAACCAAATTTTGTAAACAGAAAATTGAATTAAGTTTTGTAAAGAGATTAGGGGAATCGACTAATAATAAAGTAAAAGCATTAAGTTTAATTTAGGGATTGTTCATTGTTAAAATAAAAAGGATCGCATAATTATTAGTGATTAGACGACCAAATTTTATAATCTGTCAAATGCATAATTAATGTTTATCCTAAAACATGTATATCTAGAATGATACAAAAAGCTCTTAAAGTGGCTAAAAAGTTTGAGTCCATTGATGTTTTCCAAATCTTAAGGGCCTTTGACCACCTAATGGATGTGAAGGCTATTAAGAGAGTTCATTTGAATGTGGATATGTTAAGCATAAATGGTAGGTTCCCTTTTGATCACATATTATGTGAGTTATATATTCCCAGACTTTACAAGTTGTGTGCATTTGAAATTAACTAATAAGTGAAGCATTGCATTAAGGTTGAAGTGACATGCATTTATTCCAGCATACTTGCTTATGTATTTATCGCACTTCTTTACACTTGCCAATGTGTATGGACATGAGAACTTCAGACATTGCATTTCTTGTGAGAATTTTGAATTGTGTAGGGTTTAAAGGTGAAATACCAAGAAAATCAAGGATATCCATGTGACATTACCCCATTTCAATGTGGAATGATGGCTCCACTTAACTCTCAAACAATCAAGAACATTGAATTATTAGCACCATTGGTAAGTTCAGGCTGGAAAAATTGCAAAATTGGAAATAGAAACCTATGTATATCATATCAGTTGGTTCTTAGTTTGGACAAAATTTCTTAGTCCTAGGTTTCTCATCCAAATATTTCCACTAGGTTTGTCAAAGTTGCAATGAGGGATGAAGAAACAATTCAACAAGTATATGAAAACATGACAAATAGAAACACATGTCTAGAGCTCCCTCTTTAGCCAAACATCAACCAAGAAGCCCTTAGTGGGCATGCTTTCTTTTCAACTTAGGTTTTATATTAGGACATGTTTTCAGTATCAAAATTGCAATTTTTCATTTCTGGAGACACAATTAAAAGTGACTAGCATAAATGACTAATTCATGTACTTGTTGCACTTGTTAATTTGTCTATTTTTTATTCTTGAACTATAGTAGTCATTTACATTAATCGTTTTTAATTCTGTCACTTATTATCTAGTCATAAATTTTAGTCCTATGCCAAATTAGTCATTTAGGTTAGTCGCTTTTAGTTGGGTCACTTATTATCTAGTTGTATATTTTGTCCCTAGACTAAATTAGTCATTAAAGTTCATATTTTTTAGATGGGTGTCTTAAAATTAGTTAAATTTAGTAGTAAATCACTTGAAAAAATTGTGGTGGCTAACATTTTTAGTCACATAGCCACTAATCTCTCATTTTATACTAGTGTTAGTATACTAGTGGAGTTGCTACAATAATATGGGGAAGACTAGAGATATGGTTGGACAATGAAGAAAAAGAAGGTGAGATGGCATTCATTGCAAATGAAGCTAAGACAAAGGTTGTATGTCAGATTGAAGGAAGAACTCAAAACAACTAAATATGAAATGCATGTTTTTAAACAAGGATTATTCCTTGATGAAGAGGAAGCTAAAGATGTTGATGAAAAATTTACTAAAAATTTGATGAACTATTTAACTAGTTTAGTTAAACATGGAGATGTGGTGGCTGAGGCATCAAATGAGAAGCCTCATATTTTTGAATCTGACACTTTGTGTATGGTTGCAGGTGATGAATGACACTTAGATGATGTGCTTATGTAGGTTGATGAAGAAATGAAGTTGTTGGAGGAGATGGCTAAGATCGAAGAGTTTTTTCTTAAGCATGTGTTCACAAATATTAGAGATGGACAATTATTGGAAGCTTCCATGAAGGATGACGATGATGTAGAAATTCTTCAAGAATATAATGTTGAGAAGATTATAAAGGATGAAGAGATACTTCATGAAGACATACTCAAGGAGATTCTAATCATTGGAATACTAAATGAAAGTATTATTCCATAGGAAGGAAGCACAAAAGAAGAGATGGAACTTTTGGAAGAGTGGTTGGCAAAAGACCCAAGTGATGGATATTGCATGGATGTTACAAATAAAATTCAAGATGGTTTTGTTGAATTGTATGAGGAGCTTAATTTGTTGGAGAAGAGGATAATAAGCCAAAGAATACATATTCAATATGCAAAATTAGAACTGGAAGAAGAGGGAATTGTCTTAAAAGACAATGAGGGGAACACTACAATGTATGATCAACAGGTTGTAAAGGAGGTATGTAAGCCAAAATTGAATAACATTTTTATAACTTTTATGACAAAGGAGGATATGCAACAACATGTGGAAAACAAACATGAAGTTCAACTAAGGATAGAGTTGGATGATGAGATTGATGGAATGTGGATGCTGATGAGGAGAACATCCAACCAATAAGAATGTTCAGCTAATTGCAATACCTTGCATCAACAAAGCAAGTGAACAACAACATGCAAAGATGAAAGGACAACTACAACACAAGGTTTGGGATCCTGGAGGATTCAGAAATTGATGACACATGACCAGGAGGTCATGAATTTTTTCTACCTTGGGAGTCTGATGCAGGAGCATTAGAGCTTCCAAGTCATCAAGCTTTTTGGAGACAAAGCTCCAAACCAGGTCTTAACATGGAAAAGGAATTTTATTTCCTTATTGTAAATAATTTTAATTTCTTTATTTCTTAGAGAACTATAGATAGAGATAAGATTTTTAAGAAGAAAATCTGCCTTTTAAGGCATGAAAAAATTAGGAAATAAATCATGAGGTTGTAGGAAAAAAACCTTGGTATCAATTAGAAAGTTGTTAGGATAAGAAAAAGTTTATTAATATTATAAACTATTGGGGTGCTTTTAGGATTTAGAAAAGCTATGGATATGCAAAGATTTTGTAAATAAGGAAAAAACTAGTCTACCTTGAAAAGCATGAGTGATTTGTGGATTGATTTACGGATTTAAGAAAAATTATTTTATTTTTATATGTTATTATAAATATTGTAAGGCTAAAGGGAAAACAAATGGCCAAATGAATGTAGAATCAAGCCAAGAGAGAAATATATGATTATGGGTTTATGCATATACAATTTTCCTTTGTTTAATGGAAATGCAGATTTGCTAAAAACTCTTCTCTTTATATTATTGTGTATGCTATTTTAAATTCTTTGAGATATGGTGAATAATATTTAATTAAATAAATAATGAAATCTATGTTGAAATGTGGCAACAAGAATATTCCAATTTTAATTTGTCCTTGAATTAAAATTGAGAATTAAAATTAAAATTTCGTCTCACTAGCTACTTGAAAAATAATTAATGAATTCATCTTGGATTAATTAGTTGGAGAAATTCAAGCTAGAAGTCTTTGTGAAGTCATGCAACAGTTATCCCTTAAATTAAGGAGATTGTCCCTTAAATTAAGGAGATTGTCCCTTAATTAAGGAGATAAGGATGAGTTATAATTGAGTTGTAATTAGTTAGCTCAGTTAACTGAGTTATGTCCAATTAAATTAGTTCCAAATAGTTTGAGGAACTAATTGTGAGTTCAGTTAGTTAATGCATGCATGCATCAAACTAGTGTACTCCAGATAATTGAATATTCTCTCATAAATAACTCATGCATGTCTATTCTGAGAAAGACCCAATTGAGATTAAAGACATGGACATTGTACTATCAGTTGCACGAGTTTTCCTATAAAGGAAACTCATCCATGCAGAAGGAGAAGGTTCCTTGAGGATTGCGCAGTTTTACAGGGTGTGAGATCAGTGTGAGTGATCAATGTTACACTTGGTAATAGGAGGATCACCCAGAGAAACTGCACAAGGAAATAGGAGGCTTGGAGGGCTGAGAAGAAGGTTTGTGAGAAGCCTTGTTTTCCTGTGAGCATCCAGGAGGATTGTACTAAGAGTTGGCACAATTTCTTTTCAGAGGGAACATGGAGCTCTTATTACCTTGACAAATGTGAAGTATGTGCCTGGACTGAAGAAGAATTTGGAATCGATCGCGATGTTGGAGGACAAAGGCTACAATGTTGTCTTCAGTAAGGGATAGGTTTTCCTTAGACACATCACCACGAGAAAGGTGAAGCAGATCGGTTCACGAGTCAAGAACCTATATGCTCTTGAGGTTCATGATGCATGCAAAGCCTTGAGGAGCAAGGAAAATGTTAGGGACTTGGTGGTTGAGAGGGAGAGTAAATTACCTCTCAACATGCAGATCCAGAAGAAGTCTCAGACAATTGTGGAGGAACCATAATTGAAGATGCTGAGAGGAGACCGAGTGGAGGCATCCACTCATGCAGAGACCTCCAGTAGGGGGGAATTTCGAGCCAAGTAGGTAGAGGGATCACATGCAGCCATACCTCCAGGTGTGAGGTGGGGAGATGTGAAGTGATAGTTTCAAGAAGGCTGAAATTGGGCAGGGTCCATTAAGAGGTTTAATCTCATGGATCGTACCTTGCTACGGGAGCCTAAAGTACATAGTAGCAGGAGGAATCAGTGGGATTGATGTAGTCAGAGATCAAAGTGATAGAGGCTAGAGCAGTCAGATACTGAAGAGTGCAGAGAAGGATTGACAATAATGCAGAAAGGCGACGTTAGCCAAAGCACAAAGTTTTCAGTTGACAGAGGCAATAGCAGTTAGAGACTTTGATGACAAATGCATCATACTGATTCAGGTTTGATGATTTTTTTTTTTTGTTTCTGGAGTTTCTAGAGCATCAACACTAGAGAGAAGTGTTGCATTTAGAACATTCCAAAGGTTCAGGATCGGGATCGAGTTGAATTCCTTTCTTGTTGAGAGGGAGTGTTGAAATGTGGCAACAAGAATATTCCAATTTTAATTTGTCCTTGAATTAAAATTGAGAATTAAAATTCGAATTTAGTCTCACCAGCTGCTTGAAAAATAATTAATTAATTCATCTTGGATTAATTAGTTGGAGAAATTCAAGCTAGAAGTCTTTGTGAAGTCATGCAACAGTTATCCCTTAAATTAAGGAGATTATCCCTTAATTAAGGAGATAAGGATGAGTTATATTTGAGTTGTAATTAGTTAGCTCAGTTAACTGAGTTATGTCTAGTTAAATTAGTTCCAAACATTTTGAGGAACTAATTGTGAATTCAGTTAGTTAATGCATGCATGCATCAAACTAGTGTACTCTAGATAACTGAAGATTCTCTCATAAATAACTCATGCATGTCTATTTTGAGAAAGACCTAGTTGAGATTAAAGACATGGACATTGTACTATCAGTTGCATGAGTTTTCCTATAAAGGAAACTCATCCATTCAGAAGGAGAAGGTTCCTTGAGGATTGCGCAGTTTTACAAGGTGTGAGATCAGTGTTACACTTGGTAATATGAGGATCACCTAGAGAAACTGCGCAAGGAAATAGGAGGCTTGGAGGGCTGAGGAAAAGGTTTGTGAGAAGCCTTGTTTTCCTGTGAGCATCCATGACGATTGTACTGAGAGTTGGCTAGCTGTGAGGGCTAAAGTTGTGTGTAATCTTGATATATTTCCACCTTGTATGATAATACAGATAGTGGGGCTTTTAGCTGAGGCTTTCCCCTGAGTATTCTTCTTTGTTTCATGTGTATTGATTCTTCTTCTGGTTATATGTGTTCCGCTTGATCTTGCTCAAATCTATTAAGTTTCCGCAAGTTTGATTGTAGAAGTAGATTAAAGTATTTTGCTTTAGTTATATTGCATTATCAGGTTAATCTACAGTCAGATTTTCTACATAGATCTCAGAGATAGATTTGTAGGGAATTTGCAGGAAATTTCTACAATCTGTTCATATAATCTAGATTGAAAAAAATGAAATTTGTAAAGAAAACTCAATTTTCCTACATCATTATGTGCCCGATATAATTTAAAACTCTTTTATTAAGATTTTAATAACTTTTATGCTTTAAATCTTGCAAAATTATCTTATTTTACTTTTAAAATTAATTTAAAAAATAAAGAAGAGAAAAATTATTATCATTAAAATTATAAGTAATGTTACTCTTTAAAATATTAATGTATTCCATATAAATTTTACAATAGGAAAAAACAATACATATTATATTATTATTTTAGGTTGTACTTTATACATTTTAACAATAAATACATGTTTATATAAGTAAATTGGTAGTTTTTAAGCTTTTTGACTTTTATGAATTTTGATCAAAATTAAAGTTCTCCTAATCATTTTAAATTTCATATCTAAAAAGTATTTTTTTGCTAAATAAATATTTATTATTGTGAATTTTAATTTTTTATTACATATTTTTTCTTAAAAATGGATGTATGATTTTAATTATTAATCACATATGTTTTGATTAAAAAGTTATATAGGTAATTTATTAAAAAAAGTGAGTTTAATGTGATTTATAAGATGTGAATTTTGAAATGAATTTTAATTATTAATTATGAAATTTTGATGACATTTTCATTAAAAATTTGATAAATAAAATAATTTTTTTTGGTGAGTATATAAAGTTTATAGAAATTGTTTATTTTATTTCTTTTAAAATAAAAATATATTTTCTATTTTTTTGTCGATGAAAAGAGTTTTATTAATTCATCAAAATTGTATAATAGATAGACATGATATTTCTTGCTCTCTTGGCTTCACTCTGATCAGATTTGTTGGCTAGGAGAGCATAACAAAATCTGAGAACAACCTGCCAAGCTTTACAAAATATCAACTAGTAAAGAGACTATAAGTCCCAAAAAACAGAGAGAATGAGAAGACAACCAATATCCATCACAGGACATGAGGGAAATCAGGAGCATAACCTGCTCCCTTGCATCTAGAGGACGAGGGTCATCGTGAACATGATACTCCACATGTGCTAAACACCCCTCCATCTGATCTACGAAATCATTGGTACACCATTGACTCCTTCAGATGGAGCCCAAACTATCTAAGATATTCCATTGGTTCTATTGCAAGTCATTCAGGAAGGCGAAGACTTCATCATCATGCCTTTGTTGTCGCATCTCCTCCAACATTGCCATAATATACCTCATCTGAGAATCCAATTGTTCCGAAGTGGGAGGTTGGTCAACAATGCTCGAAGAAAGTGCCCTGTCCTGAGCCAATTCCCCATCGAATTCGACACTTACACCCCCCTCGTCAGCCATTGCTCCTCTACATCCTGCCTATTGGCCCTGTGGCCCCATCCCTGTTCGAGCCTGACCCCGTTGCCTAAACATTGCTACAAGCACACCAAACCACCGGAAAAGAAACTGTGCGATAGCACAGGGATAGGCCTCATGTTCGTTAACCCCAGACCACCTGAACCCAACAAAAAAAATGATAGTGCTACTCTCCACAGACACTCGCGTCACTAAGGCACGACTTGAGCTCTGCCACCTCTCATCAAGCACAATACTCCCCCAACTTCCTCGGGACGACATTCCATGCCCCAACCAACCCCAACAAACAGTAAAATTCCACTTCTTACTACACAACACCCAAAGATTATAGATAATAGAGAAAAATGGCAAGAAAACTACCAATTCACCACACTCCACCATAAAACACAAGAAATTCCACACCAAAGGACTGTTGCCAAGATAGGGACTCAAAGAAACAACAAGGAGAAACCAGACAACAAAAATGAACTTACCCAGAACACTGTGCAGGTGCTAGAGTTCATCCATCAAGAACACCACTAAGAAGCCATGAAACATAAATAATTCTATCGGTCGCTCGCTCCTGGATCCCAAATTATGCGCCGCAACTTTGCCCTGGGACCGTCCCAAGATTCTTGCCTCCCTATAGCAATAGCTTCCCACTGAAATACCAGGGTATCAAACATGCACAAGTTGTTGGCCTGTGCATACCCAATATCGATTCCACCAACCTTCCACTCTCCTATACCACAAAACCACCAACAAAAAAACCAAACCGTAATCCATAACTTATATGTTTGAGCTCGCTTTGCGATATTTCCAAATATCCCATACCAAATGTCTTAGCAAATCTTTTTGAAATTGCCACTAATCATGAGATAGGTTCCTTATTATGCCAATATACATTAATGTTTCTTTATTCTCCAACTCATCAAAATAAAATATACTTTTTAATTTATAAAAAATCAATATTTTTAGTTTTATATCAATTAAGTACACAAATATAACTATTTTTATCTTGTTTTAATGGAAATTGTTAACTAAAATATTTGATTTAAAAATAATAATAAAATTGAAAGATCTCTCCATAATCTAACTTGTATTGAAGGGGCATGATCCACTCGATTCCTAAAGTCGTTTGTGTCTATCGTTGGGTTATGCTATTTGTATCAAACATACTATCTTTTAGTTTTTTTTTTTTTTTTTTATCCATTGCTTAGTTACTAACATTTTAGTTAAGTTCATAATCTGTTTTTTTTACATTCTAATTGTGATCCAAAAAAATTAAAATAGGTATTTACAAAATTATCTATATATATATATATTTAACACTCTAAATAATATATATATAGATATAAGCAACTTTATTATTATTAAAAAAATTAAAAATGATAATGTACGTCAAGAAAGATAACTTACAAGACCGATTACTTTTGTATTTCGTTAACCCTGCAAAGTCTCCATAAACTGACCGCAATTTCAACGAATTGGGTGAACGGCGTTGTTTCATAATAGACGTGCTTGAAATTATTGCACAGAGCTGGCATCCATCCACATGCAATTCCTTCATATGGGGCGGAGCACAGGGCAGGTGTTGCCAGTCATCCAACCTCTTACCATGAATTATGGTTATTATATCTTTAAAATAATTGGAGATTGATGGCATGTGGGAAGTCGGAATATTTTCAAAGTTTAAAAACAAGAAAAGTCCAGAAAAATCGAAGCATAGTAGGATTTGGATACAATTAGGATTTAAAATTGATTACGGTACACCATACCTTCAATTCTTAAATTAATAGGTAACCATATTCAGACAATTAGCCAAAAAAAAATATTATAATATTAAACCGTTCTCTAGCAGCCACAGTGTTTGTTTAGTATTTATAGAATGCCATACAATCAGTAGCCAGAGCTAGCAACTGATGAGAACCAATCCATCTTCCTTTGTTCAATTCTAGCTGGTGAAAAGTTTAAAGGGGCATAGAATTAAGATGATGGTGAAGAATATTGTGGTTGCAGTGGATGAGAGTGAGGAGAGTATGCGCGCCTGTGAATGGGCATGCAAACATCTCTCAGCAATTGAAGCAGGAAAAGCAAATGAAACAACAGATATCCAACAGCAGCAGCAATTGTATAACTTGATTCTCATCCATGTCCAGTCAACTGATTCCTCTTTTTCTGCGGGTCCTGGTAATTACTTTCAAAACTTTTTGGACTTTGCCATTTCTCAATCTGCTCTGTTTTTTGGGATTCTGTAGTCTAAATTATCTGTACTGTCCATGCAGCTTATATTTTAAGCAATCAAGTTTTTGAATTTCTGGACTTGGATGCAAAGAGGAGCACCCAAATGGTATTAAACCGAGCTCTGAAGATCTGCGATCGTTATGGTGTGAAGGCAGAGACCCATGTTGTGACTGGCGAGGCCAAGGAGAGGATATGTGAAGCTGTGGCTAAATTGGGGGCACATTTGCTGGTCGTGGGAAGCCATGGGCATGGTGGTTTTATTAGGTAGTTATTTACTGTAATTTGTAATTTTTATTGTTGTATCTATTCAAAGAAATGCAGATTCATGTGTGTAATTATGTGATTTACTATTTGCAGAGCAATCAGGGGCAGTGTGAGTGACTACTGCAGCCGGAATTCCAAATGCCCTGTTGTGGTTGTCAACAAAAAAGTGTTTTCAGAATAGAATTCCAAATGCCTGTGAATAGAATTCCAAATGCCTGGGAGTGATTTGTGATTTCATCTTTTAGTGCCTGTGGGTTTCTTCCATCAGGAATTGAAAGATTGTAAGTTTTTGGGGAGGCTGTGTGGAACAAAATAGAGGGCTATGATCCTAACATAAAACTTTGTAACTTTGTAAAGAGTTCAACTTCTGTACTTCCTGTGACTAACTGAATAAAAATTATTTTGTCAAATATTCTTCCAAGGCTTGATCTTATCAGTTCTCAATAGTATTGAAATACATATAGAGGATATAATATTCGTACTACACGCTTCATCACACCAGTCTTAAGAAGATACACCAACCATTATCAACTCTAACTACCATAAATATATTTTCTACTGGCAGATTCAACCGAAGGAGTTAGTTGGATGGTCGTTGCCATTGCTATTGCTATTGGGTATTTAATTAATTTAATGTAAGAAGTGCCTACCATTACCTTTACTGAGAGATTTGGAGCATGCCCATGTTCATGCCACTCTTTTGCACAGCCAATTATGATGTAAGTGCTATTGGAATGAAGCAAACAGAGGGCCAGGATTGACACTGTACAGGTCTACACCTACCTACCTACTCAGGATCAGGAATTATGTAGTCAAAACCATCACTTGACCGAAACATGAAGAGAAGATGTGCATAAAAGCACCTAGAACAGAAAACACATAGTTATATCAGAAAAGGATTGAGAGAAAGACAGGATGAACCATATACAAAACATCTAGAACCGGGCTCAGATTCAAAGCAATAAGGCACAAGAAAGCATATGCTGATAGAAGCTTGTTGAAACATATCCATCATATATACCGAGGACAAAAAATGCCAAAGCCATAAGACAGCCCCACCTATTTGGGCAGCTTCTTTGGGATTGAGTCAAAGATTGCGAAAATGTTATGCAAGATGGATTTATAGGGGATCTTTGAGTCTCTGAAAACTTTGTGATTTCTCCATTTCCATGCGCACCCCATAACATAATGATGATGAGAACACGCCTAGGCTCCCTTTGCCCGCTCCACCATTCGAAAGCTGCATGGATAGAAACAAAAACAACATGAGGAAAACTAAAAGAGATGGCCAGGTCATACCAGATTTGCTGAGAGGATTTGCATTGGAAGAACATGTGAAGATTAGACTCCTCATCTGCTTCACACATCGAACCCCTGGTTGGGCCATGCCATCTTCTTTTCCTCAAGTTGTCCCATGTCAGGTTCTTATTGTTAAACACTAACCATGAGAAAAGAATAATCTTGAGAGGGCAACCCGATTTCCAGAGGACCATTGGAAATTTTGAGCTTGTAGGCGAAACCTTTGAAGAAATAATATCAGAATAAATATCTTTTACTTGTGCTGTCATATGATCATTGGACAAGGACCATGCTAGGTGGTCATTTGGCCCTCCACGGCTAATCCCGCTTGCCACTAGAGCATCTTTGACATTGTTCCAAGATGAGCTCAATTCGACTGGTAAGCCGATATTAGAGGCATCCTTCCATAAGGGTGTATGGCCGCTCTAGTTAGAAATGAGCTTGTCCCATGTAAAATAACCAATTCTGTGAAAAGAGAAAATGAGATTGTCTGGAATGGAAATGCTTCCCCGACACCACGCAATAGGATCCAAACCAATTATGATATTGTTTCCAGAAAAAATCCTCCACTTTAGATTCTTTAAGAAATATTTCTCGACCTTCCTAAGACTGAGCCATATGGCAGATCCTTGTTTAGTTCCAATTGCTCCTGTTCTGAACCAATATTCCAGACTTTTGCCTTTATATACTTTTGTTTTACTATAACACTCCATAGCCCATCTCCAAAAATCCCCTCAATATAGATTAAATTATCACAAATATCCAAAAAAAAATAAAATCTACATGATCTAAACATAAATTCACCTACTAAAGTTTTCAAAATTCCACCCATCTCCTTTCTAAAAATATCTATAAATATATATCCAAAAATCATAAACAAAAATTATCATTTATTTAATTAAATAATATAACATAACATCTTTTTCCATTAAAGATGTGCAAAGATAATCATAAATGTGGGTTGAAGTTAACAATTATTATAACTATTCTAGTGGAAGGTGGATCGAAGGAAGGAAATGGAAAGTTGAATTTCAATAAGATGTTAAATAAAATGTAAAAATTTCAAAATCCATATATAATAGATTAATTAAATTTTAATATAACTTAAAAAATATATGAAATGAAATATAATTATTGGAAAAAAATATAAGTTTTATTTTCTAAAAACAATTTTAATTTAAATAATGTGAGTAAATTATTACAACATGAAATATATGTATTATATAAAATTAAATTTATTATCAATTTTAAATTTAGAGTACAAATTGCCGATTTAAATTTTAAGTGAAGTTTATGAATTATATTTATGTATATATATGTTATATAAAATATATATTAAAGAAAAAAATAAAAAAAATTGTTATTTATGATTTATTTTTATTTCAGTAAGATTAATAGGGAAATATTTTAGTAAATACTCTCTCTTCAAAGAACTTTATTACTTCATTAATGAATATTGTTGGTCAAACATGTATGAAGGAGGAAAATGATACAACATTTTTTTTTGTATTTTTGAGATATTATCACTCTATAATCTATGCATATTGACTTTTCAAAGGGGGGAATATTTAAAACCAACAATTATACATAGATTAGATGTTTGAACAATATTATGATAGTTGATTGTGAGATAAGAATTTATGGTCTCCTTATTTCTTACCATCTCAAAGATGGTGTCTCCGACTACAATTAGTGTAACAACATTTTCATTTAGTGGAAAAGATGATTATGATAATTTATGGGAACATGGTTATAACTCTATGAAGGAGCTACAATCACTTAAATATTTTATTTTATACTTTACTATTTTGCTTTTTTGAGACTCCTAACAATAAGGAGAATATCTAAGTAGTTTTTTTTCTTCAATTTCCCACTCATGTGATTTTGGAAATGGTATATATTTAGTCCACTTAAAAAAAAGCAAATTCTGATATGATCAATAAACCTTTTAAAACATAATAAACCATAAAAACTTGATAAAGGTTATTTGTGAAAGCTAATGCTAAATGTAATTTTTCGCAATAGGATGAAATTAAATTACCATTTTTTTTTCTCTAGAGAATACACATGTAATGCCCATTCATTTAATCTTAATAAACATAGGAAGAATAATATATATATATATATATATATAATACTTTCTAAGTGAGATCATGACTTAAGTATATAGTTAATTATCTAAAATAAATCATAAAATAATCACTATTATCCATATAGTAGGCAATATGTGTTGGTAGTTATTATCTGAATGAACCCACAATTTTAATGGTTACACTTCTTCCTCAATAAGACATTATGTGTTGGTAGTTATTAACTAAATGAACCCACAATTTTAATGGTTACACTTTTTCATTAGAATTTTCACTTTCTATTTAGTATTATCTAGTTTTGAAAATTAAGGGAATAATGATTTTTTTATTAAATATTTGAATTAATTATTATTAAAATTAAATTTTGATTTCTCATATTTTTTTTGGTTTTAAATTTCTAACATCTTTTTTCATCAAAAGCTTTCCAAAATATATAAATTTCATTTAAATTCTAACTCTATATAAAAAAATTGTAGCCTTCAAAAGTTTTACTATTTGTATAGTGTCAAGGTTCATAGAATTGACAATTGACTCTGCACACAACTACTAGTCTAACATCTTGACTTGCCAAGTCACTATCTAGATCCTAGTATTCTATTTCTTCCATATTAGAGATCGAATGTGTCAATGGTTAGATTTTTAGATCATCACATCTAGATAATTCCAAAGTTCCATTTCATGGAAAAGTTGAATTCGGAATTATATGCCACCTTTGTCATCATGAGTACCACTTGGCTTCCACTTTAACATTGTTAGTGAAAAATTAGTTTAATCAAAATGGTAAAAACTTCAAATATCTTGATATCTAAAAACTTCCAAATTAAAAAAAAACATAAAATCTCATTTTTACAATCTTTTGGATTTTCAAATTCCCATAGCTGATGTCACTACCATAATAGATGCCACAATAAATGCCACATTAGTCACTATGTCAACCTTTTTCCATGCCATGACACATCAACCTATCATATCATCATGCCATGTCATCTTGATCTATCTCCTTGCCACATCAGCCAAACACACCATCCTATCACATCAACATGACACAATCATCCTAGCGTGTTACTTATATCCGTTAGTCTCATCGAAATGGTGATTAAGAAGCACTAAATGTAGTATTATACTACCTCCCTCTCACATTTCATTTTAATTTAAAAAATTTGCATGGGACTATCAAGTTTGAAATCTTGAGCACAGAGGTTCCATTGAATGTGTGTAAGTGGACATCTTATCCACCATTTGCATTAACTACATCGGGAGGCTTGTAAAGCTGTTTACTGAGTATTAATTGTTATTATGGGTTTAAGGGTTATAATAAATAAAATTAATTATAGGTTAAAGAATTTACTAATTAGTTTGGGAAATAATAGAAATTTTGGTAAGATTATAATAAAATTTGGTATTTTTTAAAAATTGGATTATAGTGAGTACTGAAGGGGTTTTGATATGGCGAACCCTAGCTTCCCCGTCTCCTTGCCCTTGGCCGCCGTCGGCTCCTGGACTACGCTGCGTGAGAAAAAGCTGGAGCGAACGGCGCATCGATGCAGAGGCTTTCTCTCTGCTGCAGATAAGCAACAAGACCACGCCATTTCCAATGGCTCGAAACCCAGATTTGATGGTTCCTGGCCCCATGCCGCCGTTGGGTCACAAATCGCACCGAACGCAGAAGGATTGAAGACACCTGGGCAAAGATCATTGACAGGTCCTCAAGATCTCCAAGCCATGATCGCGGGGGTTGCAGACACAGAAGAATCTGCTTTCCTCTTATCGGCGAGCTCCGGGAAAACAGGGCCCCGTCCCCCTGCTTCCATGGCGCAATGGAGCAACCCCCTTTCGACTATCAAAGCAGTGGATAGGGAGAATCGGACAGCGCGATGGACCAGGGTCTCCAGGAAAGAAGGAACGACACTAAACAGAGCTTTCCAGATTCAAATCAAGCTTCTTTCAGGAAAAACCATGCTTCAATGGGTTTGCCAGACGGATCCAGTATGGAATCTCAAGCATGCATTGGACATCAAATTGGGAATCCCTTCCGCAGACCAACGGCTTCTCTACCAAGGTAAACATCTGGAGGACCTCTTACCTATTTCTTTTTACGGTATTGAGAAAGATGCATCTATTATCCTTTCCCTCCGTCTTAGAGGAGGAGCTGGGGGAGAGCCTTCCTCAGCTAAGGGTTTTTCGTACAAAGATGCAGTCCATGGCAAGCAAGCTGAAAAGACAGAGCCACCAATACAGACTTCACCCAAGGCCTTTCTGGTTGACAAATTGGAGGAGATCCCATCAGTTGAAATCTCCTACCCTGATCTTGAAGACGACACCCAGAAATTCGCTGAAAGAGCCATCATCTGCAGATTCAATGGGCTCTGGCCGCGCTCACAGGATCTTTATGACTGGATCAAAGCCACCTGGACGGATCGTTGTAAGGTTTATTTCTGTGCTAAAGGATATTTCATAGTGTTGTTCGAGGACCTTGAGCATTGCTACAATGCCCTAGACGAAGGCCCTTGGTTCATGGGATCAGCGGGTCTCTTCCTAACTCCATGGTTTCCCGACTTTGACCCAGCTTCAGCAGTCATCACCAAGGCTCCGGTATGGATCAGGCTTCCAAATCTCCCAGTTCACCTGTGGCGTACAGAAGTATACAGGCAAATAGGCAATGCCCTGGGTCGCTTCTGGATGGGAGACTACCAGAGAGAGAGGCAAGGTCTCTATACATACGCCAGAGTATGTGTGGAGCTTGATTTAAGCAAGGGACTGCCAGAGTTCATCAATCTCAAGATCAAGGACGCTATCTGGACCCAGTTTATAGAGTACGAGAACACTGCCTTCAGATGCCGTCATTGTCACCAAACAGGGCACCTACATATCTCTTGCCCATCGCTGTCAGCAAAAGCAAAAAAGGGCCTCTCTGCTCATACTAAGCCCAAGCGTTGGGCCCCCTGCCCACCGCCGCCAACCAGAAGCTCCAGCCCCCCTAGTATGGAAAAGGTTCCAAGTATGGAAAAGGAGGAAAATCAGTCAGAACCAGATCAGATACCTCAGACGATGGATCCGCCCACGAACTTTATGGAACACACCCATGTCTCAGCAAATTCCCAGAAACGCCCCCATGAGACTTCCTCCTCTGACTCAGAGAAGGAGTCCCCAATGATAGAGAACTCCAGTCTCCAAGTTGTGGTTGCCCATCCTCCTCACGAGGGCTGGACACATGTTAACAAAAAGAAAGGGAAAAAACAGTGTGGTGTAATCACTGTCCCGCTGGGGTAACAGCTTGTATTTGCTTTCGATTCTTCAGGTACAGCAGTGTTTGTTTACTCCTTCCGAGACCGAGGTTGGTGATTTTATCATTTCCGGTCTGTCGGTCTCTTGTCTTTCCTGCAGTCCAGGGTTTGTTTCTCTCTTCCGGGACCGAGGTTGATGTATCTATCATTTCCGGTCTGACGGTCTTTTGCCTCTCCTGTTTGTACCATATTTATTTCTCTTAATAGATTTAGTCTTTACCGATAAAAAAAAAAAAAAAATTGGATTATAGCATAGTTACAAGTTTGGCCATAATAAATTAGAAAATTCGTCAATAAAATTTTTAGGAAAATAGATTGGTTAGTTTCGAAAATAATAAAAATTTTGAGAAAATTATAATAAAATCTGGTAATTTGAAAATCCAGATTATAGCATAATTACCAAAATTATTAAATTAATTCACTAAAATAAATACAAATCCAAACAACTAACTGAACGGCTAAACCAAGTTCCAAAACTTGTTATATACAGAAAACCATAGTTACTTTTAAGAAGATTCTCCAAACCTCCCGAAACCTTAAGCATCCCAAAATCTCAGAATCTTTCCTTTAGCCATGGAAGGAAGGCAGAGGTACAAGATCGAATCGCTCCTCTCTACCCTTCAAAGACCTTTTTGTTGACCACCACGACAGGGCACGTAGCGTTTCGAGCACAGTAATCACTCACACTTCCCTTTATTGCTCTGCAATTAGCCAAACACACCGCCACCCACTTAATTAAACACGCAATCTTTCATCATCAAATTAGACTGGAAAGCACAGGTGTTAAAGACAAGTAATGATTAAATACCTGACAAAAGTGCCATGTCCATGGCTACCCACAACCAGAAAATGTGCTCCCAATTTAGCCGCAGCTTCACATATTCTCTGTTTGGCGTCGCCAATCATAACATGGGTTTCTGCTTTCACACCATACCGGTCGCAGAAATTGACAGCTCGCTTCAATATCCTCTGGGTCGTCTTCTTCGCTTGCATTTCAAGAAGCTCGAACACTTGGAAGCTAGGGGTATACACTGCATAATTAAAAAAAATTCCATTTATTTATACGAGAATATTCTAGAATTTGGTTGTTAAAATTTCTGGAATATTACTCAAATTTACAATCAATTAGAATATTGTTGAGGGGACTCTAGGTTAAGTAACACTTCATTCATTTCAAATAGTTTTAAGAGGAACTTATAGATTTTAGAATTAGTTGGATCAGTTGGGTTATCAACTTTAACCCAGGTTGCCGGGCATCTTTATTTCTATTATTGATTTGTTAAATATTTGGCAATCAGACAGACATGAAAATCCAGATATGGGAGCCTTCATCTTGAGTCTGTCCACTGGTTGCTAAATATTCTGCGAATCAGCAATCAAAATAAACTTACCCAATATTATGCCAATCAACACTCAAAATACACTTACCCAGCAGAAAATAAAGTTAACCTACCATTCATCTAGAAATTTGAAGAGAAAATCATAGGTCAGACAACAGTATATCTTGATATTCCAGGGAAAAGAGGAATCTAGAAACTCGATTGGAAATTTAAACAAATGTGTGAATCAGATGAAAGCTGGAAGCAGTCATAATACCAGGACCCGTGAAAACAGAGGCAGTGGGCTGAACATGGAGGAGTATGAAGTTATATGACTGCTGGATGTCTGCTTGAGTAGCCAAGAGATGTTTGCAGGCCCATTCACAGGCACGCATACTCTCCTCGCTCTCATCCACTGCAACCACTATGTTCATCATCTTAACCCTATTCTCTCCCCTTTGCTGGATTCCGATAATAATGGAGTTGGAAAGGGGGGTTACAGAAGGCATATAATAGATATCATATGCTTCGGTGTCTATCATTGTCAGCCCATTGATTTCAACCCCAAATCTAAGGGGACCAGTTGCTCTGAAAGCAACAGCCTATGCCACTTTGGTATTCGACTATCATTCATCCATGGACGTTTTCAGGACAGTATCCCTGTGAGCCGACATCGAGGGATTCCAAGTCATCAATTAATTAAATTGGTGACCATGATAGAATCCGAGGGTCGAATTGTCAGTTATTAATACACCCAAATTTGAGGTATATGTTATAAAGTAAGTCAAAATGTATAATATGATTTATGAAATTTCTCAGAAGCAATAAAAACAACCGAAGTGAGTGCCAATTATGTAACGCCTTTACCTCTGTGATGTCACAATAGCTGCACCACCCCGTGAACAACATGACAATATAGTTTCATGTACACGTACAGAGTTTGTATTACCTTCAGTTTCATATAGACACAGGGTTTGTATCACTTTCATCTGTGCATAGATTGCAATTGGCCCAATGCATTTCAAAAGTCACTGTGCTGGTACCCGGCAGTCAGTGAGATTCTCCTGAATTTGAATGGTAGGTTTAATGGCCTAGCATTGAATGGTAGTTCATGACGTAGAAAGCTTAGTGAAATGGCAGATAAGGTAGTAAGCTTGGTGACAACTCACCCCTAAAAGGTTGAAAATCATAAATAAATATTAATAGGGTTATATTGAGAAACTAATAATTATAATTTATTTAATTAAACCAGTGTGGTATAGTAGCTAGTAACTAAATTAGAATTTGGATGGATGACCGGTTATAGGTAAAGGTAAAACACATTTCACATGGATATTATAGGTAAAAGTAAACCATATTTGACATGGAAATTATAAAGCATATACTAGGTAAAAGTAAAGCACATTTCACATGGAAATTATAAGGCTAATAGAGTAGTAAGACTTGAAAATGGAGGCTAACTTGGTTATAGAATCTAAATCCTCAAGAACAGTCCACCATGTGCGTAGTGAGGAATGGATGAGATTGAAAATTTGATATAGTTAAATTTAATTTTATATAAATGGTTTTAAAATAATACTAAAAATAAAAAGAATAAAATTGAAATTTATATAAACGCAATTTTATAAATATATAATTTCAAATCAAAATTATATATATATATATATATATATATATATATATATATATATATATATATATCATGTTTTTGAAAATTTATACTTATTTTACATAATTGTAGTGGTGTCATAATTACTAAAAATTCGAACTTATGTAAATTGTTTATACATTTTAAATGAAAACTCTCTATATTTATCTGCTAGGATTAGCCAAAATTAAATCCAATTCCAATTGTAAATATGTGATGATTACATGATAAGAGTATACTCAATCAAATTATATATATATAAAAAGAATAATAAAATTTAATTTGTAATATTAAATTATATATTATTTGTAATTTTTTTAGTCCAACATAAATAATAGCTAGTAAAACAAAAAATTAAATGCGGGATATAATACACGTCTAAATATAATAAGGGTTATGTAGTAGTTAGTACCTGCTCCTTAGCTTAAATATAGCTTAATGAAACAAAAAAAATAACAAAAACAAATATTTCATCACAAAAATAAAACAACAAATAAAATATTATATTGTTAAAATTAAGAAATATGATTAACTAATATTGTTTATGTGTTTTATTTTTATTAATATATATAATTGTCTATAATTAAAGTTATTAAAATATGTTTTTAATATAATAATAAGTCACTTAAATTGAAAACACAGTCAAAAAATTATAATTCATGAAAATAGAAATAATAGAAAAAAATCAAAAAGTTAAATAAAAAAGAAATAAAACTTAAACCAAAAAATCCAAAAAACTAGTAACTAATAGAAGTGGGAGTTACTAAACAACCCATAATAATACCTCAACCAATCACTTTACAAATAAATAAATTTCAATAATAATAAAAAATAATAAAATTGAATTCCTAATGTTAAACTATGGATAATCATTATAAATATTTGATGAAAGACAAACTAATACCTAGTCAAAAGTAAAACAAAATACTGGACATATTATAAGTATCCAACTCTTGTACACCTACAGATATGAAAATAAAATTCAACTCAAACTGAAAGTCTTACAAACTCTGCAAACGATAATCAACAATTTCAACCTCATAAATAAAAAATTATGGCAACAGAAAATAACAATTTCAATTTTAGAAATCAACAATTATGGCTACAAAAAATAATAATTGGTCAATAACCTGTATAGATCTATTTTCACCACTGATCTATATATTTATTTTCACCACTAATCTAACATAAGCTAAGGATCAAATTTCTTGAAATATAAACTTATTATTTTCGAGTGCAAAAAACAATTTGTAATTTTTCATTATTTAAATTATATTTTTGATTAACATATACATTGAGTCATTTTATTAATATATTTTTAGACACATACCAATATTAATTTATATTAATATTTTATTCTATACAACATTACATTTCTTTTTAATATTTTATTTTCTATATATAGATATATGTGAAGGTGAAATCAAGTATAAAATATTTTAAAAAAATATAAAATTTGAACATCTTACTCACATATATTTTTTTAGTTATTTTTATTAAGTTATATAAACAACTAATAATTTTTTTTTAGTTATTTTTATTAGGTTATATAAACAACTAATAAATTTGAAGAAAAACTCATAGTTCGAACAACATATAAATGTGAATATAACCCTATTTGAAATTTAAACAAATGTGTGAATCGTCGTAATTACCAGGACACGTGAAAACAAAGGCAGTTGGCTGAACATGGGGAGTATGGAGTTATATATGACTGTTGGATGTCTGTTCGAGCAGCCAAGGGATGTTTGCAAGCCCACTCACAGGCACGCATATTCTCCTCGCTCTCCTCCACTGCAACCACCACCATTTTAAATCTGTTCTCTCCCCTTTGCTAGATTCCGGTAATAATGGAGTATCAAGAGATTGTGGCCTAGTGATTAGGAGAAAATGGAGTATCAAGAGATTGTGGCCTAGTGATAAGGATTTTCTCCTAATGCCAATAATACTCGAGAAAGTAATGGAAGTGGCATGCTAGCATGTTAGGTTTTGGTGATGCAGTGTGCTGACATGGTGATGACTTAGTGAGGTGATGTGTCATGATAACATGACATAAAGAAGGTCCTTTATGACATGGCATGATGATATGGTATGTCAACACAACATGATAACATGGATCAGAGTGCATAGTGGCATTGAGGTGGTGGCCATGTGGCAATTAAGGTAGAGGTGGCGTGGTATTATATATCATAGTTTTGGGTTATTTGGAGATTGATTGTCAATATTAGGCTTATAATAGTTTGGGATCCTTATATTGAACTTACCTCGAAATAATAGAATTGGAAAAGCCTATTAGTTTTCAAAGATTGGTTTTCTATTTTTCTGTGATATATTGGATATCAACCTTTTAGGATATTGAGCATTGGTATGCCAAGATAAAACTATCCTCTAGCAATTTTCAAACTTGAAAAGGATCTGACATGGCATGTTAGGTGGTAGATGACACAGTGCACTTGTAGAAAATGAGAAATTAGTCATTAGATGACTGAAAGAGTTAGTCACCATGGCTTTTTCAAGTGAAACACTACAAAAAAATGGCCATCATAAATTACAAATTCATTTCCAAGTTAAAATATACGACCAACTAATAATTAATACAACTAAAAATGACTAATGTGTTGACTAATTTAGTATAGGAACAAAAATACAACTACCTAACAAGTACCATAATAATACAAATCAGTCATTTATATTTATCATTTTAATTGTGTCACTTCAATATATCATTAGATATTTCAGATATCATTTACTCACAAAGTTTATATAAAGTTTGTATAAAGATACAAAAACCAAATGATTAAAATGTTGAAAAAGAGAGTTGGAATGCCACTAAACAAAACTATCTAGATTCAACCTCTACACTAACAATAAAACAATTTTTTGTTACATCTAGAAAGATATGTTTACTTCTTATATCAATTCTAGATATATAATATATATTTGTCTATTTCACTAAAGACGTCAATGAATATAAATGGAATGCTAAAGAGCTTATCTAAAGAGAAATGTTTAAAAGACAGACAAAAAAAAATACAATATCTTGAAAATGTTGAACTTAATAATACCTTTGATTATTACATTTAGAATAAGCTCTACAGGGTCCATATTAAGAAATATGTAATGATTGTGAAAAGGTTGCGAATCTTATTTTTCAAAGAAATTACTCCCTAATTATTATAGATATCCACATGTTTACAATATGTGAATAACATTGGATATGATAATTAGCCTTTAATTTACCAAGCTTTCAATAAAGTGGCCTTGTCCACTGCAACCGCTATGTTCACCAATCTCAATTCTATTATTTCCCATTTGTTGGATTGCGATAATAATATACTCCCATTCTCCCATTTGTTGGATTGCGATAACAATAGACTCCCACTAATTTCCTGGCAGTTGCAAGGAGTGGTTTGGAAGTATAGTTACAGAAGGCATATTGATATAACTATCATATGCTTTGGTGTCTATCATTGTCAGCCCATTAATTATTTCAACCGCAAAGTATTGTAGAAAACAACAACCTATGCTACTTGCTATTCGACTATCATTCATGCATGGATGTTTTCAGGACAGTATCCATGTGAGCCGACATCGAGGGGTTCCAAGTCAATAATTAATTAAATGTGTGACCATGATAGAATCATTGTCAGTTATTAATATAATTAAAAATGTGAGATATATGATTTTTTACTGGTGATTCACGGATACTGGGTGGCCGCTATATTTAGGGAAAATCTGGGCAGATCAACTCCAAAGGGAATCACAGACACTGGGTGGCCGCTATATTCATGGAAAATCTGGGCAGATCAACTCCAAAGAGAATCTTCATGGAAAATCTGGCCACATCAACTCCAAAGAGAATCTTCATGGAAAATCTGGCCACATCAACTCCAAAGAGAATCTTCACAGAAAATCTGGGCAGATCAACTCCAAAGGAAATCTTAAAGCTCGTCATCCAAATTAGCAAGGCCTAACCCCAAGGGCGTTAAAAAGAATTGACCATGTGACCTCTCGATCAACAAAGTACTTAATAATAAGACTTAACCAACGAAATACTTAATAATAAGACTTAACCAATAAAACTAACCCTGGAAGCTAATTTATAATATATGCTATAAAATAGGTCAAATTACTTAATATGATTTAAAATTTCTAAGAACCAACAAATTTGAAGGTAAAGTACAACCGACGCGAGATCCAATTGTATAAGGAAGACCGAAGAATTAAAAAATAAGGAATTCTAAAGAAGAATCATCAACACAGTTCATGGTTTGGAATGTTGTGAGGCTAGAGATAAAAAATTTGGTATGGATACACCCTCAACATTGGAATTTTTTACCAATGTTAATGCTTCGATGGTCAATGAATTTATTAGTGAATTGGAAAACCAGAAGGCTTGGATAACATTTCGAGAGGAAATATTAAGAAATCATAAGTCTTTAATCGAGGAGAAAACAATAATGGAGAAACATAATACACATATTGTCATCTTTCAAGATAAACTTAAGCAAGAAATGAAGAAATTAAAATAGAGATAATTGAAGGAAATGGCTATTCTTCACTAGAAATAAGAGTTAAATTTGAAAGATATTTTTGGGCAATATCAAGAATAGATATATTTACTAGAAACACAACTTAAAAAATCCAAAGAATATCAAATTCATATTGATATTTCTCGATCATAATATTTATCCATTCATTATAAACTAATGGATATTCAAGAAGATTTCTATAGGAAGTTGAATAAAAGGAAACAACGTGAATATGATTTACTCAATATTTTTAGTAAAATAGAAATTTGAGTTAGAGTGAAATAATTCTCCAACATATTTTGACAAGATAAACCTTTTGAAAGTAAAAAATAAAATAGTACTTGAAAATATTCCAAGGATTGCTAGCAACGAAAAATGCAAATCTAGATATCATTAGATTATTTGTCTAATACTTTTGCAAATATTTATGAGTGGATTGATGATGCAAAGAAATGGTGTTCTAGACTTTAGTATTCTTCTATTGATGCCATTAAAACTTTAACATGTAACATGTTGTGTATCTAGATTGTGCATCTCTAAGTCAGTTGTGCGTTTCATATTTAGAACAACAAAGAGATGCCAATGTGGAGAGTATTTTCTAGATTAATACATGTGGCAATGATGCAATAAATAATGTACAACAACCTTGTTGAATACTCCAAGGCAATTTCTATTTTCTTTTCAAAAATAAAAATAAGATACAATAATTATTCACAAAATTTATAAGCGAATTAGCCTTAGATAATAGGAATCCTCCACTTATTTCTTATATGATTAATATCTTCAATCAACAGTAAATACATCGTAAAGAAAAGTAAGGTGAAATATAAATAGAATTTTCTTTGTTCTAATAACCAATATCCTTTTTGGGACAATTTG
This sequence comes from Pinus tabuliformis, assembly GCA_031772625.1. Taxonomy (NCBI): domain Eukaryota; kingdom Viridiplantae; phylum Streptophyta; class Pinopsida; order Pinales; family Pinaceae; genus Pinus; species Pinus tabuliformis. The sequence continues at coordinate 566,895,434 of CM062808.1, read as the reverse complement.
GTGGAAGAAGGAGATTGGAGGAAATGTGTTGGCAAGGGGGTCCTTTTAGGGAAAAAGAGGGTTGGAAAACTTTATATTCATTCCTCTATACTTTGGTTAGTTCTAATGAAAGAATTTAAGGCTTGTGGCTTTTTTAGATGAACATTCATAGTTGAACACATCATATTATGTATCTTAATTTTTTCTGACTTGGTATGATTTTATAATTCATTTCCTACATTATATTTTTTTCTAGTTTATTATTTTAGTTCTCCAATTGGTAATTAAATTGGATATGAGAATACATTTGTTTTATTTCCAAATAAATATTTCTTAAAAACTGATATATGCATATGTATTTAACATATTGCTGGTTTAACCCATGACAAGTACTCCAACAAGGACAAGGAATTGATGATGATAATGGTCAGTTAGATGATCAAGAGGTGGGTAGGAAAGGACACCCTACACCTGGAACATGATAAGTAAGCTAAATTTGAAAGTTGTATCTGTTATATATTACTTCACCATCCTATGCATTTGAGGTTATTGTAGTGAGGGTTTAGACTAGATTACTTGTTGGAGGATTGAAAGTTTTGTAGAGGCTCCACAACAGAATTTAATCATGGAGGGTGTAGGGGTTGGTTCAAATAATGTCATAAGAAACAATGATAAGATAACAGGTCTAGAGATCACACATTTCCATCACGAATGGGGACTCTACTAGCAGGATGAGTCATTGTCTCACCACAATATATTAAACCAAGTGTTCTCCAATAATCCCTAGTTGTTTCATTTCAACTTCGTCTAGTTCATTATTAGTAATATATATACTCTACCTATTTTTCCTTTTTTGTGTTCTCCCTTATGTTGGCATTCCTCGCATGTCGAGGGAGGTATAAAAGTACTAGTTTCCCCCTTCAAGCTAATCTTGTGTGAACATCCCTGGGATGTATTGATGCATGTTTTCAGACCTTTTTTCAACAAAGGGGATGTGACCTAGATCGAGGCTCTTTATGTATCCCAATTCATTTGAATAGAAACTCCGGATGGGTTTAAAGGCTCTATTGGCCTATAGATCTCTTCCTCTTCCAAAAAAAAGACAATTGGGAATTCTAAAGTTATCTACATTATAAATATATGAGCCTAAGACTACTGTTAATATGCCTAATTTATAGGTTAAATAGTTATTAATATAATATAATACAAGAATATAAATAGTAATTAGGTATTAATATATAATACAATAATATAATAAATGGTGCAAAAATTGTACAAGGAATATGATGCAAAGAAGACACACCAAAAACGGATGTAACTAGTAATGCCAATAAAGAATGAATACTTTTCTCTTCGAGCAATGTTGAATATGAAAACTAAATACTCGATCTAAATTATAAATGCAATTATAATTTATAATATCGATGATCCTTAATGTGATATATTAGAAGACAGAAAACTACAATAATGCGGGCATTCGATCTTTTAAACAAACACAAAGTAATATGGAGTTATTTTCAAATCTCATATGAATAATTAATATGAATGAAAATGTCCAAAACTATCTAATACTATTCTTGATCAAGGGATTATCAATCGACCATAACAATTTCAATGAAATAGTAATTCTCCCAACACTTAAATGTAACAACCTCTTCCCACACTTACCCAAGCTAACTGGTCCACTGAGGTAAATATGTGATGAAGAGTTACTATGATATGATTCAACTCCCTAAGTATAGTTAAGGAAGTGGAATCGACCAAAAAAGTCTTTACAAACCTCCCTTAGGTCCTATAGGAGCCCCAGGAGCTAATAACTATCCCAAGTACCAAACCGCTGAGTTAGCTTGCTTTTTAACTGAAATAAACCCCCAGTCACTCCCACAACAAGGCCTCCATGCGACTGTAATATTTTTCACCCAATTATTTGCCAATGACTATAATATTTAAGCCACTTTTTCAGGCTAGTCTCCATACTACTGCCAAAAACTTCATGAAACTTTTCAAAACAATGAATGACACCAGGACAAAGCCTTTCACACAAAACTTAGACAAGAACTTGACCTAAAAAGGTTTATCCATTACATACATTTCGTCAAACACATCACAAACATGTAATGTACAGGTCATACATACACATTTGAACATAGGGAGCTCATACTTATCTGAAAATCATCAATAAGGTCTAATGCTCTCTCACAGTAGTTGTATTATCATCTAATAAGTCATTCATTCAATAACATTTCATATACTAACCAAAAAACGATGAGAGACATAACTCAAATATGCCATTAAACATACTTGTAACTAGCATATAACTAGATAAACAACAATAATAGAATAATCATCATAGACACCTAATAACAAGTACATTTACACATAAAACACAAGAAGAAAAGATCTCTTATTAACATATGCAAATCCAACCAAGTCAGGGACTTCCAGGTACCACACAACCATAGATTGGGTTGAAAAATATCTTTCTTTCAGCCAGTCACCCCCGCACCATATTGCAAGCATGAATGTGGGATCTCATGGAATAAACCAAGTAAAAACAAACAAGGGCTTCCAAAGGCCAAACCACCTAAACCCTCAACTAGTGATTCCACCTCACAGTTGGACATCACTAACTATCACCAAATCGGTCTCTATCCAAGTTTTCTAGGGTTCTAGAGCATTTGTTCCAACCCTTCTTACAGGACTAGTAACTCAACCCACAACTAATGCCAAGATCCAAAGTGTTTTTCCAACCAAGGCTTCCAGGACTAGTAACTCAACCACCAAGGGCTCTAGAGCATTTGTCCAACCAAGGGTTCCAGGACTATTAAATCAACCCAAGATGTTATAGGGATTCCAAATATTTTGTCCTACCAATTCCAAGAACTAATAACTTAACCCACATCCATAAGGAACATGACAACCAACAAAAAACTAAAAGTAAAAACACACAAAACCATGGCTATCAAGGAAGGCTAGGAAACACCACTATTTATCCAGGAAATTCTACATGCCAATGATAGATCATAACCAAATAACCACATGTATATGCCATGCATGACAAAAATAGCAATGAAATCATACATGCGACTCGGTACCTACAGGTTGTTGATCCACCTGCTCCCTTGCACTCTCCTACTTTCCTTTTCCTTCTTTCTCCAAATCCAATGCATGCCAAAGTGATCCAAGAATACTCTAAGTGTGGAAGAGTATGAGAGAGAGAATAGAGAGAGAGCTCTAAGCTAAAACTAACAAAAGAACATGAACTGATCCTCAAGAGCCTTTTTATCATTAAGGCCTCTATTTTCTTCAATTTCCATTATTTTCCTTCAATTTCCTCCTCACATGCAACCTCTGACCTTTCAACTTCCTTTTCTCCTATTTTCTATTATTTTCATAAATAAAATGCCAATAAATGCCTCTTTGCCTTTTCAAATTCCTTTGCCAATTCCTTTGCCAGTTTCCTTAGCCATAATAAACCGAAAGTGACACCCACAAGGATGTTTTTCCCACCATTCAATTTGGAATATGTGTCCTATGAACTTGGTATTATTTTTCTTTTATTAAATTTATTACATAAACTTTTAACTTGGGGCTTTTACAATAAACTTCAAAATAGTTCAACAAGTAAGGAGTAAAAGATTATAAAAATGAAAAAAAATTGTTATAGTATAAGTATTAGTCTTGTTCATATGCAAGAAACATACTCAAACAATTTGTAACACCCCCTCCTCTCGGGCTCACACAAGCAACCAATCATCCAGGAAAACATGTGATGGGAGAGGTTACTAAGGGTTTCAATCTCCTAGGTGACCTTAAGCAAATGGAATCGGCAGAACTTATCAAACAAACCCATCCACATAAGCAACAACACCCTCAAGAGAGATGTCAACCATTTAGACAGCATGTTCAGGAGTCCCACTGATGATTTAAGCCTTTTAACCCAGAGTTGCTCTCATGCTATAGGCAAGACAACGACCAACAACTCAAAGTCACTCTCATAGGCCTCTGTGCCAATGACTATGGACCTTTTTCAATAGACCTGTGCTAGAGATCCCGAGATTTGAGCCACTTTTCTATCCAAGAATCCTGACCTCTGACGAGAACTTGCTACAACCTTAAGAATCGATAAAAGACTTGATAACAATATTGAATACTCAAAATCAACCTCAAGATTAGGCCTGAGCATCTGTAAGTAGGACTGACATTCTATCAAACACTTGGAATCAATGCAACCTACAGGTCTAGGATACACGACAGAGCATAAATGACTAAAATAACTTATGAAACATAACTAGAAGGATAATTAGGTCTTGCATTCTTCTATTTAACAATTATGAGTAAATACATGAAATAACCATGACATGAACCAATCACATAACCATGCTTATAACCAGCATTAAACCATATAAATATCAGAGATATGATAGCCATTAAATCCACATATAAACAAGTACAAAGTAAGAGAACTTAGCTTTTATTAATCATAGGCAAATCTGACCAGATTCGGGACTTCCACGTACCGCCTGACCATAGACATGGCTTCACCAAATCTCTCTTTCATCTAGTCACCCTCACGCCATATTCTAAGCATGAATGTGGGATCTCATAGAACAACCAATCTAAGAACAACCAAGGGAATCTAGAGGTTAAACCACCTCCACCCTCACCAAACTGTGATCACACCAAAATTGATGCTCTAGTCACAACGGAACTGAACTTGGAATGCCATCCATAATCCATCACTATCCTTGAGGAATTTTCCTTCTCCTTGTCTCTCAATATTTACTGCAATCCAATTTTAGATCACTAAGCCCTAAACCAAGACCATTATCTTAGGATTTAATGCAGTCTAAACTTGGATTACTAGGCCCTACACCGAGACTTATCCCTCAAGCTTTACCGTGTATCCCACCAAAACCAGTCAATGGATTCCTAGGCCTTTGGGAATGAACCTTGAGACCACCTCTGTTATGGATTCTGAAATCCATCCGGAAAACCAAAACTCAAAACTGAAATAAACATCCCAACACCATGGCATCCGGAAAAAGGCAAGGCTAGGTTGAAAACCACTATCATAACCCAAAAAAACTATGCCATCGACAATAAGAGAAACATACACCAACATGCAAATCCATGCATGTCTAAACTATCTAGGGAATCACACATGAAAAAGGTTACTTGCAAGTATTCCTGCTGAAGTTGCTTTATCCTTCTCTTCTTTCTTGATCCTTGCTTTCCTTCCTTTCCCTTTGCTTGCTTTTCCTTCCTTGATCCAAAGCTAGAGTGCTCCAAGAAAACTCTAAGTGACCAAGAGTGAGAGAGAGAGAGAGAGAGATAATAATGAGAGAGATCCAAACTTGACCTAACAAAAGGTTATAAAAATATTTCCAACTGATCCTCAAAAGCCCTTTTATTAATGAGGCCTCTAATTTCTTCATTTTCCATTATTTTCCTTCAATTTCCTCCTCACATGCAACCTGTGACCTTTCACCTTACTTTTCTCCTAATTTCCTTTATTTTTATAAATAAATGTTCCAAAATGCCTTTTTTCCTTTTAATGCCTTTGCCTTAGCCTTTGTGAGTTTTCCTTAGCCAAAACACACATCCAGTGATGCCCAGTAGGATATCTTTTCCCAATAGTCAACTTGGAATAAGTGTCCCTTTCCCATGGTCTTATTTTTCTTTTATTTACTTTATTACATGGAATTTTTCACCAGGGATGTTATAGAACCCTCCCCCTTGGGGAACACTATCCTCAGTGTTAAACCACACCAATACCTCAACAAACCCTCTGAAAAGAAAACATACTACCCATGGAGCTTTATAACTTAGATCGTTGCAGTATTTACAATTAATGACCTGCTCAAAAGAAAAACATCATGATAACATGAGCAGATGACAAACATACCACGTACTAGAGCTTTATAACACAACTCATTACGGTATTTACAATACCCACATATACACATATGCGCATTTTCTCAACCAGAAAATATTAAGAGGATACAATTCCTATATCAATCAACAAGGGAATCTAGAGGATCACACTTCCACCCTCAAAATTAGTACCAGGATTCACCTCCTTCCCATGAAGTCTAGAATCCACTATCACAATCAAAGCTGCATCCAATGTCCAGCGCTATAATCTTGTGCCACTTTTCCATTCAACAAATAGTTACCGGATCATTGTTCCAGGGCACACTCTCAATGTGCATCTAATTCCATCCGACAATGCTAATGACCAAAACAAACATATTTGTGACCTTCCCTTCTCTGCTACATAGTCCATTGGGAAATCCAATCACCCCCTCCAGTGCAGTCACTCGCCTTCCAAGTTCCCTATCATCCCCTATCCCGAGTGATCCATCCCTTGGCAAGGGTTCCTCGCATTGAAAGATACAAAACCGAGGCATATACCTACCTCAAAACCATCATACCAGTCATAGGATGCTCATGGAAATCAATGGAGACTATTGGGTGCCCATGTCCCATAATGTCCCTACTCCTGAAGTACTCTACTAGCATATTGTTGCATGTTTCAATTTCTTTTTCTGCTACTGCCAATTCTTGCAATCGATTTAAACCACCCAACTAGGCATGTTCATGCATTCCTGTTCCAAATACATAATTTCCATTAGATTCCAATAAATTGAAATAACCTCAAATCATACCTCATTGGTAGTTCGTCAATAAGGTACACTTGCAATCTTGTTCGCTTCTTCTCACAAAAATTCAAACTAACTGTTTGATCAAACATCATGTATAAACATACCACATCTAGTTATCTCAAACACAACCTTCATAGATCAAAATCATAAGTCACATGTGACCAACATAAACCAGAATCATAGATCACATGTAATCATCATAAACTAGAATCATAAATCACATGCATAATAAAACTGAAATAAAATATTGATACTTATCCTTTAATCAATCCTAAACTTCTACCTTTTTCCTTATTCTATACGCACACCAGATCGGTTTCCACACCCGAAAAACACCCAATTCCTTCTCCTCAACCAGATGCACATACACATAGTACCGCATGCCCACAACACATCATGTACAACATGCACATAATACCACATGTACACCGGTGTCATATGTACAAAATGTACACAGTACCACCTGTACACCACACCACCTGCACAACGTGTGCACAACATCACATGTACATGACACCACCTGCACAACATGTACACAACACCACATGTACATTGCACCACCTGTACAATGTGTACACAATACCACATGTACATCGTACCATATGCACAACATGTCTATGACACCACATGTACATAGAATCACATGCACGACATGTACACATCACCACATGCACACAACACCACATGTACAACATGTACACGGCACCACATTCTCACAACACCCCTTGTAAAATCATGAACACAAAACCATATGTACATAGCACCATATGTATAACATGCAAACAACACCACATGTACATAACACTTCATACCCAACATCTACGTGGTACAATATATACCTAGAATTGCATATGCAATATCCGCACAACGCTACATGCACATAACATCACTTATGCAACATGTACACAGCAATAGCACCACACATCCAAAACCATATTGTCTTTACCAAGCAAATTTGCTTATAGTGTCTTATCCATGCTTGTCCCAACATGTCGCAGACCATACTTCTTTCATTTTATTGTTGTATCCCTCGGTATAAGTTGTCCATAACATAGACATAATTTAATCACATAATATCAACTCATAAACACATGATATTAACCTCATATATTTTTCAAGTCTACTCCTCCCCATTGATTCCTCATAAGACCAAGAACCTCTTCATGCGATTCACCTGCATAATAAATCATTCCTCCATAAGAACGATCCCTAACAACCTTATCAAACAATGATGTAGATACATGGATACATACATACATATATAAATGTTAGCATAAAACAATCATGATCTTGTCAGGCAACAACATACATAAATACATACATGTATACATTTATAATCATCATCATAATCATGGTCATAAAATAATTACCATATAACATTAGGTCTAGTTTAAGAGAACTTCCTTTATTTTTGCACAACATGCATCACATTTAGAACCACCACTCCCAACTTAGTCAAACCATCGGACGCCTCAGGTCTATTTACTTTACCTTTTCTGGTTACCCTTCTCATGTTTGTACTACCACCGTCTATTTACCACAATGGACCCAACCAGTCCAACCGACTATCATAGTCTTACCTTCCACTACGCTTACGCATGCACATAGTTTCATCTGAGTCTTACATTACTTGTTGGGTATCACATAGCTCTCCTCGATCTCCATTAACTTTCCTCTTTCTCCCAAGACTCAAAACATAAAAGGAAACACCAAGAAACAAACAAGAAGAAAACCATGACAAACCAACAACAATACAACACCGCAATAAAGTGGCATAGATATGCACCAGAAACAATCAAAATCACAAATCAAATGCAACAATCACAAAAGACCAAAAGCACAAGATTAACCACACACACCATGACTCAATCCCCCTAGTTCCCAACGAAATCTCAACCTAATCCTTCTTCGAGATTTCATGGCAACCTCTCTTGCCATGCAACGCCCTGCATTATACTACCATAAACATATAATGTCAGTACATAAATAAACATAACCATACACCATTCACCTTATCTCGTTGTGCCAAGCACGCTACCTTGTATTTGATCACATATGTGCCATGTCTCAAAGGACTCCAATTCCCTTAACAAATCCACCTGTAACTAGAGACTCACTAATATACCTGTCAAATACATGTCCATGAATATAGCACATATCCACATAACTTTAGACAATATTAAGGTCAAGAAGACTTCCTATATGGGAAGCACTCATTCGTTTGGAATTAGGGTTTACAAACCTAGCCAAAGGAATTCTTGTCCAATTCCTTCCTTTTACCTTTTTACCTAGTTTCAATCAAGGCTTACTATGTATTATCACATCACCCAACTGTTAGTTATGTAAGCACAACAATTATTACCTTGTCATGCTAGTAACAAGCATGTTTCCCTGCAGCTTGCTCACACATGTCAATCTCACATTTCAAATATCAAGACAGTCATATTTATCAATTTGAAATCAATCTATACCAAGACTAACAATCATGTCGTAATCCATAGTCAACTCATGGTCCTTAGACACAATGCTACAACTATCACCTAATATACTCAAGTACATATCAATTGTCTCAAAATATATGTGTTAGTACAATCATATTAAAACAAGATCATTTGAACACATACTCATATTATGCAATTCATCACATGTCAAACCAACTTGCAAACATACCATGTTAAATAAATCAACTCGACACCAACCACTCACACACCAAATAGATGTCATAATTAAAAATTCAAGCAGAAGGTAGATGACATAAGCAAGTTCATGCCTTAATGTATCTCACGGGAGGCTATCTTGTCTACACAATCAATCCAAATTAGCATGATATAAATTCATAACATATCATCTTAAACACAAGTAAGATCGTGATATCCATAATAGTAAATAACTAATATGTTCACATCCCAACTTATAAACAATTATCATTTATGCATAGCAATCACATATGTATGATCGGCCTAGATTAGAATGACACGAAATCAGAAATATGTCAGATCGTACCTGAATATTGCAACCATAACTACACAGGCCAAGCTAGGTTAACACAATACATATAACATTGAGATCTTCAATGCAATGAACATAACCATCACACATATGACCAATCCAAATTACAGCATCAAGATATCAATGAGATAACCCTAATCATCAAGATAATATCGTATAACAACAATAATCTATATATCATGCTCATCAACAACATATAACATAATCACCAATTTATCTAATATAAAACAACAATAGCAATGCATACAACTACAATTTACTATCATTATTAACTATCTGACACATGTGCATATGCTACACTAACCAACTAACATTTATCATGAATGTAATCATAACATCAAAAGACATGTACATAAACCTAATGCATATAATAATCTTTACTTTACATACCTGCATGCCAACATACAAGACCTGTATGATGATCTCCTCTTACCGCAATGTCTAATGTTGCAACCTCATTATGATAATCTGCATCTCCTGTTCTATCTTAGCCAACACATTAGCATCATAACATACCAATATCACCCTTATGACCTAAATTTCATACCATCACTTCACAAGGCATGTTTGATCTACTATTCATGCATAACTATAACTAGGACCATACTTGTATGACAACTAAATATAGACATATAACACATGAATACCAAACCATATTCACATCATTCTAGCTAGAGTCTAGTCATTAATGCATGACCATATCAACTTCACAAACCATGACCTCATGCATGACAACAACCATTACTCCATTATACGTGTTTCCACATGAAACTATCAACATGCATAAGAAATGCCTAATCAACTACATATATGTATGAACACATGTAGTCGAGCATAAGTGATCAATTCTTGTAATCAACCTACAAGACCGATACAGGTAATCAAACATACAAGAATGCAACCTAACATACAAGGATGTAATTGAGCTATATATAATCATGTAACAAGTCATATACTCATGACGCTACATTCCACAAATTAAAATCAAGTTCCTCATGACAACCTTTCTACAATCATGATCAATCATTGTGCAATGCAACAAGCACATGGAATGAAAGTGTAAGAGAGACACATGCAACTTACATGCATGCATGACCAACACATTCACCCAAGGAGAGCACAACCATGCTTTGATACCAATTTGTAACACCCCCTCCTCCCAGGCTCACACAAGCAACCAACCAGCCGGGAAAACATGTGATGAGAGAGGTTACTAAGGGATTCAATCTCCTAGGTGACCTTAAGGAAATGGAATTGGCGGAACTTATCAAACAAACCCATCCACATCAACAAAAACACCCTCAAGATACATGTCAACCACTTAGCAACCTTTCCCTGAGTCCCACGTATGATTTAAGCCTTTTAACCCAGAGTCACTCTCATGCTATAGGCAAGACAATGAATAGCAACTCAAAGTCGCTCTCATAGGCCTCTGTGCCAGCAATTGTGGACTTTTATCAGCAAACATGACAACAAGAATTGATCCACTTTGGTAGCTCGAAATCCCAGCCTCTACCCAGAACTTGCTACAACCTTCAGAATCCATCGAAGACTTGATAACGATATTGAATACTCAAAATCAACCTCAGAATTAGGCCTGAGCATCCCTAACTGGGACTAACATTCTGTCAAACACTTGGCATCAATGCAACCTATAGGTCTAGGATACAAGACAAAGCATAAATGACTCAAAGAACTTATGAAACATAACCAAAAGGATCACCTCCTTCTCCATTGGACTATTATATCATCAATAGGGTCTTGCATCCATCCATTTAACAATTACAAGTATATAAATGAAATAACCATGACATGAACTAATCACAAAACCATGCTTATAACCAGCATTAAATCATATAAATATCAGAGATATGACAACCATTAAATCCACATATAAACAATTACAAAGTAAGAGAACTTAGCTTTTATTAATCATAGGAAAATCCAACCAGGTTCAGGACTTCCACATACCACTCGACCATAGACATGGCTGAACCAAATCTCTCTTTCAACCAGTCACCTTCGTGCCATATTCCAAGAATGAATGTGGTATCTCATAGAACAACCAAGGGAATCCAGAGGTTAAACCACCTCCACCCTCACCAAACTGTGATCACACCAAAATCGGTGCTTCGATCAGAATTAAATTGAACTTGGAATGCCATATGGAATCCATCATTATCCTTGCAGAATTTTCCATCTCCTTGTCTCTCGGGCTTTACCACAATCTAATCTCGGATCACTAGGACCTAAACTGAGACTAGTCTCTTAGGATTTACCACAATCCAAACCCGAATCACTAGGCCCTAAACCAATACTTCTCACTCAGGCTTTACCGTGTATCCCACCAAAATCGATCAAGGGATTCCTAGGCCTTCGGGAATGAACCCTGAAACCACCTCCCTAGATTTTCAAATCCATCCCACAAACCAAAGCTTAAAACCAAAACAAACATCCCAACACCATGGCATCCGGAAAAAGGCAAGGCTAGGCTAAAAACCACTATCATAACTCGACAAAACTATGCCACCAACAACAAGGAAACCATACACCAACATGCAAAGCCATACATGTCCAAACTAGCTAGGGAATCATACATGCAAAAGGTTATGTGCAAGTATTCTTGCTAAAGTTTCTTGATCATGCTTGATCCGTGTTTCCTTCCTTTCCCTTTGCTTCCATTTCCTTCCTTGATCCAAAGCTAGAGTGTTCTAAGAAAACTCTAAGTGACCAAGAGTGAGTGAGAAAGTGATGGGGTTGAGATTCTGGGGGTTAATCAAAATCCCTTTCCCTAAAGAAACTGATTCTGAGGCCTTTGAGTTGTGGCCCACAAAGCCTATCGAAAGTGTTCTTTAGGCTTTTAAGCCTTAAACCATGGACTTACAACACTATCGGAGCCATATAACATTATCGGCTTTTATTACCGGAAGCATTCTTGAGGTTGTTAAGCCTTATAACCCCACGGCCACACAACCATCGGAAATACACAGGAATACACACGGAACCCCTATCCGAGCCCGAAGGCCGGATCTCAAAAAATATTGATTTGCATCAAATGAAGCTTCGGGTCTGCTCCCGTATCGCAATTGCATATCGGCCAAGTCCGATAACGCCAAGGCTCTTCGTTGATGCGACATATCGGCGATCGCTCGTCGCAATTGCCCAAATCCCGCGTCTGCCACATGCCTCTGTTTGTTTGCGATGCGATATGTGGTGATCGCATATTGCAACTCTTCTAGGCCTGAGGTACGAAACAGAGTTAGAAATAGACATAACACAAACACATTGTAAACACACAACCCATATTTCTTATAATAAATGCAACATAATTACATCTAAGGCATTTCAGCCTTAGCAACAGTTCTCTCATCAACTACACCTTGTCTAACTATTGCTCTCTCCTCTCTTTACTACCTTGAACACAAAGGTCCAACACATATATATGGAAGCATTGTTGGATCAGATCACGAAAGGATCCGATCAATCCTCCAACAAAAATCCCCAAAGCTCTCGTTACATGCATGCATATCATATGTGGAGGTATTCCATTTTATAAAGTCTTCGAGACTTATCTACTCCATCCTTTAAATCTGTTTTAAAATAGATTTTTCTCCTTGTTTTGCTCCCCTACTCCATGCGCTCCTCTTCGCTCCGCTTTGGATTCCTCCCTTCTCCTAAGGGTGTTGGATGCTCCTACATCAGACTCCTGAGGCACAAAGATTTATGACCTCCTAGTCATATGCTTCTCCTTGTCCTTAGTAATTCTACCCACTGCATTCTTCAGTGGAATTGCCTTCATGGTCTTTTGTGTGTTGCAACCAAACCTCTGCAGTAATAGTGTTCCTCTACTACACGATACCTCACCGAGCTTTCTCCTGAGCTTATTCTTTTGGCATCCTTCAGGTTCTCTCCTATGGAACCATATGAGCATGCCATGCTCTAGGTTTGCTGCAAGTCATCTCACCTTCTTTTGTCGCTATATGCACGACAGTAAGACCACAAACTCTCCAGCTATACCTCTTTCTCTCTTGAATCCTTTAATCTTCCTTTGCACGCAGAATCTTCGTTGGCTCTGATACCAAATGATGGGGTTGAGATTTTGGGGGTTAATCAAAATCCCTTTCCCTAAAGAAATTGATTCCAAGGTCTGTGGGTTATGGCCCACAAAGCTTATCAGAAGCATTCTTTAGGCTTTTAAGCCTTAAACCATGGAATTACAACATTATTGGAGCCATATAACATTATCAGCTTTTATTACTGGAAGCATTTTTGAGGTTGTTAAGCCTTATAACCCCATGGCAACACAACCATCAGAAATACACAGCAGTACACGTAAAACCCTTATCCGAGCCCAAAGGTCGGATCTCAAAAAATATTGAGTCGCATCCAATGAAGCTTCAGGTCCACTCCCGTATCGCAATCGCATATCGGCCGAGTCCGATAACACCAAGGCTCTCCATCGATGCAACATATCGGCGATCGCTTGTCGCAATCTCCCAAAGCCTGCATCCGCCACATGCCTCTGGTTGTTTGCAATGTGAAATGTGGTGATCACATATCACAACTCTTCCAAGCTCGAGGTCTGCGTCCTTTGGGAACCGATCTTTGCGATGCGATGCCACACTGCGATATGATCCTGGCCGTTGATCGTAAAGATCCAACGGTCCTGTGTATTCTCAGTTGTTCCTTCCTTAACTTAATCTTCTCCGCATTCGTCCACCGCCTAATGGATTTCTGCAATAAACACAGTTCTGCCACAATCTCTGCCATTCACCAGTTCACACGCAACATTCATATACATAACAATTATGCTATATCTTGGATCGCCATCGATCCTACTATGATCGATGGTCAATCTCATGCATGCAATCCGGGACTTAAACCATTCGCGCAACCATATACGAAACAGAGTTAAAAAGAGACATAACACAAACATGTTGTAAACACACAACACATATTTATTATAATAAATGCAACATAATTACATCTAAGGCATTTCAACCTTAGCAGCAGTTCTCTCATCGACTCTTGTCTAACTACTGCTCTCTCCTCTATCTACTACCTTGAACACGTAGGTTCAACACACACACAGATATATATATATATATATATATATATATATATATATATAGATAGATAGATATGGAAGCATTCTTGGATCGGATCACGAAAGGATTTGATCAATCCTCCAACACTGGAGCAGTATTGTGAGCATTTCCATCGATTCCTGGTTGTTTTACATGATTCGATACCTGTCAAGCTCCACAACCATAACATATTCCAATACAAGTCCCAACAAAACAACTTACCCAGGGCTCCAACAACTCTGTTACATTTTCTGCGATTGGGGCCTCTCTGAGCAAGGAATTCCTTGTAATTTATTCAATGCTTCACCATTTCTTGTGATCCAGGACTTCAGGGTTTTTGAATCTCTACACAGATTTCTATAAAAGTGGCTCCCAAGATCAAGTCCTCTCGAAGCTCAAGCGACTAATACAGAAATACAAAGCCGAGAAGTTGAGCATAACAATAATGGGCCACATGTTTCAGAACACGCTGGCCATACTTAGCACCTACGATATCGTGGAATTGGGGTTGAAACCCGCCCAACCCCCCCTGAGCGACATAAATGGCTGGACAAAAGGCCTCTAAGAGAGAAGGGAGTTTAACCACGGGATTGGTGACCACTGAGGGAATAATTGAGACGAAAATGAGACTCTACATGTCAAATATTAGTTGGATAGAGGCTGGAGAAAATGGCGCTCTTCCACTGGTTGGGGTGAACAATGTCTAGCCACCCCCACTCCGCAAAGAAATGACTATGGGTATAATTAAGTTTTTCTCTTTTTTTAAATGATACTATCATATGCCTCGGTCTCTATCATCTTCAGCCCATTGAATTGAACTGCAAACCTAAAGGGACTAGCTTCTTAATTTTTTCAATGTAGAAAGTAACAACCTTTGCTACTTGTTATCCGACTATCATTCATCCATGGACTTTTTCAGGACAATATCCCTGTGAGTCGACATAGAGGGATTCCAAGTCATTAATTAATTAAATTGGTGGCCATGATAGAAATTGAGGGTCGAATTGTCAGTTATTGATAGAGCCAAAAATTTGATGTTCATGTTATAAAGTAGGTCAAATTGTTTAATATGATTTATCAAATTTCTCAGAACCAACAAATTTGAAGGTGAAAAACAACCGACATGAGTGCCAAATATGTAACACCTTTGCCTCTTTGATTTCACCAATAGCTACACCATCTACCCATTGATAGTTTATGTACACTTATAGAGTTTGTATCAGTGATAGTATCATGTACACGTACAAAGTTTGTATCACTTTCATTTATACATATATGGGATGGCCCAATGCATTTCAAATGTCATTATGCTAGTCTCCGTCAATAGATTCTCCTAAATTTGAATGGTGGGTTTACTGCCCTATCGTTGAAGGGTAGTTATGAGGTAGAAATTTTAAAGAATATTAAGATTAAAATTATAAATATGGTTATGTTTTTTTTTGTTTTTTTTTTTTTTAAATTAATGGTTAGAGATTTGTATTATTAAAAAAAATTGGATTTCAAGGTCAAAACTTTTCTATATTCTAATCTTCCTTGCAGGTTTGAAATTGAACATTGAGGTTCAATTTAAATTTTAAGCAAATTTCCATGACACAAAAATCTCAATCCCTTTCCAACTAATATTTTTTAGGAAAGACCCCCAATATCCACACATTTACATTCCATTATTAATTTTGTTGTTCTTGAAGTCTTCCTCATCCCCATGACCTACCTAAGAAGTCTCCTTTCCAACATTTTTCCTTGTGGTTTTTGGAGGGAATCTATTTTCCATGAGGGTTCCCTAATTTTCCACTTTTGTTGGGTCCAAAGAATCTCCACTCGCATGCGATTATTCTTGATTTACTTTTGTTGCCTCTTATTCATTTTCTTTGTCCAGTTGAAACTTATCTTCTAATTCTTTCTTATCCGGAGACTCTTCCTCTTTCTATACCGTATAGTGATCACCTTAAGCTCCTTCCCACCAATTAGACCTTCAGTGTTTTTTTCGACCTATCTTGCTATGACCGTTGGGGAGAGTTTTATTACATGCCCTATTTCATAGCATGCTCTACGCCCCAATGAAACATTCTCATAGTCAAGCTTTTGGACTCAAACATAATTTGGGGCTGTCAAATTGATCTCAGTGAGAAAACCCTTATTGAATTCCATCTCCACACAAATTCGAGAATAAGTAGTTTTATAATTTCTTGTATCTTGGCTATGAAAAAAAAACTTTCCAAGAGCATTCCCAATAGAGGATAACAATTAAAGATTGCAAAGATGCAAGGGTAGATTTGGAAGCCTTACCCAAACTAGAGTTGTGGAGATTGATGTTATTATCATATCTAAAGTGGGAGACCACGCTAGCATGAAAATATCACACTACCTTAGAACCATGGTCTGAAATCGTAAGTGGCCTTTTTGTCTTCAATATTGTTGAAGAAACAATGAAAAAACTTCGAGCCATGGGATAAATATTCAGATCTTCTATTAAATGAGGTTTCTATGTCTCAGAGTCTCAGAGCTGAAATCTTCCAGATGCAAAGGAACATTGAGGGAAGAAACTTCTTGAATTATGAGGAGACCTGATCTGAATTTCAAAATGGAACTATTGGAAACCGAACAATATCCTGTCTGTCCGACAACCATTATTTCAAAAAAATTCTCTTCATTCTTGAATCACTAAAATTCACCATAAATTAAATTATCAAAAATATTCAAAAAAAAATCTACATGATCTAAATATAAATCGACCAACTAAAATTTTCAAAATTCCACCCATCTCCTTTCTAAAAATGTCTATAAATATATATTCCAAAATCATAAACAAATAATTATCATTTATTTAATTAAATAATATCAACGTAACATCTTTTTCCATTAAAAATGTGCAAAGATAATCATAAATGTCGGTTGAGGTTAACAATTATTAGGCCGATAGGCCTTCCTTTGAAAGGGACTTTCGTCGTCCTTTTGCTTCTCACGTTGACACCTAGACCGTCTACACTTTTGATCTCCGTTTGACATTTGTGCACAGTTTTTTAGCGCCACCCGTCTGCTTTCCACTGACATCTGTAACGCATTTTCAGGTTTTTAGCGCCACCCGTCTCGTCATGGTCTTCATCATCCTTCAGACGAAATGGTAGGAATTTCTGTTACGGTCTTCATCCTTCAGCGGAATGGTAGGTATTTCAGTTATGGTCTTCATCCTTCATGCAGAATGGTATCTCTCAAAATCCAGTCACTTCAGCTGCGGAGATCTTGAAACACGCACAACCTTACCCCTAACACAGAAGCCTAATTCGGTGCATTCGAGCAGTGGGCAGGAGCCTTATTCTAGCGGGGAAGAGCCGAGCGTATACATACAGTGCGCGTAGGCAGTAGGTATAGGTATGGTTTCTTGAAAGATAAGAGAGCAGTTCTTCTATTAGTTTGTCTTTGAGTAGTTTTTCCATTAGAAGAGCCCACTGACAAGGAGACAGTACAGATGGAGTCACGCTCCAACCATGGTAAGGTAATAGTTCCTATCAGTGTAGTTCCGGGATTTCCTAGTGTTCTCAGATATTGAACCTTCCTCTGCGTTGTTACAGGTAAACGCTATGCTGATCGTCTACGCTGTTACAGGTAAACTCTATGCTGATCTAATCAGAAGATATGTTAATTAGACTTGGCCTTACTGTGTGAATATGATTTTTTCGAGAGCTATACGAACAGGCCATTGAAACATGAGAAATAGTTATTTTGTGTACGCAATATGCCAAAGAAATGAAGGTTTGTTCGGCATGATGCTCTATCTTCTGCGGAAGAGACAAATTCTTTCCCTGCATTCGGGCTGCAATATGCGAAAGGACAGGGATGTCGCCGTATTTTTTGGATTATCAGGTATTACGAATCAAACAAAGAGCTGCAAATGTCGTGAGATGCACAAAGTGTGTTTTTTTTTCTGCCTCGGGGCAAACATATTCATCCAAATTTCAGGCACTGCTGAGGCTACAACATTTCTATTACAGGTACTGTCAACATATCATAACAGGTTCCTGATCGGAGGTGAATACTCTACGTTAGATGCTTATTAGTCGCCCATATTTTAATTTACCTGAGTTGCAGTTTGAAAAAGACTTTGAGAATAAGAGAAGTCGGATGTTCAGAAAACGATGGACGCGACAGCCATTGCTGCTGCAGTTTCTCCAGCGACATCGGAGCCTGGATTTTGGGTGTCGATGCTGTAAACAGTACGAGATGTGTCCATGTCTTCTGGTCGCTCCCAGCAATCGTGATCAGTGTTGGGAACACCCACCTTGGCAATCACAAATCAATAAGCATTTACTCATGCATTTCTTGTCTGTTATATTCTTCGGAATGCTTGGATTGAGTGGGGCAGGCTATAGCTTTCATTCGGTCATACCTGCACGAAGATTTTGTTCGGTTGGACGGTAGCTTTGAGGAAATAGTCCGTAGCCCAACGAATCGCAGCTTTGGCATTTTCAATCTTCTGGCCCATTACATTGCCGAACTCCAACACGCTCCAGGCTAACATGGTAGTAGTAGAAGCCATTGGAAACCCAAATTTTACGTTATCGCTTGCGTCGTAATATCGTCCAACCAAATCAACCTGCATTCATTCGATTTATTTAGTACCCATTGAAGAAAAACTAAAACAGTTGAAGGGTTGAGATGAAAGGCTAAAACAGTTATTCGTATGTTTTTAAAAAATATCCATACATTCTGGTCGAATCCGTCTGTGAAGGCTGAATCTTTCCTCCATGTCAATCTCTGATTTGGTGGAAGAACACCCGACCGCTGCCCCTCGAAGAACGTAATGCTCTTTGAGAGGGCATCTTTGTAGTCAAAATTGCCATTGCCAGGGAAAGAAGAGTCTAGCACCTCTCTGAATCTACTCGTTGCTTCTATTTTGATCATTTCTATAGATAGAACAAATAATAATATACCGAATTTATTCATCTTTCTTGGCTGGGCAGACACGGTACTGAGCACTAACCTATAATGACTATGAATATGTAGAGTCATTTCAGGAAAGTTCATCCGAGGGAGGGACATGAATTTGAATAGGAATGAGCTATGTGCTAAACTAATGGAAAATTGAGGTTAGTGTAAAATGTGAATCCCTTCACCCCTCTCGTAACAGGTGAGGTGATAAATCGTGACAGGGTGGCTGTGGCCGAAGACATTCCACGTGACAGGGTGGCTGTGGCCGAAGACATTCCACGTGCATGTAGCATTTTGGTGCCAACAGAAAAAGATTGCTTTCAATACTTATACCAATGCTAACTCTATATGTATGCAGAAACTTACAGCTTCTTTATCTAATCTGCTGGGATCAACTACTTACACCCCAATTTCCATGCCTACCAGTTATCCTTGCCAAGAGAAATCACATGCATCGCTCCAGAGTCTGACATACTTGATCTCCTACAGTCAAATGGCATTAAGAAAAGGAGAGAGTACAAATGGCGTTCTAGAGGTACATTAATTATGCTCCAAAGAAATTGACTTTCACCTATCTCAAACATTTTCGGTCATGTTTTTTTTTTTTTAACATAATCGGTGGCTGTTTATATTCCCCAAAAAAGATTGAGGAGACTAGGCTCCTGAGTTACATGGCATTATGCCCTGGAAACAAAGCAGGAAGACACTGTCCTGGAAACAAAGCAGGAAGATACTACAAGGAAGACAAAATTCCTCTTTGTCCCCGTCATTTCTGACTTTTGGAAACCCTGAATAAGTAAAGATTCTAATGAACTGGAGTAATAAGAAGCAGATTTTACAGTGCATGCTTAATCTATATTTATATTTGAAAACCCTGAATAAGTAAAGATTCTAATGAACTGGAGTAATAAGAAGCAGATTTTACAGTGCATGCTTAATCTATATTTATATGGCTGATATGGTGTACTGTAGACTCTTCGGGCTTGCTGTAGACTTCAATGTTCCTTAGGCTTGAAGAGCTGGTGTTGGGAGCGGGCCTGCTTTTTCAATTGCATAGAGTATTAAAAATACAAAGGGCGATTAGATCCATTCTAATCTATTGTTTATTCAAAGCAACCACTGAACAAAGCGCGCCTGCATTTTCAATTGCATAGAGTATTAAAAATACAAAGGGCGATTAGATCCATTCTAATCTATGCTTTATTCAAAGCAACCACTGAACAATGGTTGGGCATCTCTGTTGTTTATTTAAAGTAACCACTGACCTATGATTGGGCATCTCTGTTGTTTATTCACAGCAACCATCGAACGATACTCCATTCAATACGACTCTATCGAATAGAAAATTCAAAATAACCAAACCACTCAATAATGCATCATATTTGTTTAAGGTCTTAATTCATGCAGCGATTATATTCCATTAAATACAATTACTCTGATAAAATATATTTCATTGTTGTATGTACCACCAGCCGCACAACAAACACACACATCAACATTATTGATAAAATCATTCATTTCATTAAATCTTAATAAAACATTGTTTTAATAACAATATTAAATGTGAATAACTGTTTTGGTATATATTTTATGTTATTATTGTTATATTCATGCATGATTTTAAATAAGTGTAGGCATTTTTTTATTTAAATCATTTAAAATTAAAATCTTTAAAAACAAGAATAAGAAGTAAATAAAAAGATGTTGTGGGTTTCGATCTTAAGACCTGTGTATAAAATTAATAGTGTGAATCATGAGCACAAGTATCATTAGAGGGATCAACTAGCTTCTACAAGATGACCAAGTCAGCCATGGCTTACAATGTGAGAGTGGGGAAGAGAACGTGAAAGACAAGCCGATGTGAGAGTGGGGAAGAGATGTGAGAGTGGGGAAGAAGCCGATGTGAGAGTGGGGAAGAGAACATGAAAGACAAGAAAGACAAGCCATCAGGGTACACCTTACTCACATGTTTTTATGACAGAAATTCGTTTTTTCCTATGGTTTAATCTTTTATTATATTAGGTAAAAATTGGAAAGAAAAATGTTTGTGATGAGATACTTTGTTTTTACATTTCATTTTAATTAAATTGTAAAAGTTATTATTATAATATTAATTATATTTCTAATGAATTAAATGTTTTTTAAATCCCAACTATCCTGACTCCCCAAAAAAACACTCTTTGATTTGTGGCAAAGATCTTCCAAAAGTATTTAATTTGGATTAAAAAAATGGATTATGGGCTAGATTTTTTTAGTTGAATATTAAAAATATTTAATTTGATCTTTTTTTTTTGGGTCATAGACTAGTGTTTTCCAAATGATATCCATACTAAGAGTATATGTAAATATAAACAACTAAATTTTAATATAATAATTATTATTTCAAACCAAAATATATTTTTTACAATTCAAAAATCCCAATTTAACAATCCTATTGGCCTCTCTTTGCACCTTTTGGCGCAATTGCTAGTTATAACTATCCTAGTAGGATAACTATTTTAGTGGAAGGTGGATCGAAGAAAGGAAATCGAAAGTTGAATTTCATTAAGATAGTTAGTTTAAACCAAACATCAAAGCAATAAAATGTAAAAATTTTATATCCATATATAATAGATTAATAAAATTTTAATATAAATTAAAAAATATATGAAATGAGATATAGTTATTGTTTTTTTATAAGTTTTATTTTTTTAAAACAATTTTAATTATAAATAATGTGACTAAATTATTCCAACATGAAATATATGTATTATATAAAATTAAATTTATTATCCATCCTAAATTTAGAGTACAAATCGCGGATTTAAATTTTAAGGGAAGTTTATGAGTTATATTTATGTATATATGTTATATAAAATATATATGTGGGAAAAATTAAAATGATTGCTAATTATGATTTATTTTTATTTTAGTAAGATTAATAGGGAAATATTTTAGTAAATATTTTTTTTCAAAAAACGTTATTATTTTATTGATGAATATTGTTGGTAAAGCATGAAAAAGGAGGAAAATGATTGAACATTGTATTTTTGAGATACTATCATATTCTATAATCTATGCATATTGACTTTTCAAAGGGGGAATATTTAAAACCAACAATTATGCATAGATTAGATATTTGAACAATATTATGATAGTTGATTGTGAGATAAGAATTCATGGTCTCCCTATTTCTTACCATCTCAAAGATGGTGTCTCCAATTATAATTGGTGTAACAACACCTTCATTTAGTGGAAAAGATGATTATAATAATTTATGGCAACATGGTTAAAACTCCATGAAGGAGCTACAATCACTTAAATATTTTATTTTATACTTGACTATTTTGTTTTTTTGAGATTCTTAACAATAATGAGAATATGTAAGTAGTCTTTTTCTTCAATTTCGCATTCATGTGATTTTGGAAATGGTATATATTTAGTCCACTTAAAAAAACAAATTAAATTTTGATATGATCAATAAACTTTTTAAAACATAACAAACCATAAAAACTTGATAAACATGATTTGTGAAAGCTAATACTAAATGTAATTTTTCACAATAAGAGCAAATAAAATTACCATTTTTTTCTCTAGAATACACATGTAATGTTCATTCATTTAATCTCAATAAACACACACACACACACACACATATGATACTTTATAATTGAAATCATTACTTAAGTATAAAGTTAATTACTTAAAAAAAATCATAAAATAATCACTATTATCCATCTAGTAGACATTATGTGTTGGTAGTTATTAAGTGAATGAACCCACAATTTTAACGGTTACACTTCTTCATATTTTAATAGTTACACTTTTTCCTCAATACTAATAGAGAATTAATACATAACTATTAGAATTTTTACTTTCAATTTAGTATTATCTATTTTTGAAAATTAAGGGAATAATAAATTTTTTATTGAATATTTAAATTAATAATTATTAAAATTAAATTTTGATTTCTCATCTGTTTTTTGTTTTAAATATCTAACATATTTTTATATCAAAAACTTTCCAAAAATATAAATTTCATTTAATTCCTAACTCTATATAAAAAATTGTAGCCTTTCGACTATTTGTATCATGTCAAGGTCCATACAATTGACATATGGTTAACACGTGGCAATCTTCACATGTTGTCACCTCTCTGCACACAACTACTAGTCTAACACCTTGACTTGCCAAGTCAATATCTAGATCCTAGAATTTATTTTCTACCAATGACATTTCTATTTCTTCCATATTTATAAACATCCACTGTGTCAATGGTTAGATTTTTGGATATTCACATTTGGATAATTCCAAAAGTTCCCTTTCGTGGGAAAGTTGAATTTGGGATCATATGCCACCTTTGTCATCATGAGTACCACTTGGCTTCCATTTTAGCATTGTTGGTTAGATTTTTAGATATTCACATCTGGATAATTCCAAAGTTCCTTTTCATGGAAAAGTTGAATTTGGAATCCTATGCCACCTTTGTCATCATGAGTACCACTTGGCTTCCACTTTGGCATTGTTGGTTAGATTTTTAGATATTCACATCTGGATAATTCCAAAATTTCCCTTTTATGGAAAAGTTGAATTTAGAATTATATGCCACTTTTGTCATCATGAGTACCACTTGGTTTCCACTTTAGCATTGTTAGTGACAAATTAGCTTAATCAACATGGTAAAAACATCAAATATCTAGACATCTTGATATAGACATCTTGATATTTGATATTTAGAAACTTCCAAATTCAAAAAACCATAAAATCTCACTTTTACAATCTTCTAGATTTTCACATTCCCATAATCCATGTCACGACCATGATAGATTCCACATTAACCACTATATCAACTTTTTTCCATACTAATTAACACATCAACCTATCATATCATCATGCCATATCATCTTGATCTATCTCCTTGATCTATCTCCTTGCCACATCAGACAAACACACCATCCTACCGCATCAACATCATCAACATGACACAATCATCCTACCCTGTTACTTAATCCATTGGTCTCATCGAGATGGTGATTAAAAAACACTAAATGTAGTATTATACTACCTCCCTCCCACATTTCATTTTAATTTAAAAATTTTGCTGGGGGCTGTCAAGTTTGAAATCTTGAGCATAGAGGTTCCATTGAATGTGTGTAGGTAGACATCTTATTCACCATTTGCATTAACTATATCCACCACTTGTGATAAGTACATTGAAGCGGCTAAGTTAGAATGGAAGCCTGGAAGCCTGCAAGCGTAAAAGCAACCGGGGAGGGGGAGGGCATCTATGAAACTTGCTGGAAAATAAATCATTATTTATAAACATGCCCATTAATAATGCTATGCACTAAATCAATGATTAACCTCATCCGAGTTAATAATTAACTTCATGAATGGTTTTGACTATGAACAATTTATTAATACATAATTAAAAGACGAATGGATATCGCATCAAGGATTGGCAGTGGTTGATCGACCGTTTCTACAGCAAAATATCTAAATGGGAGATGCGCTTTCTTTCCTTAGCTGGCAGGCTAATCCTGGTTCAAGCTGTTCTCTCTCAAATGGCGGTTTACTGGGCGAACCTTTTCCTTCTTCCTTCTTCTATTACAAAAAAAATGACCTCTCTGGCAGCAAACTTCCTTTGGGGTGGCCGCTCTTTCCAGTCCAAGTTTCACTTAGCAAAGATGGAATTATTATCTAAGCCGAAGAAGAAGGGCGGCTGGGGTCTCCTGAATATGTCTCCTTTTGGGAAAGCTCTTCTTTGCAAATCGCTTATCAGAGGCATCTACGGTAAAAGCTAGTGGAGCAGAATTATAAATCAAAAATATCTTAAAGGGAGGAATATGGCCTTCTGGTTCAGAAGGAAGTCGTTGGGAATCAGGGCTGGCTCCATCATTTGGAAAAGCTTCAGGAAGCTTCAATCCTTCTTCTTAGAAAAGCTTAAATGGTCGCTCTCATCCGGCTCCAGTGTTTTTATCGGCCTCGATCCAACTCAGCACAATCTGGAATCGTTGATCTCTCCAGATTTAGTTCTCTTCTTCCATTCTAAAGGTCTCTTTTCTTGGAACAAGTTAATCCAATCCTGGTCTTCTCAAGCACCTATTTGGAAGAGCGCAGATGATCTTTCCATCCCTCCTTCTCTCCGTCCCTCTTGGGATTCGGCTGTCATCGGTTTCTCCAGCAAAGGAAGATTGCAATCGGGCTGTGCATACGAGCTCATCTGGTCCCTTGAGAAACCTGCTCTGCTAACTTCTGTTAAAGAATTATATGCAGCTTTCTCCTCGATCCGGCAGCCTCCCTCGCCTCTCTTTCCTCCCCCTTTCTGGAAAGCCTCCTGCCCTCTTAAGATGATTCTATTCTCCTGGCTTCTTTTCTCAAATAGAAATCTCTCTTGGGAGGTTTTGCAAAGGAAAGGCTGGCAGGGGCCGAGCCAATGCCAGATGTGCCGCAACAGCGCTGAATCCAACTTTCATATGTTCTTCCAATGTGGCGCTTCCTCCTCAATCTGGTATGTGCTGTCCTTAATCTTTGGTTTTTCTCACAGAGTTTTTCCTTCTGTTCAAGATGCCTTCGCCTGGTGGAGTGTGCAGCGTCCCTTTTGGCGCTCTCTTTTCATCATCACCTGCTGGTTCCTTTGGAAGTGGAGGAACGACCACATTTTCCAGAATTCCACTCTGCCTCTTGACTTCATTTTGTCAAAAATCCTGGGATCATTGCCTTCTGAGGTTTAACTTCGGTCTTGGTATTTTTGGTTGAATTCTGTATTTTGAAATCCAGATTTAGATGGTTCCTTCTTTCTGAAGTCTCTGTAGTGCCATGCACTCATAATTTTTGTTTATCTCTAAGATCCATGCATTGCTGATTCTGGACAGGAACAGATTTCTGTATATTTTGCTTCAAGGCCTCATGCCTTCGCTTGTATCTGGGCTTTTATATACTCTTAATATAAATCATGAAGCTTTTTCTTTCTGAAAAAAAAAAAAACATGAAGTCAAAATCATTTTATAAATTCACCAATAAAATAGAACTGAAGACAACTATTGAAATTCGCCAGTAGCAAATTGACATGTGTATTAACCAGTAATGGGATCACGTGCCATGACAACGATGCTTCCACAAAGATTTCCGCCCATTTTACGAGCAGAATATCCTACAAATTGGCGTCCGATTTGCCATTATTTCGGAGAAAGGAGCATGTTTTACAATCAGAATATCCAAGAAATTATCAATTCTAGACGAATGGGTGATGATCGGGAGGCTTGTAAAGCTGTTCACTGAGGATAATTATTAATTATTATTTATGGTTTTAAGGGTTATAATAATTAAAATTAAAATTATTGTAATTTAAAGAGCTTACAAATTTATTTGGAAAATAATAGAAATTTTAACAAAATTATAATGAAATTTGATATTTTTTTTTTAAATATAAATTAAAGCATATAATTAGAACTTACAAATAAATTTAAAAAATAATAAAAATTCTAACAAAATTATAGTAAAATCTGATCATTTTTTTGAAAATATAGATTAGAGCATAATTACCTATTGACCTAGGAAATTCCAAAATTCGCCAATACCGGAAAAATAGGTTTGACTTGATACCATACGCATTTGTGCTAGTTCCTGGACGAGAGCGAGATCTTAGGTAAATTTTATTGTAAAAAAATATAAAATAATGATGGTTTTGAAAAATGAGTAGTATTAAAAAGATTATTGAAATTTTATATTAAAAATTTGTAATTAAATAATGATAAGTTTTTTATTAAAAAGTAAGAATAAAAAAGTAGTTTTTATATTAAAAGATTATAGATTTTTAGTGAATTTTCTTACTAAAAAATATAAGTATTTTATTAAAATATTGTAGAAAAAAATAGTCTTTATATTTTACAAAGATAAAAAATTTAGAACTTATATTTTAGTTTTTCTAAATTTTTTTTATGATAGCCATTATTATAGCTGTTAGGTTTATTGTAAAACAGAGCATCAATGAGGTGGAATCAAATTAGAGGGGTTCTCTTTATGTGGTCCACACGAAGTATAATCTGCACACACTTTATTGTTAAATAAATTTGGATTAGATCCCTTCAAACTTACTTTTTTTTATCCAATGTCTCATTGTTTTCATTGAACTTCAGATTTGAAGTTTTGTTATCTATGTTATTAGATTTTACTTGCATATTTCCCACTCTGCAATTCTAATAAATTTGGTGCATCTTGTTCTTCATTATTTTTGGATCTTTATAAGAGAAAAATAAACAAGAATATCCTTATAAGAGAGATTTAATTAATTTTCTTTGAAATTTTGAATATAATCATCATTCAGTTCAATTTTTTCAAATTTAGAAAAGATAAAAATAAATAATATGTTAAACATTTTAAGATGTATATTCTCAAATATTTTCTGTATTGAATTTTATATAGATGAATTATTTCGGTATCTAATAACTAGAATTTGAATTTGGTAACTATGGGTTATATCAGTCAAACTTCAGGATTTTGGGTAAGCCATGGATTCTTGATGGTGCTAAATCTATTTTTATCATCAAAAACTGATTCAAACACTCCAACACTTTAATTTTAAAATCTACTGTTCAAGAAAATTGTAAATTTTAAAATATTTTGATAATTTTGAATTATAATTAAAGAAAAAATAATATATAATGTCTCAGACTGCTTGACTGCAGGGTATGGCCTGCTTTTTTCTGCTATTCCATTGATTTCGATTTATGATTTTAATGACTCTCCAATAGAATGGCATTTTTGCTTCTGAAAATATTAGATATGTGATTATTCGTAAATTGGTAACAAAACTGAAAAAGAATTTTATTAAATTAATTCAATAAAATAAATACAAATCCAAACAACTAACTGAACGGCTAAACCAAGTTCCAAAACTTGTTATATACAGAAAACCATAAATATATACACTGATTTAGTTACTTTTAAATCTTCTTCTTATTCTCCAAACTTCCCAAAACCTTAAGCATCCCAAAATCTCAGAATCTTTCCTTTAGCCATGGAAGGAAGGCAGAGGTACAAGATCGAATCGCTCCTCTCTACCCTTCAAAGACCTTTTTGTTGACCACCACGACAGGGCACGTAGCGTTTCGAGCACAGTAATCACTCACACTTCCCTTTATTGCTCTGCAATTAGCCAAACACACCGCCACCGACTTAATTAAACACGCAATATTTCATCATCAAATTAGACTGGAAAGCACAGGTGTTAAAGACAAGTAATGATTAAATACCTGACAAAAGTGCCATGTCCATGGCTACCCACAACCAGAAAATGTGCTCCCAATTTAGCCGCAGCTTCACATATTCTCTGTTTGGCGTCGCCAATCATAACATGGGTTTCTGCCTTCACACCATACCGGTCGCAGAAATTGACAGCTCGCTTCAATATCCTCTGGGTCGTCTTCTTCGCTTGCATTTCAAGAAGCTCGAACACTTGGACGCTAGGGGTATACACTGCATAATTAAAAAAATTCCATTTATTTATACGAGAATATTCTAGAATTTGATTGTTAAAATTTCTGGAATATTACTTAAATTTACAATCAATTAGAATATTGTCAAGGGGACTCTAGGTTAAGTAACACTTCATTCATTTCAAATAGTTTTAAGAGGAACTTATAGATTTTAGAATTAGTTGGATCAGTTGGGTTATCAACTTTAAGCCAGGTTGCCAGGCATCTTTATCTCCATTATTGATTTTTTAAATATTTGGCAATCAGACAGACATGAGAATCTAGATATGAGAGCCCTCACCTTGGGTCTGTCTACTGGTTGCTAAATATTGTGCGAATCAGCAATCAAGATAAACTTACCCAATATTCTGCCAATCAACACTCAAAATAAACTTACCCAGCAGAAAATAAAGTTAACCTACCATTCATCTAGAAAGTTAATCTACCATTCATCTAGAATCATAGGTCAGGCAACAGTATATCAGTTAACCTACCATTCATCTAGAAATTTGAAGAGAAAATCATAGGTCAGACAACAGTATATCTTGATATTCCAGGGCAAAGAGGAATCTAGAAACTCGATTGGAAATTTAAACAAATGTGTGAATCAGATGAAAGCTGGAAGCAGTCATAATACCAGGACCCGTGAAAACAGAGGCAGTGGGCTGAACATGGAGGAGTATGAAGTTATATGACTGCTGGATGTCTGCTTGAGCAGCCAAGAGATGTTTGCAAGCCCACTCACAGGCACGCATACTCTCCTCGCTCTCATCCACTGCAACCACTATGTTCACCATCTTAACCCTATTCTCTCCCCTTTGCTGGATTCCGATAACAATGGAGTTGCTGGGTGGTTACAGAAGAAGCCATATAATAAATATCATATGCTTCGATGTCTATCATTGCCAGCCCATTGATTTCAACCCCAAATCTAAGGGGACCAGTTGCTCTGAAAGCAACAGCCTATGCCACTTCGTATTCGACTATCATTCATCCATGGACGTTTTCAGGACAGTATCCCTGTGAGCCGACATCGAGGGATTCCAAGTCATCAATTAATTAAATTGGTGACCATGATAGAATCCGAGGGTCGAATTGTCAGTTATTAATACAGCCAAAAATTTGAGGTATATGTTATAAAGTAAGTCAAAATGTATAATATGATTTATGAAATTTCTCAGAAGCAATAAAAACAACCGAAGTGAGTGCCAATTATGTAACGCCTTTACCTCTGTGATGTCACAATAGCTGCACCACCCAGTGAACAACATGACAATATAGTTTCATGTACACGTACAGAGTTTGTATCACCTTCAGTGTCATATACACACAGGCTTTGTATCACTTTCATCTGTGCATAGATTGCATGGCCCAATGCATTTCAAAAGTCATTGTGCTGGTACCGGGCAGTCAGTGAGATTCTCCTGAATTTGAATGGTAGGTTTAATGGCCTAGCATTGAATGGTAGTTCATGACGTAGAAAGCTTAGTGGAATGGCAGATAAGGTAGTAAGCTTGGTGACAACTCACCACTAAAAGGTTGAAAATCATAATAAATATTAATAGGGTTATATTAAGAAACTAAAAATTATCATTTATTTAATTAAACCAGTGTTATAGAGTAGCTAAATTAGAATTTGGATGGATGCCCGGCTATAGGTAAAGGTAAAGCACATTTCACATAGAAATTATAGGTAAATGTAAAGCAAATTTGACATGGAAATTATAAAGCATATAAGTAAAGGTAAAGCACATTTCACATGGAAATTATAAGGCTAATAGGGTAGTAAGAATTAAAAATGGAGGCTAATCTGGTTATAGAATCTAAATCCGCAAGAACAATCTGCCATGTCCACAGGGCGGAATGGAAACTTTCCTCTGAAATAATGTTTAAAAATTCAATCGAATATGTGGTTATTAGAGTAGTTCACATGAATATTAAGTTATTGACCAGTTAAATTAAGTTAAATATATATATATTTTTTTTTTATATTTAAATTTTATATAAATCATTAACTTAATATTAAAGTTGATAAACAAAATTTTTTATATACAAATTTTTTTATGATAATGATGATGATGGTTAACGTGCACTGAGACCAAACATTGGTCTATCGGACCTAAAGAAATAAATTATTTATTTTGATTTAAGATTTTATTTCTATGCTCAAAAAGCTTGGAGAGAAGCCTCCCGAGCTCACTATAATTTTGACGTTGTAAAAGGCTAGGAAGGTCAGTATTGTAACAAAGATTGTGAAACTGAGATCTAATGTGGTTGTATGCGGGGCACTCTAAGAGGAAGTGATTTTCATCCTCGATGTTCCTATTCTCACATATATGGCAGATCCTTTCCATCCATGGCGTTTTAGGAAATGCCCAAACACCTGTTTCACTATAGAGCTCATGAGAATTCGTTCAAATCTTTGCTATATTAATTTTCTTCTTTGAGCTAGTTAAGATAGAGAGATACTTTTGATCTTCTAGGATGGGGTTGATGAACTTCTTATAATAACTTAATTTTCTTTTAGTGACTAAATCTTTCTCACACCACATTTTTTCTTTGAACTTAGAAGTGACAATATCTTTAATGTTATTTATGTTTTGCAATGCATCTTTCCAATAACATTTAAAATTTTATATAGTTAAATTTAATTTTATATAAATAATTATTAAAATAATAAAACTAAAAATAAAGTAAATGGAATAAAATTCAAATTTATATAAACTCAATTTTATAAATAAATCATTTCAAATTAAAATTAAAATCACATTTTAGAAATATTTAAATTATTCAATTAATATTATATACGATTCGACTTGGTTGAGTATCAAGTACGTCCAGAGATTGAGCACGCTCATATGTACATATATTGCATGGCCCAATGCATATCAATTCTCATTGTGCTGGTTCCCGAGCATTCTTTAATGGCCCATTGGAAAGTCAGACAACGTAGAAAACTTAGTGATGGCTAACCACTAAAAAAGATAATAAGGTCGAAAACCATAAATAAAATATGGCCTAAGGAATTAATAATTATCGTATTTAATTAAGTAATGTCAACGTAACATCTTCAAATATTTTCGTTTCTCTAATTAAATAATATCAATGTAATATTTTCGAATAATCATGAAACGATAATTATTATTGGAAGAGGTTACATTCCTATTATTCAATAATCATCGAGCGATAATTATGAGAAGATGTTACATTGATATTATTATGCTACAATTTTAATTTATTTATTTATTTATTTTTATTTTTTTAAAAGATTGGTATAATGGTATTATTTTGAACAATGTAATTTTTGTTATTTTTATTTTTAATATTTGTATGGTTTTTCAAAGTTAATTTAAGTTTAATTTTTACAACATAGTTTATGTCGATGGTATTTTGAAGGGTTGTCGTATTAGGGTTACAAAGTCTTAAATAAGCAAAAGAGCACAAAGCAATTGTATAGGGGAGGGACGTCATTACCTGTGTGTTCTCTTGTCTACCTCACTTGTTGACGTGGAGACACCACAAATGTTGTACAATAGGTGGCCAGTGGGTCCTGCCACATCTTGCAGTGGGTGGCTCCATTAATACACACAATTATGTGAGGTTTAGGGTTTCATCCACCATGTTTTATGCCATGTCCTCGCATCTCTGTGTTATTTTGTTCGGGTCGGGAAAAAAACTTTCCAAGAGCATTCCCAATAGAGGATAACAATTAGAGATTGCAAAGATGCAAGGGTAGATTTGGAAGCCTTACCCAAACTAGAGTTGTGGAAATTGATGTTATTATCATATCTAAAGTGGGAGACCACGGTAGCATGAAAATATCACACTACCTTAGAACCATGGTTTGAAATCGTAAGTGGCCTTTTTGTCTTCAATATTGTTGAAGAAACAATGAAAAAACTTCGAGCCATGGGATAAATATTCAGATCTTCTATGTCTCAAAATCTCAGAGCTGAAAGCTTCCTCATGCAAAAGAACATTGAGGAAAGAAACTTCTTGAATTAGGAGGAGACCTGATCTGAATTTCAGAATGGAACTATTTGAAACCGAACAATATCCTGTCTGTCCTACAACCATTATTTCAAAAAAATTATCTTCATTATTGAATCACTAAAATTCACCATAAATTAAATTGTCAAAAATATTCAAAAGAAAATCTACATGATCTAAATATAATCGACCAACTAAAATTTTCAAAATTCCACGCATCTCCTTTCTAAAAATGTCTATAAATATATATTCCAAAATCATAAACAAATAATTATCATTTATTTAATTAAATAATATCAACGTAACATCTTTTTCCATTAAAAATGTGCAAAGATAATCATAAATGTCGGTTGAGGTTAACAATTATTATAACTATCCTAGTAGGATAACTATTAACAATTATTATAACTATCCCAGTAAGATAATTATTAACAATTATTATTATTAACAATTATTATAACTATCCTAGTAAGATAACTATTAACAATTATTATAACTATCCTATATTTTAGTGAAGGTGGATCGAAGAATTTCATTAAGATAGTTAGTTTAAACAAAACATCAGAGCAATAAAATGTAAAAATTTTAAAATCCATATATAATAAATTAATAAAATTTAATATAAATTAAAAATATATGAAATGAAATATAGTTATTGTTTTTTATATAAATTTTATTTTCTTAAAACAATTTTAATTATAAATAATGTGACTAAATTATTACAACATGAAATATATGTATTATATAAAATTAAATTTATTATCCATCCTAAATTTAGAGTACAAATCGCGGATTTAAATTTTAAGGGAAGTTTATGAGTTATATTTATGTATATGTTATATAAAATATATATATGGAAAAAATAAAAATGATTCTATTTATGATTTATTTTTATTTTAGTAAGATTAATAGGGAAATATTTTTTTTCAAAAAACGTTGTTATTTTATTGATGAATATTGTTGGTCAAGCATGAAAAAGGAGGAAAATGATTGAACAAATTTTATTTTTTTTTGAGTATTTTTGAGATACTATCACATTCTATAATCTATGCATATTGACTTTTCAAAAGGGGAATATTTAAAACCAACAATTATGAATAGATTAGATGTTTGAACAATATTATGATAGTTGATTGTGAGATAAGAATTCATGGTCTCCCTATTTCTTACCATCTCAAAGATGGTGTCTCCAATTATAATTAGTGTAACAACACCTTCATTTAGTGGAAAAGATGATTATAATAATTTATGGCAACATGGTTAAAACTCCATGAAGGAGCTACAATCGCTTAAATATTTTATTTTATATTTGACTATTTTGTTTTTTTGAGATTCTTAACAATAATGAGAATATGTAAGTAGTCTTTTTCTTCAATTTCGCATTCATGTGATTTTGGAAATGGTATATACTTAGTCCACTTAAAAAAACAAATTAAATTTTGATATGATCAATAAACTTTTTAAAACATAACAAACCATAAAAACTTGATAAACATGATTTGTGAAAGCTAATACTACAATAAGAGCAAATAAAATTACCATTTTTTTTCTCTAGAATACACATGTAATGTTCATTCATTTAATCTCAATAAACATACACACGCATGCACGCGCGCGCACACACACACACACACATATATATATGATACTTTATAATTGAAATCATTACTTAAGTATATAGTTAATTACTTAAAAAAAATCATAAAATAATCACTATTATCCATCTAGTAGACATTATGTGTTGGTAGTTATTAAGTGAATGAACCCACAATTTTAACAGTTACACTTCTTCATATTTTAATAGTTACACTTTTTCCTCAATACTAATAGAGAATTAATACATAATTATTAGAATTTTTACTTTCAATTTAGTATTATCTATTTTTGAAAATTAAGGGAATAATGATTTTTTTATTGAATATTTAAATTAATGATTATTAAAATTAAATTTTGATTTCTCATCTTATTTTTTGTTTTAAATTTCTAACATATTTTTATATCAAAAACTTTCCAAAAAAATAAATTTCATTTAATTCCTAACTCTATATAAAAAATTGTAGCCTTTCGACTATTTGTATCATGTCAAGGTCCATACAATTGACATATGGTTAACACATGGCAATCCTCACATGTTGTCACCTCTCTGCACACAACTACTAGTCTAACACCTTGACTTGTCAAGTCAATATCTAGATCCTAGAATTTATTTTCTACCAATGACATTTGTATTTCTTCCATATTTATAGACATCCACTGTGTCAATGGTTAGATTTTTGGATATTCACATTTGGATAATTCCAAAAGTTCCCTTTCATGGGAAAGTTGAATTTGGAATCATATGCCACCTTTGTCATCATGAGTACCACTTGGCTTCCACTTTAGCATTGTTGGTTAGATTTTTAGATATTCACATCTGGATAATTCCAAAAGTCCCCTTTCATGGAAAAGTTGAATTTGGAATCATATCCCACCTTTGTCATCATGAGTAACACTTGGCTTCCACTATGGCATTGTTGGTTAGATTTTTAGATATTCACATCTGGATAATTCCAAAATTTCCCTTTTATAGAAAAGTTGAATTTGGAATTATATGCCACTTTTGTCATCATGAGTACCACTTGGCTTCCACTTTAGCATTGTTAGTGACAAATTAGCTTAATCAACATGGTAAAAACATCAAATATCTAGACATCTTTGATATTTGATATTTAGAAACTTCCAAATTCAAAAAAACATAAAATCTCACTTTTACAATCTTCTAGATTTTCAAATTCCCATAATCCATGTCACGACCATGATAGATTCCACATTAACCACTATATCAACTTTTTTCCATGCCAGTTAACACATCAACCTATCATGTCATTATGCCATATCATCTTGATCTATCTCCTTGCCACGTCAGAGAAACACACCATCCTACCACATCAACATGACACAATCATCCTACCCTGTTACTTAATCCATTGGTCTCATCGAAATGGTGATTAAAAAACACTAAATGTAGTATTATACTACCTCCCTCCCACATTTCATTTTAATTTAAAAATTTTGCTGGGGGCTGTCAAGTTTGAAATCTTGAGCATAGAGGTTCCGTTGAATGTGTGTAGGTAGACATCTTATTCACCATTTGCATTAACTATATCCACCACTTGTGATAAGTACATTGAAGCGGCTAAGTTAGAATGGAAGCCTGCAAGAGTAAAAGCAACCGGGGAGGGGGAGGGCATCTATGAAACTTGCTGGAAAATAAATCATTATTTATAAACATGCCCATTAATAATGCTATGCACTAAATCAATGATTAACCTCATCCGAGTTAATAATTAACTTCATGAATGGTTTTGACTATGAACAATTTATTAATACATAATTAAAATACATTTTTTCGTCGTAAAAACATGAAGTCAAAATCATTTTATAAATTCACCAATAAAATAGAACTGAAGACAACTATTGAAATTCGCCATATTAACCAGTAATGGGATCACGTGCCATGACAACGATGCTTCCACAAAGATTTCCGCCCATTTTACGAGCAGAATATCCTACAAATTGGCGTCCGATTTGCCATTATTTCGGAGAAAGGAGCATGTTTTACAATCAGAATATCCAAGAAATTATCAATTCTAGACGAATGGGTGATGATCGGGAGGCTTGTAAAGCTGTTCACTGAGGATAATTATTAATTATTATTTATGGGTTTAAGGGTTATAATAATTAAAATTAAAACTAATTGTAATTTAAAGAACTTACAAAAATAATAGAAATTTTAACAAAATTATAATGAAATTTGATATTTTTTTTGAAAATATAAATTAGAGCATATAATTAGAACTTACAAATAAATTTCAAAATAATAAAAGTTCTAACAAAATTTTAGTAAAATCTGATAAGCATAATTACCTATTGACCTAGGAAATTCCAAAATTCGCCCATACCGGAAAAATAGGTTTGACTTGATACCATACGCATTTGTGCTAGTTCCTGGACGAGAGCGAGATCCTAGGTAAATTTTATTGTAAAAAAATATAAAATAATGATGGTTTCGAGCGAGATCCTAGGTAAATTTTATTGTAAAAAAATATAAAATAATGATGGTTTTGAAAAATAGTAGTATTAAAAAGATTATTGAAATTTTATATTAAAAATTTGTAATTAAATAATGATAAGTTTTTTATTAAAAAATAAGAATAAAAAAAAGTAGTTTTTATATTAAAAAGATTATAGAAATTTTATATTGGAAATTTTTAGTGACAATTTTCTTACTAAAAATATAAGTATTTTATTAAAATATTGTAGAAAAAGATAGTCTTTATATTTTACAAAGATAAAAAATTTAGAACTTATATTTTAGTTTTTCTAAAAAAAATTTTATGATAGCCATTACTATAGTTGTTAGGTTTACTGTAAAACAGAGCATCAATGAGGTGGAATCAAATTAGAGGGGTTCTCCTTATGTTGTCCACACAAAGTATAATCTGCACACACTTTATTGTTAAATAAATTTGGATTAGATCCCTTCAAACTTACTTTTTTTTATCCAATGTCTCATTGTTTTCATTGAACTTCAGATTTGAAGTTTTGTTATCTATGTTATTAGATATACTAGCATATTTCTCACTCTGCAATTCTAATAAATTTGATGCATCTTGTTCTTCATCATTTTTGGATCTTTATAAGAGAAAAATAAACAAGAATATCCTTATAAGAGAGATTTAATTAATTTTCTTTGAAATTTTGAATATAATCATCATTCAGTTCAATTTTTTCAAATTTAAAAAAGATAAAAATAAATAATATGTTAATCATTTTAAGATGTATATTCTCAAATATTTTCTGTATTGAATTTTATATAGATGAATTATTTCCGTATCTAATAACTAGAATTTGAATTTGGTAACTATGGGTTATAGCAGTCAAACTTCGGGATTTTGGGTAAACCATGGATTCTTGATGGTGCTAAATCTATTTTTCTCATCAAAAACTGATTCAAACACTCCAACATTTTAATTTTAAAATCTACTGTTCAAGAAAATTGTAATTTTTAAAATATTTTAATAATTTTGAATTATAATTAAAGAAAAAATAATATATAATGTCTCAGACTGCTTGACTGCAGGGTATGGCCTGCTTTTTTCTGCTATTCCATTGATTTCGATTTATGATTTTAACGACTCTCCAATAGAAAGGCATTTTTGCTTCTGAAAATATTAGATATGTGATTATTCGTAAATTGGTAACAAAACTGAAAAAGAATTTTATTAAATTAATTCAATAAAATAAATACAAATCCAAACAACTAACTGAACGGCTAAACCAAGTTCCAAAACTTGTTATATACCGAAAACCATAAATATATACACTGCTTTAGTTACTTTTAAATCTTCTTCTTATTCTCCAAACTTCCCAAAACCTTAGGCATCCCAAAATCTGAGAATCTTTCCTTTAGCCATGGAAGGAAGGCAGAGGTACAAGATCGAATCGCTCCTCTCTACCCTTCAAAGACCTTTTTGTTGACCACCACGACAGGGCACGTAGCGTTTCGAGCACAGTAATCACTCACACTTCCCTTTATTGCTCTGCAATTAGCCAAACACACCGCCACCGACTTAATTAAACACGCAATATTTCATCATCAAATTAGACTGGAAAGCACAGGTGTTAAAGACAAGTAATGATTAAATACCTGACAAAAGTGCCATGTCCATGGCTACCCACAACCAGAAAATGTGCTCCCAATTTAGCCGCAGCTTCACATATTCTCTGTTTGGCGTCGCCAATCATAACATGGGTTTCTGCCTTCACACCATACCGGTCGCAGAAATTGACAGCTCGCTTCAATATCCTCTGGGTCGTCTTCTTCGCTTGCATTTCAAGAAGCTCGAACACTTGGACGCTCGGGGTATACACTGCATAATTAAAAAAGATTCCATTTATTCATAGGAGAATATTCTAGAATTTGATTGTTAAAATTTCTGGAATATTACTCAAATTTACAATCAATTAGAATATTGGTGAGGGGATTCTAGGATAAGTAACACTTCATTCATTTCAAATAGTTTTAAGAGGAATTTATAGATTTTAGAATTAGTTGGATTAGTTGGGTTATCAACTTTAAGCCAGGTTGCCAGGGCATCTTTATTTCCATTATTGATTTGTTAAATATTTGGCAATCAGACAGACATGAGAATCCAGATATAAGAGCCCTCACCTTGGATCTGTCTACTGGTTGTTAAATATTCTGCGAATCAGCAATCAAAATAAACTTACCCAATATTCTGCCCATCAACACTCAAAATAAACGTAACCAGCATAAAATAAAGTTAACCTACCATTCATCTAGAAAGTTAACCTACCATTCATCTAGAAATTTGAAGAGAAAATCACAGTTCAGACAACAGTATATCTTGATATTCCAGGGAAAAGAGGAATCTAGAAACTCGATTGGAAATTTTAACAAATGTGTGAATCAGATGAAAGCTGGAAGCAGTCATAATACCAGGACCCGTGAAAACAGAGGCAGTGGGCTGAACATGGAGGAGTATGAAGTTATATGACTGCTGGATGTCTGCTTGAGCAGCCAAGAGATGTTTGCAAGCCCACTCACAGGCACGCATACTCTCCTCGCTCTCATCCACTGCAACCACTATGTTCACCATCTTAACCCTATTCTCTCCCCTTTGCTGGATTCCGATAACAATGGAGTTGCTGGGTGGTTACAGAAGAAGCCATATAATAAATATCATATGCTTCGATGTCTATCATTGTCAGCCCATTGATTTCAACCCCAAATCTAAGGGGACCAGTTGCTCTGAAAGCAACAGCCTATGCCACTTGGTATTCGACTATCATTCATCCATGGACGTTTTCAGGACAGTATCCCTGTGAGCCGACATCGAGGGATTCCAAGTCATCAATTAATTAAATTGGTGACCATGATAGAATCCGAGGGTCGAATTGTCAGTTATTAGTACAGCCAAAAATTTGAGGTATATGTTATAAAGTAAGTCAAAATGTATAATATGATTTATGAAATTTCTCAGAAGCAATAAAAACAACCGAAGTGAGTGCCAATTATGTAACGCCTTTACCTCTGTGATGTCACAATAGCTACACCACCCAGTAAACAACATGACAATATAGTTTCATGTACACGTACAGAGTTTGTATCACCTTCAGTGTCATATACACACAGGGTTTGTATCACTTTCATCTGTGCATAGATTGCATGGCCCAATGCATTTCAAAAGTCACTGTGCTGGTACCGGGCAGTCAGTGAGATTCTCCTGCATTTGAATGGTAGGTTTAATGGCCTAGCATTGAATGGTAGTTCATGACGTAGAAAGCTTAGTGGAATGGCAGATAAGGTAGTAAGCTTGGTGACAACTCACCACTAAAAGGTTGAAAATCATAAATAAATATTAATAGGGTTATATTAAGAAACTAAAAATATAGTAGCTAAATTAGAATTTGGATGGATAACCGGGTTATATGAAGAAACTAAAAATATAGTAGCTAAATTAGAATTTGGATGGATAACCGGCTATAGGTAAAGGTAAAGCACATTTCACATAGAAATTATAGGTAAATGTAAAGCACATTTCACATGGAAATTATAAGGCTAATAGGGTAGTAAGAGTTAAAAATGGAGGCTAGTCTGGTTATAGAATCTAAATCCGCAAGAACAATCTGCCATGTCCATAGGGCGGAATGGAAACTTTCTTATGAAATAATGTTTAAAAATTCAATCGAATATGTGGTTATTAGAGTAGTTCACATGAATATTAAGTTATTAACTAGTTAAATTAAGTTAAATATTTTTTTTTATATTTAAATTTTATATAAATTATTAATTTAATATTAAAGTTGACAAACAAAATTATTTATATATACTTTTTTATGATAATGATGATGATGGTTAACGTCCACTGAGACCAAACATTGGTCTATCGGACCTAAAGAACAAATATTTATTTTGATTTAAGATTTTATTCCTATACTCAAAAAACTTGGAGAGAAGCCTCCCAAGCTCACTATAATTTTGACATTGTAAAAGGCTAGGAAGGTCAGTAATGTAACAAAGATTGTGAAACTGAGATCTAATGTGGTTGTATGCGGGGCACTCTAAGAGGAAGTGATTTTCATCCTCGATGTTCTTATTCTCACATATATGGCAGATCCTTTCCATCCATGGCGTTTTAGGAACTTCCCAACGACCTGTTTCACTTTGGAGCTCATGAGAATTCGTTCTAATCTTTGCTATATTAATTTTCTTCTTTGAACTAGTTAAGATAGAGAGATACTTTTGATCTTCTAGGGTGGGGTTGATGACCTTCTTATAATAACTTAATTTTCTTTTAGTCGCTAAATCTTTCTCACACCACATTTTTTCTTTGAACTTAGAAGTGACAATATCTTTAATGTTATTTATGTTTTGCAATGCATCTTTCCAATGACATTTAAAATTTTATATAGTTAAATTTAATTTTATATAAATAATTATTAAAATAATAAAACTAAAAATAAAGTAAATGGAATAAAATTCAAATTTATATAAACTCAATTTTATAAATAAATCATTTCAAATTAAAATTAAAATTAAAATCTCATTTTAGATATATTTAAATTAATCAATTAATATTATATACGATTCGACTTGGTTGAGTATCAAGTACGTCCAGAGATTGAGCACGCTCATATGTACATATATTGCATGGCCCAATGCATATCAAATCTCATCGCGCTGGTTCCCGAGCATTCTTTAATGGCCCATTGGAAAGTCAAGACAACGTAGAAAACTTAGTGACGGCTAACCACTAAAAAAGATAATAAGGTCGAAAACCATAAATAAAAATATG
This sequence comes from Pinus tabuliformis, assembly GCA_031772625.1. Classification (NCBI taxonomy): domain Eukaryota; kingdom Viridiplantae; phylum Streptophyta; class Pinopsida; order Pinales; family Pinaceae; genus Pinus; species Pinus tabuliformis. The sequence goes on along the minus strand of CM062808.1, from coordinate 566,853,459 downwards.
GCCTATGGCCTAAGGAATTAATAATTATAGTATTTAATTATCTGTTAAATAAGTGACTTATTCAAGATTTCATTATTCATTTGTTTGTCATCATATTTACAACTCAGTTATAAATGTGTTGTAAATCATTTGGTGTGTAGAGGTAATACAAAGCTTTAAAGAAGCAATATTTGTTAGCTCTTATTTGCTTTTTTTTTAACATTCAAAGCTTTAAAGAAGCAAGAAGCAAGAAGCACATGCACTCTATTTGTCTTCTAAGTTAACTTGCAGTAAATGAGGTTTCATATGTGGTGTGAGGTTAGGTACTTTTACAGTTCACTATTTTATGGAATTTTCATATTTAAATAAGTGACTTGTTCAAGATTTCATTATTCATTTGTTTGTCATCATATTTACAACTCAGTTATAAATGTGTTGTAAATCATTTGGTGTGTAGAGGTAATACAAAGCTTTAAAGAAACAATATTTGTTAGCTCTTTTTTTTTTTTCTTTTTTACATTGAAAGCTTTAAAGAAGAAAGAAACAAGAAGCACATGCACTATGTTTTTCTTCTAAGTTATCTTGCAGTAAATGAGGTTTCATATGTGGTGTGAGGTTAAGTACTTTTACAGTTCACTATTTTATGGAATTTTCATATTTAAATAATCGACTTGTTCAATATTTCAATATTCATTTGTCTATCATCATATTTGCAACTCAGTTGTAAAACACATCATTTGGTGTGTATAGGCATAACAAAATATCCCATTTTCATTCTCAGGTAAGATTTCTACATTATAATAGACTATATATGTTCCTTCTAAAATGGATTTTGGTTACAATGCTGCAAACAATATGAAATAAAACAACCTAGGTTATAAGCCAAAATCTTGCTGTGACAAGAAAAAGAGACAATCCATCCAAAATCCACATCATAATGTGGTTACAACCAAAAACATATGACACCCCTATTCTTTATGGCCTTGAGAATCTTTAGTGTCAAAATTCCCTTAGTTACCTACTTGAGTCCAATTTGCACCTTCCAACCATGGAGTAATTGAGTACCCATACCTCATATTTGCACTACTAACCCTTACATTGAGTGGAGGTGTGTGATGAGCATACATAGAATTGACACCTCCTTTGGTAGGAATAAAGCAAGTCGGTAAACCCTCATTTTGATAGTGAGGCACTTGAATGTTTATGAGGTCTTGGAATAATGGTGTATTATCTACAATATTGTCTAATACATTTGACATAATCCTGGTTTCATCAATTTTGCTTGCATCATTGTCAACCATATTGATCATCCCTTGTTCGTTTTCAAGCATTTGTTGTACATTTCTTGATTCTTTTTAATGTCTTTCCATTTTTTTTTGTTGGTCCTTCTCTTGCCTTGCTTTATCTCTTTCAAGCCTTTCATCTGCTCGACGTTTTTCTACAACAATCCATGTTGCCTTCTTCTCCTTGGCTAGATCCTTCTTTTTTTGTTTTAATTCTTGCATTTCAAATTTCTTTTTTTTTTCAGACTCAACTAATAGGTTTATATAGTCTTATGAGGTGATTAATTATGAACTTCGGCCCAAACAAAGACTACCTGGTGTAGCTTGCTTTATTTTCATTGATACTCTCTATTGGTAGCTTTAGGAACCAACCAAGTATCTTCTCCACCCCTCCCACCTGCATGTCATTGCTTGGCAATTCCCTTTCAGTATCTGAAACAACTGATTGAACTGTATGTTTATCTTCATTTGATGCCTCATTATGTGCTTCATCTTCTTCCACTGATCTATTGTCCATAAAAAAAATGAACAATTTCACTGTTCAATTCTGCTCGTTGTGAAGGCATGTTCATGCTTTGTTCATTGGTTGTTGAGACACTATGTTTGTTCAAATTAATCATGGTTTCTGCTAGCCATGATGGTGGGGTTACTTGGCTTGGCAATGTTAATTGGTCATTATCAACTGCATGTTCAACAATGTCATTAACAATATCAACAACAAAAGTTTCATGTTCTTGAGTTGGTAGAATAACTTCCATGTTACTGTGAATTTGTTCATGATTATATTGTGTTTCACATACAGTTTCATCATATTCACCATATAAGTGTCCTTGAGATAGGGAAATCATATTACCAGCTACAACCACATCATCCTGTTCATCTACTTCTTGCACTTCAATGCCTATTTTGACATGCCCTTCTTCCTGACCATCCACATGAAACACCTAGCTACAACTAGTATCATGCATAAGAGCATCATAATTCAATGTCCAAATTATTGTTCTCCTAAATCTAGCCTTGATATTTGAAGGTGTCAAATCCCTTTTAAACACTTTACTTGCAAGCTCTCCTAGCTCGAACCTTTTCACCTCAACCCCTGGATTATTTTCCATCCATGCAACACGCTCTGACCTGAAATAGTTCTTGAAAGGGACAAACACACTAACATCAAGGGGTTTCAATTTGTGAGTGCTATGAGTGGGAAATTTCAACAGGTCGATGCCCAAATTGTTTGCTTCTTCATTTGTTTGTACAACCATGTGGCTTCCATGGCCATCTAATATCAATAGGTGTTTGTTATTAGGTGAGACACCACCTAGTACAAATGCAGCAAAGTGACAAAGCCAATTTAAAAATAGTTCTTTAGTCATCCATGCATGGGGATGTGTAGCTGTGCATGCCCCTGGCTCACAGTTTTGTATACAGTTTTTTAGATGATTTTTACCTTTGAATGGATAAAATCCCAGGATTCGAGTACAATTGCATTGAAAAAACATAAAATAGTTATCCACTCCTTGCTCTTAGGCAAAATATTTGGCACATTTCAGCTCCCTCTCTTGTAAATTACTCGCATGCCACAATTCCTCCCTGCCTATAAACATGTTTCATTACAGTTCCATATATGGTTTGCACCATAAGAATGTTTATCGTAAGCACTAGAAAGTGTGTCATAGAATTTACATACAACTGCAGGGCGCAAATTTAATGCTCTGCCTCTGTCAAGGCCCTCATTTGTATGCAATACAAGATCTAGATGCATTTTTTTAAACCCAAACCACCACAATTTACTAGGAAACACATCTTTGAATGGATTTGGCCTCCCTTGACATATTAGAGAGACTGTGGATTTGAGTTGTATCAACTCTATCCCATGTCCCAATTGGGCCATCTTTTTACACCACTCAACCACCTCGGCCTCATCCTCTTCAATTATAACTGTAAGAGGTCCTCTATGTTTTGTACGAGTCAGTCCATTTATCAAATAATGTACTGATGCGGGAGGAATACCATGTTTTTTTGCAGATGTCCGAACTGTGTATCCATTAAACTCTATGTCGTCAATTACAACTAACATTTATTCTTTTTTCCAACCTCTTATAGCGCTGATATTTTTAGTTGAACTTCCCCTTGGACTGTTGTTGACGGTGGCTCTGTGGGTGATGGTGCCACAACATCATCTTCAATCGCATGGTCATCCTAAACAACGTTGATTGGGTCATTGTTGACATTCACATCACTTGTCTTGTCCTCATCTGATGATGGGCATCGCAGCTGGGCACCCCTTGTCACTCTCTTGCCACTTCTCCTTGTACGAGAAACATAACTAACTCTTGCCATAGATGCAACAACCTGTAGAATTATTGCATGCATTTAGTTAAGAATATTTGAAAATTATGCTTTCATACAAGGCAAAAATACTTCTGCTTTATTACAGGCAATTATCAACATGTATGTTAGTATCCTTGAAAAATCAAATCTACAAAATGAATTTGTTGTATGTCTTCAAAATTATCAGTGATTGTTGTTTTGATAACTTGTTTTTACACTTAAAATACCATGACTGTATTTGTACCTGGAAAACTACTATCAGTTTCCACCTTCTTCTAGTACTATGAGAAGACCCCTCTACTTATTGTTAACTCTAATGCTTCATAAACTTCTGAGAGATGCTTGTTTTCTATTAGCACTATCCTGGCTCCTTTCCTAGTTAAGATGTCGATCTGGTAGTTATTGTTGTTTGAATTAATTTGTTTAGCCTCATGTTTGTCATTATTATTATTCATAGTGACCACAAACATCCTAGGTTTGGATTGGGAAGAGATGGTAATTTTGCAAGTTGTTTGGCTGCTAAGGGTAGCCTTAGCTGTGTTCTTGGACCTAGTTATAAAGTGCATTGGCTTACTATTTTTTCAATTAAATTTAATCCTTAAATGTTGAAAACTGTAAAGTCTAACACTTTTGGAGACACTCATGTACATCCTAGGAATTTCAACTAAACAAAGTGATCTTTCTAGTTAAGATGTTGATCTAGTTTAGTTCTTTTTTATAAACTATTATTTAAATTAAATTGTTTAGCCTCATGTTTGTCAATATTGTTTAGTTTCATTAGGTCTCTAAGTACCATGTCTACCTCTACTCACATATTTGCATGCTATTAGTATTGAATTTTCCGAAAAGATCGTTTGGGTTTCTACACTCTTGTCATCTGAGCAAACCCGTTTATTTATTGCTGAGTGTAATGCTTCATAAACTTCTGCATTGCTTATTTTCCCTAGGTTTCCACTTTCTTCTGTTACTATGAGCAGACCCCTCTACTTATTCTTGACTGTAATGCTTCTTAAACTTCTGCATTGCTTGTTTTCTTTGGGGCTATCCTTGAATTCTCATTTGTGATCTTTGGTAGCTCAAAGACCTAATGTCAATACTATTGTCATTCCTATAGCTAACACTCTTCAGACATGAAGGAAGCTCTAAGAGGAATTTCAACTATAAAAAGTGTCACCTAGTTCCTTTTCTGGTTAAGATGTTGATCTGGTCGTTATTGTTGTTTGAATTAATTTATTTAGACTCATGTTTTCCATTATTGTTATTCATAATGACCACAAACATCCTAGGTTTGGATTGGGAAGAGATGGTAATTTTGTAATTTGTTTGGCTGCTAAGGGTAGCCTTAGCTATGTTCTTCGACCTAGTTATAAAGTGAATTGGCTTACTGTTGTTTCAATTAAATTTAATCCTTAAATTTTGAAAACTGTAAATTCTGACACTTTTGGAGACACTCACAAACATCCTAGGAATTTCAACTAAACAAAGTGATCTTTCTAGTTAAGATGTTGATCTGGTTTAGTTTTTTTTTATAAATTGTTTTTCTTTTTCCTTGCATATTTGTAAAGGTAAACCACATAAACATTTGTTTCTTTGAAATGAAGTAGCGTTGAAAGTGTCAAACTGTGTTCCTAGTGGGATTCTTCCACAAAGTTCATTAGATGAAACATCTAAATAACCAACACTTAAAACTCTTAATTCATACAAAGTTACAAGGTAGCTAGGTAGCTAACCCGTTAATCTATTTTTGCTTAAATCTAGCAGTTGAAGTTGGGTACATTGGGCCAAAGAAGTTATTAGAATAAGCAGAGAGAACTTCCATAGAAATTGGAAATCTTATTTCTAGATTTCCACTCAGTTTGTTTTTTGACACCTTTAACCTTTGTAAAATAGTACATTTACTTAAAGTTGGTGGTAATATCCCAGACAAGTTGTTTTGGTGCAGTAATAAATTCCTCATAGATTTACAATTTCCTAAAGATGAAGGAATATTTCCATTCAACTTGTTTTTGGACAAATCTAACATTTATAATCCCACACATTGGCCAATATGATCTGGGATTGGTCCCTCTAGATTGTTTTCAGATATATCTAATTGTTGAAGTGAAACCAAATCACCAATACTTTCAGGAATGCTCCCAGAAATATTGTTTGAATTCAAAAATAATTTTGTAAGAGAATGAAGTTTTCCTATGCCTTTTGGAATTGTAGATGTAAAATGATTGTCGTTTAGAAAAAATTGTTGAAGATGGTTCAAAGTGGCAATGCCCTCCGGTATTTTTCCAGTTAGATTGTTTTCCCCTAAATTTAAGGTGGTCAGCTGTCTCAATTTTGTTATGGCTTGAGGTATGCTATCAGTAAAGTTATTTTGAGCAAGATTTAGGTAGATGAGCCCAGTCAAATTGCCAATAGCTTCAGGTATGCTACCCATCATGCTATTTTCAGCCAGATTTAGGGTAGAGAGGGGATTGGACCAGTGAGATCATTGTATCCAATGGAAAACACCTAGAGAGAAGTGCAGTTGCTCAGAGAAGTTGGAATACTTCCACTAAGATTATTGTTGCTCAAGCGGAGTTGTTCCAACTGGACTAGATGACCAATTTCTGTTGGTATACTCCCTACCAAGTTGTTTACTGAGAATCAAATCAATTGCAGCTTTGTACAATTACATAGCGCTTTTGGAATATAACCATAGAGAAAATTAAAGTTGAGGTCGAGAACTCCCAATGCCTTTAACTGCCCAATCTCTATTGGAATTCTTCCTGTCAAATTATTCTGAGAAATATCCAGAGTGCGTAATAATGAGAGGTTGCCAAGGGATGGTGAAATGACACCATGTAATCCCAATCTAGGCAACACCAATTTGACAAATTCTCTCTTTCGTTTGGCTGTTGAGGGTAGCCTTAGCTGTGTTCTTAGACCTAGTTATAAAGTGCATTGGCTTACTGTTGTTCAATTAAATTTAATCCTTAAATGTTGAAAACTGTAAAGTTTGACACTTTTGGAGACACTCACAAACATCCTAGGAATTTCAACTAAACAAAGTGATATTTCTGGTTAAGATGTTGATCTGGTTTAGTTCTTTTTTATAAACTATTATTTGAATTAAATTGTTTAGCCTCATGTTTGTCAATATTGTTTAGTTTTATTAGGTCTCTAAGTACCAAGAACTAGACAATATTTAAATTTTTTCTTCGAGACAAGTTAGGTTATTGTTAGGTTGCATGACAAATGATTCAATGGTGCACCTTCTTCATTCATTTTGATAACATTATCATGCCTGCCTCTACTCACATATTTGCATGCTTTTAGTATTGAATTTTCCCAAAATATCGTTTCGGTTTCTACATTCTTGTCATTTGAGCAAGCCCATCTATTTATTGTTGACGGTAATGCTTCATAAACTTTTGCATTGCTTGTTTTCCCTCGGTTTCCACCTTGTTTTGGTACTATGATAAAACCCCTCTACTTATTGTTGACTGTAATGCTTCATAAACTTCTGCATTGCTTGCTTTCTTTGGTGCTATCGTTTAATTCTCATTTGGGTTCTTTGGAAACTTAGAGACCTAATGTTAATACTGTCGTTATTCCTATAGTTAACACTCTTCGGACATGAAAGAAGCTCTAGAAGGAATTTCAACTATAAAAAGTTTCACCTCGTTCCTTTTCCGGTTAATATGTTGGTCTGGATTGTCTATCACACGTTGATTTTTGGACTTATTTTTGCTCAAGAAAAAAGCTTAATGAAACCTTTATTTTCAATAAAAGAAGAAATGAATGATAGTCAAATAGCAAGTAGCAAATATTTATTTAAATTAATGTTATTAATTTAAATTATTTTTTATTAAATTTTCAAATAAAATATTTAATATTAATCTCCATTTAATTAAGAAAAATAATTAATTAAATGATTCTTAATAACATTAATTTACATTTTTTATTAATTTTTTAAATAAAATAATTAATATGTTTAGAGTTTGGCATGAAAGATATATGATGATGGAGATGATTAAGATCTACTAAAATTTAAGTTTTTAATCTATTAAACTTTAAAAAATATTATTTGGGATTTTTTAAAGAGTTTTTTACTATTTAAAAGTCTGAATAAAACTTTCCAAAATTACCATAATTTTGTTGATCTTCAACAAAATTTTTCCAATATTACCATAAATTTGTTGAATTAGAGGATCTAGATAACATAAAACACTTTGATCTTTAACTTTTTTAGTCTAACAAAGGTGATCTTCTTTCATCCTATAGTATTTTGGGAATTTAACAATGCTTTTCAACATCTTAATATCACAAAGATGACAAAGTAAGCTCATGAGAATTAATCATTTGGTAGTTCATCATTATATAGTTTCATTGTAAAGCTCATGAACATTAATGTTTGACTTGATTATCTAGTTATAATATCTTAGTTTCCTTTTCTTTTCTGACTCTTTATTTATTTTTTAACAAGATCAGTTACTTTTGTATTACAAAAAATAAAGGAGCTAAGTCCTATTACATTCCGGGAACAACTGGTCTTCAATAGAGGTACAAAATGGGAGTGCAGTCCCTACCTCTGCCTTTGAGACCTTGATTCTAAAATTTTGAAAATCTATGAAAACATATTGTCTAATAAACTGCCCAAGTAACAAGCAGAATTTACAAAGCATAGTTAGATGATTGCATGGTGTTCACCAAAATTGGTTCACTGACTCTTCTAGCTTCTGTCCTCTTTTCTTGTTGTACCTTGAGGAAGTCTCTCCCTGCCGACTTTGATTTAGTGAGTTGATGTAATCCACGACATCCTCCAAGTGCTTGCACTTATCCTTCAGTTCTTCAATTTCTGCTCTTTGCTTGTCTATTTCACTTTGCTTATGGACATTTATAATCTTCATCTCAGATCGCAGATCTTTGAGAGTTTGGATGAAGCGGCCTATCATAAATTTATTAGCCCGACACATCGAACAGCTCTCATTCTTTTCAACTTTTTCAAGCAGATTGCAAGACATATTTCCTTTCTGGTTTGATCTTTCAACAGGATTTCTTTTGCCTGGAGAAGGACCTTTGTGCTTGAATTGGTGACTTCTTTTGTTTCTGCTTCTTTTGCCTTTTGTCTGAACTCTTTGCACTATCTGCTTGGTTTCTTTGTTGGTCCTGTAATGTTGCTTATAATGCAACTCCCACTTACAATTACAAAGCGGATTGATGTTCTGTTTATGAGAAATTTGAGGAGAGAGACTTATGAACTCTGGATCTAAGAGCTGTGAATTGATGTTGGAGGTGAAGTGAAGATGAATGGAATCGAAAGAAGTCTGAATGTGGCTCAAATGGAGTCTATGAGGCCGGTAATCAAGCAATGAGACAACACTAAAAAGATTATCAGTCCTAAAGCTAGAAAGTGGATAAAACTGAGAATGATAACAGAGACATAAAACGATGCTTTTACCTTGAAACTGATTCTGCTTATATAATATTAGAGGGGAGAGGATTTTGATCTCTGGATCTAAGAACTGGATTTTGATGCTGGAGATGATGTGAAGATGGAGGGGATCAGATGAGAATGGAATGCAACTCAGGAGGGGTCTATGAGGCTGATTTTCATGCAACAAGACCACACTAACACTTTTATCAGTCCTAAAACCGAAAAGAAGAAGATGTTGTGAGTAACAACTGAGAAATACGACAATGTTGTTACCTTGGTTCTGAGTTTGGCTATTATTGATTTTACCTAGCTTGCAATCAGCTCTTGAATCTTCGACTGCAAAACTTCACTAGCCTTTGTTTCTCTTGGACTCGTGAAACTCTCTACTTCTGCACTCTATTCTATTATCTCTTATGTTTCCTACTATGACACTCTCCCGTTGCTTTCCCAAGTGCTGAGAATTCCTATGCTGATACTTCAATTGATAGCTGTTTGTGTAATGCTTAAACCTATTATTGTGGGTTTTCTTCTCCCCCATACCAGCACAGATGTCCATTACCCAATTCGGATGGCAATTGATGTTTCCTCAGGTGTGATCATGCCCGATATGACCTTTGCCTACTTCATTCAGCACACGACGACAATTACTGGCTTGATTCAGATCACGATGAGTCCTTTTGGAGATTATCTGGATCCTCATCTTTGAACGAGGAGGATAATACTTGATTGTATACATTGACAATTGTAAGGGAATCTCCTGCTCGTTGATGTTAGCTTCCTTTCCTCTGCTTGATGATTTTATGTTATTTGTCCTTCTATGATTTTCGAATGAGTCTTCCAAGGAGAACAAATTAAGGGATGTTTTCTTCATATATTTTTTTATTTTCTTTCACATTTCCCACTTTTCTTTCCACTGCCTTATTGTCTATTGAGTCTGCATCCTTGTTTTGAGTTCTTAAGACATGCTTATAAGCTATTTTCCCCATGTTTTTTGTGTTTGATATGATTCTCTGTCTTATTTTGTTTAAGGCTACACTTTTGAATTCCTTCTCTACTTCCATCATTGTTATGATGATTGCAGAGTCCCCGATTATTATTGGATCTTTTATCTCTTTCTTATTTTAAATCTTAGTGCCTATTAGCAAACTATATGCTTCTGCCCTATTATTTTTCATCTTTCCTAGGCCCCATTCATATGTTGTTATTTTCTTACCATTCGGATCTAGGATTAGGCTGCTTGCCCCTGCTCTGCCTGGATTATTCTTTGAGGCTCCATCAAAAAATAATATGTACTTTTTCTGTTCTTTGATCCACTCTGCCATTTCCATGTCATTCAAACGAAGTTTCCAATCCTTGTTTTTTGCCCTACCTTTATTTATTTTTTTGTAAACTCCAGATTTGTCTTCAAGTAGAGCTTTGCTATACCATTCTCTTTCTTCTTGCTGCAAGCTATTCTGATCAATTCTTACTGCTCCATTTATACTTATTATTTCTGAAACTTGTCCCCAAGTCTTCGATATAATAGTCCCTATGCTTGGCTTTTGTCCCTTAAAGATGCACTTGTTTCTAGCTAGCCATAGTTGCCAACAAAGAATAGAGGGCAGACATTTCCAAATTCTATTTATTACTGCTTTTTTCTTCTTGGTATAGGGGTAGCTTTGGACCCAATTTTTGTGGAGAATTGACAGCTGCATTGTGGTGTCTATGCTTAGTTCTAGTGGACTTATTAACTGCTTCCAGCATTCTCTTGCCATAGTGCAATTCATAAATAAGTGTTGAATGTTTTCCTCATCCCTTTGGCACATGACACATTTGGAGGGTCCTTGAAAGCCTTTCTTTTTTAAGTTTTCCGCAGTGAGAATTTTGCCTTTCAGCAGTGACCAAGTAAAGAATTTAATTTTAGGCAAACACTCATTTTTCCATACTGCTGTCCAGAGATTCCAATCCATAATTTTGAAGATAATTGTAACTTGATTTCACTATATAATTTCCTCCAGTTGGATCCCAAATAAACTCATCTTGATCTTCTTTCTTTATAGGCGCTGCTCCTACTAAGAGGGTTTTCAGTTCTTCCCATTGGCTTCTCAACCTTGGAGGTAGTGCCGACACTCTCCAGTTTGTCCAGATATTTTGTTCCCATTCAGAAATAGAATATAAGGTGGTTAGGCTTGTCTCCTCTATCCAGTCTTTTAATCCTCTTAGATTTTGCTGTTGTCTTAGTGGATTTGCTCCCATTATTTTGTACTCCCATATTGAGATTGTTTTCTCATTCCCAGGACTTTTGGAAATTTGATCTCTTATATGTGGAACGATCTTTTTAACCAAATTCCAGACCTGAGTACAAGGCCAATCTGGAATTATTTTAGTGAGCATTTTTGTCCTTTGGAAGTTTAAATATTTTCTTCTTAAAGCTTTTCCCCACCATTGTTCTTTGCCATTTATCATTCTCCAAACTAACTTGATCCCAAGTGCACTATTTATTAGTCCTGGTATCCGGATTGAAATCCCTCCTTTCTCATAAGGGAGAGTTACTTGTTCCATCGAAAAAAGCTACATTTTTTATTTTCTTGTTTTCCTCCTTGCCAAAGAAAGCTTCTGACAATTAATTCCATTTTTTTGTGGGCACTTGTCGGAGCCATTATTATGGCATACTGATATATTGGTAGAGCTGAAAGGAGGGCCTTTATCATTATTGTTCTTCCTGCAAGATTGAGCCACATCATTCCCCAACTCTGAATTTTCCCCCTCATTTTTTCCACATGCTTATTCCAAACTTCTGACTTGACCACTTCTTTTGCTAATGGTAATCCCAAGTATATAAAATGGCTCCATTTTAATTGTACTGGTATTTCCATTATATGGGATATTCTCTGCATTGTGTTTATTGAGACATTCCAGCTGTAAATTCTGCATTTGTTGTTGTTTAGGAGTCCTCCTGAAACATGGATAAAGTCATCTAAAACTTTTTTAAAACGTTTTGCAATGATGCCAGAAGCTCCCCCAATGAGGAGGGTGTCATTTGCAAAGAGGGAGTGGTTAATCTCTTTGACTCCTCTTGAGATCTGGATACCTGTTATTTTTTTATTTTCCCTTTGATTTTCTAGTTGTACACTTAATGATTCTGCCATAATAATGTAAAGGAAGGGGGAGAGAGGACAACCTTGTCTCAATCCTCTAGAGCTTTGGAAGAAATTGCTTGGCCTTCCATTAATCAAAGGAGCTACTGAGGGATTGGTGATACAAGTCATAATGATGTCTATGAACTTGGATGAGATGCCGAACTTTTGAAGGACAGCATCAAGAAAGTTTTGGTTCACTCTATCAAAGGCATTGGCCATATCCAACTTGATGACCATTCCCTTTTCTTTTCTTTGTATACTACTATGTATGGATTCCTGTACAATTATTACATTGTCAGCGATTTGTCTTCTTGGTAAAAAACTACCTTGATTTTCTGAGATGATGCAAGGTAGAATTTTTTTTAATCTATTTGCCAAAAATTTTGTGATTATTTTTCAAGCAGAGTTACACAAGGAGATAGGCCTGTATCTATCAAAGGAAATTGGGTTTGACTCTTTAGGGATGAGAGCCAAGAAGGAGGCTTTTGTATTTCCCCCAACTTTATTTTTTTTAAGACATTTTTTATCATTCTCACCAAGTCTTTCTTGATAGTTTCCCAATGGTTCCTATAGAAAGCAATTGTGAATCCATTCGGTCCTGGGGCTTTTTCAGGGTGTAGACTCCACACTGCTTCTCTGATTTCCTCCTCAGTGACCTCTTTATCTAATTCTCTGTTTTGCTGCTCGCTGATTTTTTTTAATTTGCTGTAAAAATTCCTCATTGTCCACCTATTGATCCCTCGCTGAAAGGAGACTTTTGTAGTGGTTGTGGGCTGCCTTTTTAATTTCTTCTATTCCTCTTATTTCTTGCCCCTCTACTTGAATTTTCTCAATCTGATTTCCAGCTCTCCTTATTTTCATAATATTATGAAAAAAGGCGGTATTTTTATCCCCGCTTTCAACCATAAGCATCTTGATTTCTGCCTACTCTCTTCTTCCTCTTGCCGATTTTGCTTGTATAAGTCCAAAAAGATCTCTTTTTCTTGTACATAATCTTGCTCACTCTCTTTTTTGTTTTCTTTTTCCTTACTAATGTTGTCCAATTTTCCTTGAAGTTCTATTTTGTTTGCTTTTCCTTTGATTTCATTTTCTCTTACCCATGATTTTAAGTGAAGTCTTAAATTTTTTAACTTCGTTTCCCACACATAGTAAGGAGAGCCTGTTACATTGGTTTTTGTTGGGTCCCTATAATACTAGTGATTACCCCATTACTATTATAGTTTCATCCCTTATTAATATTGTTGTGCCCCTATTATCCCCATATTGTTATTATTGTGCCCCATAGAATCCCTCTATTTTTATTTTTGTGGCTTTATATTATTATTGTTAGGTCGGCTGGGTTATATTGTGACTCCTTAGACTCTTATATATAGAAAGGAGGTTTTGTCATTTGAATCATCCAAGAATTGTTCATTTATGTAATGTAAAGGAGGTTGCCCCCTCGAAGAGGCTGAATTCTAAGGTGTTGATCTATCTTTTCTATCTTTTCTTGAGCTGGTTTCATAACATTTGGTATTAGAGCTTTGGATTCTAGGGTTTCGCTACTCCAAATAGGTCATCGTGGCATTTTCGCTATAACTTTTTTTCTGCGACGTTTCAGAAGCTAAAAAAAAACCATTTGAGAAAAAATCGCGCTGAACCTTTGGTCCGAATTTCAGAGCTTTTCGCGCTGTATTTGCAGAGATATGATCTGAGGAAGTTGGTCTTTTTGCAGACTCCTGAATTACATTTCAAACAGGTGACTTGGGGAAAATCGTCATAACTTTCTCTTTGAGCATCAGATTGAAATTTCATAAGAAGGTACAGAAAGAGGATGAATTGTAGGTTCTTGTATATATTTTTCAGAGCCAAAGGTTGAAATAGTGACTCGTGTCACGTCGTACAAGTTCGCTCTATTGAACTAGTCTATAATCAGGTCACTGTGGGAGATTTCACATAACTCGTCCTTGGAGAATCCAATTTGGATCAGACTGGTGGCATTGGAAAGAGGACATAGAGGGCTACTACAGGACGCAATTTTAGAATTGAATGATCCGAAAGTACAGAGATAAATCAGAGGCAATATCGAGCTCCTAAAAAGTGAAAAAAGGTATATAGATTCTTTTAAATTTTTGCTTAAGATTGGTTTGAAAAATTATTTTGAAGGAATTCGAAGGGCATAGTAGAGCATTATTATCGGTAACTGATGCCCCAAGGAAAGAAAATGCAAACACCTAGTAAGCAACTTGAAAGCTCTAGCATGACTCATGAAAAAGAGGAAGAAATGCTACATGATATATCAAAATTACAAGAACAAGTGCAACAAATGTTACTCTCACAAAAGCTAACAGAAGCTAAGATAAATGGCATGGAATTTAAGATAAAGGGTGTGGAAGCTAAGATGGACGATTTGAAGATAGATTTGAAGACAGATTTGAAGAGAGACATGCCATATTTGAAGACAGACATGGCAGATTTGAAGACAGATTTGACAAATTTTCTACAAGAAATACTTACTAATGGTGAAAAGGTAGTAAAGGAAACTCATGATGCGAACAAAAGAAATGTTAATCATGCTTTCATAGACTCTAATGTGGGATCGAAGACCCACCATATTCCAAAAATCTATATGAGGAAGTTTGATGGCAAGGATCCCGCAACATGGATATTACAGATGGAGCAATTTTTCGATCTCAATAATGTGCAAACCACACAAAAGGTACGTATTGCAACTTTATATTTGGAACCAAATCAGTTTGTATGGTATCAATGCCTTTGCTCTCGTAAACAAATTATCACTTGGGCAATTTTTACGGAAGAATTGACAGCACATTATGAGGATACAAAAAGAAACACTTTTTTTAGCCAATTGATAAGTCTCAAACAAAAGGGTTCAATAATGGAGCACATTGAGGAGTTCCAAAAATTGAACATAAGGGTAAAAAATATTCCAGAGGAGCATAGGATCGATGTGTTCATAGGGACTTTAAAGGATAATATCCAACATGATGTTCGCCTTTGGGAACCTAATTCATTAGAGAAGGCATTCAGGTTAGCAAGAAAAATGGAAAGAAAAATTATGGCAACCAGGAAGCATACCACTCACAACTATAAAGATGGAAGTGTTTTTTCCCCTAGTCTTCCACAACCTATAAGGTTGACACCACAAAAATTGGAAGAAAAAAGAGCAAAAGGGCTTTGTTACAGTTGTGATAGAAAATACACTAAAGGTCATAAGTGTGCTGAGAAGAAATTATTCTACATAGATTACAAAGAGGAAGAAGAAAAGGAGCAAGAAAGGTCAAAAGAAGAGGATATACTCCAGGAACAAAGCCTAGATAAAGAATAAATGAATCCGACCATATCTTGTAATGCATTGGCGGGAATTACCACTCCTCAAACCATCAAGATAGAAGGACAAATCAAGAAGAAAAAGGTAATAGTGTTGATTGATTCAAGAAGTACCCACAATTTTATTCATTGTAAGGTAGCAAAGAATTGAATTGCTTCTTATATCCAGCACCAGAGTGTCAAGTGATGGTTGCAAATGGAGGAACAATAAATTGCTCTAGAAAGTGCCATAATATCAAGCTATCCATGGGAGAATATGTATTGACTAGCCCAATGCTTTCCATTCCAATGGGAGGTGATGATGTTGTACTAGGAGTCCAATGGCTACAATCCTTGGGTACAATAGCTTTTAATTTTCAAGAACTTTTCATGAAATTTTATGTGGAAGGAAAGGAAGTTGAATTAAGGGGTATTGCAGGGAAACCAGGAAAGATAATCAGCTCTAACGGTATGACAAAGCTTCTAAAAAAGGAACAAAGGGGTGTAATTGCACAATTATGTTCGCTAGATGTTTCCACATTGGATTCATCTATTTCTCCAGATCTCCAAAAAGTCTTGGACAATCATTCCAAGGTATTTGAGACTCCCAAAGGTCTCCCACCTATTCGTGATCATGATCATGCTATTCATCTGATTCCAGGAAGTGTTCCTCCAAACATCAGGCCGTACAGATATCCCTATGCCCAAAAAAGTGAAATTGAACGTATGGTTGCAGAAATGCTAGAGGCTGGTATAATTCAACCGAGTCAAAGTTCTTTCTCTGCTCCAGTAGTATTGGTGCACAAGAAGGATGGATCATGGCGCATGTGTCCAGATTATAGGGAGCTCAACAAGCTCACTATTAAAGATAAGTTTCCCATTCCTGTCATTGATGAATTACTGGATGAATTGCATGGATCAATTTACTTCACCAAGTTGGATCTTCGTTCAGGATATCATCAAATCAAAATGAAGACTGAAGACATTCTGAAAACAACATTTAGAACTCATGAGGGTCATTATGAATTTTTGGTCATGCCTTTTGGCCTTACCAATGCACCTTCAACATTTCAAGGTTTGATGAATTCCATTTTCAAACCATTCCTTAGAAAATTTGTGTTAGTATTTTTTGATGATATACTAATCTACAGCAAGTCTTGGAAGGATCATGTTGAACATGTTGACAGGGTGCTACAACTATTGGAGGAGAAACAATTATATGCAAAAAGATCCAAATGTTTCTTTGGAGTATAAGAGGTGGAATATCTGGGTCATATTGTATCTCATGAAGGAGTTAAGGTAGACCCTAGCAAAATTAAAGCCATTAAGGAATGGAAAATCCCCACATCCATAAAGCATCTGCGAGGATTTCTCGGGTTGACAGGGTATTATCGCAAGTTTGTTAAGAATTATGGGAGAATAGCAGCACCTCTAACAACATTATTGAAGAAAGATGCATTTTCATGGACTCCAGAAGCAACAAAGGCCTTCAAACATCTTAAAGAGGCAATGTGCCAAGCACCAGTCTTAGCTACACCGGACTTCACAAAAACCTTTATTGTGGAATGTGATGCTTCAGGAAATGGAATTGGTGTTGTTTTAATGCAAGATGAAAGACCCATTGCTTTTGAAAGTCGTCCAATCAAGGGGAAGTTTTTACACAAAGCTATTTATGAGAAGGAAATGTTGGCAATACTCCATGCACTTAAGAAATGGCGACCCTACCTAATGGGAAGACACTTCAAGGTAAAAACGGATCATGATAGCCTTAAATACTTTTTAGAACAAAGATTATCCTCTGAAGAGCAACAAAAGTGGGTCACAAAGATGTTGGGTTATGACTTTGAAATCATCTACAAAAAAGGGAAGCAAAATTTGGTGGCAGATGCACTCTCAAGAAAGGATGAGGATGTGGAAGCATTGTTGTGCGCCATTTCTATTATCCAACCAGATTGGATAAACGAAGCAAGGAAGGAATGGAAGAATGACAAAGAAGTGTGGGCACTTATTCAAAAGTTACAACAAGATTCCAGTACGTCTGATACATTTAGCTGGAAAAATGATTCTTTATGGTACAAAGATCGCTTATACCTCTGTAAGAATTCCCAACTAAAACAAAAGATTCTTATGGAATTGCACACTTCTCCCTTAGGAGGGCACTCAGGATTTTAAAAAACTTACCACAGGGTTAAGAAGGAATTTTTTTGGGATGGCCTTAAATCAAATATTCAAAAATTTGTGGCGGAATGTTTGGTTTGCCAACAAAATAAAGTTGAAACAATTAAGACATCGGGTCTATTACAACCTTTATCCATTCCAAGCCAACGTTGGGAGGAGGTTTCAATGGATTTTATCACAGGTTTACCCAAGTCTGAGGGAAAGAGTGTCATCATGGTGGTAGTTGACAGACTTACCAAGTATGCACACTTTTGTGCATTATCACATCCATTTAAAGTCAGTACAGTTTCTACTGCATTTATGGAAACAATTCAAAAGCTACATGGAAACCCAAAGATTATTGTAAGTGACAGAGATCCCATTTTCACTAGAAATTTTTGGACAAAATTATTTTCTTGTCTTGGTACTCAGTTAGCTCATAGCTCATCTTATCATCCTCAATCTGATGGGAAAACCAAGATAGTAAACAAATGTTTGGAAGAATATCTTAGTTTCTTTGTATCTGATAAACAGACACAATGGGTCAAATGGTTGCCTCTGGCTGAATGGTGGTATAACACTTCCTTCCATACAGCAACAAAAATGACCCCATTTATGGCACTTTATGGATATTAGCCACCATCCATCACATCATATTTAAGAGAAAATTCTATGGTTCAAGCAGTGGAACATCACATCGAACATCAACAACAAGTCCTCCAACTCTCAAAGGATAACCTAGCGTTGGCACAAAATAGAATGAAACAATAGGCAGATCAACATCGCATCCAAAGAAGTTTTGATGTAGGTGATTGGGTATTCCTACGGCTACAACCATATAAGCAAATGTCCCTCAAGCAAGCTAAGAAGGATAATAAATTATCACCAAACTATTATGGTCCGTACAAGGTGTTGCAAAAGATTGGTACTATGGCATACAAATTGGAGCTTCCTGCAGCTTCTCGATTGCACCCAGTTTTCCATGTTTCATGTTTAAAGAAGGTTATAGGCGACAAGCTCCCAGTTCAAACAATATTGCCAGAACTTGACGAGGAAGGAAAAATTATATTGGAACGGGAAGCAGTCACAGAAACAAGAACTCGACAGCTACGAAATCGATCAATTTCGGAGTATCTTATCAAGTGGAAGAACTTATCCGCTGAAGATTTCACATGGGAGGATGAGAATTTTATACAAAAGCATCTAGAACTACTCAAGCGTTGAGGACAACACTTTTTTGAAGGAGAGGGGCATGTGGGGTCCCTATAATACTAGTGATTACCCCATTACTATTGTAGTTGCATCCCTTATTAATATTGTTGTGCCCCTATTATCCCCATATTGTTATTACTGTGCCCCATAGAATCCCTCTATTGTTATTTTTGTGGCTTTATATTATTATTGTTAGGTCGGCTGGGTTATATTGTGACTCCTTAGACTCCTATATATAGAAAGTAGGTTTTGTCATTTGAATCATCCAAGAATTGTTCATTTATGTAATGTAAAGGAGGTTGCCCCCTCGAAGAGGCTGAATTCTAAGGCATTGATCTATCTTTTCTTGAGTTGGTTTCATAACAGTTTTCCAACTTTCTCTTATTTGTTTGCCGAAGTCCTCTTTGTTGTCCCATATTTTATTATATTTGAAAGGGAGCGGACCTTGGTTTTCCAGCCTACCCAAGATCAACACCACTGGCTTATGGTCTGAAGCTGACGCATGAACAATTTTACTTTTCACTATGGTGAATGTTGCTGCTATATTTTCATGGATCAGAATTCTATCTAATCTTTCCTTTATGTTATGTTTTCCTGTTCTTTTGTTGCTCCAGGTATACTTTCCATTACTTGGGGGAATGTCAAGTAATTTTTGTTCTTCAATGATTTCTTCCAGCGCTGCTCTTGAAGGATCATTGTAGTAGTTACCTCCCAGCTTCTCGTCTATATTTCTAATCAGATTTAAGTCTCCTCCCAAAATTAGTTTGCCTCTTTGCCTTTCTACTGCTTCTTTCACTGACTTCCAACATTGTTCTTTGTCTCTGTAGTGGTTGGCGGAGTAAATGTTTATGATGCAATACTCCTCCTTCGTACTGTTATTCTTCAGATCTATTCTTACCCAATGATTATTTATTTTTTGGTTGACTAGCTCCCATTTCCTTTTGTTCCACATTGTGCATATTCCACCTGAGGCTCCATTACAATCTATAGTTGTTCCTTCAAAGTCTTTTTGTTTTTGAATCATTTTTTGAAATTATTGCTTGCTTACTTTGGTCTCTTGGATCATAGTTGTTCCATGAGTTGGTTACAGGGGTGTGTGAAAGCGTAGAATTCCAAAGGCCAGTGGTGATGGGGCAAGAGAGAAATAGGTGATCCACTATTTCTGAGTTGGCTTTACATAGGCAGCACCAAAATGGCCCATGTTGACCCCTTTTGATCAGGTTGTCTCCGGTCGGCGCTTTGTTTTTCAGGATTGAACACGAGTAATATTGTTCTAGGGGGGATTTGAGCTTCCACATTCCTTTCCACCATATATCAATATGTTGTGGTCTATGTCTATTGGCAAGGTGTAGATATCCCTCTTTGGGAGAGTACCGGCCATTTTTTGCTATTGCCCATGTAATCTCATCCTCCCCTTCCAGTATTCAGATGTGAGACTCAGTAAGAGCCATTGTGTATGCCCTCCAGAGATGGTGCCAATGATGAGGTAAGTGCAGGTTGTGGGTAGATTTCCAAGCTTGGTGTAGGAAGGTAGATCTCTCCTGGTCAGCAATGTGACAGATGTGGGTGATGCCAATCTCTTTGAGGTGCTGGATTAGTCCTTTTGGTAATAAGTGTGCATTCCTGCATCCTATCCAAGGGTCAAGGCCGATACGAACATATGTCCCATCATAAATTCTCCATGTAAGTCCATCACGGATCAGTGACAATGATTTCAGTACCGCTTTCCAAATGTTTGAGATCCCTGATTTGTTCCAGCTTGTCTGTCTCAACCAATCCATCGGCCTTAATGGATCAATGTATTTTGAGGAGGCTACTTTGGTCCAGAGACTACTAGAGGTGATTAATTGCCATCCTAGCTTGGCCACTAGTGCTGTGGAGAAATCTTCTAGTTTTTTAATGCCCCAGCCTCCCCATTTCTTAGGAATGGACAACAGATCCCATTTTTCCCATGCAAAGATCCTCCCTGTTTGTTTTCCTTTCCACAGGAATCTGCAGTAGATATTTTGTATTCTTGAAAGGATGCCCCTTGGGATCCAAGCTAGTGACATCCAGTATACCGGGGTGGCCTCAAGAACAGCTTTGATAAGCACTAGTCTTCCGGCTCTGGAGAGATACTTGTGATACCATATATTAAGTCTCCTTTCTAGCTTAGAGATCAACCATGTCCAGTCAACTATTTTGTAGCCAAGTGGCTTCATCCTATATCCTAGATATCGAAGGCCTTTTTCAGCTGCAACAGGGTGAAAGGAAACCTTTGAAGTGTGAACTAGATCTCATGTGGGGAGCAATCAGATACAGTAATGGTGGATTTTGAGTTATTAATAGTCATGCCAGTTGCAGTTTTGAAAAGGTTGATAGAGTGTTGTATAGTAGTCAGATCTCCTAATCCCCCATTAAGGAAGATTAACACATCATCCACAAAGAGGAGGTGTGTTATCGTGCATCTGTCCGTGATCCTGATGCCCGAGAGCCTGCCTCTGAGGTGCATATCCTTAAGCAG
Source organism: Pinus tabuliformis (assembly GCA_031772625.1). Classification (NCBI taxonomy): domain Eukaryota; kingdom Viridiplantae; phylum Streptophyta; class Pinopsida; order Pinales; family Pinaceae; genus Pinus; species Pinus tabuliformis. The sequence continues at coordinate 566,832,159 of CM062808.1, read as the reverse complement.
TCTATTGAGCCCTTCCATAACCAGTAGGAAGAGTAGGGGTGATAATGGACATCCTTACCTGAGTCCTCTTTCAGAGTGGAAGAAAGGAGAAGCAGCACCATTTATCAGGACACTAAAGGATATATTAGTGATGCAGCACATTATCCATTTTATAACTCTCACAGGAAATCCTAAATGTGTTAGGAGCATTCTGATATATAACCAGCTTACCCAGTCAAATGCCTTAGATAGATCAACTTTGAGAATCATACCTTTGATCTTCTTTGTCTGTATTGAGTGCAATACTTCCTGGGTCGTTCCTATAGCTTCATGAATCTGATGATCTTGCAAGAAGGAAAATTGTTCTGAGGAGATGTGGGTGGAAAGAATGGGGCAGAGGCAATTAGCAATGATTTTGGAGATGATTTTGTATATGCAATTGCACAGGGAAATGGGCCGGAAATCATTGAAAGTTAACGGATTGTCTGATTTGGGGATGAGAGCAATGAAAGTGGAGTTGATGGCCCCATGCATTCGTCCAGATATCCTGCATTCCTCGATGACCTTGAGTAAATCTTGTCCTAGGATATCAAAAAAAGCCAAATAAAACTCCACCGACCAGTCGTCTGGACCAAGGCTCTTGTCTCTCTTAAACCATTTCAAGGTGGCCTCCAGTTCCCCTAGAGTGACTTCTCTATTCAAATCCATAGCATCCTCCTGATCGATAAACCGAGGGAAAAGTTGTGCTACCCTTATAACCTCTGCTAGGGTGGCATTGGGAGGAGCCTGGTAGACTTGTTTGAAATGTGAGGTGGCGAGAGTGGCCAAGTGAGGGAAGGTGTCTACCTCAATTCCCTGCTCATTTTTCAGTTTCCAGATAGTGTTGATTGCCTTTCTTCCATTTGCAAATTTATGGAAGAATTTTGAGTTGTCATCTCCCTCCTTCAGCCATATTGCTCTGCTTCTCAGTCTCCAAGTTTCCTCCCTTTCCTTGAGGATGTTCCCCTGCTTGGTTATTAAGGCTGTGAGCTTATCCCTATGATCATTTGATGGGAAGAGACCCTCACTTTCATCCTCCATATCAGCAATTTCTAATTCAATGTCTCTTAATTTTTGTTCTTCTTGTATCCTCTTGTTATGAGCCCAAATATTTGATAGCTTCTTCAGTTCCTTTAGGTTATCGACGAACCCATCAGTGATGTTCCTTCCGACAGCAGGTGGGTGGGCCTTCCAAAAGTCTGAGACAAGGCGGATATAGGAATTATCCTTCAACCAAGAGGAGTTGAATTTGAAGGGGGCTCTTGGCTTACTTATATCTCCCTGTATATCAAGGTATATCGGCAAGTGGTCTGATAAGCCACCCGAGCCAACCCACTGGCAGTAAGTATATCCTCGCTCCTTGATGAGGAAGCGATCAAGCCTCCTGGCAAGACTATCCTCCCCACATCTTCTATTCCTCCAAGTCGGGACTAACTTTGCAGCTGGGATGTCAATGAGACTGTGGGTTTCTAGGAGTTGCTCGAAGAAGGCCGATAGAGGATTGACTTGGGCATGGTGCCCCCATGACTCAGAAAATCCAAGAGAGAAGTTAAGGTCTCCACCCAGAATGATATTGTCTGGTTGCAAGATATTGGATGTCAGAAGATGCTCCTAGAAATCCTCCCGGTGGTGGTAGGGCCCGTAGACATTCAACAATCTGATTTCAGTTCCCAGTTCGGTAGAGAAGGTATCCGCCCCTATGAATCCAATGCCACCCCAGGTGCTTATCAGCTTTATCGAGCGAGGATTATACCCTAGGGCAATGCCACTAGAGCGGCCATTTACATCTATGGCTTGAAAATTCCATCCTGGAAGCATGGATTCCAGGAGAGGGGAAATGGCATCAGCAACACCCAGGGTTTATTGTAGGAAGACAATATCGGTCGGCTCATTATGGAGAAGCCTCCATAATGCTAGTTTCCCAAAATTTCCATCAGATTTTAACAGAATCTTGTTGAAATTTCCACTATTTTCCAAGCAAAAATGTGGTCTCATTAAACTACTCTCGCATTAATAGTTGAGAAGTGGGACACTAGACATCATATATTGCCATGACTCCTTCAAACATTTGGTTAGAGTTCCCAGTTCAATTAAAGTCGTGATTTTAATGATTGCAAATTGTGATTTTTTAGACCAATTCCAGAGTTCACAAAATTATATTTTGAACCATACAAACTAGCATTTATACAATTTTCATCCACTAAATTGTGACAAAGTATAAGGCAACTTAAACGCTCCATATTAAATGCCTTATAAAAACCAGACAAATATAAGATAATTTTACAAGTTTAATATGGAGTGTTGTTGCTTAGTACCTACTTTTTATGCAAAAAGTAATTGGCAACTAAAGTTATATATATATATATATATATACATGCTTAGAAACTATTTAAAATTTTATTAAATCCAAATCAATAGAGCAATGAATGGAATAAGGTAACTTAAATGCTCCACATTAAATGCCTTATACAAACCAGACAAATATAAGATAATTTTACAAGTTTAATATGCAGTGTTGTTGCTTAGTACCTGCCTTTTATGCCAAAAGTAATTGGCAACTAAAGTTATATATATATATATATATATATATATATACACACACACACACACATAGAAACTATTTAAAATTTTATTAAATCCAAATCAATAGAGCAATGAATCGATTTATTAAAATTATAGAAATATAGAAAGCTTATAGCTATCAACATTTTACTATGTGCAAGGTTTAACATATTTTGAAATTCCTTGCAACAAGTAGACATATGGTGAAAATAAATGTAATTAGGAATTCTTTTATGACAAAATGCCATGTGGGTAGCTTCCCTCCATTTTTTATGCAAATATTTGCTTGAATTATGTTGGGAAGCTATCCACATGGCATTCTTGCATTAAAAAATGGTGGACAACAATGCACATGACCTTTTATTGTGCAAAATTATGAGACTTGACGAATAGAAACTTTTTTTAGATTTATTTTTTCATATAATTTGTATAATTCAATATTAAAACCACATAAAATAGTCGTCAACCAATTAAAAAAACAATTTACATTTTAAAAAATTAAAAAATATGTTTTAATTTTTAAAATATTCAATTTAATATTTATTTTTATATAAACCTTAATAATCAAAACTAATCAAAGTTTATTTTTATCAAAATAAAAAACAATATACGCCGCTTTCAACAAGGTATAAAAATACATAAGCCCCCACACACGAAAATGTCATAATAATCATTTGTTACCGGCATGATGATAAATGCAATGGGAATCTTTCACAGGAACAAAAGAAAGGAAAAACACATTTTCAATTACTTTTATAGATATCATTGCAAGAGTTTGATTGAAATTCATAATCAAATTGTTTGAAATTTGTAAATTTTAATTATAAAAATAAATAAACATTCTTATAATTGGGATTATTCTTATAAATTCAAGCAATTTATTTTTTTGAAATATATGATCTCATTCACACTTAATAAATGTTCATTGTTAGGATAAATAAGCAGGTTCAAAAATCATATTACAATTTAAAATATACAATTTCATTTAATACTCAAATGAAATTTAAGTGTTAAATAAAATATATTCATAAAATATATGTTATTTTATATATTTTTGGAATTTTTTTATTAAATATATCTAATATTTTCATCTTTTATATACAATATTTTTGAATAAAATCATTTTTAGTTAACTTTTTATATTATTACTAATCATTTTAATTTCCATTTATTCATGAAAAAGGTTATTTCATTTATCAGTTAAATTAACAAATAAAAAATTTCAAAAAATGACTTATTATTGTTTTATTCAGACTTTGTAGATCTAATCACTTAATAAATCTAATCTAAACTATCAAATTGACATGATCACTTTAATTTTATATTTAAACTAAACCAGAAATTCTAACTACTTACCTTTTTTTTTTCAAGACGAAAAAGCTAGATATTATATTATATGAGAGATATAAGATTCAAACATGTTTACATCTGTAATTGACTCAAAAACATTTGGTCAAAAAAGGATTAGCATGGAAGCATATCCAGATAATAATAACAGGATCTAGCCAGGATATATAGATCGGGGAGATCCCCAATGTATCAAGATCCAGAGATCATAGGGTGTGGAAATCATAAGCAGAAATCGCCAACCAGAAACACATTATATACATAAGCAAAAGACAAGAGGAGAAGGATTCCACTGAGAAAGAAATCATGAAACAGCACCATAAGACCAAAAAAAATCCAAGGAAAATCAGTGAAACAAATATATGCAAACCTAGAAGTCCGGGAGAGAAAATTCTTAGATATAAAAGATTTCCCCATCAGAAAAAATTTGCAAAAACCATAATCCTGCAAAAAATTTTACTTTTTATTTTCAGTGGGGGAGAAACTCCCCGCTGAAGAATCATGATACAACAAATGTCGCCGAAGCGAGCAGTTAAGCAGATATACAAATACCGCCGAAGCGTGTCATGAAAACAGATTTTTACAAATAGCACCGTAGCGTGAAGAGATACACCCCAGCCACCACATCGTGCACTCACGTGCAAAAAACTTTACTTACCCTGCTGAAAAATATAAAAAAATTCTTACAAATTTTCAATTCAATTCAATTCAAGATGTCCGATTAATTTCCCTATGGGGTTGGATCGATTCAAATCAAAGGCGTCTCAGTAATTCTCCGATTAGTGTGATTGAAGATGTGACGGGAGGTACCGGAGGTTGGATCGCCGTCGCTACCAACAATACCCATCACGGACGTGCAAGAAGAAATCAACTATGGTTCCACAATATTGATGCCATCCTTGGACGTGGAGGGTGTACCTTTACGAATAATTAAAATTATGAAATTTGATAGCTGTAGTCTGGATCTTCAAAAGAATTTCATCAAAATTATGAAGAAAAAAATCTTATTTAGCGGCACTATCTTTCCATCTGGTTCGTTTGCTTGCTTGGAATTGAGTTTTTCTTTCAAATTTATAATTACTCTTTTCTTAGCCAAATTTTCTTTATTAGCAGAATCTTCACCGCTTTCCTCAAAAGCATCGGAAGATTATGTCTCCGTGTGGTTCATTGGCTGTGAATTGAGAATCTTTTCTTTCAAATTTATTATGGATTTTCCTCTGTAAACAACTTTTCTTTCTTGCCTTTCCAATTGCGAATTTCTGTTATTTCCGTCTGTTCTCTCCATTGTTCAATGAATAGTGCCCTAATTCTCGAAAGGTGGTAACAACCTTGCTGGTTGGCACTAATGGTCTGAAAGTCTTTCCTTCTTGTACCAAATGGTCTCAAAGTCTTTACCTGGTTGTATTCCCTTAGCCGCTCTGCTTCCTAGTCTCTCAATCCTTACACTTCTTCCTTCTCACAGTTGCCATTATGGGACAATGTGTTAGGACAGGGGGACAAGGGTCTCTCAATCCTTACACTTCTTCCTTCTCACAGTTGCCATTATGGGACAATTATGGGACAATGTGTTAGGACAGGGGGACAAGCCTCTCAAGGTCCCCTATCAACAAGGGCTTTGCCGCCCATGTAGCAAGAGCTTAAGAGGACATTTGGCAAGAGCATCAGAACCATTTCGATATAGAAAAGTTGGAAGAACTTGTAAGTTGTAATTTGGATGCCAAATATCATAATTTTGAATCTCATACTTTACAATTTACATAATATTTTATAACTTTGAATCGTATAGTTTACACAATATTAGCAGGGTCATTACCAATTGAGCTGTCCAATGGATTTGAACTTTGAATTTCATAGTTTACACAATATTTCATAATTTAGAATCTCATAGTTTACACAATACTAACATGGTCTAATTTAGAATCTCATAGTTTACACAATACTAACATGGTCATACCAATTGAGCTGCCCCATTTTGTTGTTATCAATGAAAGAAAGCTTAGCCCCAATTAGGAATTGAGCTGCCCCATAGCCTTGAACTTTCAATCTCATAGTTTACACAATACTTCATAGCAGGTTCATTACCAATTAAGCTGCCCCTTTTTGCCCCATGGACTTGAACTTTGAATCTCATAGTTTACACAATACTTCATAACCGAGTCATTACCAATTGAGCTGCGCCTTTCTGCCCCATGGGCTTGAACATTGAATCTCATAGTTTACACAATACTTCATAACCGGGTCATTATCAATTGAGCTACCCCATTTTGTTGTTATCAATGAAAGAAAGCTTACCCCTAATTGCTAATTGAACTGTCTTATGGATTTGAAATTTCAATTTCATAGTTTACACAATACTTCATAACAAAAACATTACCAATTAAACTTACACAATAACTACCAATTAAACTTGCACAATAACAAAATTATTATCAATTAAATTTACACAATACTTCATAACACGATCATTACTAACTAAACTGCCTCATTTTACTATTCCTAACACGATCTTACTATTCCTAACACGATCGTTACCTATTGAACTTACACAATAACGAGATCATTATCAATTCAACTTACACAATAACGAGATCATTATCAATTCAACTTACATGACACTATCATGCCTCATTTTACTGTTACCAATGAAAGAAAGCTTAGCGCCCAATTATAATTTTGCTGTTATCAACGAAATAACAAAAGTTTGGCTTAAAAAAGGAGAAAATAAAACGCTTTAGTTTGTAAAGCGGTTAATTCTGACTATTAATTGTTGTATCGGCTCTGCAAAATGGGGTTTTGCCAGTAGACAGGTTGAAGTTTTCCGCACAGCTTGAACGCATGGTGCAGTTGAACTTCTTTATGTTAATTCATTATTTGCCATGGATGGTGCAGTTGAACTTTTTCATGGATGACTGTATTTTTTCTTGTGTGTGTTTTTTTTATGTGATTACTGGTTTTTTTTGGAAAGAAAAAATAATTGTTGGGTTACCTAAAATAAACTGGTAAATAATATGATAAAATCCAAGGCATTAGCTCAAATAGGAATTAGTTGAATCCTCTTTACAAGACATGCTGAACAGATCATACATCACTAGACTAATTACAATACTCCAATTACTTTTAAAGCTGCTTCTTCTTAATCTCAAACTTCACAAAACCTTCCGCATGCCAAAAGCTCAGAATCCTTCCTTCAGCTATGGAAGGAAGCCAGAGGCACAAGATCGAATCGCTCCTCTCTACCCTTCAAGGACCTTTTTGTTGACCACCACGACAGGGCATGTAGCGTTCCGAGCACAGTGATCACTCACACTTCCCATGATTGCTCTGCAAATTGTCAATAACACCGACACCGACTTAATTAAGAGCGCAACTCATCATCAAAATTAGGCCGAAGAGCACAGAGGTTGAGGACAAGTGTGATTAAATACCTGACAAAAGTGCCATGTCCATGGCTACCCACAACCAGAAAATGTGGCCCCAATTTGGCCGCGGCTTCACATATCCTCTCCTTGGCCTCGCCAATGACGACATGGGTTTCTGCCTTCACACCATATCGATTGCAGATATTGAGAGCTCGCTTCAATATCCTCTGGGTCGTCTTCTTTGTTTGCAATTCAAAAAGTTCGAACACATGATCGCTAGGAATATATGCTGCACAATATATACAGACTAATATCAGAAAGAGATGTAAATGACCAAGGGATTTCAAGAATCAATTGAATTATTATCTGAAAGCATGTTGTTCAGAGGAGATCATAGGTTAAGAAGTGCTCCATCCAGACATTCAAATGAGAAAACATAGGTTGCAGAGCAATATATCTGGATATTCCAGAAAACAGAGGAATCTAAAGAAAAATTGATGTAACTTTTCTTGAAATTTAAACAAATGTGTGAAGTAGATGAAAGGAAGCACGCAATTACCAGGACCCGTCGAAACACAGGCAGTTGGCTGAACATGGAGGAGTATGAAGTTATACGACTGCTGAGTGTCTGTTTGAGCCGCCAAGATATGTTTGCAGGCCCATTCACAGGCCCTTATACTCTCCTCGCTCTCATCCACTGCAACCACTATATTCGCCATCTTAATTCTATTCTCTCTCCTTATTTTCTCGGTTTGGATTCGGACAGTAATGGACTCCAAGCAATTTCTAGCTATGGCTGTTGGAAATTTCTAGCTATGGCTGTTGGAAAGGGTGATTCGAAAAGGCATATAAATACTATATGCTCTGACTGTTTATCAGTGCTCGCCGACTAAATAGGGTTACTGGGCGAAACCAACGGAGGCTTCTGGTCGACTAATTTAATTCAGAAAGCAACAGCTACCTCCACTTGCTACTCGATCACCAATCATCGATCGCCACTGTCTCGCTTTGTTTCACCGCCTCCTTTCGATATTTGTAATGAACATACACGTATGTGGCGTGTACTCCCATTTTTACAACTATAATTATAAAAGCCTCGACAAGTAACTGAAACCTCCGAACAGTGCAGAAAATACCGACCAAAAACAGGGCTCCCCTCAAATATCTAGGTGGTCTTGCCGCATAATTATGCCTTGCTGTATTGATTCATCTGTTTGTATGCATTGTGCTGCTTTAGGTTTTTCTTCATTTTGTTGGTCTATGTGTATTAATGGTAGGAAGCAAGGACATTTATAGTAATTTTTTTGGTTGTTTTTAATGTGATTTTTTAGACTTTTCGTGTTAGAATTTAACAGAAAAATTTGAGATAAAATCTTGATTTGTGTTATTTAAATTGGTTTTTTTTGACTATATATACGGATTTAGCCCGATGTAAAATTTTTAGGGCACTTGGATTGTGCAGGGATTGCCTATCAAACTTGTGATTTTTTAGGGCACTTGGATTGTGCAGGGGTTACCTATCAAACTTGTGATTTCAATAAATTATCGCTGAATTTTAGAGAAAATTAAACCAAAAAAACTCACCGACCCAGAAGCTTCCAAAAAATCTCACTAAAAACGATTATACAATTTTTAGATTTTTCCGATGTATTAATAATATAGTAAGAAGCACTAACATTTAGCGAGTAATTTGTAAATATAGATTGGTAATTTTGTAAAAAGAAAAATATATATATATATATATATGAATTTTTGTTGTCATAACCCTGTTTTAAAAAAAAAATACTATAAAATATATAAATTTTTCATTTTCATTAATGGAAAATTCGTTTTTTTATGGAAATTTCTTATTATAAAAAACTAGACGTCAGTATTCGTAATAGAAGAGTATAGAGTAGGCCTGGATTCCAATTCAATAATTAAATTTAAATTTGAGATTGCCTTGAAATAGGACCTTTAATGTTGACATTTTGGTGGATGCTATCATCTCCCTACAGCAACAGGTTGACAAAATTTGTGAATATTAGGTAGGTTGAAGACAAAATTTGTGAATATTATGTAGTTTGAAGTTAAGATGTAGGTTAAATATTAAATGTTTTATCATGTGTTTTTTATTTTAGATAATGTGTTGTTTTGGTTGTATTAATGTGTTTAGTATTGTCATAAATTAAAATGGAGTTGTTTTTAGTGTAATATTTTGGACTTTTTGGTTCTGGAATCTAGCAAAAAAATTTGAGGTGAAATCTTGATTTGTGTTATTTAAATTGGTTGTTTGACTATAGATATGGATTTAGCACCTTCAAAAACCCCTAGAGCACTTCGATTGTGCATGGGTTACCCATCAAGCTTGTGATTTCAATAAATTTTTGTGGGATTTTAGATAAATTAGACCATAAAAAACCAACGGAAAAGCTTCCAAAAAGTCTCACTAAAGATAACTTGAATTAAAAAATGTATTTGATCTTGATTCTCATGGATTTTGGACATCACAAAGAAGATGACATCTTATTGCATTGTGTAGTATTATTCTCATTTTTACACGGAGTTGAATGTCATGAAATCTTTTAAAATTTTGAATTTCGCAAAGTAAATATTTATTTCCATTTTATCAAAAAAACTCCATTTCATATTTATAAAATTAAAATATTACAAATTATTATCTAATTATATATATCAAAATACTTATTGTGCAAATTGAAGAGTTTATTGCGCGAATTGAAAAGATTAGATTTCTAATTGAAAGTGAAAATCCCTAATATAATAGGATAGAACAATAATCAATTTATGATTTTTAATTCATATTGGATCATTATATTATTTCACATCCATCTTCATGTTTTAAGAGTGGATAAATTGGAGGAATCAATTCACAAGACCAATTTTACCAATGGGTCCCAGTGTGAAAAATTGGAGTATGAAATATTATCAAAGTAGTTTGAGACATCAAATGGTGTTTTTTGGGGCTAAAAATTTTCCACTTGAGCATGTACCCTTAGTGTTATTCTACACACAAATGTCTTTCCAAGGACGCAAGAATCATCTCAATCAGAGTCTCTATCCAAAAGTTATGCAACTTAGAAGTTGATCTTCCTATTTTGTCCACCATGATTCAAGAAGATGTCACATCAACCCATTATTCATGGAAAAGGGGTTAGCCACTTGATCGTGATGAAGAATATTCTAGAAGATTCCATATTGTAACTCTAATAAAATTTGAAGGAGTCAAACTTAACCATTAACAAGCTATTAGGTTGTGTTATAACTAAGCCACTAGGAGGAAATTTAAGGTTCCATTATATTTGAGTGCATTTTATTCTATAGATGAGAAAAGTAGCTGAGAGTGGACAAAGAGAGAGAAAACAAATAGTGTTTGTACACTATAACAACCCACAAGCCACAAGTTTCACTCCTTTCTACTTGCATCCAATTCCATTCAAAGAAAGAGAGAGTGGAATAGCGTCACCTTCCAAGTGGGTTTTATCTCGAAAAGGTTTCCAGGTCAAGAGTGGAATAGCCTCACCTTCCAAGTGGGTTTTATCTTGAAAAAGTTTGGTCATAACTTGTGTTATTGTAGCTTGTGAGTGAATGTTTTATTCCTTCTCTACTTTTTGAATGTTCAAAATTACATACATATGCAATAAAATATAATTAACAAATCCATAAATTTAACGAGAAATTAACTTTTATAATGTAGATTTTGAATTTCCTAATATATTTTAGTAGACATGTTATGACAAATTATTCAATAAAATATCCATGACAGTATAGATCAATTCCCAAAAAAAAAAGACCAACCCATTCCAAAAATTCCATAAAACAAACTAAAATTAAATAATAAATCTTACCATCCAAAAATCATATAAAAACTTTACTCATAACCATCTTGCTATCTCCCTTATTAAGGATTATTATTGTACAATGTTGTTGATCAAACTTGCAAAATTTATTTTCAAACATTCATGAAAGGGTGTGGATCAATAATGGCTTATTAATAATTCAATTATAAAACATTGTATCGTTTTTTTTTTTTTCAATGTTAAGACTAAACTAAGTACCCACGGGGAATTGAACCAGTGACCTATCGCAAAGAGTGTCTTAACAGCGCACCCATTCACTGTCAATCCAAAGCCCTGTGGGCAACATTGTATCGTTTTTAATCTAATAGGAATAAATAAAATAGAAATGATAATAATAAAATAAAAAATGAAATCATACACCGCCTTCCATTCGGGATCTCAATTTCATTAATCCAAAATACACGCCCACGAGTGCAGCGTGACCCCTGAATCCACGATTTGCCGTGTAGAACGTGGTTTCATGTACACGTATACAATATCCATCACATCCATATATAAATTTATTTTCAAATCTCATATTGAGACACGTATACAATATCCATCACATCCATATATAAATTTTATTTTCAAATCTCATATTGAGAGTCTTGCCATTAGGTGAGATTATCTTGGATTTCAAAGGTAGTTTTGATGGCCTATCGTTGAATGGTAGCTGGTTGAATGGCACATAAGGTAGAAAGTTGGGTGACCGCTTTGCCAAGTTAAAAATCATTTAATAATAATAATAATAATAATAATAATTATTATTATTATTATTATTATAAATAAATATTAAATTAATAATCATTTTGAATTTAAATTTTGTAATATTTTTTAATTTAATTTAAATAATATAAATATGGCATTTGTTTTCCAGAAGAGTTGTATAAGAAGTTGTTTTTTTTTTTTTTTTTTCTTTCTTAAATCTAAAAAATAATAGACTTTTATTGTTAAAAAAAACAAAAGATATTATATTGATCATAATCATTAATGTCCAAATCACTATATTGCTAGGAAGCATAAACCATTAGGGCCAAAAATGATTACATAAAGCCCTGTCAAGAGAGGCAACAAAAACACAGGGGAAGCTCTTAGAAGTCAAAACATCCCAAGTCAAGAGATGAGCAGAACAAAGTATTGTAAACTCACAAACAAAAATATCAATCATCGCATCCAACAAGAAAGAAAGTAAGGAAAACTAAACCTTCACACAAAAAGGAAGGCATCAGAGCAGATGATGGATCCATGTTCCAAGCACTCATATTGAACTTGCCTAGACAACACATCAATCCCATGCTTGGAGAGCTAGTATGCCAGTGAATTCTTCTCCCGAAATATGTGGTAGAAAGATATATAGTGGAAGCATGCCTTCATAGATGAAATTTGCTCTAGCCAGTTGCATAAAGATGACACAACAAGAGAGAGTTGCCTCTTAGCCCAATCAATGACCACTTTTGAATCCCCTGAGATTATAATCTCTTCCATTGCAAGCCATAAGGAACATCTAAGGATGCACCATAAGGCCAACACCTCAACCCTCATATTAGTGTCATTTCCACCAAACCAAAAGAAGTGATAAGTCCATGAAGGGCACAGGGAAATAATGCCACCGCATCCGCACACACCACCCATAAAGGTGTCGTCGAAGAATCCAATAGGAAATAAATTTTCTGGGGGTTTAAAAGTCCAACAACGCTTAGTGCTATTAGATTTTTGGGGGCCAATCTCCATAAAGTAATTAACGATTCTGAGGGTAGTAGCTCTCAAATCCGAGACAACATTCTCAAAGATACATGCATTTTGACAACCCGAGATCCCCCAAAAAATGTATAGAGGTATTATTCTGTACTCCACGTGGGGATTAGACCAACTTCGAAGGCATGAAAACATAGATGCTCTATCCACCCAAAGCTTAATCTTGAGAAAAGATGTTACTTCCTCCTATACGTAGAGGGCAAAGGGGTAGTCCAGAAAAATGTGAGTCGCGTCCTCATTAGCATATCTACAGAGAGGGAAAAAACTTGGACCCAGGAAGCCTCGCTTGGCGAGGTTGTCTCAAGTTAGGATGCGGTTTTGGACAACAAGCCATGTGAAACATTTCAGTTTCGCCAGAACCTCTGATGTGTACATCTGAACCAGCTAAATGGTGGAAGGGTCCAACCGAGACCTATATATATATATATATATATATATATATATATATATATATATATGAGTATGCCACCTTAGCAGAGATATCTCCACCTTGAGATATGCCACCCCAGGTGATCTGATCCTCCTTTTCTGATAGAATGATGTCCACATGAATAAGATGGGAGAGGTAGGACTCCCATTCAATGCAAAGTTTCAAATTCAACTCCTTCTTTGTTGACTGCCTCCAATGGGTTGAGGGGAATCTCTCATTCAAAGATTGTCCTATGTGCAACCACAATTATATACCATGATTGTGGAGGTGTTGTATGACAAGAAATGAGAGGGAGTGGCACCCCTCCATTCCAACCATAACATCAAGGCCAACATGAATATTTCTTTCCCTCCCAACGCCCCATCTGAGATTACTGCACAACCATAGTCTAGATTTGATCAAACTGCGTCACGCAAAGGATGCCTTTTTCTTCACTGGCGCTCCAGCCTTAATCCATCCTTGCAAATTGGATCGGTCAAGATATTTCTAATCCATTCTGATGATAATCTACCAGATGCCTTGCCCCATTAAGGCCCTCCCAAGATTCGTAGTGAGCAAGGCACATTTGAAGTTTTTTGTGTCCTTAATGCCCTAACCACCATATTCAAACTTTCTTCAGATGTTATCCAACAAGGACAAATGAAATTTTTCCTTATCACTAGTGCCAAACCATATGAAATCTGCAATTATGGAGTTATTTCTATGGATGAAAGCTATTGGGAGATGAAATAAGTGCATCCAATAGACAAAAATTCCCTGGAGAACTGCCTTTGTCATTATCATCCTTTTGCCCATAATAAGCCACTTGTTTTATCACAATGTTAATTTCTTCTCAAACTTCTCTATGATCCAGGTCTAATCACTCCTATTATAGTTGCATGGATTCAAGTGGAAACCCAAGTATTTAAACCCGTCTTCCAGGGGCTTGAATTTGATCCCACAAAGATCAACTATCTTTTTAACCTCCACATCTTCAACACAGTTAGCCATAAGCTTTGATTCTTCTTGTTCATAAAAAGTCTGAATGCATTGCCGAATTTTTCGATAATTTGGAAAAAGGTGTGCATTCTAATAGTTTAGTCTCCTCGAGCCCAAGAACATCATCCACAAACATTAAGTGAGACAAATGATTATTGGCAAAGACCCTACATCTATTGATTCAACCCTCTACCCTAGCCGTGTTGATAACCTTGTTAATCCCATCCATAACTAGAATGAAGAGTAGAGAGGATATGGCACATCTCCATCGAAGACCTCGACCAATTGTAAAGAAATCAGTAAGAACCCCATTAATCAAGACAAAAATGTTGGTCGTCATGATGCAGGCCATAATCCAATCGATATGCCTTCTTTGAAATCCAATTTTGTGGAGGATTAGCCTTAGAAATTCCCAATTCACCACGTCATAAGCTTTCTTGCATTCTATCTTCATCGGGCATGATTTCAAGTTTTTTGTTTTGATGGAATGTATACACTCCTGAGAAATCCCAATAGAATCTTAAATTCTCCTCCCTGCAAGAAAACCAGATTTCTCCAAAGAGATGTGCTCAAAAAACAATTGTTTAATTCAATTAGCTACCACTTTGGAAATCATTTTATAAACCACATTATGTGGTGATATTGGTATAAAATCAGAGAAATTGGATGAGTTAGGATTTTTTGGAATGAGAGTAATACATTATGCATTAATATTTAAATTCCTCTTGTTTTTATCCTTGGCCGAAGTATGGGAGTGTCCATATTCTTCTTTTATGACCCACATCGAATTTAATTGTTTCCTTCTGGATGTTGCCCTGTGAAAAAAAATTGTGTTCCTATCTCTGCCCTTAATCCAAGCTAAGCGACTTTTCTTCCTCCATTCATTTTCCTGTAGTTTGAGGATTTTATCCTTCCTAATCACCATATTCAATAATGCCCGATGTTGTAGTGAAGAAAAATAACCTGGGGAAATTGGGTCTATTAGTGCATGGTATCCAGGACACTGGTAGATTCCATCAATTCCCAAAAATATTTATGATTGTCGTATGGGACATATACATTCATGATACAGAATTTGTGTTTCCATCCCCTGTAGTAACCAGGTAATATAATACTTGCACAAGTCCTAGATGCATGGAAGGAGAAATATAATGGGTTCCATATTGCATCAAGACCACCTAAATATCCATGTGGGCTTGTAACACAATCGTGCCATGAAGGGAAAATCTTGAGCAGTATCTCCAGGGCCTTCTTCTTTGACATCATAGTTTCCTAAAGCAATATGATAGATGGGCCATTTGTAGTTATACAGTATTTAAAGGATCAGATTTTTTGGGCAGATCTCAGGCCCCTTATGTTTAAAGACATTACCCTCATTGAGGAAAAATTTAGACGAGATATGTTTGTCTAAGGTCTCGAGGAGGTGTTTCCTTCATATATTCAAATGATCCATTAGAAAGTCCTAGATAAAATGTTGGTTATAGTGTCTCTTCTATTGATTCAGAGAACCAGGATTTTAGTTCGGTCCTGATGTCCCGACATAGGGTAAGATTTTTATATTTTGTCTCTCCATCCATTGATCATGCCCAGATAATATTCCACATCCAGCTGTTCTGTATCCATTCTTTAATATGGGCACCATCCATTCTAATGAATTCCCATCGTCCCACCAGCATATGTCTTCCTAATCTGATTACAATGTTGCAATATAGGTTGACCCCCAATATCAATTTTTCTACTTCATCCCTAGCCTTTATAAGTTTCTTGTTGTTTTCCCTGTGCTTTTTCCTGATATTTTTTCTATCCGGCATAGGCAATACCGCACCATCCTCTCTAACTCTTGCGAGAGAGTCCACAAGCCCCTTCGAGGATTGAGAACTATTATTGTGATTTTTTGGGACATTGTTTGCATCATTGGCAAAATCCTGCACAACTTCCACTCGATCCCCTATCTTCACCACCTTGGATTTCTTTTGACAGTGTTTGTAAGCAATTTCCTTTTCCGTGGCCATTGTCACATCTATGAGCATCTCCACATTGAGGTCAAGATCAAGAGTGGGAGATTGGCTCTCCATTTTTTTGTTAACAGTTAGATACAACAACGTTGTATCAGTTTGGCATACAAAGAAGCTTTAGACAGATAACAACATAAAACTAGCATATGAAGGAGACCTTTCTACATGGGGTTCAAGGTTTGGAGTCAAAATTTTGTAACCACCAATAGTGTTTTAAAATACTAACCCACTAACATTTTTACCATCATTCACCAAATAATTCCATGAAGTATCGACCATGATATGAAATACGAGTCATCCAATTAAAATATTCATTGAAAACCTTGGACACAACAAGTTTCGAACTTGAACGAGACCAATTGTAGGTCCCATTGGCAAGTGGGGCGATTTGTTGGCCCTCCAATCTGATACAGACTTAGCCAATAAGAGTCTAAGATTCTCACCACCTACTTGTGATAGGAAGTCTTAAGTTTGGCCCCACTCCAACTTAACACCATTAAGGGAGTCCAATTAGAATGCAAATAGCACATCCCTGATCTGAAAATGGAATGTACTTGTTTAAGGTTGCAAGGCATCCATTTCCCATAATTTCAAATGTGAGCTATACACTCCAAGTGACCTCTAGAAATGTGAAAACTTCTTATTTCTTATAGAGAGATAAACTGTAGGGCATTCACCGAACATGTCACCTCTAAAGAGAGGATGAGTTCTAGAGGCTACCTGGCCCTCTACAGGCTCTGCCTAAAGAAATAACGAAGTAAACACTTAGAAGTCATTGACATACACATACTTGAAGTTTGATGTCTTGCGCAATAAAACAAATAACTTTCTACAGTTGTATAGGTGATTATGTGTGTATGCAAGTTATGTATATTTGATGTTTAACACTTTATATCAGTTTTGTTTAGAATACCATATTCAGCAAATAAAGACATCAAAATGATGAAGCAGTTCACCCCTCCTGGGCTACATCTGCTGGACCAAGCCTCTCAAACTAGGCTTGTCCTCTTGTATTAAAAATGCTACAAAGGCTAATAAAAGAATATGAGTGTATCGAAAGATAGATCTGACTGTCAATACAGAATCAGAAGATAGGAATTATCTAAACATGCTCTTTCCCAAGAACTAAACAGTGAAATTGTACCTTATACAATACTTTCCCCAATTAGCCCCAGTGGCCCTTTAAACTTGCATGGAGAATTTCGAGGTGAAGATGACCTCAATTGGTTTTGAAATCTCTGCCATCAGACTCAGAAGGTAAAAAATAACAGACATAGGCTTTTGAATCACCAAAAATGGATGAACACAACCCCCAAACAGCTCAAGCACTAAAATGGCCCAAGTGGCCCTGAAAGCTTCCCTGAAGCTAAACAGTGAGAAGAATGCCTCAACAGGAAAAACGAGCTATATAAATGGATTCAGAATGCTGAAAACCTTCAGGAATGACCTTCGTTCCACATTCACTAGCTGCACAATTCCCAATGTAGCTCCCAAACTGATTTGGCCCTAGTGGCTCCTGGAACTTCCACGAAGCAAAATCACCTGCAAACAACCTCAGATGGCTGTGAAACTTGTGCCAATGGCTTCAGAAGGTCGAATGGACCCAAAATAATAATAAAAAATTCGTCTAAAAAGGACTTTCCTAGCCAAAGTTATGGCTCATTGAAGATTTCCTCCAATTTGGCCTAGAATCATTCCAGCTAACTGTAGTGGAAGTTCAGTTAGCTCCTCCAATTATGGTGGGACCGCCCAAATTTGGCGCTCTGCCAATATTCCCGCCAGTCTAACTGCCTTAACTGCTGTTGGTTTTATGGCGCATGTGAATAGTTTATGGGTTGGCGATTTTACATAGGAGTTAGCGCCAGAACATTCGGGTTAACTGGCCGTTTGATTTAATACAAACCCGCCAAACCTGCAATGTGACCACAATACACAGTGACCATTTAGGATTTTTGGCACGCGGTTAGGAGTTAGGCCCCGGTTTTACGCACAATGGTCATATGCATGGGGGCTAGACCCTTAGGGCCCCGCTCTTAATGAAATTCAAACTTTAAAAAAAGTTTGTTCCGCACCTTAAAAAGGCCCCGTGCTCATGGTTCAATGGTAAAGCGTGGCAGTGTTATAAGGCAGGCCACGTGTTCAAACCTTTCCGTTGCCAACTTTTTAATGCATGCCAAAAAACTGAGCTGACGTCATGATGATGTCACTTGGGCCACGTGGCAACCTCCGGGCCTGCAGGGTGGTAGCCTGCCATTCATTGCCCAAAACGGAATATTCTATTTTAATTTTTTTTGAACAAATTCAAAATGTCAATGTTATTGGGCAATTCTTCTTTTTAGCATAACTTTCTCACACGGCGACCATTTTCCAAACCATTCACAGCGTCGGAATCAGGAAGACGATCTCTATCCATTCGTTCAGATTCAAACTAGTTCTGAGCACTTTCATTTTTGGCCATTTTACGACACTTGGTCCTGAGCTCTTGATCACACCTCCCAAATGAGAAGGCTTTTGGTCCCAAAAATCTTACTAAATCTTTGAACTGAACTGTGCACACTGGAGAGAACACAAACATCCTCTTTCGTTCAGCCAAATGAGTATACTGATGCCAAAATGTTATGCCTTACCAACTGTCATCATGGCGAATTTTGCTGCATAAGCCAAGTACTTGTCGAATCCCGACCAAGCTTGTTCACTAGACAAACTGAAAATTTGCAGAAACTAGCAATGATACTTGGTGATATATGAGCTGAAATCTTCCTCTGAACATGTGGGCTTGCCAACTATCACGATGCCCATCCATGGCACACCGCTCCAGAAGAAGAATTGCCTCCCAAATGAGAAGGCTTTTACCAGCTGTAGCATGTTGAAGGTACTGTAAATGCTCATCCCAAACTCTTGGGATACTTGCTGCAAAAACTTCTCAAAAGAAGTAGAGACCCATGCTGAAATTTGAGCCCTCTTTGCTTGCATGCTTTTCCAGCTCATAGAATTGTGCACAGCGTTGCACCAAATTCTTTCCCTGCACCAAATGACACCAAAGGTATCTTGTGCAACAAGACAATCATCAACAACAATTTGTCCTGAAATATGCTGAACAATGGACTCAACCATCAACATAACAAGTGTGTACACAACCGACACAAGTCGACAAAACATGTGCACCACAATCGACACAAGTCAACAACATAAGTGGCACAATCGACACAAGTCGATGAAACATGTGACACAATCGACAATGTAAAAGTGCGCTCACAAGCGACACTAGTCGACCAACAACAAGATACATTTACAAACACCTATGCATGTATCATGTACAATGAACTATATACAGTTCGACAAATACACCTACAACATCTATGTACAGGTGTAACTTCAACTCTTCTTTTGCAAAGACCAAGAAGTACATCAACCCAATAAAAACACATATGGGTGACAAGAGCTGAAATGAAAAACATTGCTGCAAAACTAGTGAGTATCATACTCATCTTTTACCTTCATGGCGAGATTTTGCAACAACATAAGAACAAAACATGCATACCCAAACCGACTTTATGTACAAAAGGAGTATGTCTTACTGTGTCAATAATTCCATCCACTTCTTACCAAGCCATTTCAATGGCGATTTTTACTGCTTCAATTCTTCCTCATGTGAAACTTCCCTTTCCACATCAATAATGGAATATGTGGTTCCACCTTTGCCAATATTCTTGTCATCCTGCTGCATGCGTGTGGGACAACAAGTTGGATGTAAATTCCAACAATGAGAGACAACATGTCCCTTCTTTTGGCAAAAAGTGCAAATCTTATGCACCTTCTTTGAAGGTAGTCCTTGCTTCATCTGTTCCCTCTATGCTTTCTTCCTCATCCAGCATCTCAAAACATGATGATTAATTTGAGCACAAGATGTGCAAGGAAACTTTCTTCCATTAAAGCATGTAAAATTTTCATGACTGGCAGAAACACAATCAAATTGATCATGAGAAGATTTATACCTCTTGTGTTGCATTGCATGTTCATCCTTTTTGCCTCCATGAGGAGATGAACTAGTAGAGGCTTCAGCTTTCTTTTGCAAAAAAACATCTTCGTTCTTGTCTTGAAAACTGCCTAACATAGCGTGCTTGCCATAAGCTGCATGTCTACCATCTTCTTGCTGCAAAAAAGGATTAAAGCAATGGCAATCATCTTTGAAACAAATTTGACATATTTGTCTCATGGAACTTGGGACAAAAGTTCTCTTTGTATTAGCCTCACATGCCTTCATGGCTTTTGAGTTTTCACCATAAGATTGCACAAGACCCAGTCCAAGATTCTTGGATCGTTCTTCAACAGAAATGGGTTCAATTATGCCCTGTCCATGCTTTCCTAATCCTTTGCCTTCATAAACCATTTTAATCATGAGCTTGGATCCTATTCCACTAGTATGCTTTTCGAAAGATCCTACGCATCTTTCTGAAGAGGAAACTGAAGACAAATTAGAATGGATTACCTCTTTCTCACGCATGTTCTTGGTCAAAGCCTCTTGGGCTTGATGAAGCTGTGACTCCATATCATGCAATCTTTGAACAATTTCTTCCTTCTCCTGCTTCATGGCCCACAATTTCTCATGAAGCACCGTGCTTTATCTTCTATCCTCAAACAGGATCTGCACCATATCCTTCAAGATAAGGAATTCACGCTTCGTATCCTCATCGAAGAACCTTGTGAAGGAGGAAACTTCACTTGATGAAGTTGTCATTATAATGTCAATGAACAAATTAACTTCAACAATCTGCTTAAAGCTTTTCAAAACAAGTGACAAAGCTTTCTACCCAAATGTCTTTACAGACATCACATTCAAGCAGCCAACAGCAAATCAACTCAAGAAAAATTCTTAGAGTGATTTTAAGGTCCTTTTGGGGTAAGGAAAATACCTTCTATTCCTTTCTCTCTTCTCCAAGACTTAGCTAATCAGAAGCTATCCCCAAACTTCAGCAAACTCAAACAACATGCAGTTTGCAAAATAGTAAAGCGGTCAATCTTCAACACCGCTTTAAAACACCTTTCAAGCTATACAATCAAGCTATGTGATGTCAATCAAGCAAACCAAGTGCTTTGATACCATCCTGATCTGAAAATGGAATGTACTTGTTTAAGGTTGCAAGGTATCCATTTCCCATAATTTCAAATGTGAGCTATACACTCCAAGTGACCTCTGGAAATGTGAAAACTTATTATTTCTTATACAGAGATAGACTGTAGGGTCATTCACCGGACATGTCACCTCTAAAGAGAGGATGAGTTCCAGAGGCTACCTGGCCCTCTACAAGCTCTGCCTAAAGAAATAACGAAGTAAACACATAGAAGTCATTGACATACACATACTTGAAGTTTGATGTCTTGCGCACTAAAGCAAATAACTTTCTACAGCTGTATAGGTGATTATGTGTGTATGCAAGTTATGTATATTTGATGTTTAACATTTTATATCAGTTTTGTTTAGCATACCATGTTCAGCAAATAAAGACATCAAAACGATGAAGTAGTTCACCCCTCTGGGCTACATCTGCTGGACCAAGCCTCTCAAACTAGGCTTGTCCTCTTGTATTAAAAATGCTACAAAGGCTAATACAAGAATATGAGTGTCTTGAAAGACAAATCTGGCTGTAAATATAGAATTAGAAGATAGGAATTAGCTAAACATGCTCTTTCCCAAGAACTAAACAGTGAAATTGTACCTTATACAATACTTTCCTCAATTGGCC
This sequence comes from Pinus tabuliformis, assembly GCA_031772625.1. Taxonomy (NCBI): domain Eukaryota; kingdom Viridiplantae; phylum Streptophyta; class Pinopsida; order Pinales; family Pinaceae; genus Pinus; species Pinus tabuliformis. The sequence continues at coordinate 566,810,115 of CM062808.1, read as the reverse complement.
CCAATGGCCCTTTAAACTTGCATGGAGAATTTCGAGGTGAAGATGAGATCAATTGGTTCTGAAACCTTTGCCATCAGACTTAGAAGGTCGAAAATAACAGACACAATCTTTTGAATCACCAAAAATGGATGAACACAGCCCCCAAATAGCTCAAGCACTGAAATGGCCCAAGTGGCCCTGAAACCTGAAGCTAAAAAGTGAGAATAATGCCTCAACAGGAAAAACGAGCTATATAAATGGATTCAGAATGCTGAAAACCTTCAAGAATGACCTTTGTTCCACATTCATTGGCTGCACAATTCCCAATGCAGCTCCCAAACTGATTTGGCCCTAGTGGCTCCTGGAACTTCCATGAAGAAAAATCACCTGCAAACGACCTCAAATGGCTATGAAACCTATGTCAATGGCTTCAGAAGGTCGAACAGACCCAAAATCAAAAAAAAAAAATCGTCCAAAAAGGACTTTCCTAGCCAAAGTTATGGCTCATTGAAGATTTCCTCCAGTTTGGCCTAGAATCACTCCAACTAACTGTAGTGTAAATTCAGTTAGCTCTGCCAATTATGGTGGGACCGCCCAAATTTGGCGCTCCGCCAATATTCTCGCTAGTCTAACTACCTTAACTGCTGTTGGTTTTATGGCGCATGTGAACGGTTTATGGGTCGACGGTTTTACATAGGAGTTAGCGCCAGAACATTCGGGTTAACTGGCCGTTTGATTTAATACAAACCCGCCAAACCTGCAATGTGACCACAATACACGGTGACCGTTTAGTTTTTTGGGCGTGTGGTTAGGAGTTAGGCCCCGGTTCTGCGAACTATGGTCATATGCATGGGGGCTGGCCCCCTTGGGCCCCGCCCTTAACCAAATTCAAACTTTAACAAAAGTTTGTTCCGCACCTTAAACAAGCCCCGTGCTCATGGTTCAACGGTAAAGCGTGGGAGTGTTATAAGGCAGGTCGCGTGTTCAAACCTTTCCATTGCCAACTTTTTAATGCATGCCAAAAAATTGAGCTGATGTCATGATGATGTCAGTTGGGCCACGTGGCAACCTTCGGGCCTGCCAGGTGGCACTTGCCATTCGCTGCCCAAAATGGAATATTCCATTTTAATTTTTTTTGAACAAATTCAAAATTTCAATGTTATTGGGCAATTCTTCTTTTCAGCATAACTTTCTCATACGACGATCGTTTTCCGAACCGTTCACGGCACCGAAATCAGGAAGACGAGCTCTATCCGGTCGTTCAGATTAAAACCAATTATGAAAACTTTCATTTTTGGCCATTTTACCACACTTGGTCCTGAGCTCTTGATCACACCTCCCAAAGTAGAAGGCTTTTGGTCCCCAAAAACTTACTAAATCTTTGAATTCAACTGTACAATACTGGAGAGAACACAAACATCCTCTTCCGTCCATCCAAATGAGTATACTGATGCCAAAATGTTCTGCCTTACCAATTGTCGTCATGGCGAATTTTGCTGCATAAGCTAAGTACTTGTTGAATCCCAACCAAGCTTGTTCACTAGACAAACTGAAAATTTGTAGAAAACAACAATGATACTTGCTGATATATAAGCTGAAATCTTCCCGAACATGTGGGCTTGCCAACTGTCACGATGCCCATCCATGGCACCTCCGCTCCAGAAGAAGAGTTGCCTCCCAAATGAGAAGGCTTTTACCAGCTGTAGCATGCTGAAGGTACTGCAAATGCTCATCCCAAACTCTTGGGATACTTGTTGCAAAATCTTCTCAAAATAAGTAGAGACCCATGCTGAAATTTGAGCCCTCTTTGCTTGCATGCTTTTCCAGCTCATAGAATTGTGCACAGCTTTGCACCAAATTCTTTCCCTGCACCAAATGACACAAAAGGTATCTTGTGCAACAAGACAATCATCAACAACAATTTGTCCTGAAATATGTTGAACAATGGACTCAACCATCAACATAACAAGTGTGTACACAACCGACAAAACATTTGCACCACAATCGACACAAGTCGACAACATAAGTGGAACAATCGACACAAGTCGATGAAACATGTGACACAATCAACAATGTAAAAGTGTGCTCACAAGCGACACTAGTCGACCAACAACAAGATACATTTACAAACACCTATGCATGTATCATGTACAATGAACTATATACAATTCGACAAATACACCTACAACATCTATGTACAGGTGTAACTTCAACTCTTCTTTTGCAAAGACCAACAGGTACATCAACCCAATAGAAACACATATGGGTGACAAGCGCTGAAATGAAAAACATTGTTGCAAAACTAGTGAGTATCATACTCATCTTTTACCTTCATGGCGAGATTTTGCAACAACATAAGAACAAAACATGCATACCCGAACCGACTGTATGTACAAAAGGAGTATGTCTTACTATGTCAAGAAGTCCATCCACTTCTTACCAAGCCATTTCAATGGCGATTTTTGCTGCTGCAATTCTTCCTCATGTGAAACTTCCCTTTCCACATCAATAATGGAATATGTGGTTCCACCTTTGCCAATATTCTTGTCATCCTGCTGCATGCGTGTGGGACGACAAGTTGGATGTAAAGTCCAACAATGAGAGACAACATGTCCCTTCTTTTGGAAAAAAGTGAAAATCTTATGCACCTTCTTTGAAGGTAGTCCTTGCTTCATCTGTTCCCTGTATGCTTTCTTCCTCATCCACCATCTCGAAACATGATGATTAATTTGAGCACAATATGTGCAAGGAAACTTTCTTCCATTAAAGCATGTAAAATTTTCATGACTGGCAGAAACATAATCGAATTGATCATGAGAAGATTTATACCTCTTGTGCTGCTTTGCATGTTCATCCTTTTTGCCTCCATGAGGAGATGAACTAGTAGAGGCTTTAGCTTTCTTTTGCAGACAAACATCTTCGTTCTTGTCTTGAAAACTGCCTAACATAGCACGCTTGCCATAAGCTGCATGTCTACCATCTTCTTGCTGCAAAAAGGATTAAATCAATGGCAATCATCTTTGAAACAAATTTGACATATTTGTCTCATGGAACTTGGGACAATAGTTCTCTTTGTATTAGCCTCACATGCCTTCATGGCTTTTGAGTTTTCACCATAAGATTGCACATAACCCAATGCAAGATTCTTGGATCATTCTTCAACAGAAATGGGTTCAATTATGCCCTGTCCATGCTTTCCTAATCCTTTGCCTTCATAACCCATTTTAATCATGAGCTTGGATCATATTCCCCTAGTATGCTTTTCAAAAGATCCTACACATCTTTCTGATGAGGAAACTGAAGACAAATTAGAATGGATTACCTTTTTCTCACGCATGTTCTTGGTCAAAGCCTCTTGGGCTTGATGAAGCTGCAACTCCATATCATGCAATCTTTGAAGAATTTCTTCCTTCTCCTGCTTCATGGCCAACAATTTCTCATGAAGCACTGTGCTTTATCTTCTATCCTCAAACAGGATCTGCACCATATCCTTCAAGTTAAGGAATTCACGCTTCATATCCTCATCGAAGAACCTTGTGAATTAGGAAAATTCACTTGATGAAGTTGTCATTATAATTTCAATGAACAAATTAACTTCAACAATCTGCTTAAATCTTTTCAAAACAAGTGACAAAGCTTTCTACCCAAATGTCTTTACAGACATCACATTCAAGCAGCCAACAACAAATCAACTCAAGAAAAAATTCTTAGAGTGATTTTAAGGTCCTTTTGGGGTAAGGAAAATACCTTCTATTCCTTTCTCTCTTCTCCAAGACTTAGCTAATCAGAAGCTATCCCCAAACTTCAGCAAACTCACACAACATGCAGTTTGCAAAATAGTAAAGCAGTCAATCTTCAACACTACTTTAAAACACCTTTCAAGCTACACAATCAGGCTACTATGATGTCAATCAAGCAAACCAAGTGCTCTGATACCATCCTGGTCTAAAAATGGAATGTACTTGTTTAAGGTTGCAAGGTATCCATTTCCCATAATTTCAAATGTGAGCTATACACTCCAAGTGACCTCTGGAAATGTGAAAACTTCTTATTTCTTATACAGAGATAGACTGTAGGGGCATTCACCGAACATGTCACCTCTAAAGAGAGGATGAGTTCCAGAGGCTACCTAGCCCTCTACAGGCTCTGCCTAAATAAATAACGAAGTAAACACTTAGAAGTCATTGACATACACATACTTGAAGTTTGATGTCTTGCGCAATAAAAAAAATAACTTTCTACAACTGTATAGGTGATTATGTGTGTATGCAAGTTATGTATATTTGATGTTTAACACTTTATATCAGTTTTGTTTAGCATACCATGTTCAACAAATAAAGACATCAAAACGATGAAGCAGTTTACCCCTCCAGGGCTACATCTGCTGGATCAAGCCTCTCAAACTAGGCTTGTCCTCTTGTATTAAAATGCTAGAAAGGCTAATACAAGAATATGAGTGTCTCGAAAGACAAACCTAACTGTAAATACAGAATTAGAAGATAGGAATTAGCTAAACATGCTCTTTCCCAAGCGCTAAATAGTGAAATCGTACCTTATACAGTACTTTCCCCAATTGGCCCCAGTGGCCCTTTAAACTTGCATGGAGAATTTCGAGGTGAAGATGACCTCAATTGGTTATGAAACCTCTGCCATCAAACTCAGAAGGTTGATAATAGCAGACAAAGACTTTTGAATCACCAAAAATAGATGAACACAGCCCCCAAACAACTCAAGCACTAAAATGGCCCAAGTGGCCCTGAAAGCTTCCCTGAAGCTAAACAGTGAGAAGAATGCCTCAACAGGAAAAACGAGCTATATAAATTGATTCAGAATGCTGAAAACCTTTAGGAATGACCTTCGTTCCACATTCACTGGCTGCAAAATTCCCAATGCAGCGCCCAAACTGATTTGGCCCTAGTGGCTCCTGGAACTTCCACGAAGAAAAATCACCTGCAAGCGACCTCAAATGGCTGTGAAACCTGTGCCAATGGCTTCAGAAGGTCTAAGAGAACAAAAATAAATAAATAAAATCGTTCAAAAAGGACTTTCCTAGCCAAAGTTATGGCTCATTGAAGATTTCCTCCAGTTTGGCCTAGAATCACTCCAGCTAACTGTAGTGGAAGTTCAGTTAGCTCCGCCAATTATGGTGGGACCGCCCAAATTTGGCGCTCTGCCAATATTCCTGCCAGTCTAACTGCCTTAACTGCTGTTTGTTTTATGGCGCATGTGAACGGTTTATGGTTCGGCAGTTTTACATAGGAGTTAGCACTAGAACATTTGGGTTAACTGGCCGTTTGATTTAATACAAACCCGCCAACCCTGCAATGTGACCACAATACACGGTGACCGTTTATTTTTTTTGGCGTGTGGTTAGGATTTAGGCCCCGGTTCTGCGCACTATGGTCATATGCATGGGAGCTGGCCCCCTTGGGCCTCGCCCTTAACGAAATTCAAACTTTAACAAATGTTTGTTCCGCACCTTAAACAAGCCCTGTGCTCATGGTTCAACGGTAAATTGTGCGAGTGTTATAAGGCAGGTCGCATGTTCAAACCTTTCCATTGCCAATTTTTTAATGCATGCCAAAAAAATGAGCTGACGTCATGATGATGTCACTTGGGCCACGTGGCAGCCTGCCATTCTTTTTTTTAGCATAACTTTCTCATACAGCGACCGTTTTCCGAACCGTTCACGGTGACGGAATCAGGAAGACGAGCTCTATCCGGTCATTCAGATTCAAGCCACTTCTGAGCACTTTTATTTTTGGCCATTTTACGACACTTGGTCCTGAGCTCCTAATCAATACCAAAGTTCCAACATATCATTCACTGAAAAATGGAAATCATCTTTGTCGATTGGATGGCCAGATTTAGGAATGTACTTATTGTGAGTGAATCAAATATGGCAGAAGATATTCTCCTGAGTTCTCCTACTTGAGGCATCAAATTAGGTAAATCAAGCCGATCCACACTTAATGATACCACAATTTCACCCTGTTCAAGAGTCCATCAATCTTGTCAACCTCTCTAAGGAGGTCGGTGACGACGCCAAAGAACTTGATAACCCTTGATGTGGAAATTCAATTTTATCTACCACTACCTACCCTCTTAATTGAGGTGGGGAGCCATGGGACCTACAACCAATGATGGAATTTGACGGGAAAAATACCCGTCATAGCGCATTTTGACCATATTTGAAGCTTAAAATTTTTATATGGCCGACGATGGAATTTGACGGGAAAAATGCCCATCATAACGCATTTTGACCATATTTGAAGTTTAAAATTTTTATATGGCCAAGTTTAGTGAAGAGTTTACACCTATGTAAAATGTATTTTTGACACTACTTTTTTCCAAAAGCATCATTAATACTTTATTTCAAATTGTTGAAGTTTCAATAGATAGGAGCCACAAAGGTCAAAATATTTATTAACTAATAGGTTTTCGTATTTTTGACATCCTTTAACTGATATAATTAAAACATACTACAAAATGCCAAAAATATTTTTAAAGTATATTTATTTATTATTGTGCACATGTAAGTTGCAAGTATCATTATATAGCGATTCAATTTATTATACGAGTAGTGGATAACAGGTTTACGTATAATATTTTATTAGATTAGATCATTATTTCTATGTTTTATTTTGGAGTAGTCTAAACAGGCAGAAGAATTTCCCAGGAATGGTAACCGGTGGGAAAACATTCTGATTCAGTTCACGGAGAATGGAAAGTAGCGGTTGAGTGAGATCACTACCTCCACATGCGGACCCATCTGGCATCCGATGACCCATCCTATCTCCAGCAATGTTTGCGTCGACCTCCGTTAGCTATCCGTGTTAGTGATGTGCACCATGTTCATTCATGTTAAACATCATGTATCCATCATGTTAGTTATGGTGGGATAATGAAATTTTGAAATTAAGCCGCATTTTCCTCTTTTAGAAACCAAATCAGAAATCTGGCGAGTTATTCTAAAGACTCCATTCTTTCTGAAAATCAAAGGATATTTCGGCTCAGGTGGATTATGGCATCCTCCGGGATTAATTCCGAGGATACTCTTTCTGTATGGGTTTTCCATTATTCTCAGGAGAGCAGTATGTGGTTAATTCTGAGGATACTCTTTCTGTATCGGTTTTCCATTATTCGCAGGAGAGCAGTATGTACCGTCGATTTTATTCCTGCATTTTTTAAATCTCAGGGTCAGGGAGAAGGAAAACCTCCTTGATGTGATCACGAGATCAATCTTCTTTGTGTGAGTGAAGTTGTGTAAGGTTTTATTGTTTATGTATTTTGTATTTTGATTCTTTATGTCAAATGATTGATCTCTTTATTTTTATTTTCATAAAAGACAACTCCGTTTTATAGAATTTTTCCTGTGCTTGTATGAAACCATGAAACCAAGGATACGAACACTGAAATGTGGATCTCACAGGGATTCTTGCGTTGTCACTTGACATATCCCTTATAAGGCCTGAAGATTGTGTTGTGGTTTTATTGATAGAGATTAAAAGCTACTTTCTAGTCTTTGTGTAATGTATACGGTTCGGTAATGTCAGATGGTAATGTAATGGAATGCAGACAGAATCTGGTTCAAAAAAAACTTTTACATATAATTTAATAGGTTATTGTTTTAAATTTTAAAATGCCTACATACCCTAGTTCATCAATGAGGTTACCAAAAGTGGAGTCTATCATTTTCTTGCCCCGATAGCTTGTTTCATTCATCTCGGTGGAAAGACTACCAGACTAACATTTCCAACCCACTGACGGTGTAGTCTGCGTTGCTTTGCCATTGGTTTTGCACAAAAGGAGTGCGGGATTGATGATGAGTGCCAATGGCCCTCGCTGAAATTTTCACAGCTTCTACAACACCCTGCTTGTATCGGCACTTAGCTGTAATCAGTTCAAAATGGATTACGATTTGATTTCTTCCTGTTCTATTGCTAGCGATGGCACCAAAATTGGTTTTCCAACAAAATTTCAGCGGAATAAAGCAACTGAGAAACAACACGAGAGGGTGGTTTGCTCAGATTTAGCTTTGGCTTATGTACAGTTTCAAAATACAAAGCATAAGTTTCACTAGACCAAGCTGAGAATGCCAATCACATTTTGGAAATGAATGAGTTGTTAACATCTGTCTTTGTATGGTTGGTTCATTTCTTTTAAACAATTTCGATTACTGTTAGTGAGTGCAGGATGAATCATGAATGTATCATGTGTAGGAATTTGGTAAAGAAAAATATTAAAATAAAATATTGTAAAGATCGTAGGTAAAATTTCAAGAAGTTTAATAAATTGATGAGCTATTAAACTGAGGCTTCTGTGATCCATATCAAGTTTATGATAGATTTTTCGGTGTAAATCACATGGTATTTCATTTGTCGATGTGTTTCGAACCAACCAGTGTGGTTCATCGTCAGGACAAGTTGAGGAGCAAATCAAGCTATGCATGTTAAATAGACAAAACAGACCTCTGGTTCATCGTCAGGAAAGCAGACCTCCAATGGCTATAAGGTCTGCTATGTCTATTTAACATGCATAGCTTGATTTTCTCCTCAACCTTTCCTGATGATGAACCACGCTGGTTGGTTCGAAACGCGTCGACAAATGAAATACCATGTGATTTACACCAAAAAATCTATCGTAAAATTAATGAGCTTTTAAATCTTCCGAAGTAGTAGAATCTGGTAAAATTTTAAGCCATTCGTATAAAATTATGGTATTCTTGTATGTTCAAATCCTAGTCATATTATTTAAAATTTTGTAAGGTTATTTTGAATAAAGAAGATTTATGTATATATGTAAATTGTAATCAAAAGTAAATATAATTTTTTGGGGAAAATATATTATAATTTAGTTATTCAAATTCTAATAGCATTAACTTTTTTATTTAGAAACTATTTTGAATAAAGAATATTTTTGTATATAGATAAAATGGAATCAATAGTAAATATTTTTGTTTTGGGGGAAAATTATATTATAATTTAGTTGTTAAATTAATAGTAGGATAAGCATTATTGGTTGCTATCTACCAATATTCAAGGAAAATCAAATCATCTAAAATAACGGTTTAGTGGTTAATAAACCCATATGCATTCACTCTTGAGAGATGATTCTCCGACTTAAGTTGTTTTTTCATGTTAAATCACTATATTTAATTTAATTTTTAATTAAATATTTAAAATAATTATAATTTTAATTCAATTAAAAATAATAAATGAATTTTTTATTGTAATTTTGCTTATATATATATATATATATATATATATATATATATATTAAATACATTAAAATAAATTTAAATAATAATTATTTGTATTCATAACAATGATATTTTAAAGAATATATAAATTTTTAATAAATTTAATTAATAAAACACATAGTTAGAAATTTAATATTTTTATATAGAAAGATGTAAAATATATATAAAACATAATAATAGTTAAAAATTAAGAATTATTTTATCATATTTGTTGGATTTTGAATTGATAGTAAATACGTTTACTACTAAAAAAAGTGGCTAGTTCAAATTCCTTTAACCCCAAAAAAATCAATTTACCATATAATTAAAATAATGATTCATGTACATAATTATTATATTTTGCAATTTAATATTTGATTTTAATTAAAAATATATATAAAAAACTTATAATAATCTTTGGTCTAATTTTCCTTTAAGCATGGGACAACATTAAGACTTTCGTTCACATATGGCTAAATTATCAATCAATGAAATGTAACAAATTAATCTAGAAAAAAAGATACTTGTAAAATATATATAAAGCTTTAAACACATCATCTAGGTTCAAATCTCCACTAATGACATGATGAGTTATAATGCATTTGATGTAATGGATTTGTGCTTATTAATATTATCGTATTGACTTCAAATCTTATTAATCTTTTAATGTCATTTTTCCACACTATATATATATATATATATATATATATAGATATGACATTTTTTTCTTTAATTTCATTCTATTTTATTTTATGAGTTAATATATTATTTTTATTATCTATTAATATGACTTTTAATTTATTGATATATTTTTTATTCCAAAAAAAGTATATATAATATTATTGGAAACCACAAAAATTTTCAATATTATTTTTAAAGATTAATAAGAAAACAATATTCCTATATTAAAAAAAGAAAAAAATTAATCCATATATATATATATATATATATAGATATATATATGGATTGCAAGTTAAATTTTTTACTTATGTATCAAAGATATTTAGAACAGTCGGTGAAGAAGCGCACTGTTAAGGAGCTCTGTAAGCAAAAGGTCACCGGTTCTAGTCTCGCCGATACCATAAAATCCAACATGGTTTTCGATGGTGCGACTCAAGTTGGGTGCGATCCCCGGGTGACTTTAACAGCTTAGATGCCCCTGAGTCATGGCCTCTTAGCCACAGGGTAAGAGTGATTTTCAGGATTCACCCACTTATCAACAAAAAAAAAATACTTATGTAAAATAATTTATTTTTTATAATCTTTAGTCTACATGGGAAAGCAAATCATTGGCAAAAGTAAGATTCTTGGTATATAGAATGCTTAATGCTTATACTATAACAAAGTAATAAAGATTTCAATAAATTCATTTTATGTTAAGTAAAAAAAGTAATTTAAACTAGAAATATATAGATATTTTAATACATTTATTTTATTTTATTTTATTTTAATATTGTTGACACCACACCTACAGTTGTACACCATCGAACTTCAATTCATTAGTTTTCTATGGTGTATGACTGCAGGTGTGATGTCATCAGTAGGACCAACTGCTTCATGACCTCAACTAAGATGAGGTTCTTTTGACTTGAGCTGTGAATAATGAACTACAACAAATAACCCTTTACCCAAATCTATGAGTGGAAGTGAAGACCTTGGGATGGATTCAAAGGGTTGCTAGGAGTGGCAATTGAAGGTTTGGCAAGCCAAAGGAGCAATTTTTTGTAGCCTGTTTTCATTGTTGGAGAAGCAACATTCGATGGTGATAGGTGGCAACCCTCCTGCCCTATGTTAGTTTTCATTGGAGTAGCGCAGGAAGACTATAGTGGGAAGACAAGTCCCAAAAGATTTGAGGAACAACAATGGGCAAAAGTCTCAAAGTGTTGTTTCCTTGAAGTATGAAGGAGCACCTAGTGAGCGTGAAGACCCTATGTGTTGATAATAGATGGAATTATGATAAGATAGAGGCTAGATTGGATAGTTGAGGTTCAGTGGTCAGATGTGCTTGGGACATTACTAGAGGCGGGTGTTGCAGAACTGAAGCAAACGAATAGATAAAGAACTCTTCCCTAGGGCAGCAATGGTGGCATGGATTCTTTTTCCGAGCCCCTTGTTGTAGGGAGGTGGAATGTGACACTCCCCTCTTATCCAATTCCGGAGTTCCAGGTGTTGAAATATGTAACTAGGTTTGGTCTTCATAATGGCATACATAATGATGAATTTATGTATTTAATGAAAAGAGAGAAATAAAAATTTATTAGTTGTATTCTCAAGGCACGTGCTTCATGCTCAAGGGAAAATTTATTTTTAAATCAAGCACCCATTTAATGCTTCTAGGTTTGTCATAAAGTCAATTGAATCATTTTCATGTATTGAAGACCCATTTGGGCATGTTACATATTGTAAGAAAAAATATTTGAGTCAAATTAGAGTCAAACGATCCTCCAAGACCAAGTCAAACATGCAAGCATCAAGTTGGCCTAATGGAGCAACAAGTCAGCCTAATAGGAGGATCAAGGAAGCCTATATATAGGGAACTCAACCTCATTTGGAGAACACACTCTCACTCACACAAGTTCAATTATAAGGATGAAAAAAATGCGAAGAAGAAGAAGACTAAGGAAGGAGAAAAAGTCAAAGTTTTGGGTTTATTTTGGGCTACTTATATCCACACGTGCAAAGGAATGAAAGCACATATTATTGTAGTGAAGTCGAGTTATAGAAATAAAGTTAGGTCACCAAGAAGCGTTATTTTGGAAGTCGTGTTTTCTAAGAAGGAGAATCTACCGAAGCAATGAAGCAAAGTTGCAGTTGAAGTTGCAATAAAAGTTGTAGTCGAAGTTGCAATTTCTAGGCAAGTCGAAGTTGTAGTTTTTGGGCAAGTCAAAGTTGCAGTTTCTGGGCAAGTCAAAGCTATAGCTGCAGTTGTAGTTGCTCAATAGGTCAAAGTTGTTGAAAAATAGGTCGAAGTGGTTGAAAGGAGAAGCTATTCAATGAAGAAGCATTGACTTGGTCTTGGAGGGATTCTTGGTCAAGGGTATAGGTCTTGGAATTCATCAATTGAAGATTCTATAAGAAGAAAAATTCTTATGGGTTTTCCTCTAAGGTTGGAGATGTTTTGGCCTTGGATTATCGCCTACAGTTTGTGTAATTTGTCTCATTGTTATTTATGGTTTGGTAGTTGTTTGATGAAGAAGAACACATAATAATAATCAAGTACAAGAAGAACCTAATTAAGAAAAGTAGAAAGTCCTCACAAGCAGTTATCATTATAAGAGAAATCATCTAATATCTTTGCCCTAGATTTCTCAACATGGTATTAGAGCTAAGGTAACAAGTAAAGGAAGGGCATTTAATCAAGGTACAATCAAGCATTCAAGGACCGAAATTATAGAAAGGTTATCAAAGGAGATCTAAAAGATCATCTCATCCTAAAAGCACCTTGAATTCAAGATCTACTAGGAAGTGTCAAAACCCTAGATCGAAGAAGAAGTCTACACCTGAAGAAGTCTTGAGATCCTCGCTCAAGTCATCAACAAAGAAAAGGGCCACAAAGACCCTACCTCTACTCAAGTTGAAGAAATCTTAAAATCAAAGTAACTTGAAGTCTACTCATCCAAGAGAAGTAAGATCAAGGTTGTTGTCATAATCATCAATAAGGACGTTATAATCATCATCAAAAGTTCTAAGGTGATCTCCCTCTCTTTGGATCAAAGGATCAGCCTTGAAGAAAACTATCTTCATCAAGGAGAAGTTTTCTATTATTTATATCATCGTCAAATTCAAGAAGGCAACAAGTTGAAGGAGCATTTTCACAAGTAAGTATATTTATGTCTACATATGAATCTGTCAAAATGTCTTTTTTCAAGGAAAGAAACAAGTTGGTTCAAACTTTCTTGCATGGAAGAAGATAGCAGATTTGAATCTCATTTTTTTTTTTGTGTAAGTTAGAAGATTATATTATAGAACAGAGTATAATACAAAAAATCTGCCGAAGCAGATCAAGCAGGGATGTACAATAAACGAAAGCTAATCACCTGCTTAGAAGTTGTGACACAAAAGGACCAAAAATAAGCCCACCGCGCAGGGTGGCTCGAAACAGAGCAAAACAAAACTTTATCACTGATAATGCCGACACAATACAGTAGAAACAACAACACAGACAGCTTATGCCGAGACAGAAGTATGAAACAACAACACAGACATATAAAGCCGAGACAGAAAGAGGTCAGAGGAGAACTGCACAGGTGTCTCCTTAGATGTATTTTCCCATCTGGCCGATGGTGTCCAGTCCTATCTCCCGCACATGGCGATCTACCTTCGCCTGCATTGCTTCAAGGGATTCAGGCTGGTCCGCAGCAGTGGTGGCCGGCTATGCAGCAGGAGCCGTGTTAATAGAATCTCTCAGTAACCTAATGAGCAGCATTAGCATCCAATTGTGAGTTTTGACTGCCTCATGCACAGTGGAGATTTTGCTATCCAGCACGCTATTGTAATCAATGATTTTAGCCATTTGTGCCTCTGTAAGATTCACCTCTGTGACAATGTGTTGCTTCTCCTTTTCAATTGAGTCCAGAGCCTTGGCTATAAGGGTCTTGGTGCGCCAGCTTTCCGCCTTGGTCCTGACAAATTGAGTTGCCCTTTTCGAGGGTGTTCCCGGGTCTTTCAACCAGTCGACCTCCTCTGCAATATCCTCCTCCGTTCTTCCTTCCTCCTCCTGCTTGGCTTGAGCTTCGAGTTCAGCAATCTTGCGTTTAATTCTTGTTACAGTCCGAGTTTCATAGCCTCCCTTGGCTTCCTGGAGGTCCCGGTTTGCTGCTGCGCAGCGACTTCCTCCCGCATCCATCACCAACGCTTCTTGTCTTTCCCGACTCAAGCCAATTCCGTTTACAAAATCACTCTCAATACAAACTCGAAGAACTGTGAGGAAAACAGGGCAGTTGCCCGCTGCTTTATAGCAAATTCCTTTGTGCATCCTCATGAGGATGGAGTTACTGCCTTTGAAGGTGGCAGTACTTTGGTGATAAGTGTGATTGAGGATCGCACAAGCGAGGCTGACGCAGGTCGAATAGGAGTTCAGAAGGCTGCTTCCAGTATGACGAGCCTTACGCCAAGTGTTTGGTACTTTCCATCGGATGGGGTGGTGGAAGGTAAAGTTTGAGATGCCCCGTATACTGGCATGCTCGATTCTGATCTGCGGTGCCTTGTTCCACCTCTTCTCACACAGAATTGCCATTAATGGCATTGAAAACTTACAATACGGATCCTCTCCATGCGTATTGATTGTGCTGTTGCTGAGGTTGTGCATCCCGTTGCTCGAATTGTAATGATTGCCTTTCTGAGAAACCTGCCGCCGCCAGGAGCTCCACCGTTCAAAATGTCCTATCATCCCGTTGAATGGTTTGGGCTTATAACCACCACCGGTATCCTTATAATTCCGATACCATGGCCGCGTGCCATCCCCTATTAAGGTTGGGTGGCCTGGATTAGGTCTTTTGCCGCCAGCTGTTCGCATGTTACTTTAATGATTGGGCTATCGATCTCATGCCAACACCTGTTCATGACGATGTTCGGGTTGTCAGCTCCAAAGTTTGCCAGATGGTCAGCCAGACCATTAGCCTTTCTCCTCACTGTCTGGAAGGTTAAGCCTCTCATCTCCGTAATGAGTTCTGCTATACTTTCCGTCGCTTTGGCTAACCTCCAATGCCTAGTAGCCTTGCTGATGCTCGTTCCTGCTTGTAGGCGTTTAGCCGCCATGATAGCCAGGAGTGAATCCCCCTCGACTATTATATTTCCTCGCCGGAGATTTCTTAGAATTTTTAAGCCCTGCTCAAGCGCTGCGAACTCTGCTTCATTATTAGTACTTTCACCCAGAGCCCTACAGAAAATATGGATAATTTCCCCAGCCTGATTGCGAATGGCACCACCAATGCCTGCTATACCTGGGTTGCCCCGCGAAGCTCCATCAAAGTTCAATTTCAGGCCACCCTCAGGAGGGCACTGCCAGTTTAAAATTTGCGAAGAAGGTTGTGGAGAATTTCCCCCTGTTGGTTGATTGCTGGATGCTTCCAATTGAAACGCCTTTAAGATTTGTAAGTCCTGAATCGTAGGTTTTTCATCTGCTTCTGTCTTACATTTTGCCTGTATGAGCTGTTTAATATTGATTGTTATAGATTCCTGTGCTAATTCTAGGCTTCGAATTTCTTCCCTGAAAATTCTCCGGTTTCGTTCTTTCCATATGGTCCAAACAATAAAGCCGGGGGCAGATTTCCAGATACCTTCCACTCTGTTTACTCTTGAAAATTTACTTCTCCAGTTGGTGATAGTTTCCTGTATAGAGTCTCTGTTCCGGTCTGAAGCTCCAAGAATGTTTTCCATCCAGTTCCAGAGCTGGGAGGCCCAATCACAGGAGTTAAGAAGATGATTCATTGTTTCCTCCTCCTTTGTGCACATAGGACATCTGGAGGGTCCCCTGAACCCTTTTTTCATTAGGTTTTCCCATGTAAGAGTCCTCTTCTGCATCAGTAGCCATAGAAAAGTTCTGATCTTCGGCCATTGAAGACTATCCCAAACTTTAGTGGCCCAGGGCATTATGTTCGGTTGTTCTTCCCCCTCTATGATGCTCCTAGCCTCTTTCAGGGAGAAGTTCCCGTTGCCTTTTGGACCCCATCTGAGCTTGTCATTTTCGGCTGCAATTCGAATTTTCCTTTTTAAGATTCGTTGATTCAGAACTTGAATGGTTTCCTGAATATGTTCATTGTGGGTTGGATCGAAAACCATCCACTCCCTCCAATCCTGGTCTTCACTGTTGGGAGACCAATACTGACTTACTGTGAATCTGCCCGCATTTTGCTGAATATGTTTCAGGGGAAGGAGTTGAGGGGAATCCAGTTTGGGAGACTGCTGCCAGGCATCTTCCCAGAAGAGAGCTTGATTGCCATTTCTTATCTCCCAGAAGCTGTAGTCCTGGACGATGCTTCTGTTGGCTTGAGCATGATTCCATATTGGTGAACCGTTGTGGGTGTCCTGCATCCTTATTAGGTCTAGATTGTTGCTGTTTGGCATGTACTTCTCCTTCCAGTGAGTTGCCCAGGGAAGGCTCGTTTCTGAGATCCATTTCCACCAAATCTTAGCTCCGCAGATGTTGTTTACTGTTGAGGGATCAACTAAATTCAGACCCCCCCTGTTCTTAGGTTTACATAGCTTCTGCCAGGCAACAAGAGACCATTTTTTCTTCTCGCTGCTTCCACTCCACAGAAAGGAACGTTGGATGGCTCGTATTTGGTTTAAAACCCCTTTCGGTGCTGGAAGAATAGAGAGCATATATTGAGGAATAGCCTGCAAAACCACTTTTGTTAGAATTAATCTGCCGGCAAAATTCAAGGCTCGGTGAGTCCAGTGTTTACATTTCCTTTCCATGCTAGCTAGTACCTTCTCCCAATGTCCTTTCTACCACGGTTTCAGAGTTAGGGGGGCACCAAGGTATCTAGATGGTAAAGAGCCAATTTTAAACCCTGGGAGACGGGAGAGATGAGATTGGATGGATGGATGCGTGTTGAAGAAGAACAGAGTGGATTTGGGGAAGTTAATCTCCATGCCCGAGGCTTGGCTGAACAAATTGAGGATATTTCTGTAGGCTAAGGCCTCTTTGACTGTGGGGGCGCCATGTAACATGGTGTCGTCCACAAACTGTTGATGAGTTGTGGCTGGACAGGCTCTAATAGGTTGTAGACCTCTAATTTGGCCTTCTTCTTTTTTCCTTGCTATTAATCTGCTTAGGCCTTCCATGAGAATGACAAACAGAAAGGGGGACAGGGGATCTCCCTGTCTGATGCCTCTGGTGGGGTGGAAGGGAGCTGAAGGAACCCCATTCACCAGGATGGAGTATCTAGGCGATTTGATGAGGGCTAGAATCCACTTAATCCACTGGCTACTAAATCTAAAAGCTGCTAACACTGCTTCCAAATAAGACCAGCTTACCTTGTCGTAAGCTTTGGAAAGATCTAACTGCATGAGCATACCTGCTTCTTTTCGAGAGTGGAGAGAGTGAATCATCTCCTGGGCGAGCAGGATATTGTCCATTATTTGCCTTCCCTCCACATAGCCAGACTATTCTTGCGATATGATGCCGGGTAGGATAGCCTTCAGTCTGTTTGCTATGACCTTTGAAATTATTTTATAGATGACATTACATAGTGCAATGGGTGGGAATTTTTCCGGAGTGTTGGCTGCCTCCACTTTGGGTACAAGAGCGATGAAGGTAGAGTTTAAGGATTTAAGGATGGTTTTGGATCGTCTTGAGTCTTCCACGATCTCCCATATGTCTTGCTTGACGATGTTCCAGCAGGCTTTGTAGAAGTTGATGGTGAAACCATCTGGACCTGGAGCTTTATCATTGGGCATACTTCTAACTGCCTCCTCAACTTCTTCCATTGTGATTGTTCTTCTAAGGGACCAGTTCTGCTCTTCTGTAATTATTCTAGGTATTACATCGGTGATTTCTTTGATGGCTTCCTCCCTATTAATCCCTGGCTCTTGCGCTATGAGGCTGAAGTGATTTGTGAGGGAGGCTGAAATTTCATTATGATTTCTGATAATACCTCCCTCATCGTTTTTTAGCTCCAGTATTTTGTTGGCGCTTCTGTAGTCCATAGCTGATCTGTGGAAGAACTTTGTGTTTTGCTCCCCTTCTTTCAACCACAGGATTCTAGATTTCTGCTTCCATAATGTTTCTTCCTGCTTGCATCTGTTGTGCCATTGCTGTGTAAGCTCGTCTTCTAGCTTGCTGGTTTCCTCCTCTCTGCGTCCGGCCATGCCTTCCTTTTGGATCTGTTCCAGCTTGTTTTCGATGATGGCCTTCTCCCGGAAGATATTTCCGAATACTTTTTTGTTCCAATCTTTCAGTTTCATTTTGATGTTTTTTAATTTCTGTTGTAGAATATACATTTTGGAGCCTTCCTCCCCTAAGGGCTCTGACCACCACTTCTCTACCATCTCAAGGAAGGTGGGGTGTTCTATCCAGAACTTTTCAAACCTGAAGGGTTTGTTTCTGGCAGTGCCCTATATCTCAACTGCTAGTGATATCGGCCAATGGTCTGATCCTCCACTAGGGAGGATATTTGATTCCACAGCCGTCCCTTCTAAGAGCAGGCTTTTTGAGATTAAAAACCGATCCAGTCTAGAAGATATGAGCCTTTCTCCCCCCCTTCTATTGTTCCAATTATACTTGCCACTCTTGGGATAGACATCAACCAGTTTTGCATTGTCTATGAAACTTATGAAGGCCTCTCCATCCCTGTGTAGTTTCCTTAGGCCTCCTTTTTTCTCCAGGAGGGAGGTTATCATATTGAAGTCTCCCCCCAAAATAAGTTTTGCATTATGGTGTCTATCTATGAATTTGGTTAGCGAATCTAGAAAACTAATTTTATCTTCTAGCTTTTGGGGACTGTAGACATTGATGCATAGAAAAGATGAAGAATTACCTGTAGGCTGCACCTCCAGTGCCAGGTAATTTTTGCTAGCTTCAGCTGTGATGAGTTGATATCTTCTTGTATCCCAGAAGGTCGCTAAACCCCCTTCGCGCCCTTTACTTCCAATCTCCAAAACTTCAAGATTCCTACCTAACTTCCCTCGTAGCTTGTCTATGAGAGCATTGTTGCATTTGGTTTCTTGAAGAAACAGCATGTCCGGGTTATACTTTTCCATCTTCCGTTTCAGAACCCTCTGTTTGGCCTGACTGCTTATCCCTCTGGCGTTCCATGAGATAATCTTCATAGTTAAAAATTTAGTTGGAAGGATGGGTAATCACTTAACTGCCTTATCAGGCCGGCATTGATTAACATCTCTCCAAGTTCCTGTAGGTGTTCCATACTTGTCTTTCGACCTCTTCGGCGTTTGTGTCTTGAGCCTGAAGTTCTTCCTAGCTGTGTTTGGTAGTGAGGTGAGCCTCCCTTGATTATACCTAGCTTTCTCTTCTGTTTTTCCATTATTGCCTTCTGCCGCGCTATAAAGAGGTCATTGACCTTCCTTATTTCTTCCTCTGGTACTGCTTCAATCCCTTTGGCTTTCCAGCTTTCTACGAGCGCGTTTAGGTCCATCCCATCCATTGCTAGGGTGTCTTCTAGCTCCAAATCCTCGCTTCCTGCTTCACTAGTTAGCATATCTGTTTCCTCCTCCGTTTCTGCTATTCTGTCCTGCATGAGGATTTCTCCTGTGATTGTTTCGTCCGTCCTTCCTTCCCCTGTGGGTTTTTCCGGGTTCTCTTGCCCTTCCTCCCTGTTGAGCATGTTCTGCTTTTCCTCCGAGTCCGTCTCCAGGTCTAGGATCTCAAAGGGATTACTGAAATAATTTCTGTCTGTGTTCCCTTTCATATTCCTCCTTCTGTTGGCTCTCTGCCTGTTCTTGGGTTTGGTGAAGTTGTTCTTGTCTCTGGTATTCTGTGTTTTCTCTTCTTCCGCCTCCTTTCTGTTCAAAGGACAGTCCCTTACCAGATGCCCATGCTCGTGGCATTTCCGACACCTAAAAGGTATTTGCTCGTAGTCTAGCGCCTGAAAGTATTCTTCATCCCTATATTCGAGCCATACCCCCTCGTGTAGCGCTCCAGAAACATCCAGTTCTACACAGATTCTAGCGTAGGTTGTGTATCTTTTCTGCATGGTTGCTTCGGAGGCTTTAACAAAGGTCCCGAGCTTGTCCCCTATTTGCTTGAGTGCATTAAAACCCCAATAATCGATTGGAAGAGAGAAAAGTCTGATCCAGACAGGCACCTGGGTGAAAGTCTCCTTCTCCGGGACGAAGTTTGGCTTCCAAGGTCTCATATAGAGTCCTGCTGCTGCCAGGAAATATGGGCCGCCCTCAAACACTCTATCCTTGTCTTCTAGACTTGTGAAGACAACTGTAAAAAAACCTTTAGCTCCTAAATGTAGCTGCACATCCCCTTTTGGTTTCCACTGCTGTCTTATCCATTGGCACAGAGTCCTCTCAGATGGCCAGATTCCCATAAATTTGCAGATGATGGCGTGCTCAGCCATGTGTTCCCTGTAGGCTTGGATTTCAGGGTCGATGATTGTAACCCGCAGGCTGTCTTCTTTTTTTGGCTTACATGCGTTGCTGGTCACATGGGTTCTTTTGGGGTTCGCGCTTGTTTCCCCTTCCTTCGCCGGATGGATTATTCCCTTATTTTTTGGTTCTTTGTCTTTTGTGGGCTGCTCCTTTTCATTTTCTGATGGTTGCGACTTGTCATCAGTTTTGTCTTGTTTGTCAACAGTATTCCGCTTCTCTGTATTCCTGTCGTCTGAGGTCTTGTCTGTCTTGTCAGACGTTATTGGCCTTTTTTCCTTGTTTTTCCTGCTGCTTTGCAGCTTGCTGTTCATGCCTTCGATTCTGACTCCCTCTTTCATCTTCTGAGGCTATTTCTGCAAAACAGCTTGCTTAAAAGTTGGGGTCCCACTGGACCCCTCTGCTCCCATCCAGTCCGACAGCAATTGCCCCCTTCGAAACAATGCTGCCAGAGTGGATCTGTGGCGTTCCAGACCTGCAACTACTGCAAGAAAGCCAAACCCTAGCTAGGTCAGACCTCCATTGCTGCGCTCCCCTTCTTCCTTAGTCGAGTCCGCATCTTTCTTTGAATCTCATTGAAAATGTGGTCATGGAACAATTATTTGAATTTGCTATATTTGAGTTAGAAATACAGTTATTTAAAAATTATTTCAAACGATTTACTAATTATACTTATCTAATTTGATTAGTCACTTATAAAATCATATTTAAAATTAAAATGATATTTGCATTTAAAAATAAAATAAATGTATTAAAATATTTATATATTTAGAATTTAATTTGCTTTTTTTATTTAACATAAAATGAATTTATTGAAACCTTTATTATTTTGTTATTGTTATAGTATAAACATTAAGCATGAATTTATTGAAATCTTTATTTTTTTTATAGTATAAACATTAAGCATTTTATATAGTTAGAATCTTACTTTTGCCCATGATTGGCCGGGTAGACTAAATATTATCAAAAGATATAATTTATTTTAAGTAAGTAAAATGTTTAACTTGCTATATTTTATATATATATTAAATTGTATATGATTTTTTTTTAATAGAAATATTATTTTCTTATTAATCTTTAAAAATAATATTGAAAATTTTTATGTGGTTTTCAACAATATAATATATATTTTTTTGAATAAAAAATATATCAATAAATTAAAAGTCATTAATAGATAATAGAAATATATATTAATTCATAAAATAAAATAAGATGAAATTAAAGAAAAAAATTTCATATATATATATAAAATAATGTGCAAAAATATGAGCAAAAGTTTAATAAGGTTTGAAGTCAATACAATAATATTAATAAGCACAAATCTACTACATCAATGTCTTATAACTCATCATGTCACTAGTGGAGATTTAAACCTAGATGATGTGTTTAGAGCCTTATATATATTTTACAAGTATCTTTTTTTCTAGATTAATTTACTACATTTCATTGATTCATAATTTAGTCATTATGTAAATGAAAGTCTTAATGGTATACCATGTTTAAAGGGAAATTAGACCAAAGATTATTATAAGTATAAGTTTTTATATATTTTTTATATTAAAATCAAATATGAAATTGCCAAATATAATAATTATGAGCATGAATCATTATTTTAATTATATGGTAAAGTGATTCTTTTGGGGGTTAACTATGGAGGAATTTCAACTAGCCACTTTTGTTAGTAGTAAATTTATTCACTATAAATTCAAAACCCAACAAATACTATAAGATAAATCTTAATTTTTAACTATTATATATATATATATATATATATATATATATATATATATATATATATATATATATATATATATATATATAATTTCTAACTGTGTTTTATTAATTAAAAATTTATATATTCTTTGAAATATCATTTTTAGGAATACAAATAATTATTATTTTAATTTATTTTAATGTCATAAATCTTATAAAGTTTTTTCAAAAAAATATTTATAATTTTATTTATAAAAACAAACTTAAAATATAAAATTCATTTATTATTTTTAATTGAATTAAAATTATAATTTCTTTTAAATATTTAATTAAAAATTAAATTAAATCTAGTGATTTAATATGAATGAACAAGTTAACAACCTAAGTTTGAGAGACATCTCGCAAGAGTGAATACATGCGGGCTTACTAACCACTAACCAATAACTCTAGGTGACTTGGCTTTCCTTGATTATCTCACTATTAATTTAACAACTAAATTATAATATATTTAGCCCAAAAAAATATTTACTATTAATTACCTTTTATGTATATATGTAAATATTCTTTATTCAAAATAAGTTTCTAAACAAAAAAAATTTATAACTAAATTATAATATATTTTCTCCCAACAAATTTTTTTTGTACATACATAAATCTTTTTTATTCAAAATAGCCTTAAATGACACAGTTAATACATAAAATATTCTTTATTCAAAATAACCCGATGGCAAAGTTGTAGATAATATGACTAGAATTTGAATAATCTACATGCCAGGGATACCATAATACCATAATTTTATACGAAAAATTTAAAATTTTGCCCAAGCTTCTATGAGAGTCCGCTACGGAGATTTTAAAAGCTTATTAATTTATTAAACTTCTGAAAATTTTACCTACAGTCTTTAAAATATTTTATTTTAATATTTTTTTTTACCAAAATTTTAATATTTTTTTTTTTTTACCAAATTCGAAGTACACGTGACTGCACTCACTAACAGTAATGGAAATTGTTGAAAAGAAACGAACCAACCATACAAAGACAAATGTTAACAACTCATTAATTTCCAAAAATGTGATTGGCATTCTCAGCTTGGTCGAGTGAAACTTAAGCTCTGTATTTTAAAACTTTACACAATCGAAAGCTAAATCCCAACAAGCCGCCCTATGGTTGTGTTGTTTCTCAATTGCTTTATTCCGCTGAAGCTTTGTTGGAAAACCAGAGTTGGTGCCACGACCAGCAACAGAACACGAAGAAATCAAATCGTAATCCATTTTGAACTGGGTACAGCGAAGCGCTGATGTTAAGCTTCTTCTCATAATGGTCATCAATAATCTGGAAATCAACTACAGTCATTTCCTTAAATTACGAAAACTAATTGCAGTTATTTCTTTCAATTACGGAAACTATCTTCAGTTAATTTCTTGTTGGGAGTTCATGAAGCGGTCCATTACTCCCTCTGCAGTTCTCTACCATGTTCTGTGGAACACTTGACACATAGCCAACAAAAGCTTGATGAAAGCTTGGCTATAAATACCTTTGTTTGGTCCCCAAGCTCACTCACTCAATCCCCTTGAGCCTTACACCATCAAATTAGAGTGTGCAGAGCTTGGAAGATTACAAATGCCAGAATTTCATCCTCAGGAGGTCGAGAGATAGCTTTAGCGTCTGCAAAATCTTCAACGTGGGATTTCGATATCCTGAGCGTATTCGTTGTTTAGCAGAAGTGAGGGCTCGTTGACTGTTGAAGAGAGTCGCGAAGAGCAGTGCGTAGAGGTTCACTGAGTTCCCCAAAGGGGATTCTTTTTGCATGTAGAGGTTGAGATATTCTGTCATGAAATCCATCCATGGCATGTGTATACAACCTGGGCATTTAAACCCATTGATTCCCCTTTTGCCGTCGGCTTGTCTCGGCCTTTGACTAGACAACGGTTTCGCCTTCCGTTTTGCAACAACCCAGAGTTCAGTTTTCGAACCTCGCGGCTATTGTATTCCTGCAAGTGGATGATTTGGCTCCAGCGTAGTTTTTTAGAGGAATATTTCGTCTTTGCAAACAAAAGAAAGGACTGCCTCAAGCGTAGCAGAAAGTTTGGTTTTGAAGTGTGAGCAACATCAATGGCCGAAGGTATGATTTCTAGGGTATTAAAGTTTTTCGATTCTTTTAAGTGTTTATTCTGCATTATAGAATCGTTATTATGCTTTCATTTGGTATCAAAGCATTTTTTTTATCTCTGCTTTGGTGTTTATAGACATGCTCTGTCTGGGTCAATGCCATATTTGAGAATTTTCTAAATTAAGGCATTTATTTGGAAATATGTCTAATTTTTGCTTATAATATTATTTGGTTTAATTATATGCAATCTGTATAATTGTTGTGCAAATTTATAACTATGCTTATATTCAATTTGCATGAATTAATTATTTATGCTCTAATTAATACATGCTATTTTGGATGAGTATACTTGCTGAATGTTATGCATGAATATTATAATTTTATTTATGCAATTTATAATTATTCACATATCATGTTAATTGTTATGCATAAAAGAAATAATGTCTAGTGATCCATATAATTTTTAATTGATTAGAAAATAGCCACAACATCTCTAATTAAATAATATTATATATTATGATTTATTAAGATTATTTAGACATTAATTGTAATTAATTATATTAAATATGATAAATTTGATCCCACATGAATTTTTACTATATTTATATAATTAATTAGGGTAAAATATCAAATTATTCATAACTTACTCACATGAATTATGAATTAATAGTTTTATCATAAAGTTCAAAGTTTTTCTAGAAAGTTGATTTCAGTTTCAAGACTTGTACATTTTGGATATTCCTTTAACTTTTCAGAAACATCCTTCAGTTTATTTTATAGATATGATTATATTGGGAATTGTATTTTGTCTAATGGTCTTTACTGCATTAATTTACAAAACAATGTCACTTATGATTCAATGCATGTTCACACTAGCACTAAAATATGTGTTATTAATGAGGATTCCTCTAAATCATGGTACCAGAAATTAGGTCATATATCCATAGAAAGAATTAAAAGATTAGTAAATGAAGGGGTACTTAATACTTTGGATTTTACTGATTTTGAGACTTGTGTGGACTTCATAAAGGGAAAACATACCAACAAGTCAAAGAAAGGTGCAAATAGGAGTTCGAACATATTAGAGATCATACATACTGATATATGTAGTCCAGACATGGACTCATATGGTCAGAGATACTTCATCTCTTTTATAGATGATCATTCATGATATATGTATCTCTACATGCTTCATAAAAAGAATGAAGCATTAGATGCCTTTAATATCTTTAAGGTTGAAGTAGAGAAACAATGCGGCAAGCAAATTAAGATCGTGAGATCAGATAGAGGTGGAGAATATTATGGTAGATACACAGAAGATGGACAAGCACCCGGGCCATTTGCAAAATTTCTTCAAGAGCATGGGATTGTCGCCCAATACACCATGCCTGGTTCATCCGACCAGAATGGTGTAGCATAAAGAAGAAACTGAACATTATTGGACATGGTGCGGAGTATGCTTAGCAACTCCAATCTTCCTAAATCCTTGTGGACTGAAGCACTTAAGATGACAGTGTATATATTAAACCAAGTTCCAACCAATGTTGTTCATAAAATGCCATTTGAATTATGGAAAGGTTGGAAACCAAGTTTGCGACATATGCACGTTTGGGGATGCTCGTCTGAAGTAAGAATATATAATCCACAAGAGAGAAGCTGGACCCAAGGACCATTAGTAGGTATTTCCTTGGATATGCTGAAAGGTCTAAAGGTTACAGATTTTACTATCCATCTCATAACACTAGGATTGTGGAATCAAGAAATGCAAAGTTTCTTGAAAATGACTTGATTAGTGGGAGCGATGAAACCAGGAACATAGATTCTAAAAAGGATCATTTAGAATCTCAACCTTCCACCTCAAGTGATAGATTGATTATTGTTCACAACACCCCTCAAGTACACACTGGTGTTGAATAACCAATTGTTGAAGTTCCACAAGCTGCTGACGACATTCCAGTAGATCAGGTAGTTCAAGAGTTGCCAAGAACTTTTGAACGAGTTGAACCACATACTTCTTAGGAAGATGATGGTACAATATTAAGAAGATCTACTAGACCAAAGAGATCAACAATTCCTGATGATTATGTTGTGTATCTGCAAGAATCTGACTACAACATTGGAGCCGAAAATGATCCCGAGTCATTTTCACAAGCCATGAGTTGCAAAGAATCATAATTATGGTACAATGCCATGAAGGAAGAGATGAATCCTATAAAGAGCAACGAAGTTTGGGATCTTGTTGAGTTGCCTAATGGTGCAAAAGCCATTGGATGTAAATGGGTCTTTAAGACTAAGAAAGACTCATTGGGCAACATTGAGAGATACAAGGCAAGACTTGTTGCTAAGGGATTCACTCAGACAGAAGGAATCGACTACATGGAGACTTTATCTCCTGTATCTAAGAAATATTCCTTGCACGTTATTATGGCATTAGTAGCCCATTTTGACTTGGAGTTGCAACCAATGGATGTGAAAATGACATTTCTCAATGGAGATCTAGAGGAGGAGGTTTACATGAAACAACCTGAAGGATTCCCCTCTAGTGATGGTGAGCAATT
The DNA here is from genome assembly GCA_031772625.1 of Pinus tabuliformis. Classification (NCBI taxonomy): domain Eukaryota; kingdom Viridiplantae; phylum Streptophyta; class Pinopsida; order Pinales; family Pinaceae; genus Pinus; species Pinus tabuliformis. The sequence goes on along the minus strand of CM062808.1, from coordinate 566,783,455 downwards.
GGTTTGCAAGCTTAAGAAATCATTATACGGTTTAAAACAAGCATCCTGCTAATGGTATTTGAAATTCCATAATGTAATTTCTTCATTCAGTTTTGTAGAAAACATTATGGATCAATGTATATACCTGAAATTCAGTGGGAGTAAAATCCGTTTTCTTGTTTTATATGTGGATGGCATTTTGCTAGCAACCAATGATAAGGGTTTGCAGCATGAGGTGAAACAATTCCTCTCTAAAAATTTTGATATGAAGGATATGGGTGAGGCATCTTATGTCATTGGCATTAAGATCCATAGAGACAGATTTCGAGGCATCTTGGGTCTATCTCAGGAAACCTATATTAATAAAATTTTAGAGAGATTTCGGATGAAAGATTGTTCACCAAGTGTAGCTCCCATTGTGAAGGGTAATAGGTTCAATTTGAAGCAATGCCCGAAGAACGACTTTGAAAGGGAACAAATGAAGAACATTCCATATGCTTCTGTTACCGGAAGCCTAATGTATGCTCAGGTCTGCACAAGACCTGACATTGCATTTGTTGTGCGAATGTTGGGGCGATATCAGAGTGATCCAGGTTTAGACCACTGGAGAGCTGCAAAGAAAGTAATGAGGTACCTTCAAGGAACTAAAAACTACATGCTTATGTATAGACGGATGGAAAATTTGGAAGTAACTAGCTACTCAGATTCTGACTTTGCTCGATGTGTTGATTCACGCAAATCAACATCAGGATACATTTTTATGATGGCCGGTGGAGCTGTATCATAGAGGAGTGCCAAGCAGACCTTGATTACCACTTCCACTATGAAAGCCGAGTTCTTCTCCTGTTTTGAGGCTACTTTACATGGTGTAGGGCTTAAGAGTTTCATTTATGGGCTTAGAATTATGGATTCTATCTCTAAGTCATTGAGAATGTATTGCGACAATTTAGATGCTATTTTTATGGCTAACAACAACAAAAGTGGAAGTCGAAATTAAGTATTTAGCTATAAGGGAATGTACTAAAGAAAAGAAAGTGGTCATTGAGCACGTTAGCACTGAGTTGATGATCGCTGATCCTTTAACTAAGAACATGCCACCATCTAAATTCAAGGATCATGTAATGAATATGGGACTTGGTTCCATTATGTAGATTCTCATTGTATGGACAATGTTATTTTAATGAAATTCTTAATTATTATGATGTTTTCCTCATATTTATGTGCACCTTAATTTGATTTGAGAGAATTCATCTGTGTAGGACCAAGAATAAACATAAGGTTTATTCATTAAGAAATTGTTGCCACATAAATTTTAATAGAAATAAATACATAGTAATACATGGAAGATAATACTCATCATTAGGGGACTTATTGCCATGATTCATGTATCTATTACTTAATACAGATTATCAATAGGTTTTAAGACGAGACATTAATATTGGAAGTATGGACCAAGTTGGAGAATGCTAAGCTCCCTCTCCCAACGGCAGCCGATAATCTGGAAATCAACTGCTGTCATTTCCTTAAATTAAGGAAACCAACTGCAGTTATTTCCTTCAATTATGGAAACTATCTTCAGTTAATTAATTTCTTGTTGGGAGTTCCTGGAGTGGTCCATTACTCCCTCTGCAGTTCTCTACCATGTTCTATGGAACACTTGACATATAACTAACAAAAGCTTAATGGAAGCTTGGCTATAAATACTTCTATTTGGTCCACAAGCTCACTCACTCAATCCCCTTCAGCCTTACACCATCAAATTAGAGTGTGCAGAGCTTGGAAGATTACAAATGCCAGAATTTCATCCTCATAAGGTCAAGAGATAACTTTAGTGTCTGCAGAATATTCAACGTGGGATTTCAATATCTTGAGCCTATTCGTTGTTTAGCAGAAGTGAGGCCTTGTTGACTGTTGAAGAGAGTCGCGAAGAGCAGTGCGTAGAGGTTCACTAAGTTGCCCAAAGGGGATTCTTTTTGCATGTAGAGATTGAGATATTCTGTCATGAAATCCATCCATGGCATGCGTATAAAGCCTGGGCATTTAAACCCATTGATTCCCCTTTTGTCGTGGGCTTGTCTCGACCTTTGACCAGACAACAGTTTCGACTTTCGTTTTGCAACAACCCAGAGTTCAGTTTTCGAACCTCGCGGCTATTGTATTCCTGCAAGTGGATGATTTGGCTCCAGCGTAGTTTTTTAGAGGAATATTTCATCTTTTCAAACAAAAGAAGGGACTGCCTCAAGCGTAGCAGAAATTTTGGTTTTGAAGTGTGAGCAACATCAATGGCCGGAGGTATGGTTTTTTGGGTAATAAAGTTTTTCAATTCTTTTAAGTGTTTATTCCACATTATAGAATCATTATTATGATTTCAGCTGATACAAGCAATGTGTTGTAGAAGCTGTGAAAATGTCAACGAGGGCCATTAGCACTCATCATCAATGTCGTGCCCCTTTTGTGCAAAACCAAGGGCAAAAAAACGCAGAACTGCACTGTCAGTGGGTTAGAAATGTTTGTCTTGTAGCCATGCCATTGAGATGAATGAACCAGGCTATTGGGGCAAGCAAATGATAGACTCCACGCTTGGTAGCCTCATTAGCGAACCAAGGTATGTGGGCATTTGAAAATTTAAACAGTAACCTATTAAATTTTTAAACCAGATTCTGTCTACATTCCATTACATTACCGAACCGTATACATTACACAAAGACCAAAAAAGCGTTTAATCTCGATCAATAAAACCACAGCACAATCACCAAAAAGTAGAGTTTAATATCGATCAATAAAACCACATCACAATCTTCATGGCTTATAAGGGATATGTCAAATGACACCGCAAGAATCCCTGTGAGATCCACATTTCAGTGTTCGTATCATCGGCCACAATATTCACACCTTATAAGGGATATGTCAAATGACACCGCAAGAATCCCTATGAGATCCACATTTTAGTGCTCCTATCATCGGCTTCATACAAGCACAGGAAAAAGTCTATAAAACCGACTTGTCTTTCGTGAAAATAAAAATAAAGAAAAAAATCATTTGGCATAAATAATCAAAATACAGAATACAAAAATGCTAAAACCTTACACAACTTCACTCACACAAAGAGAAGATCGATCTCGTGATCACATGAATGAGGTTTTCCTTCTCCCTGACCCTAAGATTTAAAGAATGCGGGAATAAAATCGACGGCACAGCCTGCTCTCCGGCGAATAATGGAAAACCCATACAGAAAGAGTATCCTCACAATTAAGCCGAGGATTCCATAATCAACCAGAGAGCCTAATTATCCCTATTTGGTTTTTAGAAGCGGAAGGCGTGGCTTAATTTCAAAATTTCATTATCCTTCCATAACTAACATGATGATTAACATGAATGAACATGTTGCACATCAATGACACCTAGAGCTAACGGAGGTCACGCAAATGTTGCCGGAGATACGACTGGTCATCGGATGCCGGATCGGTCCACACCTCGAGGTGGCTATCTCAATGAACCACTATTTTCCATTCTCCATCTTCTAAATTAGAATGTTTTCCGACTGATTACTATTCCTAGGCAATTCCTCTGCCTGGGTAGACTACTCCTTTTCTTTTAAGTCTATAATAGTCTATTCCAAAATCAATATTAGATTTTAAAGATTTCAGTAAATAGTCAATTAATTAAAATGTATTTATGTTCATCAATATTAGGGTATAATAATTTAAAAAGATAATTAATTTTTAAAATATATTTTCGTTTATTTTTTATTTATCTCGAATATTATGAAACGTCCACTTATATATATATATATATATATATGTTAAATAATGAATTAAAATTTCTCTGATTTAAAATACAATAAAATAAATTTTTTATTATATTAAATTAAATATTATATATTTTTAATATTAATAAGATTATTAAAAAAAAAATTATCATAGGTTAACTATGTTTTATTTAAAAGTTTTTGTTTTTTGTTTTGTTTTGTTTTTTTAATAACTAGGTAATGTGAGTTTTGAGACAATTGACACTTTTAACCTATAGTTTGAGTAATTATGACTAGGGGAAATTAAGCCATCAAAAACATCCAGGGATCATAGGCTACACCAATTCTTAGCATGGTTGGATTTTTTTACCATTTCAAACCGTTGATCTTTACATAGGCTACACCAATTCTTAGCATGGTTGGATTTTTTTACCATTTCAAACCGTTGATCTTTACACCACAAAGTGTGTTAATAGAACACCTTGTCACCATTGCTCTATGCCCCTATGCATCTAAAAAGTTTATTATCAAGTTTTTGTATCTATTTGTTTTAACAATTAAATATTACATATTTGTAATGTTAATGAGATTATTAATTTGTTAATAATGTCTTATTTAAAAGTTTTATTATTATTATGCTTTTTATATCATTTGTTTGAATAATAAAGTTATATTTATATGTTCTAAAATTGTGTCTATTTCGTTAAGAACTCATCTTCCTAGGACATAAGGAAACAAGTTAATGGCCTAAGATCTAGAGGGCATCTTACAAGAGTGAAATCTTGCCCACTTGAGGACCATCATGCTATCATTTTAGGTGACAGTGACGTAGTTTTCCTTGAATAAGGGTTATGTGTTAGCATGCATTCACAGATAGTAGCCAGAGATTGATAGTTTTCCTTGAATAATGTTTATGTGTTAGCATGCATTCACTGATAGTAGCCAAAGATGGATGTTGTCACAACTAGTTTCACAACTGAGTTATGATAGATTTTCCCACTGTTGTAAAGTAGACCTTTATTTATTTATATATAATATTTTAAAATTAAAATTTAAAACAAATGGATGTCCAGCAAGTTTGATAATTGAGTTATAATAGATTTTCCCACTGTTGTAAAGTAGAACTATATTTATTTATATATAACATTTTAAAATTAAAATTTAAAACAAAATTATTGTTTAAAAATCAAGTTAAAATTTAAAACAAAATTATTGTTTAAAAATCAAGTTAATATTTATTTTGATTTATTGGATTTAAATATGATTGATTAAGAGTTTAAATTATTAAGATTAAAATTAATTTATATTAATTTATAAAATAAAAAAATGCATTTATAAATTAGATAATATGTTAAATACTCAATTAAATTGAAGGTAAATTAAAATATGTTAATTTAAAAATAAAAATATTAAAATTAATTTTATGAGATAAAAATGCATTTGTAAATTAGATAATATGTTAAATAATAAATTAAATAGAAGGTAAATTATAATATGTATAATTTAGAAATAAAAATTATATAATATTAAAACTAATTCTATGTATGAGATTATTAGTTTGCTGATTTATAAAATTAAAAAATATATAAAAAATGAAAAATTTTGCTATATAAATATTAGATTTTATTTTTTAAAATTTAACATTTAACATTTTCAGGTCTATTGAATTGAGGTTTTTGTGATCTATATCCAATTTTTGAGATAAGCTTTCGGGGATTATTACATCGAAATTCATTTGTCCACGGGTTTCAAACCAACAAGTGTGGTTCATAATTAATTCATTTGTCCATGCTTTGGGAACCGGCAAGTGTGGTTCATAGTTAATTCATTTGTTGATGTGTTTCGAACCAACGAGAGTGGTTCATCTAGAGAGATCGAGCATTCCAACTCTTAAAAAGAAACAACCAATTTGACCAAAGGTAATGACTATAATTGAATGGGCAACAACTATTTTTGACCCGACTAAAATTTAGAGAAGAATTAGACATTTACCCCATTTCTTCACCCCTGTGAGCATCACCCGATGCAATGAGTGCTAAGTGAACTATTCAAAAATCATGAGAAATTAGTCAGTTACGACTACCTCTCATGGAAATGGTCATACGTTTGAATGACTTACTTAACGCAGTTGAATCCCAAAAATGATATCTAATTAGACATTTAATTAATAAATTGGTTAATTTGTTAAATTTATTTTATATAAATCTATATGTAATTAAATAAAACTATTTAAATTTAATTAAAATAATATGAAATAAGAACCTGAAAGGTAAAATAATTTATTATTTTCTTAAATATTAAGTTTTTATTTAAAAGTAATTAAGTATTATATTTACAACTCAATAAATTCATATTGATGATAATTACTAGGATAAAAATATAAATATTAATTCAAATAATGAAATAATCTATGAACGTGCTTATTTATCTTCATCTAATTACAAGTAAAACCATAATGTTGTAGGGAATTTTATAAACAATCAATTAAAAAGATAATAAATTAAATAACGAGTTTGATTATTATATCTATGAATATATGATCATATAAGTTTAGTCTCAGTGGATGTTAACCACCACCACCACCATCATCATCATATAAATCACATATATATGAAATATTAGGATAAAAATCTAAATTATTATTAATTAATTAATTATTCAAATAATGTGTTTACTATTTATATAAACTAAATAAGTTACTAAATATATTACGAATTGAACTTAAATGTATACCAAATGATGAGTTAGTTAGTTAATTTGTTAAAAAAATAATAAAAAATAGTAAAATCTAAAAATTAAGAACATAATAAGGAAGGTTCCATAAACCTAATAATTACAATTAAAAATTAAATAACTTAGAAATAAATAGGTGAATAATAAAAGGAAAGAGTACCAAACAACAATCCAAAAGAAAGGGAAAATCCAAACAATCCAGAAGAAGAGGGAAAAATCCGAAAAGAAAATAATGACGAGGGAAAAAAAAGGGGTTAAGAGGAAAGTCAGGATCCTACATTTGTTAATCTTCCCGCGGTCATCCTGTTGAGATTGTTCAGTCTCCTTTCAATTTCTATGGCCTCCCTAAACTTTTGGTGATGAAAGGGAGCAATCTTAACAATAACCTCGTTTAAGAATCAATCTAATTATTATTGGATATAAACAAAATATAAATTTTACGAACACTCAGAAAAGAGGCATGGTAAATAAATAAAAATATAAATAAGCTAAAGGTATGGTAAATAAAGAAAACCTATTTTTATACTTACTCCAAAGGTATGGTAAATAAATATAAATATAAATAAACTAAGGTATGATAAATAAATAAAACCTAGTTTTATAATTACTCCATAAACCTCTTTATATTTACAAAAACTCAAAAAATAGGTTTTACTTAGGTGAAGCCTATGAGCTAAATACCATAGGACAAATTATTATTAATATCATGGGTCAAATACCATATTTATAAAAGAGGTATGGTAAATAAATAAATATAAAAGGGGTATAAAGAGATATGGTAAATAAATACAAATATATCAAATAGGATTAGAAATCAACATCTAATTATATACCAAGTCTATGGGCCAAATACTTTGGACCAAATTATTATTAATACCATGCAATAAAAACATTATTAACCCTAAAATTAGTAATAAAATATTAGTATTGATATTTTTATTAAATCTAATATTCATATCAATATATTATAATATTAATATTATTAAATTTAATAATTTTGGATTAATATAATATTAAATTTGTTATAATATAATATATATTAATATTCATGATATATATATTAACTCTAGATATATATGTGAGGGAAGAACAAAGACATAGAGTGATAAAGGTGGAGAGATAGGGGGAGTCACAAGGGAGAGATGGAGATAAACTAAATGAAAGGGGAGAGGACGAATGAAGAGAGAGAGGTAGAGAAGGGTAAGAAAGGGAGAGGGAGACATAAAGATGGAGGTGTGAGAGAGAGAAGGGGAGAGGGAGGGATAAAGAGATGGATTTGGAGGGGGAGAGAGGGAGAGAAGAAGAAAGGCATAGAGATTGAGAAGTGGAGAGAGAGAGTGTGTATGTTTAGGGGTGAGATAAAGAGACAAATAAGGACAGATGGAGACAAGGGGGGAGAAGGAGAGAGAAGGACAAATGGAGAGATAAAGTAACACAGTTGGAGAAAGAGAGAGAGTGATGGAGGAAGAGAGAGGATTGGAGGGAAGAGAGAGAGAGAGAGCGAGAGAGAGAGTGGAAGATAGAGGGAGGCATGAGAGAAAGGGAGATAGAGGACTTGAGAGAGAGGAAGAAAGTGATGGGGAAAGAGAGAGGATTGGAGAGAGAGAGAGAGAGAGATAGAGAGAGAGTGAGTGATGGGGGAAGAGAGAGGGAGATAGGAGAGAAAGGGGGAGAGATGAGGAGAGAGAGAGGAGGAGAGAGGGATGGGTAGAGAGATGGAGTTGGAGGGGGACAGAGGGAGGGAAGAAGAAATACACAGTGTGAGAAGTGGAGAGAGAGAGGGAGTGGCAAGGGAGATATGGAGAGAGAATGTGTATGTTTGGGGGTGAGATAATGAGACAAAGAAGGAGAGAGAGAGGCATCTAGTAACACAGTTGGAGGGTGAAGAGAGAAAGAGAGAGGTGGGGGAGAAAGGGAGAGAGAGGAAGGAAGAGACAAGATGTGGGGAGAGGGAGGGAAAGGGAGATGAAGTTGGAGGGGGAGAGAGACGAAGGTAAGAAAAAATTCATAGAGAGAGAAGAGTGGAGAGAGAGAGGGAGTGATAAGGAAAATGGAGAGAGAGGGAGAGAGGAGAGTAGGAGGAAAGAGAGAGAAGCGAGGTAGAGGGAGAGAAGGGGAAGAGAGAGAGAGAGAGAGGAGGATGGAGGGATAGATAGATAGATTGGAGAAAGAGAGTGTATGTTTTGGGGGTGATATAGAGAGATAGAGGGAGATAGAGATATTGATGGAACGTGAGAAGAGGGAAGAAGAGAGATATGGAGAGAGGGAGGGAGGGATAGAGAGATTGATAGATATGGAGTGAGAGAGTGTGTGTGTTTGGGGGGTGAGATAGAGAGACAAAGGAGAGATGGAGGGGGAGAGAGGGAAGAATATTTCTTGAACTAGATACATTGATTTGGTGTAGATGGTGATTTCTAATCCTATTTGATTGCTTGCACTAGATGCATTGATTTTAGTGTAGATGTTGATTTCTAATGATATTTGATTGCTTGCACTAGGTGCATTGATTCAATGTAGATGATTTCTAATCGTATTTGATTGCTTGCACTAAATGCATTGATTTCCATGTAGATGGTCATTTTTAATCCTATTTGATTGCTTGCACTAAATGCATTGATTTCAATGTAGATGTTGGTTTCTAATCTTATTTGCTTACTTGCACTAGATGCATTGATTTGAGTGTAGATGTTGATTTCTACTACTATTTGATTGTTTGCATTAGATGCATTGATTTCATTGTAAGCACAAAATATTATTGGCAATGTACATTGATTTTTGTGTTATAGTAATTCAACCTATTAATATTAGAGAGCAATAGAGACAAGGTATGATGTTTACTGCAACAACTTGAGCTAAAGATTTAACGGTTTACGATTTCCACTGTCCTTTTCATATAATTGATATGAAAAGATGACAAAACTAACAAGGGTGGTAATAAGAATAGTAGAAGAAAATAGTTTGAGATTAATCACAATGAAGACTATTTTTAATTGACTACAGTCTTATTATTCACATTTTCTATCATTCAACACTATTACATTGTCAACACTATTACATTGTCACTTTGCATTCAAAAATTTTATTTCACCATTATTCATCATTAAAGTTATTATCAATATTTATCATCTCAACAAACTCAAGAAACTAAGCAAATTTAAAATTAAAATGACGAGATTAATTTCATACATATTTAGCATATTTAAAATGATTATATTAATAATAGATATATTTACATATTATTGATAAAATTAATCATATCTTCAACAGATTTTCCTTGGTTTCCCATGACTTTAACCAACCTAGATCCATCTTAACTTCGGATCTATCAAGCACCGAGAGGGATCAAATCTCTCGACGTTCAAACCTTTCCTCAAGTTTTGCACTAAAAAAAAAGGTTTTCACCTCGAGAGATTTGATCCCTCTTAGCGCTTGATAGATCTGGAGTTAAGATGGATCTACGCTGGTAATAACAATAATGATGATAAATAAATTTCCCTTCTAGATCAGTATTAACTTCTAGTTCTTTGCTATAAAATTTGATGAATTAAGAAAATTGGATATAAACATGAGAAGTAAATAAACTCCCTCTCTTTTAAAATACAAATAGTCAGTAGTTGCCTGGTATGTCACAAGGTTCATCAAACTTTAACTTTAAGATTCGAATTTTGGTGAACCTTAAAAAAAATTTGAGGTTGGGTGAACCTCATAACCATTGACCAAATCCATAGATTAAAACTCATAACTTTATGTCACAATTCAAGCTTGTAATTTGTGAAAAATTAACATGTAAATATATTGATATATATCAGAAATAACTATGAATTATATACAACGACAATTTTTTAATAATAAGGTTTAGTGAAACACTTTGATCCCAATTAGATATACGTAAAGTAAAATAGAAAGAATATATTTTTTATTTAAAATTATTAACAAATTACATAATCACATACGGACGTTGACAGTAAGTCATCATAGCGTCGCATTGGAAAAAAAAGAGGTAAATTTCATATTTAATGAATTTATATTATAATAAAAGAAATAGTAAAGATCATATAGAGTAATTTATGATGTTGGGATGTACATTTTTTTGATTCAACTCATTACAAGAATGCGGTAATTAATTTTCATTTATCATCATATCAAATACATAACATACACTTATAAGTGTAGGAGATGATATTTACACATGCCAGGGCATGTTGTTTAAGTCACAGAGATTTGATTTTAGTTTTGAGATATTTTGTTGTGAGTGTTCCATGTAATTTCAAATAAGATTAAAGATTAATAATTAGTTTGTGTGTTATGGTTATTTTGTTTTCTTTGTAATTTTTTAATATAACTATGTTATTGAAGGGTAGCTTTTGAATCAAATCTTTATTGGTTATCAAAGAATCACTCTTGAAGGGTAACATTTCAAACAGTCTATTCCTTGACAAGAAGCATGAAGACCCAAAATGTCGAAACAAATATTATCTGATGGATAAAGAAGAATCCAAATTCCAACCCTACCTACAACTGGTCTCATTAGAATTCGAAACTTTTTTGTGTCCAAGATGTTCCATGAATGTTAACCTTGCCTGCATTGTATGTAAAACAAAAATATGATGAGCCAATCCATAAACTCAAAATTATAAATTATATTATTCCCTTTCTGTTTAGGATCATAAACACCACCAAAAGCAACACTCGAAGCCATTTATCTGCCACTCTGCATTTAAAATGTTTAATATTATTTGTTTCAATCTTCTCACCCGCCGATTTTTCTTCCAAGATTTGTTTTGAAGTTTTTGATGTGTGCATCCTGCAATATTTCTATATGTAATTGTTCCCCTCGAGGTGCATTGAGCAGGACTACTCCACCCCCTAAAAATCATACCCCTGCCTTCCCTGGTCTGGATACATTTCCACTGGGGACTTCTACTTCTGCTACCAGTAATACCACGTAACTGGGAACTAGACCCAATTTTATGTTGCTCCTTTTGGATGGTACAACATTTATGTTGTTTGATTTTCCTAAAATTTCTCATACCAAAAAAAAGACACATTTGTCTACGATACCTATTACAGAGCAAAGACATTTTATTTTTATCAAGGTATTTACAATACGCAACAAAGTCAGAAAACTATCCTACAAATTTTCAATTCAAGACGACTGAGTAATTCTCCGATAAGGTTGATCGATATGACGGAGTTAGTGGGGTCAAATCGCCATCACCACCGGCAACAACCATCGTGGACGTGGTGGCTTGCATGTTAAGTAATTAACTATGTTTCCACACATGCAGACAAGAGTCAAGACTAATGCTCTTTGTAGCATGTCATTACTCAAAAATGTGGAAAGGTTATGTTTCCAAAATAATGCTCTTTGTAGCATGCCATTACTCTAGTGTGGAAAGGTTGTGTCTCCATGTGGTTGATTTGCTATGAATGGATATGAATGGATAGTTGTGGGGTAACTAGAAAAGTCCAAGGTAATCTGTACAATGAATCAATACTTGATTTTTTTGAAGAATCAAGGTTTTGATTTTTTTTTGAAGAATCAAGGCCTTCAGCGAAAGGAATCAATACTTGATTTTTTTTTAAGAATCAAGGCCTTTTTTCTTCCGTAAGAAAAAAACAAAATCTATTTTTAGATATGTTTAGTTACATATAGTGTAAAAACTAATGACAAAACATAGCTATCCTGTATCTTTTGATGCATACATCTCACATCCTTCCCTGCATAAAGACTTAAACTATATACATCGATATACCTGTATATAACAATATATCCATTGGAAAAAACCCCATATAAACAATGGTTATGTATCCGATTATACAAAAAAGACAGCACCCAGGCACCATGACATGATATACAATACTATCTACATGCCCCAAGTAGGTATATAACATAATCACATGAAAAAGATATAAACCAGAAAAACATCAAAGGAAAGAAACGATGTGTGTACTCCAAAAGAAATTGTAGTTATCCAGGCAAAGGAAGCACCCCGGCATCCAAAATGGTATCCCCCACCTTGATTTCTATGTGCATACCATCCAGAGGGTCCTGTAGCCCCCTATTTGACAACCAATCTGCCGTTTGGTTGTAGTCCCTTCCGATATGCATAATCAAAGAATCTATGAAGGAGTCCCATAGATTGTCGGTTTTCCTGAGCCATCCCTAGAGCATTTGTTGGCTAATTTTTGTGCATCCCTTAACATGGTCAATGATAATATTTGATTCCCCAAAAATGTGTATAGTAGGGATGTTTAGGAAATGAGTAAATCAAAGAAGGCCCCAAAGAGCGATTGCTTCTGACCTTGTGTTCATGCCACTTCCAGCACCCTAGTGTACCCAAAATTCCTGCTCCTGTGAGATAGCAATCTAGAAATCGCATCCACAATTGTTTCTTTGTGTTGCCCCGTCAAAATAACCAGCTGGGTACACCATCCGAGGGCTCCACATTTTGTGTAAGTCCTTCTTAGGCCTCGTGCCTAGTGTTTTTCCAATCAAGTACCAACTAATGGTGTGATCATAAACGTACATAAAACTATCCCTGGAATTTTCAAATATAATTTCATTGCGCCATCTCCAAATCTCCTAGAAGAGTATAGGGGGGATAATCCTCCATGAAGATTTTTGTCGACTCCACCAATGCAAACATGTAGTAATGTTATCAAAATGGTTACAAGGAAAGCCAATAGTAACAACTAGTTTATTCCATACATGTACAGTGATAGGGCATTTTAGAAACATGTGACTGTTGTTCTCCTCCGCATTCCTACATAGCACACAAATCCCCGGCCCATGCCAATATCTCTTTTGGAGATTTTCCCATGTAAGGTTTTTGTTCTTCCATACCAACCAAAAAAAAAGTATGATCTTGATGGGGATTTTTGTTTTCCAGAAATTATAGAATCACATATCCCCGTGTGATGGACCTCCTAGCGAGAGAGAGTGGAATATATATCAGTGACCATAATATTCCCCTCCTTCATCTTGCCTGTCCAAGCAATCTGGTCCTTGTCCCCCTCCCGACAGATGCTTAACAGTTTCATGCCAACGCAAATCTGTTCCCACTCTCGCGCCATTTGCTCGTTCAGGCCCAGCTCCATTACACATTCCCAAATAGGGAAAGTACCCCGCCATGCAGAGATGACCTGGCGCCAAAAAATATCTCACGACTGTTTATGCATCGGATAAATACATCAGATATGCGACATCCCACCCGAGTACCCAGTATCTGATCAGAACCTATAATGATCCTGTGGCCCGAACCTAATTTCCATGTGAGATTTTGCAAGGAGAGTTTAGCAATTTTAGTAAAGTTGAGCTAGATGGTCGAGCCCGCTGAGACCCCAATACACCCCCTGCACATCTAGAAAGGGAAATCATGATCCTTTTGGTACTTATGTCTAATGATCATGCCCCAAATACCATTTCCAAATAACCCCCTCCAAAGTGCTTTCAGCAGTAGTGCCCAACCGAAATGCCTCAGGTTCAATATCCCCCAGCGACCCATACGCTTTGGAAGGGAGATTTGGGTTAGTTTAGCCAATTGGATTTATTTTTTATTTTATTTATTTATTTATTATTATTATTTTTGTACTACCGACCAGAGGAATTTGGCCATAATTTGATTAAGACACTTAATAATAGTAAGAGGAAGGTGATATAGATGGGCCCAATATACACCCAGCTGCATGATCACCACCTGAGTCAGTATGATACGACCCCCCAAAGATAAGCATCTGAACTCCTATCCATATTTTTTTTTATAGAAATGATCCACCAACCACCTCTAATCACTTACCTTATAACTACATGGTTTAATATGGTATCCAAAATATTTCATGCCCCCTATCATCAATTTCGAAGCCACCCCAAAAAGTCTATGAATGTATGCAATAATCCCCATATCACATATGCCATGGAAGACCATAAAATTCTGAAGATTCATATATAGACTTGTAGCATTTGCAAACTTTGCAAAAAATTGAAAAAGTGTCAACCAAGCATAGCATTGAGCATCCCCATTATAATAACATCATCAACAAAGAAGCTATGAGAGATTTTAATGTCACGACCCAAGTGCAGTGCATGAAACTGACCCTCCGCCACCGCATTTCTGATTTGTAAACTCAACCCATCCATAGCCAGAATAAATAAAAGTGGCGAAAGAGAACACCCTTGTCTGAGGCCCCTCCCAGCCTTGAAGAAATTCGAAGGATAACCATTTATTATAACAACATAATTTACATTTGTAACACAGGCCATAATCCACTCCGCACATCTGGACTGTAAACCAATTTTATGAAGAACCAGCCTGAGGTATCCCCAGTCAAGGCAGTCATATGCCTTCTGTAAATCAACCTTCATAATAGAAACATTTAATTTTTTTGAATGGATCGAATGCATGCAATCCTAAGCAATTGCCACAACATCATGAATTTGTCTATTCTGAAGAAAGCCAAATTGTTCAGGGGATATAAACTTCAACAGTGTATCCTTCACCCTGTTTGCAATTGTTTTAGAGATAACCTTATAAATAATGTTACAAAGCGAGATGGGCCTAAAATCAAAGAAAGAGGCAGAGGGGCTCCTTTTCGAAATAAAAGCAATAAATGTAGAATTTATATACGGGTGTATATAACCCTTGATCCGCGAGTCTTCCACCATGCCAAGAAGATCATGTTTGAAGATGTCAAAAAAGTGAGTAAAAATTTCCACCGTCCACCCACCCAGACCTGGACTCTTGTATCCTTTGAAAGATTTTAGCACCCCCAGAAGTTCCTCCTCTATGACTGCTTTGAATAGATATGAGTTTGCATCTGCATCGAATATGGTGGGATATAGGCCCACGCCCCATATTTGGTCCTCTGCACAGACCACTTCCTGTTGACTGTAGGCCTTATGAAGGTGTAGAATAGCAGCTTTGAAAATATCCTGTTGTGTCTGAGCCTGATTCCCATCAACATCTGTAATATCTCAAATGGAGTTAATTTTTCTCCTGTGATTGGCAAATCTGTGAAAAAAAATTGTTTTTTTGTCCCCTTCCCAGATCCATATGGACCTACTCTTTAGGCGCCAAGTAGATTCTTTGATAAGGAGAATGTGCTTTTTCTTTAATTCCAGCTCTTGAATACGATTCTGGATAGCATTTGGGATACAATGAGTCATCATGTGAGGGCGGAGAGCATCCAGTTCCTAGAGAATCTCATGAATTTCCTTATTCATTTGACCTCGCTTTTTCTTCTCCCATGCTTTAACCTCCACCCGAAGTGCCCTCGACATATCTAAGATATGATTCACGGGAGAAGTGTCTCGAAGCCCAACTCGGTTCCAGAATTTACGCACAAGAATGTTAAAATCAGGGTCTTCCAACCACGCAAGATTGAATTTAAATGGAAAACCACCTCTATAATCCCCCCTCCTCCAGAGTAAGATAATGGGCATATGGTCAGAAATATAATTGTTTATCACCTCAGATTGGACATTCCTGAGCCTCTCCATGACCTCCTCACACAAGAGGAAACAATCCAACCTCTTCACAACATATCCCTCCCCCGATTTTTCGTTGTCCCATGTTGGAACAACCTTTAAAGGACATATATCAACTAAATTATGGTCCATAATAGCATCTCTGATCAAATCCACCATAGTGTCAACCTTTCTGGAACACCCCCACACCTCGTCCAGAACAATCGTGCAATTTAGGTCCCCCACAATGATAACAGATACCAACCCCAGAATCCCCGACGCAATTAGGTTCGATCTCTATATGGGACGTATAAATCTAAAATATGAATGCGCCTCTTAAATCCTCTGATATGTCCAGGAAGAAGGATGCCATCAAAACATGAAAAGGCCCTAACATTGACCCATCAAGGATCCCATAGAGCCACTAGTGCCCCGAAGAGACCAACAACATTCGTGGCAGCCATATGCCATTCAGGGAGCATCTTCCTAAAATAATTTATCACCTATGGAACTGAGTGCATGGTTTCCTGTAAAAGGATGATATATGGGCGACAAGAAAGAAATAGTTCCTTGAGGGCCAAATATTTCGGGCAACCCCCAGACCCTGGATATTAAGAGAAAGAATGAAAGTCATGATAAACTAGGTGCGGGCATCTGTGATCCAAGGGCCGGAGTAGAGGGAGTAGCAACGATGGGAACATCAACAAGTGCACTGACATCAGATGGATTGAAAGGGAGAGGCCGAGCGCCCCCTCGGAAGTGTCTACTGTCACGATTATGTTTACGACGAACAATGATATTGCTCGCCGAGGAGGGACTGATGTGGGAGGATGATGACCCAGGTGGCTTGTGAATAGTGAGAGTGTGAAGATCGAAGGTATTCCTCTGTAGAATCAATTCAAGGTCACTATCGATAAAGTTTGTAGGGGAAACAAGGGGTGAGTGAGGCGACGTAGCGCTGGTCCTAGTCCCCGGGGAAGGATGAGCGAGGCGTGAAGGTGACGACACGAGAGCATATATAATATGTGAGGATGAGGGCGCGTCAAATGACGTAATATGGGGAGGTACATGATTAAAG
The DNA here is from genome assembly GCA_031772625.1 of Pinus tabuliformis. Classification (NCBI taxonomy): domain Eukaryota; kingdom Viridiplantae; phylum Streptophyta; class Pinopsida; order Pinales; family Pinaceae; genus Pinus; species Pinus tabuliformis. The sequence continues at coordinate 566,766,451 of CM062808.1, read as the reverse complement.
GAAGGGGGGTCAACTTGTGGGGAGATAGTATTATACAGAGAGGTATCCACAGAAAATGGAACACCGGACCCATTAGAAGACAAAGGGGATGAGGGAACAGTAAAAGGTGAAGAGCCATAAAATTTCATAGACAGATGAGAAGATGGATGTGCAGTAAGTGGGACATTCAGATTACCTGGAAACTGCCTTGAATCTTGTCTGAGTTGTGATGTCCCATTTTTGTTGTTGTGAAGATCACCTCTAGCATGTGCCATCTCTGACGCTCCAAAACAATGTCACCCATGAGCCTTACGCCTACCACCCAAACGACGAGGACACTGAGTCAAAAGGTGACTAGTATGATGGCAATTTAGGCACCAGAAAGGCACTCCCTAGAAATCCAATCGTTGGGACAGATGAGTGTCCCCCCAAATGCAATTCAATATGGTCTGGAAACTCGCCTCTATACTCATTCTCGATCAAAATCCAAGCAACTCGTTTATCCTGTGCCCCAAACATCGCAGAGCAACATATACAAACTTTCCAATAGTGTTTCCAAGGTCCATGAGAACTTGTTTGGTCCAGAATTCTATAGGCAGTCCGGGTAATTCAACCCAAATCAATTTGTTCTGAGGGGTTTCCTTTAGAGGATTGAAGCCAATATACCAAGAATGCAGCGTCAAAAAACTCTGCCCTTTTATCCAAGGAATGGCCTTAATTTTCATTAAGTCATCCTCGTTGAGAAAGTGGAAGCTATACCATCCACTTTACAATATCACCATCGTAGGCATGTATCCCAACAAAGTCTTCCATTTAGTATCAACCCAGATCTGCATTTCAGCGTCACTCAAATCAGCTTAGTGCCACTTCCCCACGACAGCCCTCTTTTGAATGCTGGTAACACGATGAATTAGCACATCATGGCTGAAAACTAGAGTAGGAGCTGGGGTGGTAATCTTGATGGACCGCTGTTGATGTTGGGATCACCGTTCGATTTCCTCGTGATCAACCCCATGCAGGTCGGTAGCAGCGTGAAAACCATTTGGCGAGAACATCGGGCCTTGTTGTGTGTGCCAAGTGTCCAAGCATTTAGGGCACCCACCCTAATCCACCTCAGAGAGAAACCTAAATTTTGATTCAACGTCCATGGTGGCGTGAATGAATGCCCCCTGTGCAGATGTGTCGGACTCTAGCACATCCATAACCAAGTACGAAAGAAAATTTAAATAATATAGATAGAAAGGGAATGTATAGGAACGACAAGCAAGCGAGAATGTCAGAGTGGTAGCTCAAAATTAATGGAGATACCCTCAGGGAATCACTGCCAAAATCTAGGGATCAGAAAAACACAAACCACGAAGTAAGAGGACCCACGAAGAGTAAAACCCACATCCGCCAAATGGAAGGTAACTGACGTCGGTTCTAAATCCAAAATGGGAAGTACCAATAGAAAGGAAAAAATAAATTAGGAAATCTCGATATGGAAGCATGTACGAAAATCCCAATCCACATGGACAGAAAAGATAGAGAAACTGAATTTTATGAGTGTGTCGCTAAGTGTTGTAATCGCTACAACACCCTCCAAAATTTTCGCATACACTCAAATTTTGAATAATACTCGTTGTAACATGCCATTACTCCTCGTGCGAAAAGGTTATGTCTCCATGTCGTTGATTTGCTATGTATTGATAGTCTTTCTAGTTGAATTTGAAGTTTAAAATTCTAAATACTTAAGGGAACTCAGTTGCAGTTGTGCGATATTGAAGACGGGCTGTGCATGCTCTACTCTTCGGCAGACTCCTAGTACCAACTGGAAGGATGCGACAAAATTACCAACCAATCCGGCTGAAAACCTCCCTCTCCTTGTACCAATAGCAAGGCTGCGACAAAACTAACCAATCAGGGTGAAAATCTCCCCCTCATTTTTTTCGTACCATTAAGGATGCCACAAAACCGACCAATCAATGAATTATAACAATTTTTTGTTAGGGAGCTACGGCGAGTCTCCACCAGAGGCGAACGAGGGCTTCTCCCTGCAGGTTTGATGAGGGGAGCTGCGGAGGTCTGGGTGTGGCAACGAGGGCTTCGGTCCTGCAGGTTTGATGAGGAGAGCTGTGGCGAGACTTCACCAAAGGCGAATGAGGGCATCTCCCTGCAGGTTTGACGAGGGGAGCCACGGAGGTCTGGGTGTGGCAACGAGGGTTTCATCCTGCAGGTTTGATGAGGGGAGCTGTGGCGAGACTTCACCAGAGGCGAGCGAGGGCTTCTCCCTGCAGGTTTGACGAGGGGAGCTGTGGCGGTCTGGGTGTGGCAACGAGGGCTTTGTCCTGTAGGTTTGACGAGGGGAGATGTGGCGAGTATTCACCGGAGGCGAACGAGGGCTTCTCCCTGCAGGTTTGACGGGGGGAGCTACGGAGGTCTGGGTGTGGCAACGAGGGCTTCGTCCTGCAGGTTTGACGAGGGGAGCTGCGGCGAGACTTCACCAGAGGCGAACGAGGGCTTCTCCACAGGCAACGAGGGCTGCGTCCTGCAGGTTTGACAAGGGGAGCTGCGGTGAGACTTCTCCAGAGGCGAACGAGGGTTTCTCCACAGGTGCTGAGGGTTTGCAGAGGCGAGCAGCGAACGCTGTGAGGAGCGGGCTCTCTTAAGTCGAGTGGCGAGAGGCAAGTAGAGAGGGTTTCGTCCTGTTTCTGCTTCTGGTCTTTTAGTTTTCTATGAGCGGGGGCGAGGTGGCTAACCTTGCCGCCTTTGCCCCCGTTGACACCTCTGCTTCGGTGGGTCTTCTCCTTCTCGGCGGCAGTTTTGGATTGTTTTGGACGTGGCATATCCTTTGGAGCGTTGAGGGAACAGCGGCGCTCTGCTCTGTTTCGTGCTGATTCTATGGATGTTTCCGCTGGTCTGTTTCTGCAGGTAGATGTGGATGATTGAGGCAGTGTTTCTTCCTCTGTTTCTCGTCTGATTCGGGTGGAGAGTTTGAGGGGGCAGGGAAGGAGTGGCTACTTTTGCTGCTCTCTTCCTCATTTCGTGCCTCTCCTTCTGTATTGGGCGGACAGATCTAGCGCTGGTTGCTCTCTTTTTCTATCTTCAGATGCTTGTCTGCTTGGTGCATTGGTGCCACTTCTGCACCTTATAGATGGGTTGCCTTGTTTTTTCTGGGGCACAATATTGGCCTTATGGGGCTTTATTTGAGATCGTTTTAGCAGATTTTTTGGGGTTTATTCCTTTATTTGCTGCCCTGTATGAGGGCGTTTTTGGATACTTCTTTTGGAATATTTTTGTAAGTGGTTCGGTCCACGTTTTTGCATATGCTTCTTGCATTTGCAATATGTAATCTTCTTTTATGAATATATCATGCAATGCAATATGTAATCTTCTTTTATGAATATATCATGCTTTTTCTTCCTGGAAAAACCGACCAATCGGGATGAAAACTCTGATTTTTACATGTTTAACTTTTCTGAGTTTTTATATTCTCTACGAAACTGGTTTCTTCGATAAATTTTAGCTACATGATAGTGCTCCTAAGAACTAGAGTAATAACCCAAAGGTTTGTAAATCTGTTTAGTGAAATCAACTATTAATTGTTGTAACGGCTCTGGAAAATGGGGTTTTGCCAGTAGACAGGTCGAAGTTTTGCTCAGTTAAAACGCATGGTGCAGTTGAACTTGAACTTCTTTATTTTATTTCATTATTTGCCATGGATTTGGATTTATGGTTCCACTGATTTTTCACAAGATGACTGTATTTTGCTTCTGTGTTTTTTATCTGAATGTGATTACTGGTTATTTGGAAGGAAATCGTAAGCAAAATTTTTGTTGGGTTACCTAATTTATAAATTGGTAAAGAATATGATAAAATCCAAGGCATTAGCTCAAACAAGAATTAGTAGAATACTCCTTACAAGACATGCTGAACAGATCATACATCAGTAGACTAATTACAATACTCCAATTACTTTTAAAGCTTCTTAATCTCAAACTTCACAAAAACTTCCGCATGCCAAAAGCTCAGAATCCTTCCTTCAGCCATGGAAGGAAGACAGAGGCACAAGATCGAATCGCTTCTCTCTACCCTTCAAGGACCTTTTTGTTGACCACCACGACAGGGCAGGTAGCGTTCCGAGCACAGTGATCACTCACACTTCCCTTGATTGCTCTGCAAATTGTCAATAACACCGACACCAACTTAATTAAGAGCGCAATTCATCATCAAAATTAGGCCGAAGAGCACAGATGTTGAGGACAAGTGTGATTAAATACCTGACAAAAGTGCCATGTCCATGGCTGCCCACAACCAGAAAATGTGCCCCCAATTTGGCCGCGGCTTCACATATCCTCTCCTTGGCCTCGCCAATGACGACATGGGTCTCTGCCTTCACACCATATCGATTGCAGATATTGATAGCTCGCTTCAATATCCTCTGGGTAGTCTTCTTCGTTTGCAATTCAAGAAGTTCGAACACATGATCGCTAGGAATATATGCTGCACAATATATACAGACTAATATCAGAAAGAGATGTAAATGACCAAGGGATTTCAAGAATCAATTGAATTATTATCTGAAAGCATGTTGTTCAGAGGAGATCATAGGTGCTCCATCCAGACATTCAAAGGAGAAAACATAGGTTGCAGAGCACTATATCTGGATATTCCAGAAAACAGAGGAATCTAAAGAAAAATGGATGTAACTTTTCTTGAAATTTAAACAAATGTGTGAATTAGATGAAAGCAAGCACACAATTACCAGGACCCGTGGAAACACAGGCAGTTGGCTGAACATGGAGGATTATGAAGTTATATGACTGCTGGATGTCTGTTTGAGCTGCCAAGAGATGTTTGCAGGCCCATTCACAGGCCCTCATACTCTCCTCGCCCTCATCCACTGCAACCACTATATTCACCATCTTATTTCTTCTCTCTCCCCTTATTTTCTCTGGTTGGATTCGGACAGTAATGGACTGCAACAAACTTCTAGCTATGGCTGTTGGCAAGGGTGATTGCAGAAGGCATATAAATACCATATGCTGTGTGTATCATGACTCGCCCACTGAATAGGGTTGCTGAGCAAAACCAAGGGAGGGCTCCAGTTGAATAATTTAATTTAGAAAGCAACAGCCAACTCCACTTGCTACACGACGACCAATAATCGATCGCCATTTTCTCGCTCTGTTTCACCGGCTCTTTTCAATATTTCTACATAACGTACACGTATATAGTGTGTACTCCCATTGTCATAACAGTGTTCATGATAAAATACTCGAGGGCAGTATTCATAACAAAAGAGTGGGCCTGGATTTCGAGGCCAGCATTCATGACAAAAGAGTCCAGAGTGGCCCTGGATTTCGAGGCCAGTATTCATAACAAAAGAGTCCAGAGTGGTCCTGGATTCCAATTCAATAATTAAATTCGCCATCGCCTTGAGACAGGAATCATTCAATGTTATGATTGCCCTCTAACATTTTGGTGAATAGTATCATCTCCCAACAGCCCTATGCTGACAAAATTGGTGAATAATCTGTAGTTTGAAGCTAATATGCCTTCTTTAGGTTAAATATCAAATATTTTAATGATGGGTTTTGCTGGTGAGATAATGTGTTGTCTTTGTTGAGTTAATGTGTTAATTATTATGACCATTTAAGATAGGTATTAGATATTGACTTTCGTGGATTTTGAAAGTTACAAAGAACCTGATATCTCACTGCATTGCATGATTGATTTTCGTGGGTTTTGGAAGTTACAAAGAAGATGACATCTTACTATATTGTAGGGCTTTCTTAGGTCTAAGAAGAGATTTCTTAAATTTTTGAGAAATCTGGAAAATTAAATACTCATTTTTAATGTATAAATAAAAAACTTTATTGCATAATTAACGATAAACCGTATAAAACTAAGTGATCACAAATCAATATCCAAATAAATATATCAAGATATCTATTATGCAAATGGAAGAGACTAGATTCTAATGGAAGGAAAAAATGTTTATGTAGAGCATAAAAATTTGTTTATGATTTTTGACTTGATTGGATCATTATATTATTTATTATTTATCTTGATTTTTTTAGAGTGGAGAAATTGGAGGATCATTTTTATTGGTTGGTTCCAGTGTGATGAATTGGAGCGTAAAACATCCCTAAAGCAGTTTGAGGCATCAAATGGGGTTATTTTGGAGGTAAGACTTTTCCGCTTAACTGTGCATCCCAACACTATTTTACACATAATCTTTCAAAGGGTACGGGAATCACAACAATCAAAGTCTATTTAAAAAAAAGTTATGCAACCTAGAAGTTGACCTTCCTACTTTGTCCACCATGATTATAGAGGATGTCATATCACCCCCTATTATTCATTAAAAAGGATTAGTCACATAATCATGATAAAGAAGATTCTAGAAGAGTCCATATTGTAACTCTAGATAATATTAGGAGTCAAACTTAACCACTAGTAACCACTAGTGAGGTATTAGGTTGTGTTATAACCAGCTTAGATCCATCTTAACTAGGATTTATCAAGTGTCTAGAGAAATTAAATCTCTCAAGGTGCAAACTTCTTTTGTGAGTGCAAAATTTGAAGAAAGGTTTGCACCTCGAGAAATCTGATCCCTCTCCAATTTTGATAGATCACAGTTAAGATGGATCTAGACTAACTTAATTAATTAATTTTTTTTTAGTTTAATTTTTATTTTTATATAATTTCAACAAGTCAAAATGTTTTAATTAATAATTTATTTTTTTATTTTTATGTAATTTGACCGGGTCAAAATGTTTAGATAAGTTATATAATTGGACATTACAACAACTCTTCCATAGGATGGAGAATGTCTCTTGGCCCAAAAATTGTAATAAAATTAAATTAAAAAAAAAGAATTATAAAATATTTTGATTGTGAAATGAGAATGTATTTTGGGCATGTGATATTGGTGAGCCATGGTATTGACCCATGGTATGGTATGGTTAATAATATCCATGGTAAAGTGGGGTGAGTATCCATGGTTAAAAGTCTTGTTAATTGTAAGTATTATTTTGATTGTGAAATGAGGGATGGTTTTTGGGCATGTGGTATTGATGAGCCATCGTATTGGACCATGGTATGGTATGGTTAATAATATCCATGGTAAAGTGGTGGTGAATATCCATGGTTAATTTTTTATTTTTATTTATTTATTTATTTTTTAAAGTAAGTATTAAATTTTTTTACTTATTAATAAAATTTAAATATGGTTACAAAATTATTATTTTAATTTATATGGTGAAATGAATTTTAATTTATAGCTATTATTTATATCTTATATGTTTTCATGTGATAGAGATGTAGATATATCTCAAAATTAATTATAATATTTTTTCATTAAAATTTAATTAAAAAATGTTATAAAATTAAATTCAAATAAAATATTTGCCAAAGGCTTCTTATTTCAACTTAAGGTGGATGAGGATCTGTAGACTTTCTTTTTATTTTTAAAATTGAGGGCCTAGATTGATTCTCAAGGAAATATGGTGAGCATATGCTTAATCTTAATGCTTATCAACTGTTGCAGTTTATTAAAGAGTTTGTTAGGTTGCATTGACTTTTAATAAATTTAAAAAATTAGAGGTGGCTCCCCGCCCACCAATTTCCTAGGGATTTGAGATTATTCCAATTTCTAATAAGTTCCTCATTATTATTTATAATATTCATTTATATATAAGCAAATTTTATTCAGCAAAATGGTCCATTACTTTTAATAAATTTTTAGTTACGTGACTTCCCACCCACAAATTTCCTAGGGATTTGAAATTATTCCAATTCTAATAAGTTCCTCCATGATAAGTTACTCATTGTTATTTATAACACTCATTTATAATTCCTTTTATTTCTAAGTTAAAGTTGACCCATAACCTTTTTATGCATGGTTAATAAGGTAAATGTGTGCATTAGTAAGATATTCTTTGTGTTGCAATAGTTTTTTTCGTTATATTTATGAAGCCTTCGGCTATATCAACCACATTAATATTTTTAATGCAGTTGTACTAGTTGTAAAATATTTTGAGTGTGAAATGAGAGATAGTTTTTGGGCATGTTGTATTGATAAGTCATGGTATTGTAACAAAGCCTATTTACAAGTTAATAATATCTATGACAAAGTGGATGTGAATATCCACAGTTAAACATATTGTTATATTGTAATTTTATTTGCTTTGCTTATTAATTAAATTTAAATATGGTTACATAGTCATTATTCTATTTATAAGGTAAAATGAATTTTAACTTATTGTTGCTACTAATATATTTTAAGAAATAATTTTATTAATAAAAACAATATTACAATGTAACAAATTCGAATCTTATTATTTTGATTACTTTTAACTTTTTACGAACACTACAACATCTTCCTTGGGCTCTATATTAATTTTAACCAACATGTAAATGTTTACCAAGTTACTTATTATAAATTGAACATATTGATATAAATTCAACCTAGTAAGTTGGCATATAAAAATATTTACAAACTTTTTTACATTACATCTACAGGTTACCCTACACTCGGTTGTACAGAGCCTCTCTCAGCTATTCAAGGCACTCTGTTATATAGATGAGCAAAGTAACTAAGAGCGGAGAGAAAGAAAATATATAGATTTTGTATATTGTAACATCCCATGGGCCATAGGTTTCACTCCTTTATACTTCATCGAGTTCCATTCAAAGAAAGAAAAAATAAAATAAGCTCACTTTCCAACTAGATTTTTTCTCGAAAAAAATACTTAAATCATATATTATGTTATTATAATTTGCGAGTGAAATTTTATTTATTCTCTACTTTCCACATACTGATAATATATAAGTATATAGATATAAACAATGATTTTGGATTTTGTAAGCATGTGTATGGATCAATTTGAAATTGGGAAGAAAATGACAAACCTGAGCATACATAAAAATAAACCAACAAAAAAATGGAATCATACAACGCGGGGATTTCAATTTGATAATCCAAAATATTTCCATGAGTGCATCGTGGCCCCGAATACATTCGTTTTCTTCTAGAACATGGTTTCATGTACACGTATACAATTTCCATGACATCCATATATAAATTGTATTTTCAAATCTCATAATGAGAATCTTGGCGTTAGGTGAGATTATCTTGAATTTGAAAGGTAGTTTTGATGGCCTATCGTTGAATGGTAGCTAGTGAGGTAGAAACCTTAGTTGAATTGCAGATAAGGTAGAAAGTTGGGTGACAGCGTTATTATTAAAAATAATAAAGTTAGAATTCATAAAAATAATAATAAAGAAGTGAAAAATATAATTAAATAATAATTTTGAATTAAAAATTAGTAATATTTTTATATTTAATTTAAGTAATATAAGTTTGGTATTTTTTGTAGATGTATAAGAAGTTGATTTGGTTACTCATTTTCTTAATATAAGGTTGGTTTTAAAAAGGAATATGAGAAAAATATTATTAGAATAAAGAATAAGAAGTTGGTTTGGTTACTCATTTTTTTTTAATAAAAGGTTGGTTTTAAAAAGGAATATGAGAAAAATATTATTAGAATAAAGAATTTGAAAATAGATGAAAGTTGTTTGAAAATTATTTTTATTATATATTTGTTATTTGTATAATAATAAATTTTGTAAAATAGTTTTATGATAATTAAATATTTTAGAGATAAATTATATGTAAAAATTTGAAATGTTCAAATTGAATTGTTATTTTTTTATTATTAAATAAAAATAAGGTTTTAAGTAAAGTTTTTGGTAGAAATGAAATAAGAGAAATTTTTGGCCGATTCTTTTGGAACCAACAAGTGTGGTTTATTATCTGATCTTGATGATGAACCACACTTGTTGGCCAAAAATTTCTCTTATATGATTTCTACCAAAAGAATTTGCTTAATACATTATGGATCAGAGAAACCTGAATACAAAAATAATATTTTTATGTTATTATGTAACATTTATAATATTACATATTCTGTGAATTGATAAAATTTTACATTAATAATATAAATATATTAATAATAATTCACTTTAGTTTACATTATTGAATTGTCAACATAAATGTTATATGTAATATATGACAACATCTGCATAACACTAGTTTTTATATGGTGGTAATAATTAGACATTCAATAACATTGTTCACGATACCATGTAGTTGCTTTTACCAAGGGACCACCCTATTCAATCATACTTAATAATGATGTAGTCTCTCCACTTTGAAATGGAAAGACCTTTGCCCTATAATTGTAGAGGATGGTAAGATCTGTGATTTTCTTTTGCAGTTGTGCAATATGTCATTCTATTACCCATATTTTGGCCTTTTTCTTGTGATATTTCTCAATCTGACTAAGTTCAAATGCTACATTCATCATGGTTTGATTCTTTTCTGAAAAGTAATTGTGCAATATGTCATTCTATTACCCATATTTTAGCTTGTTCTTGTGATATTTCTCAATCTTGCTAGGTTTAAATGTTACATTCATCATGGTTGGATTCTTTTCTGAAAACATTGAATTATGTTAGGAAATTAGCAAGATTAAATGACCTCTATGTTGCATTGGATAATATGTACATGGCAGGTTTTTCAATGAGACACTAATTGGTTTGGTTGTTAGGAGACGTTGTACTATTTTTCATAAACAACAATAGCTACATAGGTTCTCATTAGCAATAATGGTTGTAATTTCTTTCAACAACATTGAATTGCTAAGTGAGAATATCAATAGCTACTGAGTTTTTTTTACATCCATATGACTAAGGAAGGGAAATCTTTGCTATTGTGTGATTTCTGGACGGAAACAACATAATGTAAAATTGTACTTATTTGCTTTCACTGAATTTTGGTGTTCATTATTTTGCCACAACAAACATAAGGAATATTACTTGTTTGGTATGTCATAATTAAACCCTTCAACCATCTGGGTGACGTATAGTAGGGTGTGATTATGCAATTAATACAGACCATTTGAATAATCCGTCATTGTGTAACCCCGGATGCGGGTGTATAGATAGGTTTCAATTCTGATGGGACAGGGGTGGCGCGAGGTGGGACGACACCTGCCCACCCAGTACAGAATGGTAACTCGGTTTATGAATGGAGGCTCTCGGTATTTGGAATGTGCAGTGTTCATTTGTTTTATGTTAAGCGGCTCTGGATCTCCCATCCTGTCCGACGCTCTGGTTAATGCCTTCGCACGCTCCGGCTCGTCTCAGACCTCGGCTCTATTCATTGCTATAGTTATGGCGGATGCTTCTCGATGCATGAAGGAGGTTGACACTTTAAGGCTCAGCTATGAGCTTGCTGTGGAGCAGCTTCCGTCGATTCATCCGCAGAACTATCCCGCTTCTGGTCTCAGCTATGGTTTCTGTTTATATAATGTGGGCTCCGTCATCTCTGCTACCTCTTGTAGCTTGAAAGGGGAGGCTGCTCTGAAGCTTTGCTCTAGTCTTTCGGTGGAGCCGCCTCTGTCAATCCCTTGGTTTTTCTCTTGGGCCTCTGGCCTTCGCTTTGTCGTTTTTCTGATTTGCTCTGGCCCTGTCATTGCTGCTGCCCCGCCTCGCTTTCCTCCCGCTGCTTCTGTCTCCCCAATGCCTCGCCGTCGCCATAGAATGCGGTCTCGCAGAGGCCATCCTCGGCGCGCGCCTTCCAGCCCTTCCTCCGAGTCGCCTTCCCTTTCAAGCGATTTCTCTGTCGGCCACTACCCTCGCACTCGAAGTGGGAGAGGGCGTCTTCTTGCTGCCAACCACTATCCTGTGCCTTCTCCCTCATCTGGCTCTGCGCTCTTCACCTTCAACTGCTCTCTGAACCACCCAAGGATTACCGCTCACATTTCGGTGGTCTTCCATGAGGAAGCCTAGGAGGGAGAGTCTAGCTCTCATCAGGAGGGCCTAGGCTCTGTCACTGTTCCATCTTCGAACCTCCAGATGGGGATTGGCAGCGCATCTTTGCAGGTTCCAGATGCTCAAGCTCGCAGCGCTCAGGCGGTGGTGATGGCGCCGGCTGATCCTGGTCCTTCCAATTCTGAAGCAGCTCTTGTAGGGGATATGCCTGATACAGGTTGGTGCCAGATAGTTGAAGAACCTCCAGATGATTAGTTTGCTCACTGTTGCCTTGTTATCGTGCCATGCGGCCCATACTATTGGGCAAGTTTTTGTTCAGATTGTTATGTGGAATTTTAGTTCATTTTTGAATTTTTGTAAACTCTGTAATATCAAGAAGCTCATAAGTTGTTCCCCTGCGTGGGTTCCGATAAATGGTTCAAGACTGAGCTCCCTGACATGGGGCAGTCTCATTCTATGCTTATCTTGACAACTTTGCCTCTCTTCAGGGCAGTGTTTTTGACTTCGGTCACGTTGTAATTTTACTCCCTTTATGTTAATAGATTAATCTTATTTAGAAAAAATAAAATCCATCATTGTGTAAGAGAAATTATTTTTAAAAAGAGACGATGTTACCAATCCTACATGCAAGGAAAGAATAGTCAGGTGGTAGTAAACAAATGCATGGTATTTAACCAATTTTGTATTAAAGGCAAAAGGAAAAACTGAAAAGGATTTGTTTTTTTTTCATTACTCTTTTTAAAATTCAAAGCATGTATATTCCATGGAATTTGTTGCGTTAATTAAAGAGGAAAGGCCACTCTACAACCATGGTGATTTTATATATTTATTTTAAGTTTTCAAGTTACACATTTTTTCTTTCTTTAATAGCGGTAATTAATTTATGTTTACTATTTTTTTATGTAAGCGATTTTTTGGTTTTATTTTATAGAATCATTATAGGTGCAGAGTTTAAGACATAGTCACCTCAATCCTAGTTTTAGGCTAATTTAGTTCAAATTTGAGAGTTACTTGGAACATTTTGAATTCACAAAAATGTAATTGGTAGTTTATTTATATTCATTGTGGTTTATTTTCTGTACTAGTAATTAGTTTAGTTTTTGGGTACTATAGTTTTTTATTCACAATAGTAGTAGTTATTTACGTTTATTATAATTAATTTATGCAGTAAAATAGGTAGTTTATTACTATTAACTAGATTTAATTCTTATAGCTGACTTGGTTTATGATAGAGATGTTAGGCATGGTTTCATGGTAAAGTTTCATTTGCTTACTACTTAGATTAACAAGAACAGGGTAGTCAATATGCAATTTAAAGATGCATGTGAAGATTGTATAAAGAAATTTGTGAATATTGTATAAAGGAAAACTCTTGTAACTAAATAAAGGCTAGTAATTTAGGAATATAGAAACACATGTACAGTGCATAGTGTTTTGAAAATTTACAAACCTAGATTGATAGTTAAAGTAGGAATCTACCTATACATTTTTAAACCCTTGTTGATGCCTCTTCTTCTTAGGACATTGTTAGACCCAACAAGTATTCAACAACTTTAATGGCCTTGGGGAAGTTGTTACTCCTATGGTCATCAAGACTTCAGTAGTTTGTGATAGCATCATATAACATATTTATTCTTACAAAATAGCATTCCTTGATATGTATAATCCTTTGTCCTCCGGGAAGGCCTTGTTGGGTTTTTTGGAAATCACTCTGAGTATTGATTTTATTATTGAAGGTAGACAAATTGTTATCAACAAATTGTTGATCATGTCCAAGGTCTTTCTTCAGATATTTAGTGAATGAATGAATTATTTAAGATAGGTTCCCCAAATATCGAGAAACATCCCATGCTTCTTCAATAATTTCAAGTCACTTATTTATGTTCATTGCAACATGTGATCTAATTCCAGTTAATAAATCAATTTATTTTCTTACTTTTTGGCATGTGTTGGGTGTACTTACTACTACAACTTCAAGTACTTGGATAACAAGAGGGGTCATGAATAGGTTAATGGGACTAAAATTTTCTTCAAGTTCATTTATTTTTCTTTTCAATCCTAAATTCCTTGCCTCCCATAAGTTCAAATCCTACAATGTCCACCTCAAAATTCCATTGATTAGTAATCTTCTTATTTCACACATGTACCTTCTCAAATCGCAGCTTCTTAGTGGTCTTATCGTAGTGGGTGTTGAGAATGCAACAAGATGATGGAGCTTAGTGGAAAGGAGTCGCCTTCACTAAGTGGGCCCGCAGGCAAATTATGGCGCAAAGTCTATTTTTAGACTATGTATATTTTTAGACATATGGATCATGGTCTATGAGTTGCAGTATGCTATTTGTGGATGATTGGTCATGTTGGGAAAAATAGATGGACTTCTATTTCTAGTTCACAGCAGAGTGATCAGAGTCTATTTTTAGACTGCCAAGCTAAAAATAGAAAAGTCAAATATTATTGTCTCATAATAATATTTGGACTATAAACATTATCTTATCCTCTTGGAGCACTTTAGTTTGAGCTACAGATGTGGCACATGCAGCTGTCAGAAGGAAATACACTTTTCTTGTGGGTCAGTTGAGCTATTGCATGCAGGAATTCAGTTAGAACTCAAGCAGTTGAGTTTGGTGGAGTTGATTGTGGAGTTGATGGAGTTATGTTCAGTTTGACTTGGTTGAACTAGTTGTACTTAGTTTAACTGCAAATAGACTAGTGATGAGTTGTGTGAATTAATTATTAATTAATTCACTAATTATTAACTCATAAAGAAACTAAATAATACATCAGTTAACTCAGTTGCATGTCAGTGCATGTATAGTTCAGTGGAGACAGGTGTTAGAGGTTGAGATTGCTATCAGTTGTGACTATAGTTCTGCATGAGATCTTGCACAATCAATGGGATTGAGTTATTCCAATGAGGACTGCGTAGTGTGGGCCAATACCAAGGAATTATAGCCTGTGCTCACATGATTTTCAGTGTGGGTGATTCTCTTGCAACATTGTGTAGTGGAGGCAGGCAAAGCAGCGGAGGAGATTTGAACCTGTGACTTGTTCGGATCTGAGCTAGTTTTGTGTGTAACAGGTGGAGATAGTGCTGAGTACTTGTGAGGAGTATTGTACTATGTATTGTTACATGTTCTCAATCATTATAATATACAGATAGAGTGGGGTTTTCAGCTGTATGCTTTCCCCGGGTTACATACTGTGTTAATGTGTGCATGCGATTGATTTTTCATTGTTTTTGATGCTGCTAAATTGATGATCAACGTAGAGAAGGTTATGTATTATGCATGTATTCTGAAATAGTGTATAATCGGGATAATCTCTGTGAATAAGTGTCATATTATTCAAAATTTCTACATGGTATCAGAGCTATTGATCATCAAATCTATTATTTAGAAAGTGTTTACATTCTATTTCTTCAGGCAGAGTCTGTAATCGGGCAAGGTAGCCTCTGGATTCATCCTTCCTTTAGAAGGTGAGATATTCGGTAAAAGCCCATACAGTCAATCTCTGTACGAGAAATACTTTGTTCTCACGAATTATAGATCAGAGGCGTTTGATTTTGGAGCTGGTGGAATTCGAATTTGCAGCAGTGTTTTCTTGGTATCGACGTGGCAATGTCTTTCAACGAATTGCGATTGGAGTATGCTCTTGAGGGCAACTCAAACTATATTGCATGGAAGGACAGGATGGAGGCGGTGTTGGATGATAACGGGCTGAAGGAGTTCATAGAGGCTGAGGTCCCAAAGCCTACTGATACTGCGCAAAATGATGCTTGGCAAAAGAAGACAACAAAGCGTCGAAGGATTCTATTGGAGGGCGTGAAGGATCACATTGTGTCTAGCCTGCATGGAAAGGATTCTCCATACTTGATGTGGAAAGCGTTGACAGATATATTCCAAAGCAAGAGCGATCAGAGGAAGCTGGCACTCAAGGATAAACTCAGAAACATCAAATGTGAGAAGGGAGACAGTATGCCCAAGCATCTCACAAAGTTCACTCAGTGCAGGGATGAGCTGGGAAGTGTGGGGGTGACTGTCGATGATGAGGACTTGGTGAGCTTGGCTCTCCTTGGTCTTTCGAAGAGTTGGCATTCCTATCAGGACTCTGTCAATGGTCGGGAGAAACTGCCAGGATGGGAGAGACTTTGGTCAGATCTTGTGCAGGAGGAGATCAGGCGGAATACCAGGGACGGATCTTCATTAAAGGCAACTGATGAAGAAAAATGCGCTTTGGCTGCCAAATCAAAGAAGGGGAAGAACAAGAAAGCTTCTCATTTCGGTGCGAAAGGAAAGAAGCAGGACATGTCCAAGGTGAAGTGTTGTCACTGTCACCAGCACGGACACTATGCCACAAATTGTTCGCATAAGAAGAAGAACAAGTAAGCTGCTGGATCTGCAACAGGAGAGGCTCTAGCCTCGCAGTTTGAGCTTGATTCTTCATTGATCGCATGCTTGGTTTCAAGTGTGATGGGATCGGTGTGGTTCTTGGACAGTGGTGCGTCTTTTCACATGACAGGAGATAGAGATTTGTTTTCTGATATGGAGGAGAAAGATCTTGGAGTGCACATCGATATGGGCGATGATGGTAGATACAGTGCGACCGGTATCGGTACTATTTCCTTTGAGAGGGAGTTTGGTAAACCCTTCATATTGAAGGAAGTGATGCATGTTCCAGGATTGAAGAAGAATCTTATCTCTGTGGCGATGTTAGAAGACAAGGGATATGATGTTGTTTTCAGCAAGGGAAAGGCTTTCCTACGCATCAAGACAACTGGAGAAACCCGGAAGATAGGGGTTCGAGTGAGGAACCTTTATCAGTTGCATGTAGATGGTTGTGCAACAATGGCATGCAAGGCAGAAGGATTGGTGAGCCGGGATGATGGCGAGCTGTGGCACAGGAGATTGGGTCACCTTCACCATGGAGCCTTGAAGATACTGCAGCAGATCACTACATGGCTTCCTAAAGGCACTCTTGCGCAGTCAGATCAGTGCAAGGGGTGTACTTTGGGAAAGTTTGTGAAAGCCACCTTTCACGAGAAGGATAGTCGCGCCACGACGATCCTTGAGAGAATTCACACAGACGTGTGTGGACCTTTCTCAGTAGCTTCGACAACAAAACACAGGTATTATGTGATCTTTGTTGATGATTTCTCTCGTAAGTGCTGGATCTTCTTCATGCAGAAGAAGAGCGAGACATACTCAAAGTTCTGTGAGTTCAAAGCACTGGTCGAGAAGGAGTCGGGGAAGAAGGTGAAGGCTCTTAGGAGCGATAATGGTGGTGAATACATCTCTCACGAGTTCAAGGATTTCTATAAAGCAGAAGGGATTCGAAGAGAGCTCATAGCTCCCCATAACCCACAACAGAACGAGGTTGCTGAGCAGAAGAACAGAACGATCGTGGGTGCTGCACGGGCGATGTTGCATGATTAGGGCCTACCCCTTCACTTGTGGGCAGAAGCATGCAATACTATAGTATATGTGCAGAACCGTTGTCCTCACAAGATACTTGGCATGAGTACACCCGAGGAAGCTTATTCTGGTAAGAGGCCTGAAATTTCTCATTTGAGGATTTTTAGTGCTAACGTTTACATGCATGTGATGAAGGATGCCAGGAAGAAGTTGGAGCGGACCGCAGAGGTTGGGATATTTGTGGGGTACACTAATATGCCCCACAACTATCGTGTGTATTTTCCAGACAGTGGTAAGACTGTTGTGCGATGGGATATAAAATTTCAGGAGGAGAAAGCCATGAAGTGTTCGCTTGAGAGGGAGCCACACTTGCATGTAGATGAGGAGCTATTAGCTCCTAAGGATGAGCTTTAGGACGTGGATCAGCCACAGGACAAAGTTCATGGAGTGGAAGAGACCACTCATGCAGCGCCAACCATCAGAGGGCGAAAGCGCTTGACAGAAGCTGAGCAACTGGCTCAAGATGCAGAGAAAGTTGTAGGACCACCTACAACCCAACGCAGGCAGAGACAGTCACCTAATCGGTATACTGGGTACATGGCTCTTGTGAGAAAATGTGTTGTGACTGAGCCATCTTCTTTCGAGGAAGCTGTGGAGGATCCCACATGGGTAGATGCCATGGTGGAAGAGTATGATTCGATTGTCAGAAACAGTGCATGGGAGATTGTCCCAAGACCGGAAGGGAAATCAGTGGTGGGTTCGAGATGGATCTACAAAGTTAAGCAGGCAGCTGACGGGAGTGTGGAGAAGTACAAGGCAAGATTTGTTGCCCGAGGCTTTTCACAGATAGAGGGGATCGATTATGAGGAGACCTTTGCACCTGTCGCAAGGTATTCTTCCATACGGACGATTCTTTCTCTCTCGGCACAGATGGGGTGGCACATTCATCAGATGGATGTGAAGACTGCGTTCCTCAACAGAGTCATTGAGGAGGAGGTGTACATTGAGCAGCCCGAAGGTTTCGAGATCTTCAGCAGCGATTCACATGTGTGCAGGCTCAAGAGAGCGCTGTATGGGTTGAAACAAGCACCATGTGCTTGGTACACACGGATAGACAGTTATTTCACCGGACTTGGATTATCCAAGAGTGAGGCGAATCCTAACCTATACCAGATTGTGGTGGAGGGTAAGTTGCTTATCATTGTATTTTATGTAGATGATTTGATTCTAACGGGTGATGAGTTGTTGATACTTTCATGCAAGGATGATCTGGCTAAGGAGTTTGAGATGAAGGACTTGGGCCTCCTTCATTATTTCTTGGGATTGGAAATTTGGCAGTGCAGTGATGGACTATTTGTTTCTCAGGGTAAGTATGCTCGGGAGATACTGGAGAAGTTCAACATGCATGGCTGCAAGCCTGTTGATACTCCTCTTCCTGGAGGTTGGAGGAAGGAGGATGCCACTTCAGTAGAAGAAGTGGATGCCATTATTTATCGACAGTTGGTGGGGTCGCTTATGTATTTGGTCAATGCACGACCCAATATATGCTATGCTGTTAACCAGCTTTAACAAGCTATGGTTAAGCCAACCAAGCTCTTTTGGAAGGCAGGGAAGCATCTATTGTGTTATCTCAGAGGCACATCAGCATATGGATTGTGGTACAGTCAGGAGGATGAGGTGAAGCTATGTGGCTTCACGGATGCAGATTGGGAAGGGAGCCCAACGGACAAAAATAGCACATCTAGAGGGGTCTTTAGTATCGGGTCGACAGCAGTTTCTTGGTACAGCAGGAAGCAGAGATCCATGACACTCAGTTCAGCAGAGGCTGAGTATATGGCAGCAAGTTTGGCTGCATGCGAGGCTATATGGATGAGGAAGATCCTGGTCGGGTTGTTCGGTTCTCACTTGGAGCCTATAGTGATTTATTGTGATAACCAGAGTTGCATTAAACTCTCGGCTAATCCAGTATTTCATGATAGATCCAAGCACATTGACATCAGGTACCATCATATCAGAGATTGTGTGCAGCGGAGAGTCATGTTACTTTTATACATTCCAACGGAGGATCAGGATGCTGATATCTTGATGAAGGCACTCACCAGGAGCAAATTCGAATACCACCGAGGCAGGATAGGGGTTGCTGATAATCCATATCTTGTTGAGAGGGAGTGTTGAGAATGCAACAAGATGATGGAGCTTAGTGGAAAGGAGTCACCTTCACTAAGTGGGCTCGCAAGCAAATTATGGCGCAAAGTTTATTTTTAGACTATGTCTATTTTTAGACATATGGATCATGGTCTATGAGTTGCAGTATGCTATTTGTGGATGATTGGTCATGTTGGGAAAAATAGATGGGCTTCTATTTATGGATCACAGCGGAGTGATCAGAGTCTATTTTTAGACTGTCAGGCTAAAAATAGAAAAGTCAAATATTATTATCTCATAATAATATTTGGACTATAAACATTATCTTATCCTCTTGGAGCACTTCAGTTTGAGCTACAGATGTGGCACATGCAGATGTCAGAAGGAAATATGCTTTTCTTGTGGGTCAGTTGAGCTATTGCATGCAGGACTTCAGTTAGAACTCAAGCAGTTGAGTTTGGTGGAGTTGATTGTGGAGTTGATGGAGTTGTGTTCAGTTTGACTTGGTTGAACTAGTTGTACTTAGTCTAACTGCAAATAGACTAGTGATGAGTTGTGTGAATTAATTATTAATTAATTCACTAGTTATTAACTCATAAAGCAACTAAAGAATACATCAGTTAACTCAGTTGCATGTCAGTGCATGTACAGTTCAGTGGAGACAGGTGTTAGAGGTTGAGATTGCTATCAGTTGTGACTATAGTTATGCATGAGATCTTGCACAATCAATGGGATTGAGTTATGCCAATGAGGACTACGTAGTGTAGGCCAATACCAAGGAATTATAGCCTGTGCTCATGTGATTTTCAGTGTGGGTGATTCTCTTGCAGCATTGTGCATTGGAGGCAGGCAAAGCAGTGGAGGAGATTTGAACCTGTGACTTGTTTGGATCTGAGCTAGTTTTGTGTGTAACAGGTGGAGATAGTGCTGAGTACTTGTGAGGAGTATTGTACTATGTATTGTTACATGTTCTCAATCATTATAATATACAGATAGTGTGGGGTTTTCAGCTGTATGCTTTCCCTGGGTTACATACTGTGTTAATGTGTGCATGTGATTGATGTTTCATTGTTTTTTATGCTGCTAAATTGATGATCAACATAGAGGAGGTTATGTATTATGCATGTATTCCGCAATAGTGTATAATCGGGAAAATCTCTATGAATAAGTGTCATATTATTCAAAATTTCTACAGTGGGTGTTGTGAATGGT
The DNA here is from genome assembly GCA_031772625.1 of Pinus tabuliformis. Classification (NCBI taxonomy): domain Eukaryota; kingdom Viridiplantae; phylum Streptophyta; class Pinopsida; order Pinales; family Pinaceae; genus Pinus; species Pinus tabuliformis. The sequence goes on along the minus strand of CM062808.1, from coordinate 566,745,881 downwards.
CAAATACTAGTCCTTAAATGTCATCGACTCTTGAACAACCATTTATTTAACTAGATTTTGGGTCTCTTCCATGCATGATAGCACCCAGTATTGAGTAGTGGTATTGTCCACTTCCATATCCATGGGTCCTTCTACATGTTGGGACCACTTCTTGCTTGAACTTTTACTTTTTGATAAAGTAACAATCCAAGACATTTTTAAGGTAACTCTAGGGGCCTATTCTTCTCCATTACCTCCATTAGAATGTCATTCATTACTCTCTCCTTCATTTTTAATAATTTCATTTCTTATTTGAAATGAAGAGAAACCCTGACAAGCCTATGGAGTTGAAGCCTGTTGAGTACTAGTAAGCTTCTTTCCTCTTTCGTTAATTCTCCTTGTTGAATTTTGTTGCTATGGTTGATCTTCATTTTAACCCTAGAAATATATTTAATGATAGATATAAAGCATTTTATTCATGTTATTGTGAAAAGAGAAATTTTAAGGCATGTTAATCATGTCCTTTGCAAAAGAGAAATTTTGAATTTTCAAAATTGAATCTTTTGCTCGAAAATAAGGCAAGTCAGCCCTCCTCCTAGTCAATTCACCACCTATCAAAGAGGCACCCCTTCAACCAGCCAGACTTATATATATAAGGCATTTCATCCTCCTTCTCAAACAAGAATTTGGATAACCTAAGGTGGAAAGAAAAGGGTGAATCTGAGGCAGGGAATAAGACGATTATGAGGATTAAAAGTACGACCAAATTTATGGGATGGAAAAAGGACTGAATCTTTGATGTGGCAACATGACTAGATAGGTGTGCCGAGAGCAGGACCAAATCCCTATGGAAGGAAGCAAGCCAAATTTCTGGGTGTAGAAGGATGCCGAATTTTGGCCTAAGGAAATTAGATCAGACTAAGGTTGTTGGGCACCCTTAGTACTTGACTAGGAAGTAGTTTTACCAAGTGTGACCAGTGCTAAGTCACTAATCAATTTGACTTCATATTTTCCTTGAAGAATTAGATGTATCTGTGTTATATTGAATATTTTGTTTAAGGAAAAGGTTGTTGGGTGATCCAGGTGGATGTTGGTGGCCACCCACCAACCCATTTGGACCCCCACAACTGTCTCTTTCAGTCTTTTCAGTTTCCTAAATTGTATCACAGTTTACTATTTTTAGCAGTTTTTCGGGTCCTGAACTTCCGGAGCCGTTTTGAGGCCCTAAACGACGTTTTTTTGGAATTCTGGGGCGACCGAGCCCTATGTTACCCCCAAAGTGGTAGTACTCGGATAGATCTTTCTAACGAGATATCGTACGCGTCAAACGGAGATCGTATGCCAAAGTTACGACCCCGGGAAATTGATGTACCAATTTACCCAAACGGGGCCCACAATTTGGCGTTTCATCTTCTAGGGTTAGGTTTCGGTATGTGAAGGGTTTTCCATTGTTTCTCAACAATAAATAGGCCTTCAAGCCTCATTGTAATACAGTTCGGAACAGTTCAGAGGCATGTAGCCGCACATCTCTTCTCAGAGATATGCTACCATCGCCCTAGCTGGTTTCTTTCCATTTCTGTTTGTAAGCATATTTCAGTATTTTACAGTAATGAAATGAAGTATTATTTCCGCTGCATCTTTGTGTATATGGTTATCGCATCTCTGTGTTTATGGTTATCTCTGTAATCTATTGCGTTCCTGTTTAAATCCGGATCAGTGGTATCAGAGCGGTCTGCTTTTTCTCTGTTTTTCTTTGCATGTCCCCAACGAGGTCGGGATATAAGGAGTTAGGGCTTGAACTGGTCGAACCTTTGCAAGACCAGCCTCGCAAATCCCGACGGCCTCCCATGGCGGATGAGAAGAAAGACGAGGGGGCAGGAGATCCTATCAAAATCTTGCTCGAAGAAGCCCTCGAGCGACAACGGAACGCGATGATGGATAGCTTTGCGCAGATCCTTCAGCGGCTACCCAGAGGCGACGCATCGGCTTCCAACGGCGACTCTGGAAATGCCACACCCTTCAAGGTACAAGTTAATTTTGAAATCCCCATCTTCGAGGGTAAAATAGACGCAGATGTCGTAGATAAATGGTTAAATCTGCTAGATGGGTATTTTTCTGTTCATGAATTTTCAAGTCGGGAAAAGATTGTTTTTGCTCTTCTCAAAGCAGCCCCCCACGTCAAGGACTGGTGGGAAACCTACTGCGAGCAGAAGGATGAAAGTACAGGCTCACTATTTTCAGCCGCACCCACTTGGAATGACTTCCGGGATGCCATCAAGGAGCAGTATTACCCTGTCGGAAGCTATGAGGACAAATACATCAAATGGACCACACTGCGGCAGGGACGAGACCAAGATGTGCCGGAGTTCACAAACATTTTTCATACCCTTCGCACACAGTTGGGTATCAAAGATTCTGAGTTGCATCTGGTACTCAAATACCGTGGCTGCCTGCACAAATACATCCAGGAAGAGATGGTGTTCTTGAACATCTCCTCACTCGGCACAGCATACCGATACGCTGTCAAAATCGAGCAAAAGTTCAAACAGAAGAAGCGAGACTTTGGATCTGCAAATCCGAAGCCCAAAGGACAAAGCCAAGGCGGGGTGACCCAAGACAACCCATCGAAGTTGCAAGAAAAGAACAATACCACAAAGCCGAAGAAGGACACAGGAAAGTGGTGTGAGTTCCACAAGAGTCCCACTCATAACACAAGTGAGTGTCGAACCAAGCAGTCGCTGGTGGCTGAGTTGAAGGCTTCCGAATCAGATGCATGTTCTGATCCTGAGCCAGAACCCGACAAGGGGAATGGCAAAGGGAAGCAGATCATTGATGCGGATCCCAGCGCCACTGTTGCCACCGCCAAGATCAAGAAAAATGAGCCCGAAGATCCAGAGGAGGGGGAGCGTATTTTCCACTCACAGATGTGGGTGAAGGGTTCACCACTGCGATTCATTGTCGACAGTGGTAGCCAAAAGAACCTCATTTCAGCAGAGGTCGTGAAGCGGTTGGGCCTACCGACTACACCACACCCACAGCCGTACAGTATCGGGTGGCTTCATGAAGGACGAGATCTCAAAGTTCGCCAGCAGTGCCGCCTTCCCTACAGCATCAAGCCCTTCACAGACGAGGTATTGTGTGATGTTACACCTCTGGATGTTTGTGATGTACTATTAGGCCAGCCATACTTGTGGAGGCGACATGCTGTGTATGAGTCAAGGCCTCGTGCTGTCATTATTTCTTTGAACAATTCATTATACAGGATACCAGAGGTAGCCCCACCTACTGCCACATCTTTGATCACTACCAAGAAAGGCAGCAAGCTCATATCACAGACCAGGAAATTCATATGTCTGGTTCACTCCCAAAGTAAGGGGAAGATCGTTGCTACATCCATGACCCCTGCAAAGGGTTCCTCCACGCAGCAGCAGCAGAAAAGGGATACGGTCATGATAAAACACAGGAACAACTTCTCCTCACCCACATGGGTACCACACAAGTTTCAGGTGGGCAACAAAGTCTGGTTGCATCGACAGAAAGAATGCCTTACCAGAACCCATCAGAAGCTCAGATCACTCCGACATGGTCCTTACAGCAGTACCAAGGCTACGGGCAACAATGCTTCGAAGCACAGCATTCCTCCATTCCTTGGCTTGCACCGAGTGTTCAATATGGACCATCGTCGACCATGCTTCCCACCATCACTGGACACATCAGAGATTGCAGGACAAGTTCAGCAGATGGAGGAACTCAACGCAATGGGGACCATTGCTTCCTAAGGGGGGAGGAATGATCCAGGTGGATGTTGGTGGCCACCCACCAACCCATTTGGACCCCCACAACTGTCTCTTTCAGTCTTTTCAGTTTCCTAAATTGTATCATAGTTTACTATTTTTAGCAGTTTTTCGGGTCCTGAACTTCCGGAGCCGTTTTGAGGCCCTAAACGACGTTTTTTTGGAATTCTGGGGCAACCGAGCCCTATGTTGCCCCCCAAAGTGGTAGTACTCGGATAGATCTTTCTAACGAGCTATCGTACGCGTCAAACGGAGATCGTATGCCAAAGTTACGACCCCGGGAAATTGATGTACCAATTTACCCAAACGGGGCCCACAATTTGGCGTTTCATCTTCTAGGGTTAGGTTTCGGTATGTGAAGGGTTTTCCATTGTTTCTCAACAATAAATAGGCCTTCGAGCCTCATTGTAATACAGTTCGGAACAGTTCAGAGGCATGTAGCCGCACATCTCTTCTCAGAGATATGCTACCATCGCCCTAGCTGGTTTCTTTCCATTTCTGTTTGTAAGCATATTTCAGTATTTTACAGTAATGAAATGAAGTATTATTTCCGCTGCATCTTTGTGTATATGGTTATCGCATCTCTGTGTTTATGGTTATCTCTGTAATCTATTGCGTTCCTGTTTAAATCCGGATCATTGGGTTTCCCCCATGTTGGTTTTCTTAGGGAAAATGTTTGTGTCTCCTATTTGGTTGTCTCTTTATGATTCTATTGTCATTTTATATTCTATTGTTGAAAATCTTCAGTGTAATTTATTAATGATAAATATGAATAAAAGAGTATTTAAATGAATATTATTAGAAGTAATTATCAGCTAGAAGATTTACGAAAAATCAACACGGAATCGAAGCTTGGGTTATAGAGAAACCATTTAAGGAATTTCCATAACTAAGTCTAATCCAAGTTGAAGAAAGTTTGAAGCTCCTATGAAACGAAGATCACAAGAGTCTCCTTGAAGAATCCCTTATCCAAATCATTCTTTGCAAGTTTGTACTATAAGGGCCAAAGCCCTAGGTGCAAGACCAATATAGGCCAAAGTATGACTAAGAAATATCACAAAAGGAGGCCGAGAAAAGCCTAAGTTTGAGCCTCAATCCAAGTTTCAATCCAAACTTTAGAGTTCGTTTCAGAGGAGCCTTAGAAAATAACCAAATGAAATACCTTTGTATGTGGTTAACTAAGTTTGTTTACACAAGGGTTTACAACAATGTAACATTGCTCAATTTCATTGATTGTTACAAATAAAGCCAACAACATTGATTTGATTTGTGGAGGTATTGATCACTTATATGATCTTGTAGAATTGTGAAGATACTGATCACCGATATGATCATTGATATGATTCTAATTGATGCATTTGTACCTGGAAATATGCTTGAGTCCTATGGTGGTGAAATTTGTGGTTGTACCTTATAGGAATAATGATGAGTATCATAAGGATTGTCGAATTCTCTTAGGGACAGGGAGTTTACTGAGATGATAATCTTGTTTTCTCTTGGTTGAAGGAAGATCCCTTGTTGAGATTTTTGTCGAAGGTTTTGAGGATGTTTTGACAAGCTCTTAATGTGGTAAGAAATGTTGGTGATTAGGATGACTTCAAGGATGTTGGAGTTTGAAAATATTGTTGCTACTAATGACCAAGATGCCTCAGGAAATAAAAAAAAAGTTGATTGCAAAAGGAAAGTATGCCTCTGAGAATTGGTAAGCAAATTCTAATCCAATTCATCACAGATTTATTCAAGTAATACTGCAAAGATGAATATTAGTACATTCAACAATTTTGTGATGTATTCAAAGGACCTTGTAGCATATCAAGTTATCAATACAAGCACACTATAAATATGTTTTTGAGCCTCAGATATGACAGTCAAAATGAAATGAAAGCCTTTGAATTTAAATTATGACAAGAGAATTAGATCGAGTATGCCGTGAATATTTGGCTTCCTAAAGTTTTGATGTGGGATGAACATTTCCTTGATATATGTTCAATAGAATGCTTCCTTGAAATTACAGTCTCTAATGTTGTGACTGAGTAAGAGTTTTGGTGCCATTACTTGTATGGAAAAAATATGGTTATCACTAAGAAAGGTCCTCTCTAAGCTAGAGGGAGTAAAAAAGGGCATTAGTGTGATCATATGCAAGCAATATTGTGGGGTTTCCTGAGTCTAATTATTGTTATGATGATATTTTAAATAAATTATTCAACCTTGAAAAGTTTGGCTTTTAACACAACCAAGAAGATCCTTTGTTAAGTCATATTGAACAATGAATGGGATAAAATTTAGTTTTGGGAAAACTGACATTTACAATGCAAAATAGGTTGAGTTCCTCATCAGTCTTATAGACCAAAATTTAATTGAAGAATAAGCACAAATTATTACTATTGTTGCAATAATTTTGAAGAGGACAAGTTACTTGAAAGCGTAAGTCAACTCCAAAATTAAAGATTATCCTTATAGTGCAGTCAATGACCAAAATACTTATAATTTACTTGACCATAATACCTTTCCATGAATACAGAATATGTATTGCACATGCTGCTAGTATCATATTGTTGAGGTTATGATTGGCTGAGATATATTGCTAGTACTAGGGTACCATTGCTTGGTCCTTGATGAGTGACCCAGAGGAAAGAGGGTTCTTCACATTAAAGTAACAAATTCATTTAATATATGAAAAAGTTGGTTACAAAAGATATTTGGAAGTCTTAGGGTTTGTAAACCCTAACCAGATATAAAGCCTGGATAAGAAATCCCTAGGGTTTATGGATAAAACCCTAGAGATGGACCTATATAAATTTTCATTGAAATAAGAAACCATAGATCATGCAAGGAATGAATCACATTATGATGATGACGGGGACAAGGTTGATAAAATTTGTAAGATGGATGCAAGAAGGTTAAGATCAAGAGGGAGCTAAATTTTTCCTCAAAAGATAAGTAACTTAGATCTCTCTTCCTTAATTATCATTGTTATTGTTTAGTATCTGTCTTTACATCCTTTGATTATTCTTCCATTGCCTCCTAGTGAGTATTGTAGGTACATAGAGAAGCGTACCAAGGATTAAGTAGTAGATGGAAGTAATGGAAGAATGAAGAAAAGTTGTGACAAGAGAACTCTTCTAGAATCAATGACTTTTGTTGAGAGATACTATACTAGATGAGATCCAAGCTCAGAGGGAGTAGGAAGATCAACAAATTTGAATTATACCTTGATTGTGCCAAAGGAAAGTCATTGGTGACTTTCATATAGATCTACAAGATCTAGCGTGCAACAGATGGAAACATAAAGCAAGATTTGAAACTAGAGAATTATGAAAAGACATTTTCGCTATTTGACAGGTACACTTATATTAGAATTATTGTAACTTTTTTAAATGGAATCACATCATATGGATGTAGAGGTCATTTTTTAAGAATAAGTGTACATGGGACCACCTCAAGGCTTTGAGGGTCATGAAGGAGTCTCTTGATTGCAACGAGAAGAATGTACCTCAGACTTAGATTGATGGATCAAGGTTGATCCTATATGATTTGTTTTTGACAGAAGCAAAATGACTCATGTGAGAGAGGGAGCAAATAGGGCTTCCTCAATAAGCCTTGTTTTCTTTAGATGGAGTTGACCTCTAAGTTTGAGATGAAGTACTTATATTTGATGCATTGCCTTCCTGAAGCATACTTTTGAAATCCCTCATAAATTTTTGATGATGGACTGTCATTAAGATTTTCATGCTAGATAACTGATATCCTACAATAACTAGAACGTTGCAATGGAAAAAGTGTAGAAATTAATGTGTATATTTGAAATTGCTCATGAAATTTACTAAATCACAAGACTCGAAGCTACTCTACTGATCTGTGGAAGTTAATTCACCATCTAGAAGACAAATCATAGACATCCAAAAGGAAACATCACACATGCAAAAATATTTATCTAAGGGAAAGAAACTACTAAAAACCCCTTCCTATCTATATTGCATTAATCATAGAATAGAGAAGAAATACACATGCTTTCTTATGCTTGAGCACACCCTGCAAGTGTATAGTCTATCCGTCTGCCTGACTAATTGACTCTGGCAAACACTTACCCAATTTTCAAGCCCTCCAATATCCTATTTCCTTGCGTTGTTCCTCCATGAAATTGGCCCCTATTATTTAGGAATCTCCCACTATTGAATTGTGCAATTCCTCTAGGAGCTTCCTTTGACTGCATGCACCACTTGTTCACATGGGAATATGCTACAACTAATAGTACACTGCCTTGGAATATCCATCTCAACTGGGTAACTCAAATTATCTACATGCAAAAATTATTTTGGGTTGATTAATCAGCGAACTGGTTGATCACTGAGTGTGGTTGAAGTCCCACTTCCACTACTTGACCTTCACTAGTTCTTCTGACAATTAGAACTAGTTTGACTGACAATAAATAAAATTAACTGAAATAGATTGCTACAAATTAACAATCAATCATATTGAACTGAACTCAAGCTTCCCCAACTTGAATTAGCTGATTTAAATTAGTGGCAAGTGGCATGTCACTTCAGTTAACTACCTCCAAGATTTCTGCTGAAATAGAATTTCAATTTTTCTATAGTTTGACCAAGGCAAAGTCAAATTGAGATTTTCTTGTTGCATTTTTAGCACTCCCTCTCAGCAAGAAAGGGATTATCAACCACCCCTATCCTACACCTATGGAACTCGAACTTCCCTCTTAACAAGGCCTTTGTCAAAATATCAGCATCTTGTTCCTCTGTCAGAATATACTGCAACAACGTAATCCACCTTTGCACACAATCTCGTAGATGGTGATACTGAATATCAATATGCTTGGATCGATCATGAAAAACTGGATTTTTAGAGAGTTTGATGCAACTATTATTATCACAGTAAATCACAGTTGGATCCATCATCTGACCAAACAATCCAACAAATATCTTTCTCATCCAAATTGCCTCACATGTTGCTTGACTTGCAACCATGTATTCTTCTTCTACCGAGATGAGTGCCACAAATCTTTGTGTCTTGTTGTAACAAGAAGCTATTGCGGACCCAACACTGAAAATTCCACCTGATGTACTCTTCCACTTTGATGGAATTCCCACCCAATCTGCATCTGTGAATCCATACATCTTCACTCCCTATGTTTGTATGTACCAAATTCCAAACTGGGTAGTGCTTCTGTGGTACCGTAGAACATGATTAGATGCCCTCCAAAACAGTTTGGTTGGACTAACCATAGCTTGGCTCAATTGGTTGACTGCAAAGCACATATATGGTCATGTGTTTACAAGATACATGAGCAAACCCACCAACTATTGGTAAACAATCACATCCACTTCCTCACCAGGAGTGGCATCCTCTTTCCTCGAGTTGGTCACTAGAGGAGTCTCCATGGGTTTTCACCTATCCATGCAGAACTTCTGAATTATCTCATTGGCATACTTGCCCTGAGAGAAAATAGTTCCCCATCACCTTCCATACTTCTAATCCAAGGAAGTAATGCATGAGACCCATGTCATTCATCTCAAACTCTCTTGCAAGGTCCTCCTTTCAAGATCTAATCAATTTCTCATCACCAGTCAAAATTAAGTCATCAACATATAAGACAATAATCAACAATTTACCTTCTACCAAAATATGATAGAGGTTTGCATCCACTTCACTTTTGGTGAAGCCCAAACCGGTGAGATAGATATCAATCCTGGTGTACCATGCACGAGATGCTTTCTTGAGACCATACAACTCTCGCTTGAGTCAACACACGTGAGACTCTTGATCAAAAGTATTGAAGCTTTCTGGTTGCTCGATATACACCTACTCCTCAATAATTCCATTGAGGAATGTTGTTTTCACATCCATCTGGTGGATTTTCCACCCCATCTGTGCATCCAAAGAAAGGGTTGATCTGATGGATGAGTAACTTGTTACAGGAGCAAAGGTATCCTCATAGTTAATCCCCTCAACCTGAGAGTACCCCTTGGCAACAAATTTGGCCTTGTATTTTTCTGTGATTTTGTTTAGTGCATACTGAACCAACAACTAATTTTTCTGCTGATCTTGGGATCACTTCCCAAACATTGTGCTTTACAATGGGTTCATACTCCTCCACCATTGCATCAACCCATAATGGTTTCTCTACTGCTTCCTCGAAAGAGGATGGCTCAGTGTCTATTAGCTTAGTCATTAGAGCCATATAGCCAATGTACCAATCTGGTGACCTCCTTTGCCTACGCTAATTTGAAGGAGCACCCACATTCTCCCTCGCACCCTGCACAAGTCTCTCTGCTTATATAGTCCTTTTCCTGCCTTCTTTGGATGGTTTTTCTTGAGTGGATGTATCCACTCTTTGCTACTCCAATTGTGGTTGCTCCACAACATCCTGAGGCTCCTCCTCTCGTAGGATCTAAAGCTCCCTCTCAAGAGAGCATTGCATGGTTTTTTCTTCATGAAATTTTACATCCCTTCACACAAATTTCATTTTAAGGGATGACAAGTACACACGGTAATTGTGGGGGGTTTCTGTGTAACCCAAAAATACCCCCAACCTTGTTGTCAGCTCTAGCTTCTTCCTTTATTCATTGGAGACATGGAAGTAAATAAATTCTCCTAAAATCCTGAAGTGAGACACATCTGACTTCCTCCCTGAGAAAGCCTCCTCTGGTGTAATCATGCCAAAAATATGATGTCGACTCTTGTTCTGAAAATTAAACATTGTGTTGCATGCACCAATCCACAAGTACACAGGTAGGATTTGGTCATGCAACATCACCCTTGTTTCTCCCACGATGTTGTGGTTCTTCCTCTTAGCCACCCCATTCTGCTGTAAGTTGTGGGGTGTTGTCAACTCTCGTTGAATGCCTTCTTTTGCACAAAATTTTTTAAACTCATTCGACACACACTCACCTCCATTATCTCTCTTGAGAGCCTTCACCTTCTTGCCCATTTATTTCTCAAACAGTGCCTTGAACTCCATAAATTTGGAGAAATTCTCATCCTTCTTCCACATGAAGGAGATCCAACACTTCCGTGAGAGGTCATGAATAAATATGAAAAAATATTTGTGCCTGGTAGTGGAGGCTGTCGAGAAAGGTCCATAGAAATCAGAGTGGATCCTTTCAAGGACTACATGTGCTCTGCTATCCCGACCATGGAAACTGGCTTTTGTGTACTTCCCTAATGTACACCCTTTGCATGTATCTTGCCGCTCTAGTGCTTTATTGGGGATGCTTGTGGTTATCTGTTGCATGATCTTCAAAGCACCATGATGAAAATGGTCAAGTATTCTATGCCAAAGTTCATCGATATCACGGATCTTCACCTTCTCCACCTTTGTTCTCAATGCAACACAATACTCCACATCTAGCTTGTAGAGGTTCTTCACTTGAACCCTAATCTGCTTCACTAGTCTCGCGGCTATGTGTCTCAAGAATGCATTTCCTTTGGTGAAGATCACATCACAACCACAATCTTCCAAAACTACAATGAAGACAAGATTCTTCTTTAGACCTAGAACACACATCACATCCTTGAATCCAAGAGGGGAGCCCATCTCCCTTTGAAAGGTGACTGTACAATTCCAAGTCACATTGTACTTTCCATCATTTCCCATCTCGATGTGCATATGGAAATATTTCTCCTCCAAATCACTAAAAAAATATCTATTCCACGTCATATGAAATGAGGCACTGCTATCCAGGTACTACACGCTCCCCATCACTGTGCTAGCCATGCATGCAATGAGAGTAAAGTCAAGCTCAAATTTTGAAGCCAAAGCTTCACCTACAACTCCTCTTGAGGTCTTCTTTATTTTCTTGTGTGGACACTTCATGGCATAGTGCTCAAATTCATGACATTGAAAGAACTTGATTCTAGACAAGTCTTTCTTCTTGCCCCCTTGACTAGATTCTACTTTAGATTGGGATTTCTTCCATTTCCCCTTCTTTGCCTTTCAAGCCAAGGCAAAGTTCTCTTTATGCTCGCCATTGGATGAAGTCTCGTCTCTAGTATTCCACCTTATTTCCTCCTATAGCAAATTAGACCATAGTCATTCCTAATTTGGAAGTTTCTCCCTCCCATTCACCGAATCTTGGTAGCTGTGCTAGCTCTTCTGAAGGCCTAGAAGGGATAGGCTTACAAAATCATCCTCTACTACAATAACACCAACTTGACCAAGTTCATCACGACATTGTGTGAACCTGCCCAGGTACTGTGGAATGGTCTCGTTCTTCTGCATCTTGATATTTCTAAGTTTGTCCTTAAGCGCCAGCTTCCTATGATCACTACTATTCTAGAACAGATCTATCAATGCTTGCCACATTGCATATGGAGTCTCTTTCCCATGGATATTTGAGACAATATGGTCTTGTGCTCCCTCCAATATGAATCTCCTCGCCTTGGCTACACACGTGTTCCATTTTCCAGATCCCGAGCTTCATATGCTGCTGGTTTTGGAATATCATTATCAATTAATTCATTCAATCCATTATCTTACAACAGTTCCGTTAGAAAATTATATAATACAGAGCAACAGAACACATAAAATATATTGCAGAAATACAAACACAGAAAACGCATAAAACAAGAGAGACACAGATATATGTGGTTCACCCAGTTTGGGCTACGTCCACAGAGAAACAGCCAGTCCTTCCTTTTATATTATCTAGCAAACTGAAGAGATACAACCTACAACAGATTCGCTATAATTCCCTCTTTTCTTTCAATCTCCTCTCTCTTCCTCACTCAATACAGATCTACATAGACACAATACAATTCCCTGATATATAGCGAGGGGGTTCCTTCTAGGGAAAAAACCCTAAATTAAACATAACATCTACCATTAGATCTCCGCCTAATGAATGCAGCCGCCCCCCCTGGACTCCCCCTGTAGCATATATTTTACGGGCGGCATTGCTACCCCATTACGAATAGGGGTCCAATGCGACGATCACTAAATTTGGCAGAAATTAACAAGGTAACAATTTGGAACTTTGCGGTGGTGGATTCCAATGGTTGGAACTGACGAAATTGTCGCCTACTTAAATTTTTCGGTGACCCCTAGAATTTTGCTGATGGTTTTTGAATCAATTTGTTATAAAAATTATAAAAACAAATAATTATTAAATTAGGTTGGTTGGTGACCAAACCTTTCCAACCCCGCACTATGTATATATATAAGGAATTAAAAAAATGGGGGTGGGCTGCCATTGGCAGACCCTCCACCCAATAGGCTTGCGACCATACCCCCAACGACACCATGTTAATTTGGCGCTGGCGAGGATCGAACCCACCTGACCTGGTGGGCTGGCCCTGTCACACCACATAAAAAAAAAACAACTGGCACCCATAATTAAAATGTAACCCATTATATATATATATATATATAACAACAAAATCAGCCAACGACCGACCTCCAACGCAATAGCCAAATCGAGACCCACGGGAGTCGGACCCGCGCTGACCGTCGGTCCGCCCACCGATGAGCCCACATAAGATCAATCACAATATTTCAAAACAACGCCATAAAATATCAAGCAAAGGCAGAGGCCTGCGGACTTGACCCTGGGACCTCTGCCCAACCACTTACCATTTAAGATCTCGTTAACCGTTTGAGCCAACGACCCCTTTATAAAATTTGCCCACCATTTTTTTATAAACTGAAAGTTCATTTGTCTGCCCAAGAGTGGCCGATGGAGGAGGTCGAGCACGTAAACCAAGGAGCAGTGGAACCTTGAGCTGGCAAAGAAACCGAGGCGCAGAACCCTGACGTAGGTAATATGCCACGAATATGAAAGATTCCCTTGGAGCCAAAATTTCACACTGTCAAATCCATGCCAAGTTTATACTCAAACGAACTAGAATTTCACTAGGAGTTTGATGGAACGATCAGTTTTCTAATCTGAGCAGTGAAATTTTAGTCAACTTGTAGAGAGGAATCTTTGTGGAATCATAAGGAATCTAAAAGATTCCTTGAGGGTTAAATTTTGACAGTTTTAGAACTAGGTCAACTTTATACTCATTTTACTCAATTTTTTGCAAGGAGTGTAGTGGTGAAGTCATATTCTTCATCTAAGCAGCATAATTCCAGTCAAAAAGTGAGAAAGAATCTTTGGGGAATCCTTGAGATTCTTGGGTGCCCATAATTGACGGTGTCAAAAAGGGGTCGAGTTTAGAGTCATTTTTCACGATTTTTCACCAAGAATTAAATGGTGCGGTCCTTTTCTTTAGTAGAGGTGTGCATTTTAAGGCCATCCCCATAAATAGAGGTATAATGTGCCTTTTGTACATGCATGTAATTTGATTCCGTTGAAGATTAATGAATGAGGCCTCCTCACTTTGAGCAGTGAACTCCATTATCAACTTGTTTGTGTCTTTGATTCTCATGGTTGTCATTTATTTCTGGTTATTTTATGTGTATGCATGTTATGGTTACATGCTCTTTTAAATTTAATTTTGTGTGCATATTTGAAGTAAAAATATCTGGATCATTGAAGTTCCACTTCCACAACTTGACCTCCACTAGTTCTTCTGGCAGTTAAAACTAGTTTAACTAACAATAACTCAAATTAATTGAAATAGATTGCTACAAATAAACAATCAATCATATTGAGCTGAACTCAAGCTTCCCCAACTCAAATTAACTGAGTTAACTGAGTGACCTGTGCCATGTCACCTTAGTTAACTATCTCCGAGGTTTCTGCTGAAATATAAATTCAAGTTTTATGTAGTTTGACCAAGGCACAATCAAGCTGAGATTTCTTGTTTCATTTTCAACAAGAAGGAGCAAACAGGATTACTACAAGAATATATATTCAGAAAGAGCACCCAATTAGGGTAACCATAAAGTTTTCAATCAACTTATAGTTGAGCTAAGGCATGTGGCTCAACATGCATTGAAGTACCAACATGGTACAGTTGGTTATGGCACAACCAATTATGATTTGAGATATGTATCAAATACTAAAGTACAACTGTAAAGATATACATATTTAGATTAGGAAGATAGTGTAAAAGACAAAAAGAGTTCACCAGGATATTGCTTCAATTTGGGCTCCATTAAAATTTCATAGATGAGCTGGAAGCAGACGGTTTTTTCACTCAGTTCTATAGAGGGAAAGTATATTGTAAGTTGGTTGGAAAAGAAGTAAGGCTTCAGAAAATACTTGTAGGATTATTTGATCAAGTGCAGGTGAAAGCATGATGACAGGTCAAGACACCTTGAGATCTAGTACCGAGACATGGTACACAAGGAAGCAGTGTGGTTCCTGTAACATCCCTCCTAAAAATAACTTTATTCTTCCATGATAACGTAAAAGGGACATAATTTTTTAAAAATTATTTACAACCAAGGAAAATATCGCGAAAATATATTCAATTTTTTTCTCAAGCCAAAAACCATGGAACAATAAGCATTTATCTGCATTATCTATTAGATTACATTCGAAATATGTCTACAAATTTAATTCTATTCCCACCATTACATTTTCAACTAATGTAAATAGTTGTCACATTCTCCAAGCCATACCTCTACTCCTAGTATTTGTTATACATGCATTTTTGAAAAAATATATAATTTTCACTTCTATTCACACACACACATGTTTATTTATGTTTATATATGTCTAGTCTAGACAAATGTATTAACATGATGTTGTTTTCATAAATTTTCAAATAAAATCTTACAAATTCATTTCTTTCTAACAACATATGTGTACGATATTTTTCCATCACACACAAATTATTCCTGGCTTAGATTATAAGAAAAATTTGAAGCTTCAAATGGTTTCTCTTTTGATTATTAGTTTTTCCATCCACGATGATTCATAAACTCATAGACACATACATGGCTATACAATTTTTTTCCTTGGAAAGAAATTATATGTTATTAGAGATTTATGTCATCGCATGGTAAGGTTAAAAATTTCATACGAAACACCACAACCGCAATGCACTTGTAACTTAATATATTTAATATTTGAAGTCTCTACACCTTAGAACTGTAATGCATTGGGTTTTTTGCGTGGCAATGGGTTGGAAAATTTGTCATTAATTAATGTGCATGTGACATGTCTTAGAATCGATGGTGCACAGGTAGTAGGGTTTGATCGATGGATACAATAGTTGAGAGTTGGTTTTCGTATAACTACCCTCCCCCTCACCGCCACACCAATCCCATTTTCTCCCTTTCTTAGTTGAAACGAGATTTGAAACAATGGTACCTCTATTATGTTATTGATCCTATTTTTTTTTCCTTTGCGTCATTAAGCTCTTTATTTCTCTTGAGTTTGCTATGCTCCAAGATTTCAGTCACAAAATTCTAGTGGCAGCCATCTGAAACAGGATTCTCCATATTAGGGTTTTGTTCCTAATCTCTGTGGTAACTTGCACCATGATTTTTCTACTGGTAATTTAACTTATGAGGGCAACATTATTCTCCCATATACTTTACAATACTTACATTTCTCGTTTTGCGTATTTTTTTCCATGTACTCATCTTCTAGTTGTTTACAAGGTTTAACAGTGGCTTTAGAAACCTATTTCCTTTGATGTCAAGAATCACGAACACTAAATCACTACGATAATAATGTCAGGTAACAACTATATCTGGTTAATCCTAGGTAAATTACTACTTTTGCTTCTGAATGTTTTACTTTTGATTTTATAACTTCTCATTAACTTCAAAATGTTTCTATACTCTCACGAGTGAAAGGGTGAGTTCCTATACCTTCTATAAATAAGGTAGGCCTCGCCTTTATTTTTTCTTGACCTCAAGGGTTTGTATAGATATATTTTACCATATTCACTCAATTCTTTGAGGGTTCTAATGTTATTTCATGGTTGTTATAGGCTTGACCCTTTCTCCTTCAGAACCCTAGCACGACTAACTCGATAATGGTTTTCTCTTCCTAGAGTTTCATCTCAACTTACGTTATCCAGGTTCTGATATGGATTTTTATTTTTGTTCTAGGGTACTCGACCATGAGGCTAGGACCCTTTTATTTGGTTCTACATGACTTAGGGTTTTTATGTCCATAGTAAAAAAAGAGTTTTTCTCCATCAAGCTGAGGTCTTAAGGAATTTTAAGGATAATTTATGCATAAGCCAAGACTTGGATTTTCAATATTGCATCTTGTTGGTCTTGGTGTCTTTGTTTTTCCAATAAATAAAACTTTGTAATATATATTTTTTCTTCGGCCTCACATTTAATACCTTCCTTCTCTCCGTAGTGGTTACAATGCTTATATAAATTCTTGATGTAATATACTATTTGGCCTTATTTTTGGCCCAATTTTTATTTATTTATTTATTTTATATCTCAAGACAACCTATCTTGGAAACTATCAATACACATTTCTCTTTCTCAATGTTACTATTGGAATATTTTAATTTTGAGCTCTTTTGCGGTTTAATACCCTACCATGCTATTTAGAGAAAATACTCTCCTACATATATCCTTTGTAAGCGAGATGCATGCTAGTATTACTATTTGGACATAGGAAAGAACATATTATAATATTTTTGTTGTAATTATCTTGATGTAATATGAAACTTCTCTTTTTGTTCCAAAAAACAAAACAACTTCTTTTCTTTTTACTAGTTTGCACTTGTTTTCATTTATCTTGCACACATTTATTTGTAAAAGTAAATATATAGCATCATATATATATACACTTGCGTATTACTCTATATTACAATATTTAGTCCAAAAAAATATGGGAGGACCTGTAATGGCACATGCCTTATTCTTTCTAAGACTTATTTAATTGGAGTCTATGACTCTTGCCCAACCAGGTAGGTGGGAACTTAGCTCGTCCACCAATTCCCAGTGGTAACTAACCTAACTCAATCTATATTATTCCACCCCTAAATATTTACAGTATACTATGTAAATGCATATTCTTTTAACAAAAAATATTCAACGAACCACTCTCACTGCTTACAACAATGAGTTGGAACCACTCTTTTTAAGACTTATTTAATTGGAGTCTAGGATGGTTACCAAACTAGGTAGGTGGGCATTTAACTTTCCCACCAATTCTCAGTGGTAGATAACCTAACTCAATATATATTATTCCACCCCTAAATATTTACAATATACTATACACATGTGTATTCTTTTAACACAAATTCTTCAATTAACCACTCTCACTGCTAACAACAATAACCCAAGAACTAGGATGGTAGGGTAAGTTAGAGCTTTATCATATTTTTAATACTTAACTACAACCACATGTTCCAAAATATTTACCATAACAACCTCCAGGCTTGCAGTTTCTACTTAACCTGTTACTGGTTAGAATAGACAACCTAAATCCATTCATAGATCTATAGAGTCCACAATTATATTTTGACAATAATTACACTAATACTAGTTCAACTATCTACCTTGCCTTCTCAAACATATTCATTAAACAATAAACCATAATTTAAACTGAACAAAATTACTTATCCATTCACTTCCTCGGAATTTGTAAAGGGATATCATGGTCCTCCCAATTGTAAGTTGGCTTCTTCATCTGGCTAGCCCTGAGCTCTACTCCTCTCCGTTAGAGAAATAGTTACAGGAAACTTTCAAGGTATTTTCTCGTGAACCCTTAAAACAAAATCCTTCTTTTCCTTTGGATTCCAACCAATCTTTCTCTCCCATTGGTTATTCTTATGAATAATTATCTTTCTCTCCCATAATATTCCTATATAGAGATAACTTCATGGAATTTATCTCCAACCATGTATTTTTTCTTTCTTGGTCTATCCATGCCTATTGAGATGAATAATAATGGCAAAAAAGAAGAAATTTTCCTTCCTTTGTTCCTGCCCTTTTCTTGGGCATAACTAATTCCAATTGTTTCCTTGATAGTTAGGAGTTAAGTTCCACATGACAACCCTTAACACATTACCAAGAATATTAACAAAAATAGATAAATTATTTTCCATTAATAAAAGTGAATAATTATAAACCCCAATCGGGGTGCGTGTCAGAGGTTGGAAAGGACGGCGGACAATCATGTTAGTTATGAGGATTAATGGAAGGGTACCCTCCACCGCCCTCCACATGCTCATGGTGATGGGTGCAGTGGCCTCCCACATGCATAATGGCAGAGGAGATAGGAAAGGTGGCAGGCATGGCGAGGAAAAGGTGGGAGGCGATGCATGTAAGGAAGGACAGGGGAGAGGATATGGCATGTTAGATTGTTGAGTTAAGGCAATTCGGGAGAGGGATAATTGCATTGCTGCAAACGTGGGTGGGAGTAGGAACACTAGAGCAAGCAGGCAGAGCTACCATCGACATCATCAATGGAGCGAATTCAGGTATGTTTCTTTGTCCCGCAATCCCCTTGCTATGGCAACATTGTTTGTTTGTGGATGAGGGGCTCGGGAGAAGCCACGGAGGGGAGCTAGGGGGCTAGTCAGGGAGAACACTACAGGCTTGGATTCGCTGCAGTCTGGTTTAGTGTTCTGGATTTGAGAGCCTTGAGTGTCGATTGGGCCAGTCGATGGGAAGCTTCTCTTGA
Source organism: Pinus tabuliformis (assembly GCA_031772625.1). Classification (NCBI taxonomy): domain Eukaryota; kingdom Viridiplantae; phylum Streptophyta; class Pinopsida; order Pinales; family Pinaceae; genus Pinus; species Pinus tabuliformis. Next base: position 566,726,596 of record CM062808.1, on the reverse strand, counting down.
GAGCAATAGAGTGAATTCACATGACTATGCGGGTGGAGTGGTAGAAGCAATGCAATGGGGAAGTGTAGGCATGAGGGAAAGCAGAGGAGTAGCACAACTTAACTGGGCAGAGGGGCATGGGAAGGCTCAACCTCGCTGGGGAACCCTTGACTGGGCAGAGGGGAATGGGAAGGCTCACCTGTGTAGGGGCACTCTTGCTTGGCTGTATGAAGGGGGGGGGGGGGGGGGGGGGGGGGTCAACTGAACTATGTATGAGTGGCATGGGGAAGGGAATAGAGAGTAGCACGACAGGGAAAGACGACCGACCTTGTTTCCTGAATGGGTTGTCACCCAACCTGCATCTGTCTCCGAAAGCATTAGGGATAGACCAAAGAATAAGCATAACGGTGGTATTGAAATGCAACACTAGAGGTTAACTCATCGTGCCTTTGAATAGGGAGTGGACAAAGCAGAGATGGCTCAGCCGGCAAGAGGAAGAGGGTGCGAAAGATGTGGGAGGGATCTTGAACGGGAAAATGGCCTGAGCACCTTGAAACCGAGAAGAGGTAGAAAACCAGTAGAACACCTCATCAACAAAGCTGCAATGGCCTACAGGGAGGGAATGGATGCTGGTATCTGTAAGTTTTTGGAAGAATGGGAGGGGGAAATTAAACAGGAAGGTGAATTCGAGGAGGAGATGGAGAACTGGCGGACTGTAATCCCGGATCCCGGGAATACCAGAGGCAGAATAACCTAGTTTAAACATACCCTTTATCTATATTGGCTTATGAAGAGCCTTATGGGGAAGGCAATGGAGAAAATATTAGTGGGGATGGCGATGACTCTCCAAGACATGCCTAACTATAAAAAAGGTTTGCAACAAATTCAATTTTAGCTTCACAAGCAAGACATTCACCTAGACAGAATTCAAAGGCACATCCCTTGCATCATCGATCTAGCTGAGATGCTTGGCGACTCTGCCAAAGACTCGACATCGGTCGAGTCAGCTTCAGAAGAACAGCAGGAATAGCCAGATATCTGGGCATTTTTTGTTTTTATGAGTAGCATTTAATTTAAAATATACATGCTTATGATGGATAGACATATATAATCTTATCATGAAACTCATACTTATTTATCTTGGGTAAAACGACTGATACTTCACTGTTTTTGGATGGCTTATAACGAGGATAGGTGGTCAACAGACTTGGTTTCCCACTGGGCAAGTTGAGGCCACCTATCTCACATATGAGGTGTAAATTTGTTGTTTATAAATAGAAAAAGAAGGAACTGCCAAGCTTCACAAAAAAAAAAGTGAATATTTATATAAACCAATCATATTTATTCTTTTAGGTTTTCCATCCATAATTAAATAATAAAATGCATAAACAATTATCAAGGGGCATTACATCTCCGCTCCCCTTAAAAGCGACATTGTCCTCGGTGTTTCATATTCCATTATTATTTAGAATAAAACAAAGAAATCATTCCTCATTTTTTTTTCATTTCACACGTGGCCCTCTTAAGCCCAAAGTACTTTCATTACACTTTAATCGGGTAATAATTCAATTTCAGAGTAAAAGCTCACTCTTTTTCAAAATTCAAATTCAATTCTAGCTTGTCTTCATACATGCTAAGCAAATGCTGCCAACTTTTACTCATGTACCTATCAAGGGTCAGAAATATCATTATAAGCACATCATTAGTAGTAATAAACAACAATAGATTATTTTGCACATCTATCTATTGGATATTCTAGTATTTGTCCTCACTGTACAATCCCAAGCATGAGAATAACTATTTCCCTTGTTATTCCATTCACGCGCACACACACATATAAAGGATGATTTCTTTACCTTTTCACCCATGATGGCTCAGGGCCAATGGTCAGTCTCATTAGATGACATCATATTTTCATAATTTCAAATATGGCACAACAAAACATCATCAAAGTTTTAGGGTAACTTCCTAAACTTACCACTTTCATGGTAATTATTATCATTGTCATTTGTTGAAGTGGACTAGTCATGTCCACATTAAGTGTTCTTCCTTTTGTTTTATTCATAGGTCATGAGCAAGGTTTTATATCTTAGTTGGGTTTTCTTATTTTGTTCTTTCCTAGAGTTCTTTTCCTTCTTCTATTTCACACCCAAAAAAACATAAAGACCAAAAAAAAGAAGGTAAAAATAAGAGAAACCATCATAATAATCCAAAGGTAAATCAAGAAGCAGCATGACCATGATCCAAAATCAACAAAGAAAAAAAAACAACAAGAAAATGGCATCACCAAATCATGCAACCATACTTTTCCCTACACACCTCACTTATGAGTTTCCTCACAACTCACTTCTTTAGGTTTGAATTCCTCTCTATATTGTAGATCATTGGTTTAGATGTTTGGAAGTTATATGTGCTTCCTTTTGTGCAATAGTTATGGAGTCCCTCCCCCTTGGATCTCTGTGACTATCATCTATCTCAGCACCTCATGTCAATACCGTTGTCTTAACATAATGATTTCATAAACACATATTCATTTTTATCAACCATTCTAAGATACTTCATATGTTCCTACAATCAAAATTCATATTAAAAATATTTCGAGTACTTATCCGGGTACCATTGACTAGTCGCATGTTGTGTTTATCGTGTTGGCACAACATTCATGACAACAGGCATATATTTAACACTTGTGCCAATATCCCATCAACATTCTCTTTATCAAAGTCTTAATTTTTTTAAGATTATATGCCACGTTTTCCTTGCTTCCCCCCCACTCTGTTGTCCACCTGTTCCTAGTCACATTTTCACCATTATCCACCATTAATCATTTATTTCATGTTAGGACAACAAACTCCTCTAAGTCTTTAAACATACACATTCAATGTTGTATGCACCTCGTGTGTGTGAATATATATATATATATATATATATATATATATATATATATATATATATATATATCATTCTTCAGCTTATGGTATTTTCCAAAACTTTAAAGAAAATTCATCAGACCATAAAAAACTAGGGTAAGAGTTACCCTGTCATAGTTTATGATTGTATCATTTGGCCTTAATATTTTTGCAGTTCTGTTGAATTACTTCAAGGAGTAGTTTGCATCCTTTCTGCTCATCTTGCTGCATCAACTTAGATTAAACCTTTAGATATTGAAGTTACAATTAACAATCATTTCAATAAATCAAGATTCTCTTGTCATTTTTATTCCAATCAAACCCCCCATTTTTCCAATTGTGGAGTGGTTACAAAAATAGACTAATAATCGAACCATTTAGTGATTCTAGGATATAATTATGTAACTCATAATAATTTGATGCCCACTGCATCTGTCAGGTATCGAAAATCCAAGAGCTATTTGGACTATACCCCATATATTTTAGTGTCCATTGCACTTCCTTCTTGGAAAATTTCTATGCTTTTAGAATTAGCTATATTATTGCTAAATTGATACTTATTAAATTTTACATAAAGTTGTTACTTTTTGACCACCAAAAACACTGTCCCAAAATGCTTCCATGCTTATTTTGTGTCTTGGAGTAATTATAATACCATTCTCCTATCACTCTCAACTTAAATCTACACCTGCTTTATTCATTTTATTATTTTCATGAATAAGCTTCATTCCATCATGAGGTATTACAGAGTTCCATTGTAGCTTGCTGTTATTTTGGTGGTTTACAACCAAAAGTTTAAATAATAATTCCTTTGCAAACTTAAATCTACACCTGCTTTATTCATTTTATTATTTTCATGAATAAGCTTCATTCCATCATGGGGTATTACAGAGTTCCATTGTAGTTTGCTATTATTTTGGTGATTTACAACCAAAATTTTAAACAATAATTCCTTTGCAGACTACAATTTTATGTCTTCTCACACTTCTTTTGTTTCTAAAAGTCTTACTAGCACATTAATATTTAACTCATTCTGATGTCACTTTACGAGGAAATTTCTTATCATACCATCACATAATCTACCATTTAGGAAATTTAGGTTATTGAAAATTGATCTCTGTGATTCCTTAATCAAGGAAGTCAAAACATTTTTCTCTTCATTTTTCTAAAACTATAAAATGCGAGAGAAATTTCTTGCATCACCAGAAAATTCGTGATGGTTTAATTAATTTCATGTGGTAATAGTTCTTAACACAATCACCATACTTGATGGTTCATACCAATATTTTTTTTAACAATTCTATACCGTAACAAGTTTCCCGAGGCTTTCTTTATTATGAGGCCTTCCAGTTAAAGAATCCTTTTAATTCATTACTCCCTTTTACAGGTGCTATAAGTATTAAAAATCTGAGCCGACATAGGCCAGTTATATGGTACCACATTTGACATACTCATATCTGATTTATACCATCCACAAATGGTCCTTTTTTTTTTAATATAAATCTCACAGCTACAATGTTGTATATTAACGAGACCCTTGGTTGGTTTCTTCAAAAATTTCCTTACCAGACTAGCTCCTCCATCATGATTATTAAGGAAAGCATCCACCGAAATTTTAAAAGCTCTGTTGGCTTTTGGAAGCCAAATAATTTTATTGAATACACTAGATGTTAGGGTAATAAGAGTCCTACCACCTTCCTTGAATTGCATGTCTCTTTTTTGGTGTCAAATTTACTAACACACAATGAAGCTAGCTTTGAGAAGTTGAATACTTTAGGCATGAAACCGACATGTATGATGCATAAGGTTCAAGCTTTATTGTTGATATTCTCTTATAGCCTCAATTAAGAATACCATATGTAAGAAATATAATATTGAAAGTCATTATCCTGTCGTCCAAGTGTGTTTAGAATATCTCCAGAAAACAATTATTTTTCTTTGCTCACCATTTTTTCTTCGATATCTATTAACAATACTCAATGGAAAGATGCACTGATATGTCACTAAATGAGGACATAAGTGGTATGAATTGTATAATTTATCCCTTTTGTGCCAATGCATGTTAAGAAAGGTGGTTCATTAATAACAAATTTTGTTTGAATTGGAAGGATGTGAAAAACTTAGCAAAAATGCATGCCTTATTCAATATGGAAATGAGTTAAATCACATGAGATATGCTTTTTCTGATGGAAATTTGACGCATTTTTGTGAAAAAGTATCATAAGGAGTATGAAAATCATTTAAGTATGAAGGATTAAGAGAATGTGGGAATGTGGGAATGAGAGACGACTTTGGGATGGAGTGAGGTAAGGCACCCACACCTACATGTGAGAGAAATAGCTAAGTATGGAATAAGAGAAGAAAATATTGTGATTAGGGAAATGACTAAGTACAAATATTTATGGGTCTTTTTGAGTAATGAAGAGGGAAATATGGGAGTTGTGGAAATGAGGGGAAGTTGAAATGAATGATAAGTTCCCCCACAACTTACAATCATAGAATTGGCTAAGTATGGTTGCATTTTGGGAGTTTTAGGGTGCAAAATGAAGGTCTCAAGATTACGAGATGTGGAAAAAGGAATGAGCATAGTGAAAATAAGCCTCCAACAACCCACATGCATGGAAAATGGTTAAGTGTTGGAGTATTGTAGGGAATGACATATGCAAAGAGTAGATAGGGTAGAAGAAGAACTTACAACTTTTATTACTTGAAAATGGGTAAATTTTTTAAAAGGAAAAAGGTCTTTCTCTTAGTATAAGGGGTTAAGAAAAAACCTTATTAGTCAATGAATGCTGATCAACAAGGTTTCATCTCATGCTTTGCATAATTTAGGTTTGATAAGTATTTCTCTTTTTTTTCCTAGCACCTTAGATTTCACATCTTCCTAAGATTGTATCAAATGTTCATGACATATAATTTCATTATGCATTTTTCCTTCATCTTGTTGTGAGGTTGAGTGTTCTAAAGGGTCCTTTACATTTTATTGGTTGGATCCAGCATAATATTCTAATAAGATGGAATTATACCGTTTTCACATTGTCCATGTGGGTCTCCTATGAAATCTCTTCAAAAAGAAAACTTCCTTGCTAACCTTAACACATTGAGTTTTAAAAGGTCTATTTCCAATGAAACTGGAAATAAATCTATTCATAGTCATGAGGTTACATGTCTAGGTGCAATATTTTTTGACCAAATTGATCAACTAAATAACCTTTGTCAAAATCCATATCCACACTAATGTGGCATATTTATTAATATGTCACATTTCCATCTCTATAGTTCATAAGTGGAATTCCCCATGTTCCTAAAGGAATTAAAGCCTCATACCTAGATGCTAAGGTTAATGAGCATTACTTTAGCTAGAGCAGTGGAAAGAGAATCCATGGTTGGGTCAAATATTGGCAACCAAGGCTACATGCAAGATTATTTTTTTTATCCTGGAAGCATGTGCTTGATTTGAGGATAAGGCCTTTATATTTGGCCATATTGAATTCTCTATTGAAGAAACATTTCTCACATGGATAAATGAATGTCTCCTCTTGAATTTTAGGATTCTAAGTTGTGGAGACCAATTGCTACAATTCTATGCATTTATGTTAAAGGCTACTGAACCGACATATCTTAAACCATGTTATCAAATGAAAGTGGACTAATCCACTATTATTAGGATTGATATTGATGTATCTTCTTTGATCATCTTGACACACATGGAGGGTAAAGGCAAGGAAAAGTTCAATCTTGTTTGATCACCTTCATTTAGAGATTCCTTAAAATACTTCTATAATTCTAGTGAGGTGAAGTGCATAGGTTTGAGAGGAAAGGATCCACCCAAATTATAACATCGACGAGGGAACTCAATGAAAAATGTCCCATGGAAACTAATTTCAACACTACTAAGGGGGGTATTTGTGAGGGGAATTTGAAATGATTAATAACGTACCCACACCACATTTTCATATAATTGGCTAAGTATTGGTGCATTTTGGGTTTTGTAGGGTGAAAAATGAAGGTCACAAGATTACAGGATGTGGGAAATGAAATGAGCATAGTGAAAAGAAGTCTCTTGCAACCCACATGCATGGAAAAGAGTTAAGTGTTAAAGTATTGTAGGGAATGAGATATGCAAAGATTAGATAGGGCGGAAGAAGAACCTAGAACCTATATTACTTGAAAATGGATAAATTTTTGAAAAGGAAAAATGTCTTATTCTTAGTATAAGCAATTAAGTTAAAATATTATTAATAAATGAATGTTGATGAAAAAGGTTTTACCTCATACTTTCTATAGTTTAGGTTTGATAACTATTTTCTTATTTTTCTAGCACCTTAGATTTAACCTCTTCCTAGGATTGTGTCAAATGTTCATGAGATGTAATTTCACTATGCACTTTTTCTTCATCTTGTTGTGTTGTTGAGTTTTCCAAAGGGTCCTCTACATTTTCTTGGTTGGATCCAACATAATTTACTCTAGAAATTCCTTTTTAATGAGATGGAAATCCATTGTTTCCCCTTTGTCCATGTGGGTATCTTATGAGATCTCCTAAAAAGGAAACCTTCCTTTCTAACCTTACCACATTGACTTGTAATATCTCTATTTTCAAATAATTATGTTCACTGAAAATAGAACTAGTCATAGTCATGAGGTTACATCTCTAAGTGCAATATTTTTTTGACCAAATTGACCAATTAAACAACCTTTATCAAAATCCATATCCACACTAATGTGGGATATGTATTAATACACCAGATTTCGATCACTATATTTCATAAGTGGAATTCCCCGTGTTCCTAAAACAATTAAAGCCTAAAACTAGTGAAGAAGGTTAATTAGCATCACTTAAGCTAGAGTAGTGGAAAGAAAATCCATGGTTTGGTAAAATATTGGCAACCAAGGCTTCATGAAACATATTTGTTTATCTTGTAAGAATGTTCTTTATTTGAGGATAAGGCCTTTATCTTTGGCCATATTGAATTATCTATTGAAGAAACATTTCTCACATGGATAAATGAAAGTCTCTTCTTTCATTTTAGGATTCCAAGTCTGGGGGACTAATAGCTACAAGTCTATGCATTTATGTTAGAGGTTATTTAACCTACATCTCTTAACCCATGCCATCAAAATAAAGTAGACTAATCCACTATTATTAGGATTGATATTGATGTATCTTCTTCATTCATCCTAACACAAATGGAGGATAAATCCAAGGACAAGTTCAATCTTGTTTGATCACCTTCAATTGGAGATTCCTTTAAATACTTATTTAATTCTAGTGAGGTGAAGTGCATAGGTTTGAGAGGAAAGGATCTACCCAAATTATAGCATCAATGAGGGAACTTACGAAAAATGTCCCATGGAAACTAATTTCAACATTGCTAAGGGAGATATTTGTGGGGTTTGACTAAATTTCGTGATATTAATAGAAATAAAGAAAAGAGTTAGAGAGAGGTGAAGAAATATAGGATCAAATTTATTAAACAAAATTCGAGCAATGATGTCCCAAAGGATTTAATTATCTATATAATAAAGCGGAAAACCATCAAGGGAATTGTAAAACTAAAGTGTATTAAAGGAATACATTCGATTTATTGGCATAATAAACCCTAACACCATTGCAACTTAGAAAATTGTATCATTGCTATCACAAATAGAGCTCCACTCAGTATTTAAAAAGAAAAAAAAATAACTATATTAAACCCTTTAAATTTTTCAATGATATTTTTCATTCTAATTTCAAAAAATTATTAAATTTACTAATTTCCATCGAATTAAATTATAATTTTGATAAAAAATTCTCTATACTAACACAAATTATTCCCTAAATATCATAATTAATATGCTTAAATACCAAGCTTTAAACCTTATTTAAAATAAATAAAAATAAAAATATCATCATTTCCCACGCATATAATTTTAAAATTAATTCAATTTCCTATCTTTAATCTTCTTACACTGTATTCAAGCTTATTATAAAAATATATTAATATATCTCTTTTGTTTATTAAAATTAAACAAAATTTCCATTGCAATAAACATGACATCATCATAATTATATTATCATCTTTAGAGATGCCAATATATGCTACCGTCATATTTGCCACTATAGTGTTTTATTATTATTAAATTATGAATATAATACATAATCTTTATAAAGACCTATGGATTTTTTAAATATGCATGCATGCCTCTATATATATTATTATGTTGATATATAAATGATTTTATATATGGAAGTGATACATGTGATGAGATTAAGATAATAATTAATAATTAGAAGTATGTATTTTTTTTTAAAGGAATATAAGTTTAAATGAGAAGGAAAAGAGTATATAGGGCTTTTTAGATTTTAACAATTAAATCATGATGCGGAGGTGAGTTTTTTATCTCTAAGTGAAAAAATAAAATAAAATTAAAACATTAATTTGGTGTCCAATTTGATTGTGAGCTTATCATTAAATTATAATTAATTATATATATATATATATATATATATATATATATATATATATATAAATAAAGAGATTGATAATATTTTGTTTGATTTATTATTAGTTTATGATTAACTTATTTTTCAAAATTATGTCAAGTGGGTGTAGTTTGGGTGGTAGGGAAGAATAGTTCTTATCTTTTTCCACTGAGTTCTAGTCTCACCAAAATTGACATATTCTCTCTTTAGAAGTAATTTCTATAAGAAAGATAGCTAGCTCACCTAGACACGGATGCCAAAATTGACATACTCTCCTTAGAAGTAATTTCTATAAGAAAGATAACTAGCTCACTTCTTGATCGATGCAATATATTGTGAATAACCCCTTCACTCACATTTCCTGTGAGGACTGAAGTATCTCAATATTTTTTTTGGCACATATCTAAGTTATGCAAAACATAGAATTAAAAAAGTATTTATAGGCGCAAACCATTATTTTAGTATAAAACTTGAAAAAGTGTTTCTTGAATTTTTTTATAGAGATTTGATTGGCCTCAGTGCTTGGTGTTCTCTCTCTCAGTCTCTCTCTCTTTTACCATTGTTTTTTTGAATGTATAAATGGATTTAATGCCTTTAAAATCTCGAGGGACACTTGGATTGTGTAATATACACAACTTAGAATTGCAATTCTAACAAATCTTTGATGATATTTAGACAAAATTTATCGGAAAAATACCTAAAAAAGGCTAAAATGTAAAAAAATGAGATTATTTGAAATATTTTAACCATAAAAATTGATATATATATAAAATTGACATTGAGAACTCTTTATTTAATATATATAGTGAAATAATTTATTTATGAATCACGTTGTAAATAGTAAAATGTTTTCCTTTTATTAATATATTTTGAGAATGTTAATTTTACTTAATCTTGCAAATATTTTATTTATAAGCTACACATTTTTTTAATAATAATATTTTAAATGCGACATATTATTTGTATATTAAATCTATTAAATCTCTTTTTTATTATTAAAATATGTTTTTAACATTTAAAAGGGATCATCACATTTATCGGTATATGTGTTGAAGTAGACCTTAGTGAAAGATTGACGGATAAAATCATCTTCATGTATGGGGCAAGGAATATCACCAACCATTGGATAAAACACTTCTTTCATGTGTAGAATCTGTTAACATCCTGAATACCTTCATAATTCTTGTCCTTCGTCAAATGGGGGTGTTTGCCATCCAAAAGCCAAATAAAACTAGTAGTGGTTGGCATGATCCAAAAGCTGCTTCTAGCTCCAAGAATTCTGCAGGTTAAAAGAAGGATTACACTCAACAACATAAATCACATCCTGACAACTCAATTTCTCAAAATATTGATCGACCCCGTGTGGCATCATCTCATACCTCAATAAGGGGGAACCTATTGGAAAAGCTTAATGAAAGGGAATTACAATCAGTGGGCACAAACACACCCATGAATTTGATCACTCTCATAAAGAGAAATAATCAATGATTAAAATAGATTTGGAAGTTGTGGATCTTTTTCAAAATAATGAGGATATGGCGACATCTTCACTTATGATAGACAACTTTGTAGAATGAACAAATGTAAGAAGCAGAAAAGGTAAAAACAAAAAGCCATGAGTCAATTTGATATTTAACATTAGAATTAATTTTTTTTTTGGAATTAATAGATTAAATTAAAAAAAACATTCAAAAGAGAATATATATATATATATATATATATATGTTACTTTATAAAGATATCCAAATATTTTATTTATGGTCGAGAATGAGAGTGAAAGATTTTTAGAATCTCCTTCATATTAGGTTGTAATATCAACTAACAAAAAGAGCATAGTTAGATAATTAAAACTAAACAAATATTTTTTATTATAGCGACTTCAATTTCTTTTTTTATAAGCTCAGGTAGGTCCTCGTTTTCTATTTATATAAAAACAAGCTGAACCCACATACTGTCAATAGGTGGCCTCAACATGCCTAGTGGGAAACCAAGTCTGTTGGCCACCTATGCATTCTATAAGCCATCCAAAATTGGTAAGTTAACAGTCTTTCTACCCAAGCTATATATACAGAGCTATTTATAAGCCAATTGTTAACCATAGGTTCCAAAAACATGCATATAGAAAGAAAACTAGCCGCTAAAAAATATTAACCTGAGATCATGAGCTCAATCTACTCCTTGGGCTCATCCTAATCTGGCTCAATGACTGTTGGGTCTTCAGTTGTGCCTTCATTTCCACGATAGAGGGAATGTGTCTCTGTATTCGGTCAAGTCTAATATCCTGCTTACATAGCTGGAACTGTATGGTTTCCAGGTCTCATTTATAATCAAACATATCTCTAGTTATCAATGCCATCCCCATGGATACTTGCTCCATCACTTTTCCAACCAGCCTCTTCATGAGCCACTACAAATGTAATGTCTATTTATTTTGAGACATTCTTCCTATAGTATTTCCAGGATTAGGAATTAGGTCTCTCCACTCTTCCGTCTCTTCGTCTGAGTCCTCTTCCTTGATCCTTTCTTCCATCTCCTCAATAATTTTTCTGATCCCTTCATCCATGTCTTTCATATATGCCTTGGTTGCTTCCTTCACGGTCTCATCCATGGGACGTCTTCCCATCCTTTTGCCTAAGGTTCCCATGTCCTGAGAGCGCGGTCCATTATTTCTCCTGCCTCTTCAACCGCGACCTCTGGTTGCCTGCACCATGTCTTCACTCCCTTCTACCTGTTCATAATGGACACAATGCTTAGTCAGGATAAAACCACCGTTACCCATCCAAATTCCCATTGTTTCTGAGAGTTTCTGTCTGCCTGTGTTATCTCTCTTATGCCTGCATTTCTCTGCTCCCAAGTTCCCTGATGAGCCTGGGATGGTCCGCCCCTTCTCCCTACTCCCTCTTTCTTGTTTCTCTTTCGGGTCTTTGGGTACTGTCTCTCCGCCAATTCCCTGTTCTCCCTCCTTAGTTTCCCGAGGACTAACCCCCTCTTGAAGCTGCCCCGAGATAGTGAGCCCATGGGTCTGCCTGCTAAAATTCTCCTCTCCCTTTCTACCTTGTTGGCTGCCACCACTCCCTCTCTTTCCAGTGTTACCCCCCTGGAAGGTCATCCCCTTCTTTCTTTGATTCTCGCTCGGCTTTCCCTCATAAGCTCGCTCCCCTCTACTACTCAGGCTTCCCTCACCTACCGTGACTTCCTGTCTAGATAAATTTTCCAGACTATCAGACCTCCCGGCCTCACTGAAACAATTTATTCTAGCATTTTTATCCTTGGTTCTCAACTCAGAATCCCCTCCCTATTATTGTCTATACCTCCTCTCCTTTCCTGCCTCGGAGCCAAGCTACCGGGCCATTCTCTCTCCCGGTTCTCACTCTGGTTATACAACAGAACCTATGCACAAGGTCTTTCCTTCCCTCCCTGACCCATGTTCCTTACCCCTTCCAACATGCTTAAATTTCCTTTTCGAATTACAAAGCAGAGATAGTAGACATACCTGAGATTACGCTTCCTATATGTCGGATGTTTGTATGGCTTTCTAACCCTTTCGTTCTAACCCTCCTTCCTTCCTTACCCCCTCTTTCATACTCTCTCACATCTACCTGTTGTCCCATCCTTCCTTCGCCACCGTCCTCACCACCTCTCCTCTTCCCAACATTCCTCACGCCACTTCTCCCGTCTGACATCCCTCTTGTTCTGCAGTACCTCTCCACGTTCTGCCTTATAATCATGCGAGCTGTGGTAAGCAGTCCTCGCACCTCACGTCTTCTGACATCACCATTATATCTTCTTACCCATTCCGTCACCCCGATCGGGGGCATAGCAACTTCAAATTTTTATTTAGAGAATATTTTATTTTATTTTAAAAGCAATAAGTATGTTATGAAACCAACTCAAGAAAAGATAGAAAAGATAGATCAACGCCTTAGAATTCAACCTCTTCGAGGGGGCAACCTCCTTTACATTACATAAATGAACAATTCTTGGATGATTCAAATGACAAAACCTCCTTTCTATATATAGGAGTCTAAGGAGTCACAATATAACCCAACCGACCTAACAATAATAATATAAAGCCACAAAAATAACAATAGAGGGATTCTATGGGGCACAGTAATTACAATATGGGGGCAATAGGGGCACAACAATATTAATAAGGGGTATAACTACAATAGTAATGGGATAATCACTAGTATTATAGGGACCCAACATGCCCCTCTCCTTCAAAAAAGTGTTGTCCTCAACGCTTGAGTAGTTATGGATACTTCTGTATAAAATTCTCATCCTCCCATGTGGAATCTTCAGCGGATAAGTTCTTCCACTTGATAAGATACTCCGAAATTGATCGATTTCGTAGCTGTCGAGTTCTTGTTTTTGTGACTGCTTCTGGTTCCAATATAATTTTTCCTTCCTCGTCAAGTTCTGGCAATATTGTTTGAACTGGGAGCTTGTCGCCTATAACCTTCTTTAAACATGAAACATGGAAAACTGGGTGCAATCGAGAAGCTGCAGGAAGCTCCAATTTGTATGCCATAGTACCAATCTTTTGCAACACCTTGTATGGACCATAATACTTTGGTGATAATTTATTATCCTTCTTAGCTTGCTTGAGGGACATTTGCTTATATGGTTGTAGCCGTAGGAATACCCAATCACCTACATCAAAACTTCTTTCACTGCGATGTTGATCTGCCTGTTGTTTCATTCTATTTTGTGCCAACACGAGGTTATCCTTTAAGAGTTGGAGGACTTGTTGTTGATGTTCGATGTGATGTTCCACTGCCTGAACCTTAGAATTTTCTCTTAAATATGATGTGATGGATGGTGGTTGATACCCATAAAGTGCCATAAATGGGGTCATTTTTTTTGCTGTATGGAAGGAAGTGTTATACCACCATTCAGCCAGAGGCAACCATTTGACCCATTGTGTCTGTTTATCAGATACAAAGCAACGAAGATATCCTTCCAAACATTTGTTTACTATCTCAGTTTGCCCATCAGATTGAGGATGATAAGATGAGCTATGAGCTAACTGAGTACCAAGACAAGAAAATAATTTTGTCCAAAAATTTCCAGTGAAAATGGGATCTCTGTCACTTACAATAATCTTTGGGTTTCCATGTAGCTTTTGAATTGTTTCCATAAATGCAGTAGAAACTGTACTGGCTTTAAATGGATGTGATAATGCACAAAAGTGTGCATACTTGGTAAGTCTGTCAACTACCACCATGATGACACTCTTTCCCTCAGACTTGGGTAAACCTGTGATAAAATCCATTGAAACCTCCTCCCAACGTTGGCTTGGAATGGATAAAGGTTGTAATAGACCCGGTGTCTTAATTGTTTCAACTTTATTTTGTTGGCAAACCAAACATTCCGCCACAAACTTTTGAATATCTGATTTAAGGCCATCCCAAAAAAATTCCTTCTTAACCCTGTGGTAAGTTTTTAAAAATCCTGAGTGCCCTCCTAAGGGAGAAGTGTGCAATTCCATAAGAATCTTTTGTTTTAGCTGGGAATTCTTACAGAGGTATAAGCGATCTTTGTACCATAACGAATCATTTTTCCAGCTAAATGTATCAGACGTACTGGAATCTTGTTGTAACTTTCGAATAAGTGCCCACACTTCTTCGTCATTCTTCCATTCCTCCCTTGCTTCGTTTATCCAATCTGGTTGGATAATAGAAATGGCGCACAACAATGCTTCCACATCCTCATCCTTTCTTGAGAGTGCATCTGCCACCACATTTTGCTTCCCTTTTTTGTAGATGATTTCAAAGTCATAACCCAACATCTTTGTGACCCACTTTTGTTGCTCTTCAGAGGATAATCTTTGTTCTAAAAAGTATTTAAGGCTATCATGATCCGTTTTTACCTTGAAGTGTCTTCCCATTAGGTAGGGTCGCCATTTCTTAAGTGCATGGAGTATTGCCAACATTTCCTTCTCATAAATAGCTTTGCTTAAAAACTTTCCCTTGATTGGACGACTTTCAAAAGCAATGGGTCTTTCATCTTGCATTAGAAAAACACCAATTCCATTTCCTGAAGCATCACATTCCACAATAAAGGTTTTTGTGAAGTCCGGTGTAGCTAAGACCGGTGCTTGGCACATTGCCTCTTTAAGATGTTCAAAGGCCTTTGTTGCTTCCGGAGTCCATGAAAATGCATCTTTCTTCAATAATGTTGTTAGAGGTGCTGCTATTCTCCCATAATTCTTAACAAACTTGCGATAATACCCTGTCAACCTGAGAAATCCTCGCAGATGCTTTATGGATGTGGGGATTTTCCATTCCTTAATGGCTTTAATTTTGCTAGGGTCTACCTTAACTCCTTCATGAGATACAATATGACCCAGATATTCCACCTCTTGGACTCCAAAGAAACATTTGGATCTTTTTGCATATAATTGTTTCTCCTCCAATAGTTGTAGCACCCTGTCAACATGTTCAACATGATCCTTCCAAGACTTGTTGTAGATTAGTATATCATCAAAAAATACTAACACAAATTTTCTAAGGAATGGTTTGAAAATTGAATTCATCAAACCTTGAAATGTTGAAGGTGCATTGGTAAGGCCAAAAGGCATGACCAAAAATTCATAATGACCCTCATGAGTTCTAAATGCTGTTTTCAGAATGTCTTCAGTCTTCATTCTGATTTGATGATATCTTGAACGAAGATCCAACTTGGTGAAGTAAATTGATCCATGCAATTCATCCAGTAATTCATCAATGACAGGAATGGGGAACTTATCTTTAATAGTGAGCTTGTTGAGCTCCCTATAATCCGGACACATGCGCCATGATCCATCCTTCTTGTGCACCAATACTACTGGAGCAGAGAAAGAACTTTGACTTGGTTGAATTATACCAGCCTCTAGCATTTCTGCAACCATACGTTCAATTTCACTCTTTTGGACATAGGGATATCTGTACGGCCTGATGTTTGGAGGAACACTTCCTGGAATCAGATGAATAGCATGATCATGATCACGCATAGGTGGGAGACCTTTGGGAGTCTCAAATACCTTGGAATGATTGTCCAGGACTTTTTGGAGATCTGGAGAAATAGATGATTCCGATGTGGAAACATCTAGCGAACATAATTGTGCAATTACACCTCTTTGTTCCTTTTTTAGAAGCTTTGTCATACCATTAGAGCTGATTATCTTTCCTGGTTTCCCTGCAATACCCCTTAATTCAACTTCCTTTCCTTTCGTAGAAAATTTGATGAAAAGTTCTTGAAAATTAAAAGCTATTGTACCCAAGGATTGTAGCCATTGGACTCCTAGTACAACATCAGCACCTCCCATTGGAATGGAAAGCATTGGGCTAGTCAATACATATTCTCCCATGGATAGCTTGATATTATGGCACTTTCCAGAGCAATTTATTGTTCCTCCATTTGCAATCATCACTTGACACTCTGGTGCTGGATATAGGAAGCAATTCAATTCTTTTGCTACCTTACAATGAATAAAATTGTGGGTGCTTCCTGAATCAATCAACACTATTACCTTTTTCTTCTTGATTTGTCCTTCTATCTTGATGGTTTGAGGAGTGGTAATTCCGGCCAATGCATTACAAGATATGGTCAGATTTATTTGTTCTTCATCTAGGCTTTGTTCTTGGAGTATATCCTCTTCTTTTGACCTTGATCCGGATTTAAACAGGAACGCAATAGATTACAGAGATAACCATAAATACAGAGATGCGATAACCATAAGTACAGAGATGCAGCGGAAATAATACTTCATTTCATTAATGGAAAATACTGAAATATGCTTACAACCAGAAATGAAAATAAACTAGCTAGGGCGATGGTAGCTTATCTCTGAGAAGAGATGTGTGGCTACATGCCTCTGAACTGTTCTGAATTGTGTTACAATGAGGCTCGAAGGCCTATTTATTGTTGAGAAACAATGGAAAACCCTTCACATCCTGAAACCTAACCCTAGAAGATGAAACGCCAAATTGTGGGCCCCGTTTGGGTAAATTGGTACATCAATTTCCCGGGGTCGTAACTTTGGCATACGATCTCCGTTTGATGCGTACGATAGCTCGTTAGAAATATCTATCCGAGTACTACCACTTTGGGAGGCAACATCGGTCATGGACCGATGTTGCCCCAGATTCCCAAAAAAACGTCGTTTAGGGCCTCAAAATGGCTCCGGAAGTTCAGGACCCGAAAAACTGCTAAAAATAGTAAACTGTGCTACAATTTAGGAAACTGAAAAAGCTGAAAGAGACAGTTGTGGGGGTCCAAATGGGATAGGTGGGTGGCCACCAACATCCACCTGGATCATTCCTCCCCCCTTAGGAAGCAATGGTCCCCATTGCGTTGAGTTCCTCCCTGAGATGAGGAAGCTGTTGCTGATCTGGATCTCTAGTGAGTTGTTCTGCAATCTCTGATGTGTCCAGTAATGGTGGGAAGCATGGTCGATGACGGTACCCATTGAACACTCGGTGCAAGCAAAGGAATGGCGGAATGCTGTGCTTCAAAGCATTGTTTCCCGTAGCCTTGGTACTGGTGTAGGGACCATGTCGGAGTGGTCTGAGTTTCTGATGGGTTCTGGTAAGGCGTTCTCTTTGCAGATGTAACCAAACTTTGTTGCCCATCTGAAACTTGTGTGGTACCCCTGTGGGTGAGGAGAAGTTGTTCCTGTGTTCTGTCATGACCGTATCCCTTTGCTGCTGCTGCTGCGTGGAGGAACCCTTTGCGGGGGCCATGGATGTAGCAACGATCTTCCCCATACAGATGAATTTCCTGGTCTGGGAGATGAGCTTGCTGCCTTTCTTAGCAGTGATCAAAGATGTGGCAGTAGGTGGGGCTACCTCCGGTATCCTATATAATGAATTATTTAAAGAAATAATGACAGCACGAGGCCTTGACTCATACACAGCATGTCGCCTCCACAAGTATGGTTGGCCTAGTAATACATCACAAACATCCAGAGGTGTAACATCACACAATACCTCGTCTGTGAAGGGTTTGATGCTGTAGGGAAGGCAGCACTGCTGGCAAACTTTCAGATCTCGTCCTTCGTGAAGCCACCCGATACTATACGGCTGCGGGTGCGGTGTAGTCGGTAAGCCCAACCGCTTCACGACCTCTGCTGAAATAAGGTTCTTTTGGCTGCCACTGTCAACAATGAATTGCAGCGGCGAACCCTTCACCCACATTTGTGAGTGGAAAAGACGCTCCCCCTCTTCTGGATCTGCAGGTTCATTCTTCTGGATCTTGGCAGTGGCAATAGTGGCGCTGGGATCCGCATCAATGATCTGCTTTCCTTTGCCATTCCCCTTGTCGGGTTCTGGCTCAGGGTTAGAACATGAATCTGATTCGGAAGCCTTCAACTCAGCCACCAACGACTGCTTGGTCCGACACTCACTTGTGTTATGAGTGGGACTCTTGTGGAACTCACACCACTTCCCTGTGTCCTTATTCGGCTTCATGGTGTTGTTCTTTTCTTGCGGCTTCGACGGGTTGTCTTGGGTCACCCCGCCTTGGCTTTGTCCTTTGGGCTTCGGATTTGCAGATCCAAAGTCTCGCTTCTTCTGTTTGAACTTTTGCTCGATTTTGACAGCGTATCGGTATGCTGTGCCAAGTGAGGGGATGTTCAAGAACACCATCTCTTCCTGGATGTATCTATGCAGGCAGCCACAGTATTTGAGTACCAGATGCAACTCAGAATCTTTGATACCCAACTGTGTGCGAAGGGTATGAAAAATGTTTGTGAACTCCGGCACATCTTGGTCTCGTCCCTGCCGTAGTGTGGTCCATTTGATGTATTTGTCCTCATAGGTTCCGACAGGGTAGTACTGCTCCTTGATGGCATCCCGGAAGTCATTCCAAGTGGGTGCGGCTGAAAATAGTGAGCCTGTACTTTCATCCTTCTGCTCGCAGTAGGTTTCCCACCAGTCCTTGACGTGGGGGGCTGCTTTGAGAAGAGCAAAAACAATCTTTTCCCGACTTGAAAATTCGTGAACAGAAAAATACCCATCTAGCAGATTTAACCATTTATCTACGGCATCTGCGTCTATTTGACCCTCGAATATGGGGATTTCAAAATTAACTTGTACCTTGAAGGGTGTGGCATTTCCAGAGTCGCTGTTGGAAGCCGATGCGTCGCCTCTGGGTAGCCGTTGAAGGATCTGCGCAAAGCTATCCATCATCGCGTTCCTTTGCCGCTCGAGCGCTTCTTCGAGCAAGATTTTGATAGTATCTCCTGCCCCCTCGTCTTTCTTCTCATCCGCCATGGGAGGCCGTCGGGATTTGCGAGGCTGGTCTTGCAAAGGTTCGACCAGTTCAAGCCCTAACTCCTTATATCCCGACCTCGTTGGGGACATGCAAAGAAAAACAGAGAAAAAGCAAACCGCTCTGATACCACTGATCCGGATTTAAACAGGAACGCAATAGATTACAGAGATAACCATAAATACAGAGATGCGATAACCATAAGTACAGAGATGCAGCGGAAATAATACTTCATTTCATTAATGGAAAATACTGAAATATGCTTACAACCAGAAATGAAAATAAACTAGCTAGGGCGATGGTAGCTTATCTCTGAGAAGAGATGTGTGGCTACATGCCTCTGAACTGTTCTGAATTGTGTTACAATGAGGCTCGAAGGCCTATTTATTGTTGAGAAACAATGGAAAACCCTTCACATCCCGAAACCTAACCCTAGAAGATGAAACGCCAAATTGTGGGCCCCGTTTGGGTAAATTGGTACATCAATTTCCCGGGGTCGTAACTTTGGCATACGATCTCCGTTTGACGCGTACGATAGCTCGTTAGAAAGATCTATCCGAGTACTACCACTTTGGGAGGCAACATCGGTCCATGGACCCATGTTGCCCCAGATTCCCAAAAAAACGTCGTTTAGGGCCTCAAAACGGCTCCGGAAGTTCAGGACCCGAAAAACTGCTAAAAATAGTAAACTGTGCTACAATTTAGGAAACTGAAAAAGCTGAAAGAGACAGTTGTGGGGGTCCAAATGGGATAGGTGGGTGGCCACCAACATCCACATGGATCAGACCTTTCTTGCTCCTTTTCTTCTTCCTCTTCACAATCTATGTAGAATAATTTCTTCTCAGCACACTTATGACCTTTAGTGTATTTGCTATCACAACTGTAACAAAGCCCTTTTGCTCTTTTTTCTTCCAATTGTTGTGGTGTCAACCTTATAGGTTGTGGAAGACTAGGGGCAACAACACTTCTGTCTTTATAGTTGTGAGTGGTATGCTTCCTGGTTGCCATAATTTTGCTTTCCATTTTTCTTGCTAACCTGAATGCCTTCTCTAATGAATCAGGTTCCCAAAGGCGAACATCATGTTGGATATTGTCCTTTAAAGACCCTATGAACACATCAATCCTATGCTCCTCTGGCATATCTTTTACCCTTATGTTCAATTTTTGGAACTCCTCAATGTGCTCCATTATTGAACCCTTTTGTTTGAGACTTATCAATTGGCTAAAAAAAGTGTTGCTTTTTGTATCTTCATAATGTGCTAACAATTCTTCCGTAAAAATTGCCCAAGTGATAAATTGTTTACGAGAGCAAAGCCATTGATACCATACAAAATGATTTGGTTCCAAATATAAGGTTGCCATACGTATCTTTTGTGTGTTTTGCACATTATTGAGATCGAAAAATTGCTCCATTTGTAATATCCATGTTGCGGGATCCTTGCCATAAAACTTCCTCATATCGATTTTTGGAATATGGTGGGTTTTCGATCCCACATTAGAGTCTAAGACATCATGATTAACATTTCTTTTGTTCGCATCATGAGTTTCCTTTACTACCTTTTCACCATTGGTAAGTATTTCTTATAGAAAATTTGTCAAATCTGTCTTCAAATCTGCCATTCCTGTCTTCAAATTTGTGTTCAAGTCTATCTTCAAGCTGTCCATCTTAGCTTCCATGCCATTCATTTTAGCTTCCACGCCATTCATCTTAGCTTCCACGCCATTTATCTTAGCTTCTGTTAGCTTTTGTGACAGTGACATATGTTGCACTTGTTCTTGTAATTTTGATATATCATGTAGCATGTCTTCCTCTTCTTCATGAGTCATGCTCGAGCTTTCAGGTTCCTTACTAGGTGTTTGCATTTTCTTTCCTCGGGGCATCAGTTACCGATAATAATGCTCTACTATGCCCTTTGAATTCCTTCAAAATAATTTTTCAAACCAAGCTTACACAAAAATTTAAAAAATCTACACACCTTTTTTCACTTTGTAGGAGCTCGATATTGCCTCTGATGTATCTCTGTACTTTCCAATCATCTATTTCTATATTTTTGTCCTGCAGTAGCCCTCTGTGTCCTCTTTCCAATGCCACAAGTCTGACCAATTTGGATTCTCCAAGGAAGAGTTATGCGAAATCTCCCACAGTGACTTGATTATAGACTAGTTCAGTAGAGCGAACTTGTAGGACGTGCGAGTCACTGTTTCGACCTTTGGATCTGAAAAATGCATACAAGAAACTAAAGTCTGTCCTCTTTCTGTACCTTCTTACGAAATTTCAATCTGATCCCCAGAGAGAAAGTTATGACTATTTTCCCCATGTCACCTGTTTGGAATGTAATTCAGGAGTCTGCAAAAAGACCAACTTCCTTAGATCATATCTCCCCAAATATAGTGCGAAAATATCTGAAATTCGGACCCGAGGTTCAGCGTGATTTCTTCTCAAATGGGTTTTTTTTCAACTTCTGAAACGTTGCAAAAAAAAGTTATAGCGAAAATGCCACGATGACCTGTTTGGAGCAGCGAAACCCTAGAATCCAAAGTTCTGATACCAAATGTTATGAAACCAGCTCAAGAAAATATAGAAAAGATAGATCAATGCCTTAGAATTCAGCCTCTTCGAGGGGGCAACCTCCTTTACATTACATAAATGAATAATTCTTGGATGATTCAAATGACAAAACCTCCTTTCTATATATAGGAGTCTAAGGAGTCACAATATAACCCAGCCGACCTAACAATAATAATATAAAGCCACAAAAATAACAATAGAGGGATTTTATGGGGCACAGTAATAATAATATGGGGGCAATAGGGGCACAACAATATTAATAAGGGGTATAACTACAATAGTAATGGGGTAATCACTAGTATTATAGGGACCCAAAAATGTACCAACTCCACATTAAGCACAGATGTAATCACACCTCACCCTTAATACTGGTTGTAGAATGTGCCTCTCGATGTTAAGAATTAAAATAATATTAATAAAAAGCTATAATTATATCTATATTAAAATTTAAGATTGTATATTAATAAAAAAAAACTATATATATATATATATATTATGGATCATCGAGAAGCGATTAAAATACATGTCACACACACACACACACACACACACACACACATATATTATGGATCATCGAGAAGCGATTAAAATACATGTCACAAAACACACATGGGGACACACACGGGGAGTCGTGGATTATGCAATGCTCAACAAGTATCACATTAGGTAATGCAAGAAGTATCAGATTACAAAATGCGGGCTTGCATCTTCAGGTCAAAACAAATATGCAGCTCACAAGTCGAAGCTCGTGGCCCATTGCTATGCTTGGTCTGTCGTTGTTAGTGGTACATCATTAAGTGGTTTCTTAGTGCTACTAGTGGTTCACTGAAGATGCTTATGGTTAGTTGGTATTACTTCCTTGGATGGCTCACTATACATGGCCCAAAGCCTGCATTATCCAGGTCATTATGCCGTGACAGTTCATGTTTTGGCTATATTTTAGTAGTTTCTTTTTGTATATCCGGTAATGGGAGTTTTCCTTTTGAGTAGGCATAGCTTTGTAGATTAGACCACTTGTATTAGCAAATTCCTGAAACACTAGATGGACTTGGGCAGTGATTTCTTGAGATATATGTAATCTTAAACTGTTTAATCTATGCTACTGGGTTAGTTTCTCCACGAGAAAGCCATCAACAGATCAAATTATCACTAATATTGTCACTCTTAGATAATGAAAATTTGAACTTCGAAAAAAAAAAACATATTTATATTTATATTAACTAAGAAAACTGATACCATATCTTAAGAAATAGAAACTAATTCCTATCCTGAGGTACCAAGAACCAATTCATTATTTTAGGATATTTTCTATTACCTTTAACAATAAAAACCCTTTATTGCCTATGTCGTTATTTATAACTTTATTTCCTTTCCAAAGATAGAACTTGTCCTGATGTTCAAGGATGTGAATAAATGGACACAAGATTAATTATTTAGAAATTTTTTTACAAAACTATTTGTTTAAAAAAAATGTAAATGAAATTTATCTGTTAGATGGAATCTAATTTGTTTATGTTGACACCTAATCATCAGGATTGGGTGAATAAATACAATTGATGTAAATAAATAATAAGAAATATGAACAGTCATCGGGAGATGAAGTGAACAGTCTCCCTCATGTATATAATAAAGACCTACCTGAAGGAATAATATGAATTAATTTTGTGGAGTTACTACCTGGCCTAACATGGTATCAGAGCAGTTCCTATTTTTAGTATTCCTGCCTTTGTAACTCCATTTTCTACCTATTTTCCTGTTCTGCCCATATTTGAGAATTGACACCCCTAACCAGGTATTTTCTCTGGGCTCTCTGCCTTGAACACTGAACGCTGTATGGTGCCTCCACACAGGAATACACATTGAATGTGTTATTCATTTGAACGCTACTCCAGGTTTATTTGAACGCTGCTCCATTATTATGTATGCGCTGTCCATATTCATTTAAACATTTACACTGCTCCATTTACATTTACTGCTCCGTATTCCATTTACGCTGCTCCATTTACATTTACTGCTCCGTATTGCATTTACACTGCTCCATTTACATTTACTGCTCCGTATTGCATTTACGCTACTCCATTTACATTTACACTGCTCCATTTACATTTATTTATCGCTGCCCATACATACATTTATACTTTTTATACAAGAGCCAAGTTTAACGCTGCTACACTTGAGCTCCTGCCATCAAAGTCTGTTGAA
This sequence comes from Pinus tabuliformis, assembly GCA_031772625.1. Classification (NCBI taxonomy): domain Eukaryota; kingdom Viridiplantae; phylum Streptophyta; class Pinopsida; order Pinales; family Pinaceae; genus Pinus; species Pinus tabuliformis. The sequence goes on along the minus strand of CM062808.1, from coordinate 566,702,220 downwards.
CGCTGAACGTTGTATGGTATATACCTCTGTTGGAGCGCTGTATTACATTGATACCTTTTGATAAATAGTTTTTTGTGTATTACCTTAACGCTGCTCCTTGGTCCATGCTGAATTCTTCCATTGTATTTTTTGCTGCGTTGCCTCATGTTAAACCTCAGTTGAATGCGCTGTCTAGTGGAGCATTGTCCCATACTTATTTGAATGCTGAAACTCTGCGGGTTTTTTGTACTCTCTACATTGGGTTTTTATCGTTGGAGTTGATCCTTGATACGTTTCAAATGGGTATTGAATGGAATATTGACATAATGGATATGCTTGCTGGCGAATTTTATGTGAGAATAGCTGAGAGGGAAGCTGTTGGTATTTGCGTTGTACATTGAATGTACGCTCTCCCATGTGTCAATGGAGTGATCTGTTTTAATGCTGCCTCATATGTGCTGTTTAAACGCTGCCATATTCTATACTTTAATGCTGTCTAGATGAATGAGAATTGACATTTGAATTTGCTGTCCCATCATATTAGATTTATATTTTTTCCCATTAGGAGTAAAATTTTGCAGCAGAAGTTTTTTTGTTACAGTATGCATTCAATCATATCCATTGTGGGAATAGTTCTCACTGGCAAGGAGAACTATCCTGAGTGGTCCCAGATGATAAAACACACCCTCATTTTCAATGAGTTGTGGAAAGGAGTGTGCATTGGAGACAGAGACAAAGAGCCAGAACAACCTACCTCAAACAAAGAGCTCGCCATTTGGGAAAATAAGAACAACAAAGCCTATGCATTAATTGCAACATCTGTAAGTGAAGAGGTGAGTTGCCATATTTCGTCATTTTCCACTGCTTTCGAAGCCTTACAAAAGTTGAAAGAACTCTATGACTCACATTCTGCACTTGAAGTTGTTCAACTCATGATTAAACTCTTCACTCTTGAATTGCAAAATAATGATCCTCTTGCTCTTGCATCTGAAGTAAAGTCTATAATGCATGATATCAAAACCACTAAGGTTGAATTGGATATTCCTCTTATCGCTTTTCTCAAGGCACTTTATCCTACTTACTCCAATTATCTTGAGTCATTGCAAGCAAATGGAAATCTCAAAGACATTACCTTTGACTCTCTTGTGAAAAAAATTGTTGAAAGAGAGAAAGCTTTTGGAAAGAAGACAGCCCCTGAATATTTTGAAGAGGTTGTGTGTCTTGCTCATAAAGAAAAGAATATTGCTCATGAGTCTTCCAGAGGAATAGGTGGTCGAAGAGGAAGAGGAAGATATTTCAGAGGTGGGGGGGAGACACTCTCAGGGAAAAAAGGCAGATTTGCACTACATACGCTGCAAAAGAAATGGATCACATGATGCCTCTACATGCAAGTTACCATGGGACAAAATTGAGCAGTAAAGAAACCAACAGAAAGGTAAAACTAATGATACAGACAAAGGTAAAGCACCTGAATCCGCTCATTATGTTGTGGCACACTGTAATATTGGAGTAAATGAAGATTTATTTAATGCTTCACTTGCTTCTTGGAAAAATGATTGGTTGCTTGATTCAGGAGCAACTTGCCACATGACTCATAGAAAAGATTTTTTTGAAGAATTTACTGACAATTTTGATGGAACAGTATACTTTGCAGACCAATCAAAAATCAAGCCATCAGGGCTTGGCACAATCAGGCTTAAATTGCCTGGTCTTCCAGACTTTCTTCTGCATCATGTTCTATATCTTCCACAACTGAAGAGAAACTTGTTGTCCTTGGTCCACATCTGCGAGCAAGGTCACTCAATTCATATGTTTGATGGCAAGATTGAGGTGAGAAAAGCATCTGACCACTCGCTTGTCATGAGGGGAATAGAAGAAGAAAGGCTTTTCAAGCTGCAAGGTACCTTTGCTCGTGCACAACATTTCTCATACAATTATCATCATGAAGAAGGTACACTTCCATCAAGTTTATTATGGCATGCTATACTTGGACATTTGAACTATGAAAGCCTTCGCTTGTTGAAGAAAAATGGTGTTGCTGGTTTGCCTGCAATTCCTAGGAAATTTAAGCAAAGTTATGCTTGCATTCTAGGAAAGCATAGCAAACAATCTTTTCATAATTCACATTCAAGAGCACATAGAAAACTTGAACTCATTCATTCAGATTTATGTGGTCCAATGCCTGTTCCTTCTGCAAATTGAAACAAATATATGATGACATTTATTGATGACTACACTCGAATGTGTTGGGTTTAATTATTGAAGAACAAATCTGATGCTTTTCAAACATTCAAGAACTTTCATAAATGGAAAGAATACACATCAAATGAATTTGAAAACTATCTTCGCCAACATGGGATCAAACATCAAACAATTGTGCCTTATAATCCCCAACAGAATGGTGTAGCTGAAAGAATGAATAGGAAAATTTTAAATATGGTATGCTCCATGCTCTTCTTCAAAAATGTAAAAATAATGTTTTGGGCTGATGCTGTTCTATGTGCTACATATATAAAGAATAGATGTCCATCTAATGATATTAGAAACAAGACTCTATATGAACTATGGTATGGGCATATTCCTTCAGTAAAGCATCTCAAGGTCCTTGGTTCCACCTGTAATGCCTTGATACCAAAGTTACTCGAAACAAACTTGGTGCAAGAAGTCGTAAGTGTATCTTCCCGGGATATTCAAACACCTCCAAAGCATACCATCTCTATGGTGAAGTCAATAAAATTTTTGTTGTATCTAGAGATGTAATTTTTCTTGAATCATCCAAACTGACAATGTTGTTGAGCGGAAATTTGATCGCTTGGATATATTCGCAAATTCAAAATCATTTCAAGAATTTTATAATCAGATTCCACATCTTGAAGGGGGGATTCCTATACTAGATCAACATGTGGAATCTTCTTCTGAAGAACTCTCTCCCCCCCATGAAACTCCAACAACGAATGATGCTTTAAGTGATGTGATTGATAGAATTGGGAGACTCAATCTTGATTTAGTCCCAACTCAATCAATGGAGCAGCCTGGACCATCTTAGAAAGGTCCTCCAAAGTGGCTGACAAAGACACTTGAAAGTGTTCATCCTGATGAGGTTGTAAAGATACGAACTAGAAATTCAAACCGGCAAAATGGAGGTGATGTAGATGACTCTAATTCACCTGTTGATATGGATGTTTCTTATGATTGTGAATTGAACTTGTCTACAGATTTTGAACCAAATTCCTTCAAAGAAGCTGCTTCTAATGATGAATGTAAAGAAGCTATGCAAAAGGAGTATGATTCCCTCATAAAGAACGACACTTGGAAGCTGGTTGATCCTCCATTAGGATCCAAACCAATTGGCTGCAAGTGGGTCTATAAGAACAAGTATAAAGCTGATGGCTCACTTGACAAGCACAAAGTTAGGCTTGTGGAAAAAGGTTTTGCATAGAAGGAAGGGGTCGATTATGAGGAGAATTTTTCCCCCACAACAAAATGGGCTACCATCCGGACACTCTTTGCCCTAGCAGCTCAGAACGGTTGGAAAGTCCATCAAATGGATGTAAAAACTGCTTTCTTGAATGGAGATTTAAAAGAGAATTTTTTATGTCCCAACCTAAAGGATTTGCTATGAAAGGACATGAACATAAAGTATGCAAACTTGTGAAGTCCTTGTATGGCCTCAAACAAGCACCGCGAGCCTGGTATGAAAAACTAATTGAGCATCTTCTGAAACTCAATTTCAAACATTATGATCTTGATGATGCAAATTTATTTGTCAAGAAAGTTGGAAAAACAGTTGTATATCTTGTGGTATATGTCGATGATCTTTTGATGACAGGGAACAATGAAAGCTACATTGCATCCATAAAGAAGGAATTGGGGAAAAGTTTTGAAATGACTGATTTGGGCTATGTTCATTACTATATTGGTATTGAAGTAACTCAACATCCAAAGTCCATATTTCGTTCTGAAAAGAAGTACATTGGAGATCTGTTGAACAGATTTCACATGATAGAATGAAATCCTCTTACTACTCCAATGGGACAAAACTTAAAGCTCACATCTATTGAAGGAAAAGAATTTGAGGATGCAACAAAGTATAGATAGCTTGTAGGAAGTCTCAACTACCTAACTACTACCAGACCAGACATTTCGTTTGTTGTTGGAATCCTCTCCAGGTTTATGCAAAAGCCTTGTGAGGGACATTGGTCTACTGCAAAAAGAGTTCTAAGGTACTTGAAGGGAGCTCAAGACTTTGGAATCAAGTATACACAGGTGGATGACTTCAGTTTGATTGGATACTCTGATTCAAACTTCGATGGAGACAAAGAAACTGGGGTATCTACTTCAGGATATGCTATGAGTCTTGGATCAGGAGTAGTCTCATGGAGATCATGCAAACAATAAGTTCCAGCAGATTCCACAACAGAAGTAGAATATGTGGCAGCAGCTGAGGCAACAAAAGAAATTGTGTGGCTCAAGAAAATTCTGGAAGATTTGCAGGTAAAACAAGTACAATCAACTCCACTCATGATTGACAATACCTCTGCAATAAAGTAGGCCAAGAACCTAAAGTTCCATGATCGAACGAAGCACATCAATACTAAATATCATCTGATTCGACATCATGTTGAGGCCAAGACAATCCATCTCCGTCATTGTTCCACTAATGAGCAAATTGTAGACATCTTCACCAAAGCGCTTGGAAGAGAAAAGCTTGAACGATTCAGAATGATGCTTGGACTCACCAACATCCCTTTAGATTAAGGGGGGTAATGTTGACACCTAATCATCAGGATTGGGTGAATAAATACAATTGATGTAATAATAAGAAATATGAACACTCATCGGGAGATGAAGTGAACAGTCTACCTCATGTATATAATAAAGACCTACCTGAAGGAATAATATGAATTTATTTTGTGGAGTTAGTACTTGGCCTGACAGTTTATATATATATATATATATATATATATATATTAATTAATTAATTAATTATAGAAATATATTTTTTCAAACTTTTCAATTTAGATTTTGGTAAGTTTTGTTTCTTGCCTGACAAAGATTATAAATACATTCAAATCTTATAATTGCCAATTTCAATAGTGTAAAAAGTTTATATAATTATTAATTAGTCTAGATGAATTTAAGCTGGTTTAATTTTTGTGATAAATAGCTTATATTCTCCATGAATACCATATCCGGTTCCCATAAACATGGAGCTCAAAACTATGGGTAACTTGTTCAAGTCAAATTTACCTTAATTAGCCAACATAAATTAATAAAAAGAATAATAATAATGTAAATTTTTCCTTTTATTATTTTAGTTTTAAGTTATTTTAACAAAGAGTTGTTTTTTATTTATCTTTTACAAATCAAAATATTTATAAGATATTGCATCTCTACCATACTGGACTAGCCACAACCTCTTGTTGCAATTATTTTAAATAATAAATATGAACAATCAATTTATTGTGTCAAAACTTGCATTGTACAACCTTGTATGAGGGTGACATATGATTTTGTCCTTCAACATGGAGAAGACAGTGAGACTTTTAAAATAAAAATAAAATATTTTCTAAATGAAAATACGAATTCAGGTATAATAAAAATAATAATGAATATATGCTTTTGGTTAGTTTTAATTATCTCATTATGCTCACTAGAATAGTTGATATTCGTACTTGCTATAAAAGAGATATAAAAATCTTTCACTCTCACTCTCAACCGTAAATAACTCTATATTCTCTCTTTCTCTCTTCTATTAAAAATCTTTATCTCAATTTTATATTTTCTCTTCTTAATACTACAAATATATAAATTTATAATATTTTAAAAAATGTTTCAATACAAAATTTCAATAAATTATTTGAACATCAATACTAATTTATTTATTTTAATATTAATTTCTTAGAGAAAGAGTATATATAGATCTATAGAAGTAATTGAATGTTAAAAAGTTTAATTATTTCATGATAAGAATAATAAAAGCTAGATGTGTAATTCATTCAAAATTTTAAGACAATGTAAGTTATAAATAAAATATTTCACTACCCAGAACATTTCAATGCCAACTAACAATTACACATTCCAAGCCTTTAAAAAGATTTCAAGACATTAAATCTATTTAAGTATTCAAAAACACAATTTAAACAATGATATATATATATATATATATATATATATATATATATATATATATATATATCTCGCCAATTACCAAGATTGATCAAATCTCTTGAGGTAATTTTTGTTTTTAAGTTTTACACTATTATAGTGGTTTGCAACTCAATATATTTAAGATAGATCTATACTGGTCATATAATTACGTTGATACCCATGCCTATTTTGGGATAGAACTTCAAAAAATTTAATTTAATTATCAATAATTATTAGGTGGATAGTAGGGATTTAATCTCCATGAAATAAGATATTCTAAGTAGTATACACAAATCAAAGATTAAGATTTATGAATTAAAAATAATGTCATGTGAACAAGTGTCATATGAAATGAGTTAAAGCTTTTGGGTATATAGTATTGATAATCCATGATATTGGAGCATGGTATTGTAACAAAGTCTATCCAACATTAAGAATCTACATGGTTAAACGTCTTGCTACATGTTTTCTTTTAATGTATAAATGATTAATTTATTTTTTATTTTCTAAGTTATGTGAGTCATGAGATAGTCACATGCTTAACCTTTGGTATGATAAACCGCTACCCATAAGCATCTAACCCATCCAAATCACCCAGAGTTAGCACATGGACTGCGTCACACCAACCTTCATCTAACCCATCAAAATCACCCAGAGTTCGCACATGGACTGCGTCACACCAACCTTTAACAAGGTTGAATTTTTACATCACATAGAGTGCGTTAACAATGCACCTCATCACACTCTATTGTAAAGCCCATAGGCGTATAAATAATTAATTTAATTGTTGAATTAAATAAAATTAAATATATATATATATATTACTATTTTAACAATGTGAAATACTTTAATTTAATTTATATAATTGAATTGAAATACTTTTTAAAATTTTATCAATCAATTAATTTATTGAAATAAATTAATATATATATAATAATATTTTTTTGGTAGGTAAGTATTTATGAGGGATTTGAACCAATGACCTATCATAAGCACCATCTTAACAGTTCACCCATTCACATTCAATCTAAAACCCGTGGGCAATATATATAAAAAATTAAAATACCTTTCTAAATTATATAATTTCGAATAAAAGCTTAAAAAATTGTGGAACGAATGGAAAAAGGATATAATTTCGAATAAAAGCTTAAAAAATTGTGGAACGCAGAAGAAAAATGGAAAAAGGATAAAAAGAGTGGGAAGATAGAATAGAACGAATAGGAAAACGATAAAAGCTGCCGCATGGAAAACGATGAATAAAATGAGGCGGAAACGAATTAAAAATTCGATAGTAAGAATCACAATGAATTGAACTAAAATGAAAATAAATAAATGAAAATAAATAAATAAATGAGACAAATTAAAGGCTTAGAAAATATTTAAAAATTTAATAGGAAGAACGGAATGATTGAGCTCAAATGAAAATAGAGAAATAAACATTGTTTAGGAAAAATTGTTAAAAAAATAGGAGGAATTAAAGAACGATAAAAAGAGGCGGCACGGAAAACGATCGATAAAAATGAATAGTAGTTGGAAAGTAATTAAAAATTCAATAGGAACCCTGAAATGAATTGAATCGAACAGAAAAACGAATTAAATGTGAAAAATGAAAGAGTTTGAATATAATTAAAAATTCAGGAATTAAATGTGGAAAATCAAAGAGTTGAAAAATAATTAAAAATTCATGAATTAAATGTGAAAAATGAAAGATTTGGAAAATAATAAAAAATTCAACAATTAAATGTGAAAAATGAAAGATTTGGAAAATAATAAAAAATTCAGGAATAAAATGTGAAAAATGAAAGTTGGGAAATAATAAAAAATTCAGAAAAATGGAATGAATTGAGAAAATGAAAGAGTTGGAAAATAATTAAAAATTTAGAAAAATGGAATGAATTGAGAAAATGAAAGAGTTGGAAAATAATTAAAAATTTAAGAATTAAATGTGAAAAATGAAAGAGTTGGAAAAAAATAAAAAATTCAGGAATTAAATGTGAAAAATGAAAGATTTGGAAAATTATTAAAAATTCAAACGAATGGAATAAATTGAATTGAAAAAAAAAATCGAGTTGTTTTTAGTGAGACTTTTTGGAAGTTTTTTCGGTGGATTTTTCTGGTCTAATTTTTCTAAAATCAGACAGGTATTCATTGAAATCACAAGTTTGATGGGTAAACCTTGCACAATAGAAGTGCCCTAGGGGTTTTTCAAAGCGCTGAATCCATATATTAAGTCCAAAAACTAGTTTAAATAACACAAATGAAGATTTCACCAAAAATTTTCTCACGAATTCCACACGAGAAACTCCAAAAATTCACGCTAAAAACGACTCCAAAAAAGTTGTGACAAAATTTTAAACAAATAATTTATAAAATAGCGAGTTGAAAATGAAATCATTTATTATGATACCAAAATGAAAGCTATTTTGTTAAGTAGATCAATAAAATACACAATTAAATTCCCAAAATAAAGTGAAACGTGAAAGTACTAAATTGAGGCTCAACGAGATTATGTGCCACGGAAGTCCCCACAGCTTCGAGTAATATTTTACCCGGAGTTTACTACGAATATGTCTGCAAGTTGCCTTTGCCGTTACATTTTGTCACTTCAAAAATAAAGTGAAATTTAATTATTATATGTATTTGTCAGATTTAATAAAAAATGTTTATTTTTATTTTAATCTATTTTAATATTTAAATAGATTTAGAATATAAAAAAATTAAAATATATATTTTATATAAATTTAATATCTTTAATAATTTTTTATTACATTTTAAATAAAATTTATTAAAAATATATATTTAAAATACCATATATTGTGAAGAATTTGTTTGGGGAATTTAATAATTTTTAATAGACATTTCAAGTTTAAATCAGGGTTTATTATCCAGATATAATTATGCAAGAGTAAGGAGAGGAAAGAGATATAAGCTAGCAATTGCATCAGATGTTGCAAAGGAATCCCTAAGGTATATCTAACTATTGTCTCCTCAACAAAACATAAATATTATCTTTATCATTTTTTACCATAACATATTGCTATTTTATCTTGTCTACATGAAGGTATAGCTAACTATCATTTTCCTCAACAAAAACATAACTATTATCTTTATCATTTTTTACCATAACATATTGCTATTTTATCTTGCTATTTTATCTTGTCTACTGTAGGGTAGCTAAGTTTGTTCATATATTCCTTCCTCCTTCCATTCATTTACAAGAAATTCAATCATTTCGTCTAACACAGCATACTATGTCACACATTTATACTCCTTCAAACTCTTTTGAATTGCATGCTTCGAAAAAAATAAAATGATAATTTGAGTAGACTTACACGAAGAGCGAATAAGTTCTTCTCTAGGATCTTATTCCAGTATGGGGTTTAATTACCCTATATGAATAAACCTCCAATCTAGAAATATAAGAAAATAACTATAACCATACATTGACTGAGTTCGAGCTTATGGAAGACATCAAGAAACTAGTTACAAAGAATTTTACATTAAAATGAATATTTATAAAATGAAGTAATTTAAAAATTGGTAGGCTTGGTAGCCAAAAGTAATATGTCAATTTAAAACAGTAACAAGAGCTCTGGCTTGTATATTCGCATAAAAAAAAACTACATATGAATGCGCAAGTGATAAATACATCTAGACATCTAAATACAAAAAGAAAAGAAAAACTCTCAGATTTGAGTAGATTTACATCATCAAATTCCTCACTAAAATAAGATCCTAGAGAAGACGCAGTTGAAGGTCGAGTGAGATTTGAGTATATTTACATCATCAAATTCCTCACTGAAATAAGATCCTAGAGAAGACACAGTTGAAGGTCTAGTTCCAACTCTTGCACCTGATAAAAGACTTGATGAAGCTGATAAAGCCCTAAGGTCATTGTGTCCATGGGAAAATTTGCACTTCAATCCATTTGGGAAGGTTCCATTTTTCTCATAATGCACGCACAACTTGATTTTATAATTCTTCACCCCTAAAACAATTTCTGAATTAGACTCAAATCTTTATGAGATGGCAAAAGAGGGGCCGCCTCTCGTCATAGAACGTCATAGAATGACCTACGACACTATGGTGTACTCCCTCTGGTCGTAGCACCTCTGAAAGGTTGAGCCCTTGTTGTCCCTTCGGGAAATTGCCAACTGGTCATGACATATGGGAATGACCAACTCCCAACTAGCTTGACTGAGGTGCCACCTTGATGAGCTTTTCGTTTCCCTCTGCCATGTGGTTTATTGAGTCGAGAGGCTCATTCTACAACCCAGTATGAAGGGGACGTGTAAGTTTGTTCATTCGTCCATCACCTTTTAAAATAAAAATAAAATTAAAAATTATGTTCTAAATAGAAAAATAATGTCCATTATAATTAAAAAAAAATAAAAGTAAAAAAAATATGAGTAAGATGTTTAAATCTTATACTTTTCAAAAATATTTCAACAAGAGATTTAAATAAACTATTTGAACATTGATATTTTAAAACTAACCATACATAACATTAGAACATTCATAATCTATAGTCCAAAAATAAATAAATAAAATAAATAGTTTTCCATTACAACAATGTATCTTTTACAATTTTAAATTTAATATTAAAATAATATCAGTAAAGTTTCATATTTTGAAGAATAATTGAATTTAATATTAAAAACATATTTTGCACAATAATTGTATGATAAATGACATACACACTCAAATTTCATATGCATATACATAAATTTTATAAATAAAAATTGTACTTTCTTAAAATCAATTTAATTTTTTACATAAATATTTCAATTAATATTTTTTAAATAATTGAGTGATATTTTTCATATTTATATTACCACTAATACATTATTAAAAACTATCATTAATTATTTTAATGAAAATATAGAAAAACAATTAATTTCCCCTTTACATGCACCTAAAAAATTATAGAAAATAATGGATGCATCCCAAAAACAAGTATTCTCAATTAAAGATTCTCTTTCACATAAACTTCAGATAATTGTAGCTAGCAGGAAGACCATTCTCGATGACGCATATCAAAATTTGTAGCTCACCTTTAGGTTGACTCTGAATGTTGTGAATGATATAGAGAAGTTGAAAATAATCCTTAAACTTTTCCATGCCATTATACTCACATACAAGAAGCTTCTTGTTCATGTATACTCCCATGTTTATACACTTCCCTACTAATAAATGATAGAATTTCTCCACTCTACTTCTCTGTGTCATATCATTTCCAAATTCCATTATCGATCATCCCACAGAGTACGAACATGATGGCCATTTCCAAGCTTCAACAAGGGAGGTTCGAGTACCCTACCTGTAACCTCAGTCATATCGGCGCCCACAGTTATTTGAAATTGGATAACATGAGTCTTGCAAAAGCCAAAACAAAACATGAAAATGAAATGAAATTATAATAGAATTTTCTAATGGAAAAACATATTAAACATACCCTCTAGGACCATCTTGTTTAGCCATGATGTCATGGATCATTTCCACTCATTTTGCCAATGGTGGACATCTCTGCATCCTTGGAAGTTCTGTAGAGCTAGAACTACTACAACTAACTCTTTGACCATCGCAAATCTAGAAAAATTCTAAAGAAACATAATATGGCTTTGCTCGATTTCTGCTCACATCCACACAATGCTAGAGTTTGAAGCAAATATCAGGGTCATACTTATGCTTAAAGTGTTGTACAAAACCCACCATGGAAATTTTAGAAGAGAGATTTACAACTGCTTGGTTGCTAAGCCTCCGAACTCTATATATATCAGGAATACGCCCATGTGTTGTTATGATTTCTAGGTCGCGCAGAGGAGAGCTGCTAAACCCAATGCCAAAGCTAAGGTGACTAGATTATTAAGCTGCATCTAAAATTCTAAGCTCTAGATTTTGCGGTTGATCATATTTTTTGTTTGGTTTCTAAATTTCACTGTGTGGTAGATTTATAAATAAAAACCATACAAACAACACATCACATTTAAAATTGTCATCCACACGATGTGGACCGCTGACTAAACGTAAGTTGCTACAGCTTATGAAAAAGTAAGTTGTAGATAAAATCTTGAATAATAAAACTACAAAACAGGGCTTATGAACTATGAGGGAATCGAACTTGAACAAAACAAGAAGCAGCATTGGATGAGGAAAGAAGCATGACTTACCAAAATAGCTCAATAGTTGTTCTGCACGGATCATGAAATCAAGTAAGTGCCATGATGGTAGGGTTAGGAGAAAAACATGAGAGGAGATGAAGACGAGATCCGGTTATGATTCAACCCACATGACAACGTACATCATGTCTAACAACTCACATGTGTTTGAGGTTTTGTAATAATATTTATCGTCAACATGGTTGTGAAAGAGGGGGTTAGAAAAGGTCAAAATAATATGTATTTTTTGTTCTTCCTAAAAGTTAATACAAAAAAATATTTCATTTTAGAATGTGAAGCTTTCAAAGACAATAGGGAAAATTATGTAGATATTCTGGCAACTAACTCTTGGGAATATTATTTAGCTTCATAGGAAAAGGACAGAATACATCAACTAGATGAAAAAGAAATATGTCCCATAGAGTATCTTTAACCTAGTTAAAATTAAAATAATTTTTTTTTTTTCTTTCTTTCTTTCAATTAACCACCATTTTAACTTTTTATACTTAGCACTGCCATTTCCTTTAATATTCTTTGCTGACAACCACGTTCCCAATAGGTAACTCGCATGTGTCTTGATTTTTTTCAAGAAATTAAGGATTGCCACCATTTTGACTTTTTGCGCTCAACCTTGCCATTTCTGTCAATATTTTTTGCTTCAGCCATTTTCACCAATTCCCAAATTTTATGTCCCATAGTCTTCAGTTTGAATTTCAGCTCTTTGATTTCATGGTGTCACACTTCACTGTCACTTTTTCCATTTCTTTGCAGGGAAGAAGGAAGTAAATTTCTAAAACTACTACTTATTGTTGCATTGTGTGTATTTATGCTAAGGTTTGCTTGTTTTTTTGAAAGTTTATCAAGTAATTCTTTTATCAAGCAATGACCTTCAACAGTAGTTAACTCCACTTTAGAATCCATGTCAAAGTTCTTCAACAAAAATGTCATTGTAATATAATGCTCTAAAGTTTGAGATTCAATGTTCACTGCCCAATCTTTTACATATGAATTTTCAAAATGTTGGGATTTTGTATAATTTCCGTTGGTCGTCCATTCCTATTTCAATGAAAACCATTCAGGTTTCTTTTCATATGCAAAAAACTATAGGACGATAATCAACAGTATACAAGAAACAATGTAAACATAAATGGGAAAGGAATCTCTTTTCCTAGATTTTTTTTTTTAACTAATCATAAAGAGCCCGGACACTCCATGTTGTCAAATTCTTCTAGGAAAATTTTACTTGTATACTATATACCGACGATGCAAAAATCACCAACTTGCTATCTGATAAATATGTAGCTGTCATTTAGTACCTTGCCCACTACAGAGCATATAAAAATTCTTGCTCAACATAGAAATTCCCATTCTACTTTTCTATCTATTATACCTGAAATGTTTAATATCCACATTCTGCATTATGGAATAAAACTGAGATTAAGCATATAAACTTGTATCATGTGCAATCATCAAACTATCGATATCTCTAAAGGCTAGTTCCCAACTCCAAATGCATACATTTAAAAAGCAATCAAAGTCGAATAATTATTTACCAAGGGAATTTTAAGACTTCGTAAGAGAATTGTATACAATTCAATGATCTGAAAATTAAAAATTCACATCCGCTCCAATATCTAGAAGATCTTCTAAATATTGGAGGGTATGTGAACATTTAAGTTTTAGATCATTGAACTGTATAAAATTTGGATAGTTGAGCATTAGACTCAAATCAAATAGGCAAAATAAAAAGTATTTACAAGTTGAGACTTAAAAATTTAGAAACGATTTCATGTTTCACATGCTTCAAGAGTCGAATAATAATAAGATCTATGGCTATTCCAAATACAAATGTGAACAAAGATGGTTTTCTGCCGAAGAAAGCGTTGCAACATTTTTCTTGCTTCTGCTTCTTTTAGTTGGTATTAGGGAAAAAATAAAGTTCACATGAACATTTGGTAATGGTGGAGAACAATTAATTAGAAAATATGGATTTCAAAGCATCCTACCATTTCAAAAACTAGTTTCTTTTATCACATTATGGAGCAATCACTAGAATCTAGTGTCCATGAGTTCTTGTAATGCGCATGAGTTAAAAACACTTGCATCCTTATTCCATTATATTTATGGCATTGAATATCTTTGTGACAGCAAAGCACAAATTTGAAGTGTTGATATAAACAAAGATAAATTGGAAATTTTACATGTTTTAAGTTGTATATAGTGAAAATTCACCTTTGTTTATATTTTACACGCCCATGCTTTATTTGAATGTGCAACATTGATTTTTCAGTCTACTCGAGCCCAAATAATTTTCCATGGAACTGACACAGGCAATTATAAATACACACGTAACTCCTATGATCCTTGGTTTGAACTCCTATGATCCTTGGTTTGAACAATGAGGGTATCATGACAAAGAAGAAAAGTTAACCTTACGATAGAACCCTCACTTAAACACAGGAAGGAATGGTGGTAGCTTGAGGTCACTTCTCACAGGGATTTAGGCAAATTTTTGCAAATATTTTAAGAGCTGCTCTGCATTTTCTGTATATGAAAGTTTGAAAAACCCAATGCCAAAGCTAAGGCGACTAAAGTACTAAGCTACATTTAAAATTCTATACTCTAGATTTTGCAGCTGATCATATTTTTTGTATGGTTTCTGAATTTCACTGTGTAGTAGATTTATAACGAAAAACCATATAAACAACACATCACATTTAAAATTTTCATCCACATGACGTTGACCATCGATTGAAAGTAAGTTGCTAGAGCTTGTGAAAAATCAAATGGTAGATAAAATATTGAATAATAAAACTACAAAATAGGGCTTCTGAATTGTAAGGGAATTGAACATGAACAAAACAAGAAGCAGCATTGGATGAACAAAGAGGCATGAGTTACCAAGATAGCTCAATAGTTGTTCGTCATGAATCATGAAATCCAGGAAGTGGCATTATGTTGGAGTTAGAAGAAAAACATGAGAGGAGACGTAGATGAGATCCTCTTACAACCCAACACACAGGACAACATACATCACGTCCACCAACCCACATGTGTCCTGCATTTTTCAACTGCCAATGTTCCACTCATTCATCTATGCCTGCTTCGATAAAAAGCCTTTGCCAGCCCTATAAAACCATTGGCTATGTGGATTCTCTCTTAGGACTACAACCACGACTTGTAGAAACGTTTGGTTATTCTCTTTCTCTCCAAGGCACCTTCCATCCAACTGGCAGTCCAGTTCGATAACCACTACGTAGTCCATCTTTGATTTCCTCTTGGGTTTTTGTAATAGGTTGACCGTAAACTGCCCTTGGGGTAACAACACAAAACTGTAAATGTACTTGTGAGCATCATGTACCGGTATGGCATCTGCATAATTTTCTTGAATTAGTTTGTCAATTATCTCCCCTATCTCAGCATTTGAAACTCGAGGCCCATGGATGTGAAAGGTGTAGCATAATATTTGCTTCAATGGTTGAAATTAAACCAAGAAGCTATTCAAAAGCAAGCATACATTCACAAGTCCATTTATTCCTCCTCTGTTGGGCCTTTCCACAGGTGTTGCACTCCACTTACCACCCACAAAAAGAGAAATGTAAGAATGGGAGTGGTCATTGCCGGAACCAAATGTCCACGGTCAAGTTTGAATCAATAAATTTTAATGAATAAAGCCTCATAATGCCATAATAACGTTACCTGGAAGTATTTCATCATTGTTTGGATTTTCTCCTTCTTCTATGTCTGTTGTGTGCCTATTTGATTTTCTCACTTTGTCGTCACTTTGTTCATATTCAGTCTATTTTGTGCTCACTCAAATCCTTAGGTGAAGACGATACCATGACTGCATTGTAACTTAGTATTGGTTCCAAGAAAGAAGAAGAGAATTCTGTCTACCCATCTAACCGTGCTAGGTCGCGACTCTTATAACTAGATTTGTAACGAATTTAATACCGGTCGAATGAATTGGATGGCTTAAACTATTTTAATTGTCTAACATCTAAAATCAAGGGTACAAGAATCTACACATAATCTAAGAGGAGAGTTTTTTCATAGGGAAACGCCTTACGATGTAATAAACAAAATGGAAGGAGAAAGGAGAAGAAACCAACAAAACGGAAGTCTTAAACAAAAAATATAAACCTAAAAATATATTAGAATAAACATATATTTAAATTACACAATACTTTAAGCAAATTCTTTAAAATAATCATGTCAATAGGTGTACCTATTTCAACTTATGGATGTAGGTTTGCAGAAGTTAATTTTTTTGTTTTTTAAATCAAAGGTTAGGATTAGATTTCAATAGAATGTGATTAATTTTAATTTTGATTTTCAGTAGAGGATGATGTTGCATATTATCTAGGCAGTGAATTAGGGAAAATAATTCTAGTAAATAAAGTGTTATAGTTTAAAAAAACTTAGATTTCATTTAAATGGTTCCATTTATTTTACTTGGTTGTGTCTATGACTTTGTTTTAAATAAAATTACTCCACCATGTAGTTTTGTTAAATTTGTAGGTGGAAGTGGAGGGATGGTAACAAAGCGAGAAAAGGGAGATACAAAGGGAAATCCAATCGTATCCCTAACAAAGAAACTATATCTTTGTATCATAATAATGGGTCAAAGAAAACCCTCCTTATTCTGAAGGGAAGTATGTTAAAGTGGGGAAATTATATAAATGAATGCAATAATTGATGGTTATTGCATAAAATAGAACTGTAGGTTTCTTTGGAGCAAGGAGGAGATGGTATAGAATTGCATTGAGAATGTGAAATCTCTAACCTTGGATGTGAGGAATTAGAGCAACGACATCGGTGACTATGTGATCAACAACAGTTGGCACAAAGATTTTTGGTTGCTGGCATAGCCATGGCCACGATATAAGCTATTGAGCTATTAATGC
This sequence comes from Pinus tabuliformis, assembly GCA_031772625.1. Classification (NCBI taxonomy): domain Eukaryota; kingdom Viridiplantae; phylum Streptophyta; class Pinopsida; order Pinales; family Pinaceae; genus Pinus; species Pinus tabuliformis. Next base: position 566,685,026 of record CM062808.1, on the reverse strand, counting down.
TTAATAACATGTGTATATAGTCGATCTATGTATTTTTCAGCGGTGTGGCTTGCTTGTATACTTGCATTTACTTAATGCTTGTAGCGATTGAGAGTGCTATATTTGAGATTAAGGGTTGTTGTAATCTATTAAAGATAAAAATATCTATATTTTCTTTTCTCAAAATATAAATTGAATGACAACTTAATGATACAAAACATGATGGTATTCTATGATCGCAAATGACAAGAAAAAGGCAACCTATGATCACACACATTTCACCTCAAACAAAGCGGCAAACAATATGTTGTAGTTGTCCCTCACCATTCCCATGCCATCCATGTGTTGATGCTTTATGAAAATCACTTATGATAGTTATCACACACCATTCCATTTGTGCCATCTAAAATGGCAATATTTTATAATTATGATAGTTTAATTATAATGCCATGTCTTTATGAAGTAAAAAGGGTTAATGGAATTCTTATCACTAAATGGGTTTATCATATAGATATAAATATATCGTTATAATTTTTAATAAATGTTATAAATGTTATTAATTTTAGTTAATATTAGAGTTTATAGTATTAATAAATATTATAATTTTTATTAGGGTTTAGTATATTAATCATAGGGTTTATAATATTAATCTTAAGGCTTATCAGATTAATATAATTGATTTGTGATTATAGGCGTACAATTTAGTTGAGAACATATTAAATCTTAATATTTATATTTCATCAACGAAGTTTTTCAAGTGAAACGTTGAGAATTTAGTATACATATTAATTAAAACATTAATTTAAATATTACTATTTGATCAATTTAAATATTAATTAATACATTAGTATGGTAATTAAAACATTTATTAAGGGATTAATAAACTTAAGTGATTAATATTATAAACCCAAGGGATTAATATTAAAAACTCAAGGGATTAATAAAAATAAGAGATTATTAATAATATAAAACCAAAGGATTATTGATATTACAAACCAAGGGATTAATAAACCGAAGGTTTTAATATTATAAATCCAAGGGATTAATAAATGGAAGGGATTATTAATATTATAAAACCAGGGGACTATTAATATTATAAACCCAAAGGATTAATATTTAAAACCCAAGGGATTAATATTATAAACCCAAGGGATTAATAAACCCAAGTGATTGTTACTATTATAAACCCCAGGGATCAATATTATAAACCCAAGGGATAAATGTGGTTGACTATGTGAATATTTATAATATTTATACATTAATAAATGTTAACTATGGTTGATTATTGTTGGCATGGTAAACTATAGTCAACATGGGCATCATAGTTAACAATAGTCAACATGACTACCATGGCGAACCATACTTACCTTGGGAATAATGGTTTATCTATAAGTGACCTATAGTGAACCATAGTGGACGACCATTGTTGACCATGGAGGTTTAGCATGGATGCCTAGAGTTAACAATATCAATCCCGAGGTTTATAATATTAATCCTAGGGTTTAATATATTAAACTTAGGGTTTATAATAATAATCTTAGGGTTTAATATTTTAATATTGGAATGGTACAAAAATCTATCCAATGTCACATTGTGACATTACAAAATTGGGGTTTAATATTAAGGTTTATAGTATTCGGGTTTTTAATATTGGGTTTATAATATTATAGTTTAATATTGGGTTTATAATTTATAATACCGATGTTTAATATTATGATTTAAAAATTAATCTTAGGGTTTATTATATTGAGTTTTATAATGTTAGGGTTTTATATTAGGGTTTAATATTATGATGTTGGAATGGTACAAAAATCTATCCAATGTCGCATTGCGACAAACATTGTCTCAAAACAACAATCAATTTGACAATCATTGTCGTAATGTTACATTACATTGCAATTTATTCAACATCACATTGTTACATTATAAAATTGGGGTTTAATATTAGGTTTATAATATTAGGGCTTTTTAATATTGGGTTTATAATGTATAATATTATGTTTTATAATATTAAGATTTGATATTAGGGTTTATAACATTAATCCTAGGGTTTAATATTAATCCTAGGGTTTTATGTTATTTCCTTTGGTTTATAGTCCCTTGGGTTTAATAATCCCTTGAGTTCATAATATTAATAATCCCTTGCATTTATAATATCAATAATCTCTTGGGCTTATAATATTAATCCTATTATAAATATGTTGTCATTCATGACAAAGGAAAATAATATTATGGCATAGGTGGTTGCAAGAAGAATGGTCAAGGTGCAGAGACTTTGGAGCCAATTCCAATTCAGAATATTATCTCAGTAGTTCTTGGAAATTGCTTAGATGGATAGAGCTATGGAAGAGCTTTCTAGTGGTATATTGAAGTCTGCAAATGACCTCCTAGATCAGAAGTTATTTCCAGTCAAATGTGACAAGCCCTAAAATCAAAGGTTGCAACTAAACTTGGTGTTAAAGTCAAATTGGAGTTAGTTTTGGTGTTTTGGCCTAAGTTGGAGGAATGGTTAGTGGAGCGGAGTGACTGTTAAAAAGTGGAAATCTTTGTTGGTGGATGCATGCCATGTGTCCTCTCTAACCCATCGACAAAATTTCACATGTCAAAGCATGCCTAAGGGTTAACGCTAGGGGGCGAATCCACTATTGTCGGTATTATGATAGGGAGATTGAAGACCTAGATTAATAGCAGACCCCCTCCCCCTATTACCACCAAATCAGTCAAGGGGGGTCTACAAAAACCACAAGCAGCAAATGTTATGTGGCGCAGAGAAGAGTTGTTGAGACATGTGATATGGACCAATTAGCAAAGCACATGGTGGAGCCCACAGACGCATAGGTGTATGATGATATCAACATGAAGGTAGCAGTGATGTGGCTCTAATGAGGGTGCATATGTTTTCAAAATTATTCAAGTGGCCAAGTGGTAAAAATCTGAGTGACATGTGGCACCACTAAGGAGCCACCACGTAGCAAAATTGACACAAGGATGACACTAGCAAGATGAAGTGGTAGTCTGGCCTCACATTTTGGGCTAGATTTCGTGCTCAGTGAGACTTTTTTATGTAATTGATTTTCACAAAATTCAAAGAAATTAGACCAGTCAGGTCTCCACATAGTCGGAGGAAATTACCCTACACAAGATGGAGTATAGGTTGATCTCCAACCTCTCGACCTACATTGAAATTCATACCAGGGTCAGTATTGGAATGTTCTAGTTGAGATTCGGGTAGTTGACGAAGAAACATAAAATTGGTAGAGCTTCGACCTCGACCGGGCCTCTGACTTGTCCATACTTGGTCATAGCTCTAGGTAATACGGTGAAAGTGGTAAAGGACAAGCCCTCCAATAGTTAGTGGAGGACACTAGAATTCGAAGAATTTTTAGCAGTGAAATGGATAGATTTGGAGGAAAATTTAGTAGTATGGCTAAATTTAGAGTTTGCTAAATTTAGAAAGTTACAGATAAAACCTGTAAAATTACCAAAATTGTAGAATGAGTAGTTTAACTCAAGTTTTATTGTTGAGATAATGGATAAGAGTTAGAGTACTTAAGCTTCCACATCCATAAGACTTGACAGAAGTGGTAGATAAGCAAAAGTAAACATTCATGCAAGCAAAAGAGTCGAAGTTAACAAAAAGTTCAATAACTAAAATTATCAGCTCAAATTCTATATAGGAAAAAGTGAATTTGCAAGAAGTGTGTTAAGATGTGTGTGAAGGTATATGTGTGGTGTTTTTTTCAGTGATCAAGGGTTGTTGAAGGTGATTTTATGGTGTTTGGGGTGAGTAATTGAGGTCAGTAATTATTTGTTTTATGAAAGGAAGTGGCCTTCATGATTTGAGTTTGAAAATGGAATGAAAGATGAATCAATGAGGTTAAGCAAGTGGTAGCTTGCAGATCAAGGGTTGTAGCTCATTCCACTAGTGGTTGGTAAACAATCAGGGGTTGGAGGTCCTTTCCGTTGCAGTTGATAAACTAGGGGTTATAGCTCCTTTCAATGGTAACTAATAAACTAAGGGTTGTAGCTCCTTTTAGTTGTAGCTGATAAATGAGGGAGTAGTAGCTTCCTTCTTGTTGTAGCCAAAGAACGTTGCAACAACAATTAGAAACTCGCCTTTGTGGAAATATTTGAAGAGAAGTTTGAAGAATTTATGTGTTCTATTTGTGATTCTAATGATTGATTCTTGTGATGCTGATATGAATTGTTGCTAAAGTATTTATTGGTGTTCTAGTCACTCTTTACTAGTAAAAGAAAAATTTTAAATTCCTATAATATAAATTCACCCCCCCCCTCTGAGTGTTGTCTTGGTTTTTAACAATTGGTATCAAAGAGAGATTACTTCAATATCAGTTTAACATCTCGAAGAAAGACCAAAGACCATGGAAAACTAGGAAGAAGGATACACCAATAAGAAATCAATGTTCAATAAAACAAACTGTGTGTTTTGGAAAGTCATAATGAAAACCTATATTCAATTATTTGGAGCTAATGTATGGATGCAGTGGAAAAAGAATATCAAAATCCTCAAGCCTTGATTACTAGAGATCAGAAGATAGAATTTACATGTAATGTTAAAGCTATGAATGCCTTGTTTGTTGGCATACTTGAATCAAAACTAGTTAAGGTCATGGATTTCTCTACTACAAAAGCTATTTGGGACAAGATAAACAATTTTTATGAAGGTGATAATGAGATAAAGAAAGCCAAAATTCAAGTTTTTGGAGTGAAATTTGAGTCTTTAAAGATGCACGATGATGAAGATATTGCTAAATATTTTCTAAGATTTGACAAGGTTGTGAACAATATAAGAGGTCTTGATGAAAAGTTAGAAGAGTCAGTAGTAGTTCAAAGGTGTTGAGATCTCTCCTTAAGAGATTTAATCCCAAGGTTTCAGCCATTGAGGAGATAGTAGAGCTGAAGTCTCTCACTTTGGATCAACCACTTGATACTCTCACTTCTTATGAGATGAGAATTACCAATGGTAAGCCAACAACAAAGGAGTCAACCTTCAAAGAAGATAAGAAGCCCAAGGAAGAACATGATGATTCCTGTTGTGAATTAGATGAAGAGGAAGCTAATTTTGTGAGGAAGCTTAAAAGAGGCTTAGAAAAGTACAAAGGTAAGTTACCTTTTAAGTCCTTTAAATGGTAATGTAGATCACTGTTCTTCCAAGTGTCTTGAAAAGAAGAAGAAAGAATATGACCCTAGAGAGAAGTTTTAAAAAGTGCAAAAGAATAGAAACAAGGCTAAAAAGAAGAGTCTCTACATATGGGATCTTTTCGCCTCTGAAAGTGAAAGCAGTCAATCACCAGTTTAGGATAGAGCATATGAAAGTCCAAAGGAAATTATGCTCATGGTAATAGATAATATAGAAATAGAAGTAGCCGGCTTTGATGGAGAAGAGGCTAAAGTTGACTTAGAAGGAGAGATGGTAAAGGCACTTGCAGAGATTAAAAGTTTGAGGAAGAAAAATAAAGTCAAAAGGAGTTATTGATAAAGGACAATGCTGAATCTACAAGACCTTTGATTCTACAAATTGAAGAAGGTAAGAAGATTCAAGAAACTCTAAATCAGTAGCTCAGTGCATGTGAAAGGCTTGAAGGAGAAATTTTTTTTCTAAGGAAAGAGCTAAAAGATACAAAATTCAACTCAACTTTAATGAAAAATTTGGAAAAGGGAATGAAAGTTTAAATTGGCTTCTTGAAGCACAGAGAGTCTCAAATAATAGAATTAGTCTTGGATTTGAGGTCGAGACAAGCTCAACAATTGAAATAAAGGGAAAGAAAGTGATTACCATTGTGAAAGTAGAAAAAAATGGGGACAGTGCAAAAGCTAGAGATATTTCAATGTAGCGGAAAGGAGAAAAAGGAAGCACATATCCCAATTTGCAGCAAAAGTCTAGTTAGTAGTAGAAAAATAAGAGGGGAAATTCGAACCATAGAATGAATCCCACATATTAGGGCTAAATGACCTAATCCTCATGGCTACCTCAAATGAAATAATATCGCTTCTGATAATAATAATAATAACAATTCCTTCAAATGCCAAACGTTATTTTTGCGATAATTCCTTCACGGGACATGGTTGTGTTGTGTTGGTAAGATAACATCTGTAAAGTCAACGATGAATGATGGTGATTTCCTTATTCATTTTGGATTCATTCCATTCCTTCACACCCACGGGGTTGTCAAAATTACTCTTACTTTCTCTCATTTAATCTCATCCTTATCCTTACCCTCACCCAAGTGCACCTCATTTATTAGTATTATGCTACTGGGTTAGTTTCCTTGCGAGAAAGCCACCAGAAAATCAAATTATCACTTATATTCTCCCTCTTAGATAATGAAACGCTCAAAAACCCAAAAACATATTTATATTTATATTTATATTTTTGTATAAAATTATTTTAATAATATTTTTTTTATAATAAATTTTCATTATTTAAAAAAAATAATCTTTAAATATAATTATATTTTTTAATATAGTAATTTATTGGGATAAAAACCCTTTATTACTTGTGTCGTTATTTATAACTTTATTTCGTTTCCAAAGATAGAACTTGTTCTCATGTTCGAGGATGTGAATAAGTGGACATAAGACTAATTATTTAGGAAGGAAAATTTACAAAACTATTTGTTTAAAAAAAATGTAAATGAAATTTATCTGTTAGATGGAATCTTTTATATATATATATATATATATATATATATATTTATTTAGATTTTTTTTAATCTTTTCGATTTAGACTCTGGCAAATTTTGTTTGTTACATTATAAAAATTATAAATACATTCAAAATTTATAATATCAATTTTAATAGTGTAAAAAGTTTATATAATTATTAATTAGTTTAGATGAATTTAAGCTGGTTTAATTTTTCTTTTTAAATAGCTTATATTCTACATAAATATTTTATTGGGTTTCCATAAACATGGAGCTCAAAACTATGAATTGTTATTTTTAAGTTATTTTTATTTTAACAAAGAATTGTTTTTATTTTTATTTTACAAATCAAAATATTTATAAGATATTATATCTCTACTATATTGGACTAGCCACAACCTCTTGGTGCAATTATTTTAATATCAATTAATTTAAAGAACAAATATGAACCATCAATTTATTGTGTCAAAATGTGCATGGTACAAACTTGTATGAGGGTGACATATGATTTTGTCATTCAACATGGAGTCTACAGTGTGCCTTTTAAAATAAAAATAAAATATTTTCTAAATAAAGGTATAATAAAAATAATAATGAATATATGCTTTTGGTTAGTTTTAATTTTCTCACTATGCTCACTAGAATAGTTGATATTACTACTCACTATAAAAGAGATATACAAATCTTTCACTCTCACTCTCAACCATAAATAACTTTATATCAAGTTAAAAGAAAGATGCAATAATTAAAAAAAAAAAAAAACTTATATTTTCTCTTCTATAAAAAAAACTTTCTATAAATCTTATATTTTCTCTTCTAAATGTTACAAATATATAAATTTACGCTATTTTTAAAAATGTTTCAATACTAAATTTCAATAAATTATTTCAACATCAATACTAATTAATTTATTTTAATATCAATTTCTTAGAGAGAGTATATATAGATATATAAAAGTAATTGAATGCTAAAAAGTTTAATTATTTCATGATAATAATAATAAAAGCTAGATGTGTAATTCATTCAAAATTTTAAGAGAATATAAGTTATAAATAAAATATTTCAATATATAGATTTAAGTAATAATATGTTAAAAAAAAAAGCTAAAAAACCTTTTACTATGATTCATAAATAAAATATTTCACTACCAATAACATTTCAATATCAACTAACAATTACACAATCCAAACTTTTAAGAAGATATCAAAACATTAAACCTATTTAAGCATTAAAAACAATTACACAATCCAAACCTTTAAGAAGATATCAAGACATTAAACCTATTTAAGCATTAAAAAAGATGGAAAAAAAGTTGGAATATAATTTAAAATTCAGGAATTAAACGTGGAAAATGAAAGAGTTGGAAAATAATTAAAAATTCTAAAATTAAATGTGAAAAACGAAAGACATAGAAAATAATAAAAAATTCAAGAACTAAATGTGAAAAATGAAAGAGTTGAAAAATAATTAAAAATTCAGAAGAATGGAATGAATTGAATTGAAAAAAAAAAATTGTGACAAAATCTTAAACAAATACTTTATAAAATAGTGAGTTGCAAAATAACATTATTTATTGTGAAACCAAAATAAAAGCTGTTTTGTTAAGTAGATCAATAAAATACACAATTAAATTCCCAAAAAAACTGAAACGTGAAAGTACTAAATTGAGACTCAATGAGATTATGTGCCACGGAAGTCCCCAGAGCTTCGAGTAATATTTTACCCGGAGTTTACTACGAATATGTCTGCACGTTGCCTTTCCATTTTGAAATTGCCGTTACATTTTGTCACTTTAAAAATAAAAGTGAAAAGGAATTTTCTTACTAGATTTTAACAAAATAGTTGAAAACAAAAATAGTTATGATTTAGTTTAAAATTAATTTGAATTAAACAAAAAAAATATTAACTTACTGAGCATGTTAGTTATGAAAACTAAAAACAAAAAACATATAGTTAAAAAAAACGAAAAACTTGTAGTACAAATAGAACAGCCCTTACCAAAAAAGGAATCGTGGATTCACATTACTTCACTGCAATCTTTTATTACCCTAATGCATAAAACAATAGGGAGGTGTTTTTCCAAGCCCGAGGGAGCTGTGAGGATTGGGTTTCATACCAAGTTCCATTTATGTAGAATCGACCAATGGACAAATGGTTGGAATCTTCGTTAGTTTCTTGTTGGTTTTAAGGAAAGTTGGTTGAATAAAAACAATGTAGTGGATGAATACGCTCACCGTTTCTTCAATGGACGAACTCATGGATTAAAGATTTCTGATTAGCCAAATTAGTGAGCAAGCGTGTAACATCCCTATGGTAATAAATTAGCGTAAATTATTCAGTTATGAAATAGTAATTCTTTTAAAAAAAGATTACGAATTAGTTTCAAAAACTAATTCTTGTTATCCATAATGCTGTCAATTAAAGAATGGCAGAGGATGGCGCTAACGGCAGTTTGGATTTGGAACTGATTCTTGGTTTCAGAACTGCTTCTTGGATTCGAATTTTAACCTGGATCTCTGCAAAGGATCATGGGTGGTGTCTCGTTGCTCTTTCCTTGAGTTAGTTTATTCAGCTCCGTTTTGTTCGCTCCCTAAACTTGATCACTCGGCTCTAATGCCCTGTTTTGGATTTCGGATTTGGTTTTCATCCAGCTTGGGGGACTTTCGTATTTCTCAGATAGCAGCACTGTTTCTTTGATGTGGAGATATGTGGCTCATCTTTTGTCAGCCCTTAGACCCGTTCTCCAATGGTAACCCGAACTCATTGATAGTTTCCTGTAAAAGTAAGGTCAAGCTGTAGCTCTCTGGACATCGAGAACTGATTCTTGGTATTCAGAGCAAGAGATGACGGAGGAATTCGATCCATTTGCCTCATAGCCATTTCCTCATTGTTCAAGGCAGATTTCAAAATAACAATCTCTCACAATTGTTTCAAGATGTGCCCAAATCGATTCACAATGTTGTCGCCTATGTATTGGAAGACTGGATCTATGAAGGTTACGTGTTTGATCCACGCTCCTCTGTTTCTTTTTTGGCAGAGCATCACGCTGAACATATGAAGGTCATGTGTTTGATATACAATGTTGTTGCTTCTGTATCCTGGAGCCTATTCGGTTCAACACATTCAATTTGTCGTTTCTGCAAAGGCGGCGTGTGGTTACTCCCGTAATCCCATGTCCGACAGATAAATTTGCAAGAGACCGCCTGTGTCTAAACATATATGCTGACGACGTAATCATGCGGATTGATTTTCTAATAAAAAGATTTCACAGGCTCCTGCATTTCTCTGAAGCAATTATTGAAGATTTGTATGAAGTTTGGGGAACATGAAGATCTCATGGAAGCTGTCAAATCGCTTCATGAATCCATATAGGACCTCAGCATGTGCTATGGCGACAAGAATGTGGAATAAACGTGTGGACATGAAAGCTAAGTATATGTAGTTTTTCTTTTAGAAAATTACATGTGAATCTTGTGTTAAATGCTTTAAGAATCTAGTTAACGTTCGATGTTTTGATTATGTATTACATGCATGAATAGCTTCATGTATATATGTTGTTACAGTTCTGTTTGCAAGACCATGGGAATACTCGTGTACGAGTATTAATTTCCGACTTGGTTTTAGAATGCAGTTTAATATACAAGAACGAGCATGTTTACTCACTCTTTTGCTGCTATTTACGAAGATTTATCTTGGAAAATAGGAATCTGGTTTTGATTCTTTTCTCGGTTTTACATGAGCTAATGAGTTAGAACTCGTAAAGAGAGTTATGCATTAGTAAACATTGTGGAGGTCAAGCAATATTTACTTGGGTGCATGTACTAGTTAAATAGTATGTCATGCGTGCTCATGCATATGAGTAGATGATAAAAGATCATTTTTAGAGGTTGTTTAATGAATTATTGATATTGTAACTAATCTTGTTGCCAAGATTGTTGTCAACAACATTGACAGGAAACGATGGCGGATGGTGCCAAAGGAAAAGTGATGTTAACATTGTGGCAGAAAAATGATTAATGGTTCATGCAGATGAGTTCGAGTTGGAAGATCATACAATGCCAGAACAATCATGCCACAAAGAATGTTGTATGTGGCGGTATGTAAATAAATGATTATATGAAAATTGTATCAGCTTTTAGCTAGTTATGTGACAGCTTAATGATAACTCATTGTAATGATTTTATGACAATGGTTAAGGGATGGAATCCCTTATAAGCCATTGAGTGAGGGGTGAAAACCCTCACGAGCGTTTAATAATAAAATTAAACGTTTGCTGGTTTTCACCCTACGGGGTTTCCAGGGTATATCAGTGTTCAATGGTGTGATTGATGTGATTGCCTTTTTGTGTCAGTTGGATGATGTTGAATCCTTGATGTTGATGGTTCTTTATTTGATGGCATGATCATAATGTCCAAATTAATATGGTTATGGAAATCGTGAAATGGATGCAAGGAATTATGAAATAGTTTATGTTATTACACTACCATGGTTGGGGTTAATTGTTATGCAACTTACTGACTGTTATTGCAATCTACTTGATGCATTAATGAACACTATGTCTAATGGTTAACAATGAATGTGGAGTTGTGATTTGGATAATTACTTGTGGTAATTCGTATAAAAATCCTAACTCCCTACCTTTTACATGCGAGGTTACCGGGGTACATGACAAGTGGTATCAGAGCTAAAGGTTACAGTACTGGCGCCTTTGGGAATTGGTAAACGGAAAAGAAATTGAGGTACGCCGTTAGTGGGCATTAACTCAGGTATGAGTTTAATCATTCACATATTGATTTACATAGTACACTAATTGGCATGATATGTGTGATTCATATTTATAACTGCTTTGAGTAGTAAGTAATAAAGTTGTTGCATAACTACATTCATAACATTGGATTCCTCATGAGGGAAAAAGACAATGAAACTTTTGTCGCACTTACGAACAATATTAAACACTCATTACACGTAAGAACAATATTGAGGAAAGTGACAACGAACTACAAGTGACAACGAACTACCAGCTTTTGATTTGCAAATATGGTAATAACAATGATATATTCATTAAACAAAATTGAAGTTACAATGAACAAAACTTAATGAGTCAATGCATGAATATAAATTATGGGGAACATCCTTGAATAGGCTGACAAATTGTTTTAAAAGGACATTAGAAGAACCCTTAGATATTGAAAACATGTAATGAGTCAAGTAGCGAGACTTGATTGTCATAACTAACTTTTGATTCAATCTTGTCATGAATGCATGAAGACGATTGGTAGTTGAGATTGGTTAGTGTAGTATGACTAACCCATAGAACTTATATGCATTAATTAAATTGGACTTAAGATTATTACAATTTGGAAATAAGTAAAGGTTGATTGATGTCACATGCATGGAATGTGTGTATGAAGATTTTTACTCTCTCTGTGCTATAGTTCCATTTGTTCATGAGAAGAGTTCTTAATTTTATTCGCCATGAGAATGCATGAAGAATAGTATATGCTTATGTCTTAATAGATTTAATGATGATTAACCTCTAATTAAGTGAAATCCATTAGCATGGTATGTGTTTATGTTAATCATTACGTGTTGTGAGATTAAAACCATTGGAGCCTCGATCTAATGATGGTTGAATTTATCTCTACTATGGGAATGATGGATTTCTTATGCATGTTGCATTCAGTGTGAGGTTAATTGTAAAGGCATGTTCAGTGGGTAACATTTCTAGGACCCAATCATGGTATAATTACATGTGAAAATTATTCATAAATAGACTACCTGTGTTAATACAGTTGTCAGTAAACTCTAACTACCTTCCCCAACTATAGATGCTTCCAAAGGAAATGGAAGCAAGGAGAAGGAAGAAGACCATGCTGTAGGGACAGACGGAGATGGGAAAAAGAATCGCTAGGTTTGGTGATGACCAGATAGAGCAAGTTTTGAGTATCAGAATCTTGCAGAAGACTCTAAGTCGGGGAACGACTAGATAGCGCTCGGTGTGCATGTGAGTATTCCTTTGACCATGCTTAAGGAGTTGGAAAATGATAACTATAGTGTATTGATGTTAATGATTTTCGTAATGTCTCCTTGAAGTCATTATTCTGAAAAGGTCACATAGTAGTGTTATGATAGTTGTTGCATCTAGCATCAAGTGGTAACTCTGGTGCATGTGTGACACTTAGGAGCTTATGCTTCTAATTGCATAAGTAGAGCAATTGCTTCCGGTAAGGGTGGTTTAATTTGTTAGTTATACATGTTGAACCAAGGATAAGATAAGTATCTTGCTCACTTTCTTGAAGAACACGTATGAATGTTTTATATGATTTCTTAGTAGAGAAAGTATTTGAATGCATGCAATAAAAGAATGGTTCTTTTATAGATTTTCTTGGTAAAGAAAATGTGTTAAGGCATGCAGTTAAAGATTGATTATTTTGTATGTTTTCTTGGTAAAGAAAATAGGTAGTTCCTATTAGAAAGACTCCACGTGAGTCTTGTGTGTGAAATGCTTGTCTCTTGTCTACAAAATCCTTGCTAAATATAGCCAAAGTATCTTCTTGAGAAAGAGGATGAGGCATATAAATGTCCTGAGGACATAGCATGGAAGGTGGCCAAGTTTTCTTGAAGTAAAATATGTATCTTTATTTGATAAAAGCTTCTTGGAAAATATATATATATATATATATATATACTAATTGCATTATGATTCTAGTTAGTTTCTAAGTTCTAGTGAAATGATTATGCATTACATGCATGATAAAGATAGCTAAAGATGTGCTTCTAGGCACATAAATATTCACTTCTAACTTTTGAAGAAAGAGTATATTATATATATATACATAAATATAGTTTCATTCTAAGAGTGTGCATACTTCATGCCTGAAGATGAAGGATTTTGTGAGAGTTTTCTTGAAAATAAAATTAGAGGTTCTTTCCCTTAAAGACACATCAGAATAGTATTCATGCAAGAAACAAAATCCTTACTTGTTTCATGAAAAGAAAAAAATGTGCAATGAAGTAAAGTAATTGTGTCAGGAAAAGACATGTTGCATAATGGTAGCTATTGTGACTTTGGAATTATGACTCTGTGTGTACATAGAGGAAGTGATCATGTTAACTTTCTTGAAGACAGTAATCTTTGAAGAGATTGTCTTGCTAGATAAGTTGTGTTGATTTCTTGATTTTGGATGGATAAGTAAATCTTGTTCTGTATCTTGATTTTTATGCATAAAGATGAATATCTTTAATAATTCCCTGGAAGGGATGAGGTTAAAATGACTTCCTTTAAGGAAGAGGTATGTAGTTTGTTGTATGAAATGATGGTAGTGTTCTAGTGAAGGGAATATGTGTTGCATACATTAAAGAAGGGCTTATATGATAAGCAATGGTATGCACAAAGATTAGTCATTGTGACAAGTGGTATATTATATTAATGACGCATGGCCAATGTTGGCCATAGTAAACGTAAGATAATACTCCATTAATGACGATTTGAATTAAGACAACAGACTATGGAAAAATTGGAAATGTTTAGATTATTAACTCAACTGTTGTTGACATTCATACATTAATGAATATTTGCATATGCTTTTATACATGACAATATTATATGCATGAAAATGCTTGGAAATTGAATACGTGTTAACTGATGCATATTTATAACTAAAGTTGCTGATGGGATTAAGTAGTGGTAGCTTAATGGCAACAAGGAAACTCATCACGTAAATTTCTGCAATGTGAATTGCAATTATAGATGAGAAATTATGATGTTATATGATATGCATGAATTATGTCATTGGGAAATTTGCATGCATACAACATGTATGATAGATATGTTTCCGATCAATCTAGATGTTGTGGACCCATGATGAGGGATAAGTGTAAATGCATGGTGTACATGCATGTTTATTTTGTTAATGAATCTGATTATATGGTTCATTATGTAAATTACTTTGGGAAAGATTTGATAACAGAGAAATTTAACATGCCAGACAGTTGCAGATAGATGTGAAAGGATGGAATGCCTTGGGTTGATGGCAATTACCTGCCCGGAGGGGTTGATGGTACTTGTCTGCCCGAAGTTGGGATGATGGCAATTACCTGCCCGGAGGGGTTGATGGTACTTGTCTGCCCGTAGTTGGGTTGATGGCAGCTACCTGCCCGGAGGGGTTGATGGTACCTGTCTGCCCAGATTTACTCTCCCTGGAATTCTTGAGCTGGTTGGCCAGTGGAATTCCATGTTAGACCTGGTAAGGTCTCTATCAAAGAAACTGTCTGGATGTGAAAATGACTCGGTTTGTCTGTGGAAACCAGTTCCCATGGGTTGGGAATTCTTTAGTCTATTGTGATTTTCATGGCTAAAGAAATTAACGAATCAGTTGTATGTGATGTTAAAAATAAATTCTATATATAGTTGTGTGAAATGTGTTATGCACATTCAACAGGAAATGAGTTTAATGTTCAATAAGGAGTTATTGGGAATTTTAATTCCTTTATCATATTATTAATCTTGTAAACGTCTTAGTAGGGGCTAAGACCATTTTCAAATGATACAGTGATTGACTGTTTTGATGATGAGAGAGCTAGGTGCTCTTTTGGTACTTCTAGAAGTACATTGTGGATGTCTTTAGTGAAAATTCATTCAGTGTGCATGTAGAGCAGTGATTTATCATTTGATGATTAGTATTAGTGCTCTTTAGGTACTTGTAAGAGTACTGTGATTTAGAAATCATCTAACACTGCACAATTGATTGCTAGTCAAAAGTATTTCATTTGACTCAAAATATAGTGACTAATGTGATTGAATTTGTTAGTCATATATTACAGGAATTACTTACTGTGGAGGAATGAAGAGTTTTCCAACCACTATTAAAATGCCTACATGAAAGAATTCATGATTTTCAAGAATATATGGTAAGTAATGGTAAGTTGACACAGAGAATTGTTTATTATGAATGAATAAGGGCCAAGTGGTGGCGATTAGAAGTTGCATATTTTTGCAATTACAAACGTTTATGACTATTGATGTTTATAACTAATGATATTTCTTATGACTATATCATTACTATTTCGGTTTGTTGTCATTTCTTGGAATGACAACTTTGATTTTAAAGAGGTAGGATCACATTTTGTGTGGTTTAGATGGTAATACCATGAGTAAAGTCTAAAGTTCCAACGAAAGATGAACACCGAGGACGGTGTTCCTGTTAAGGGGGGGAGTATGTAACATCCCTATGGTAATAACTTGGCGTAAATTATTCAGTTATGAAATAGTAATTCTTTTAAAAAAAGATTACGAATTAGTTTCAAAAACTAATTCTTGTTATCCATAATGCTGTCAATTAAAGAATGGCAGAGGATGGCGCTAACGGCGGTTTGGATTTGGAACTGATTCTTGGTTTCAGAACTGCTTCTTGGATTCGAATTTTAACCTGGATCTCTGCAAAGGATCATGGGTGGTGTCTCGTTGCTCTTTCCTGGAGTTAGTTTATTCAGCTCCGTTTTGTCCGCTCCCTAAACTTGATCACTCGGCTCTAATGCCCTGTTTTGGATTTCGGATTTGGTTTTCATCCAGCTTGGGGGCCTTTCATATTTCTCAGATAGCAGCACTGTTTCTTTGATGTGGAGATATGTGGCTCTTCTTTTGTCAGCCCTTAGACCCGTTCTCCAATGGTAACCCGAACTCATTGATAGTTTCCTGTAAAAGTAAGGTCAAGCTGTAGCTCTCTGGACATCGAGAACTGATTCTTGGTATTCGGAGCAAGAGATGACGGAGGAATTCGATCCATTTGCCTCATAGCCATTTCCTCATTGTTCAAGGCAGATTTCAAAATAACAATCTCTCACAATTGTTTCAAGATGTGCCCAAATCGATTCACAATGTTGTCGCCTATGTATTGGAAGACTGGATCTATGAAGGTTACGTGTTTGATCCACGCTCCTCTGTTTCTTTTTCGGCAGAGCATCACGCTGAACATATGAAGGTCATGTGTTTGATATACAATGTTGTTGCTTCTGTATCCTGGAGCCTATTCGGTTCAACACATTCAATTTGTCGTTTCTGCAAAGGCGGCGTGTGGTTACTCCCGTAATCCCATGTCCGACAGATAAATTTGCAAGAGACCGCCTGTGTCTAAACATATATGCTGACGACGTAATCATGCGGATTGATTTTCTAATAAAAAGATTTCACAGGCTCTTGCATTTCTCTGAAGCAATTATTGAAGATTTGTATGAAGTTTGGGGAACATGAAGATCTCATGGAAGCTGTCAAATCGCTTCATGAATCCATATAGGACCTCAGCATGCGCTATGGCGACAAGAACGTGGAATAAACGTGTGGACATGAAAGCTAAGTATATGTAGTTTTTCTTTTAGAAAATTACATGTGAATCTTGTGTTAAATGCTTTAAGAATCTAGTTAACGTTCGATGTTTTGAATATGTATTACATGCATGAATAGCTTCATGTATATATGTTGTTATAGTTCTGTTTGCAAGACCATGGGAATACTCGTGTACGAGTATTAATTTCCGACTTGGTTTTAGAATGCAGTTTAATATACAAGAACGAGCATGTTTACTCACTCTTTTGCTGCTATTTACGAAGATTTATCTTGGAAAATAGGAATCTGGTTTTGATTCTTTTCTCGGTTTTACATGAGCTAATGAGTTAGAACTCGTAAAGAGAGTTATGCATTAGTAAACATTGTGGAGGTCAAGCAATATTTACTTGGGTGCATGTACTAGTTAAATAGTATGTCATGCGTGCTCATGCATATGAGTAGATGATAAAAGATCATTTTTAGAGGTTGTTTAATGAATTATTGATATTGTAACTAATCTTGTTGCCAAGATTGTTGTCAACAGCATTGACAGGAAACGATGGCGGATGGTGCCAAAGGAAAAGTGATGTTAACATTGTGGCAGAAAAATGATTAATGGTTCATGCAGATGAGTTCGAGTTGGAAGATCATACAATGCCAGAACAATCATGCCAAAAAGAATGTTGTATGTGGCGGTATGTAAATAAATGATTATATGAAAATTGTATCAGCTTTTAGCTAGTTATGTGACAGCTTAATGATAACTCATTGTAATGATTTTATGACAATGGTTAAGGGATGGAATCCCTTATAAGCCATTGAGTGAGGGGTGAAAACCCTCAAGAGCGTTTAATAATAAAATTAAACGTTTGCTGGTTTTCACCCTACGAGGTTTCCAGGGTATATCAGTGTTCAATGGTGTGATTGATGTGATTGCCTTTTTGTGTCAGTTGGATGATGTTGAATCCTTGATGTTGATGGTTCTTTATTTGATGGCATGATCATAATGTCCAAATTAATATGGTTATGGAAATCGTGAAATGGATGCAAGGAATTATGAAATAGTTTATGTTATTACACTACCATGGTTGGGGTTAATTGTTATGCAACTTACTGACTGTTATTGCAATCTACTTGATGCATTAATGAACACTATGTCTAATGGTTAACAATGAATGTGGAGTTGTGATTTGGATAATTACTTGTGGTAATTCGTATAAAAATCCTAACTCCCTACCTTTTACATGCGAGGTTACCGGGGTACATGACAAAGCGGCTGGAAATCAATTTTCGAGAGGTAATAGCATATTTTTGTAATTTTTTTTATTCTCCTATGAAATCTACTTTAACGCGGAAGTATGAGGTTGTTTGTTGAATTTAGAGTTAGTTATTTTTAGCCATTGTGTACATACAAGATTTTTCACCTTTTCTTCGTGATGGGTTGCTAAGTGAGATAGTGTAGTTGTAAATTTTTCTTAAAAGTTAATTAATTATTTTTAGCCATTGTGTATGTATAGGGTTAAATAGCTACATTCAACCATTGTGTATGTACATTGTCATTGATTTTAACTTGATTTGTATATATATATATATATATATATATATTTGAGAGTTGTTAAGTATTCAATGATTAAAGAAGGTTACAATCACTGAAAAGTGCCTCGTGGTTGCAAAGAAGCCAATCCACAAGTGCCTCGTGGTTAGAGAGGACCCAATCCACTCATCGATATGAATTCACTCTTTATCTACTGCATGATTTCATAAATACTGGAAATAAAGTTGGTACTCAAAACTTAGTCTCAAATTAATGAATTAAATTATAACCTGCCATATGACTATTCATGCTTATACATTGTCAGGGCAGTTGCAACAAATAAATTGACACTATTGAAATTTTCCTCTTTTAAGTTTCAATTCAAAGATACTTAATACAGAAATTGGAGGGAGTTTTATAAATTCAAAGTTCAACTTTAAAACTCTAACTAAGTTTATAGTGAAGGCAAAAAAATTATTTACTTAAAGATTTCTAGTGCCTCTAAATTTAAGTGTTAGAATTTTGAAGTTAATTTAGAATTTTGAAGTTTTTGAAATAATTAATAATGATTTTTTCAGGATAATGCACATTTGTTGTCAAATATAAATTTTATTTAATTTTCTTTTTTAAATATGTGTAAAGTAAAATTGAAATATTTAATATAGCAAAGTATTTTTTTTTACTAGGTTTAACTAAATGGGTGAAAACAAAAACAATTATGATTTAGTTTGAAATTAATTTGAATTAAATGAAAGAAATTTTAACAAAGATATATAGGGTATTTTATTTATTTATTTATTAAAATGAAAATGATTTATATTGATGAGATTTTTTTAGTTTGAAATTAATTTGAATTAAAAAAAGAATTATGATTTAGTTTGAAATTAATTTGAATTAAACGAAAGAAATTTTAACAAAGATATATAGGGTACTTTTATTTATTTATTTATTAAAATGAAAATTATTTATGTTGATGAGATTTTTTTAGTTTGAAATTAATTTGAATTAAATAAAGGAAATTTTAACAAAGATATATAGGGTACTTTTATTTATTTATTAAAATGAAAATTATTTATGTTTATGATTTAGTTTGAAATTAATTTCAATTAATAAAAGAAATTTTAACAAAGATATATAAGGTACTTTTATTTATTTATTTATTAAATGAAAATTATTTATGGTGATGAGACTTTTTTAGTTTGAAATTAATTTGAATTAAATAAAGGAAATTTTAACAAAGATATATAGGGTACTTTTATTTATTAAAATGAAAATTATTTATGTTGATGAGATTTTTTTTTGCAGATTTTCATAGCTTGTTTCAAGGTAGCTAAAAGTTAAAAAAAATATTTACTATTCATTATTTTAGTTATGTGTAAAATAAAATTGAAGTATTCAATATAAAACCAAAAAATATTAAAAATAGTGAATTTATTAACATTCTCTAATATAAAATATAATTTCTTGTTTGGGAAAGATACATTTATTTACTTTTTTCTTAATTTAGTCTTTTCAATACCCACATTATTGAGATACCCACATTATTGGGAGCAGAGATCAATTTATCTTCAATTTAGTCCCTTCAATACCCACATTATTGGGGGCAGAGTTTCCCTCAATTTAGTTCCTTCAATAGCCATATTGGGGGCAGAGATAAATGTATTTTCCCTCAATTTAGTTCCTTCAATAGCCATATTATTGGGGTTATAGATCAATTTACTTTCCATCAATTTAGTTGCTTCAATATCCACATTAGGGGGAGTATGTCATATACCTATGCTAATGTATTCATAGGGGCATTCACAATGACAAAAGATTTTTTTTACTACGTTTAACCAAATAGTTGAAAACAAAAGTAGTTATGATTTAGTTTGAAATTAATTTGAATTAAACAAAAGAAATATTAACTTACGGAGAAAGTTAGTTATGAAAACTAAAAACAAAAAACATGTAGTCCAAGAAGAACAACCCTTACCAAAGAAAGGGATTGTGGATTCACCTTACTTCACTGCAATCTTTTATTACCCTAATGCATAAAACAATAGGGTAGCAATGTAACGGGAGGTGTTTTTCCAAGCCCGAGGGAGCTGTGAGAATTGGGTTTCACTCCAAGCTCCATTCATGCAGAATTGACCAATGGACAAATGGTTGGAATCTTTGTTAGTTTCTTGTTGGTTTTAAGGAAAGTTGGTTGAATAAAAACCATGTAGTGGATGAATAGGCTCACTGTTTCTTCAATGGACGAACTCATGGATCAAAGACCTCTGGTTAGCGAAATTAGCGAGCAAGCGGTTGGAAATCAATCTTCGAGAGGTGATAGCGTATTTTTGTAACTTTTTTTTATTCTCCTATGAAATCTACTTTAACACCGCGGTATGAGGTTGTTTGTTGAATTTAGTTTAATGGTACATCAGAGTTAGTTAGCTACCTTTAGCCATTGTGTACATACAAGATTTTTCACCCTTTCTTCGTGATGGGTTGCTAGGTGAGTTAGTGTAGTTGTAAATCTCTCTTGAAATTTAATTAGCTATCTTTAGCCATTGTGTATGTATAGGGTTAAATAGCTACATTCAACCATTGTGTATGTACATTGTCATTGATTTTAACCTGGTTTGTATATATAATATATATACTCTTTTTGTGAGAGCTGTTAAGTATTCAATGATTAAAGAGGGTTACAATCACTGGAAGGTGCCTCGTGGTTATAGAGGACCCAATCCACTCATCGATATGAATTCACTCTTTATCTGCTGGATGATTTCATAAATATTGGAAATAAGGTTGGTACTCAAAACTTGGTCTCAATTTAATGAATTAAATTATAAGCTGCCATCTGACTATTCATGCTTATAAATTCGTCAGGGCAGTTGCAACAGATATATCCAGGGCTTGAAAGGCCTATAAAATATTAAACTAAATTAATATCTATAATGAAAATACATTGCAGGCGACAAAGGAAAAGTGTCTCGATGCAATGGAAGGCCACATATTGGGAGTTGTTGAGCTGGTATGACATTACATCAAGGAAAAATTTACAACAGGTCGTGACTCTTATATGCCCATGGGTTCACCTGATCACCCCTAGCTTTCCAGATGTTACCAAGTTTCCTAGGCGAGGAAACAAGACACACCCTATTTACAAGATGCAGTAACGATGATACAAATTTTATACAACTATTTTTCTAAATTGCATGTGTTAGGAAGAAGTCATCTCTAAAAATATGTAGAAATAAGAAAGAAAAAAGCCTTTATTGTACTTTGGAAGGACATTTAATATTATTAATCATATAATCACTGAATTTCTGTAATCACTATCCATGTCACTCTGTGGTAATATTACTTGACATGACCTTTAAATAGGTGTGAACTTATATTTATTCGTAAATAAATTTTCGTCTTTCATTGGTGTTATATCCTTCTAAAAAATATAAGCAGTTATAACCTTGTAAATCATATAAATAGAAAATAAAAGGGACTACTTAAAGGAAAGAAAATTATGTACAATAAGGATAAATGTAGCCCGTTATAACCTGCTTAAATAATATAGATAGAAAATAAAAGGAACTTCTTAAAAGGAAAGAAAATTATGTACAATGATTGTTTATTTGTGAGACATTACAATTTTACAATTCTTAATGTTTGCCTCTAATATTATTAATCATATAATCATTGAATTTTTGTAATCATTATTCATGTCACTCTAGGGTAACGATACTTGACATATCTTTAAATAGGTAAGTACTTACTTTTGTTTGTTGAACATTTACCTTCTTTCATTGGTATTATATCGGTCTAATTCATGTAGGCAGTTATAACCTTATAAACCTTATCAATCGTACAGATAGAAAAAAAAGGAGTACTCAAAAGGAAAGCAAATTATGTACAATGAATGTTTATTTGTGGGATGTTACAAGTTTTAATATTTTCCCATTATTTTCTCAATGAAATATTTACACTTTCTATTTTTCTTCTCTTGTGGCCATAAAAAATCATTGGAGTATTTATGATAAAAAAATTGTTGGCAACTCTCATTGGAGTATTTATGATGGAAAATTGTTGGCCCAATTTGCTTCTGCCATACATATACATTGTTATAAACATCTTTTAATTTTTTGAATTGAAATGATAACTGCAATGATGGTCAGGGCACGGGTATTATAACCATTTGAGATGCTCTATTCTCCAAAAGAAATATTGAAAGAACTGAATATTGAATCTTGGATTTATCCTAATGTTTAACCTCTTTAGTGACACAAAAAGAACTGAATATTGAATCTTGGATTTATCCTAATGGTTGAACAACCTCTTTATTAACGCACAAAGTTAAATACAGAATCTTGGATTTATCCTAGTGGTTGGCCAACCTCTTTAGTAACACAAGTTGAATAGAGAATCTTGGATTTATCCTAAATGTTGGCTAACCTCTTGAGTGACAAAAAAAGTTTTGAATATTGACTCTTGGATTTATCCTAATGGATAACCAACCTCTTTAGTGACACAAAATCTCTCTAATAACGCACTGTTGGCTAGCATGTTGATTTTGGTCCTCTTAGCATTTCGCTCTAATTGTCATAATGGGAATGTGTTTGCTTTAGTTCCATGGATATTGCTTCAACTATTTAATGAGCATTTCTTCTCAATCTCATACCCTATAGTTCTCCTTTCTATTCCCCATCCTTCTCTTTCCTATTCCATGTTACTCATCTTACCATGTGCCTTCGTTCTTCTGAGAATGTAAATTTCCATACCATGTGTTTCCTCCATTCCTATGATAATGTAAATTATTACTCTTTAGGATCATAGCATCTATATTGATGGTCAACCAACCTCGATGACACATTCTTTAGTGACAAGCTATCTGTCATGTCGATGATCGGCTTATTTTTTCCTTCGAACTCTAATCATCTCAAAAAACCTTTTTTAGTGACAGATAGTTTGCTACCCGTGTCACCCAAAATGTTGGTTTTCCTCCTGTTTTGAGCCTCTTTGATGACATATACATGGTTTATTGCCCACCATGTAGATTTTCCTCCTCTTCCTAGATTTATCTCTAGTCATCATAACAGTTAACCGTCTTGTGCTTACTACTTTATTCAAACAACTAATAAATGGGCCCATAAGATTTGAAGTCCATGGTATTACTTTGTCCAACATTTGTTCTCCATCTCATATTCTATTCTTCTCTATTCAATGTTTTTCCATTGTTCAACAGTGAGAGAAATGGATATACACACGTTTAAAACTCAAGGTATTACAACATTTTTTATTTTCTTCCAAGTCTCTATAGTAAAGATAATTTAAAACTATAAATTTAAATTATTATATTATACCATTTTATATTTAGAGGTATTATGGTATTTCAACATTTTTGTTTTCCTATTAGTGATATAAGGGGCTACAAAATAGAATAACATAAAAGTGAAATAATATGTGCCAATACTCAAATGTCTTGGTGAAACGACACTTTATTTCCATGGGTTCCTTTTTCTAGAAAATTATATTTTAGTAGATTCTTTTCCTTATTGTTATTTCCACATCTCTAACATGATCGTTAAGAAGCTACAAATATCATTATTGTTAACCTCTACATTCTTGGCCATCGTTATGCGGGTGCCATCCAGCTAGATGATTATCTTAGCTTCTGGTTTGTACTAAGTTCTTTTAAAGCCTCACTATTCATGGAATGAAGATAGAGGAATTGAAGAGGAAAATAGGCTTATCTATTGAGAAGATTCTCCCAAATTTCCACTCTCTGTAATATTTGTATTTTCACTTAGAATTGCATTTTCCCCTATTCGGGAAACACTACAACTAACATTATTCAACTTGGAATCCTGAATTGAATTCTTGGTGTATGTACGTGGGGTATATATTTCTTTAAATACACCAAGGACTTTCACCTAGCCCCATTCAGAATGATGGGCCATTGCTGAAGAGAGAACTGCAGAGGTGAGTGCTTACATTCAGGAAAATCGACCTTCAGAAGAGAGGAGGAATGTTGTAGTGTAATACATGCAGGGTCTTATTCACAACTGCTTCAATTACAAGGTGAGAGCTATTTGAGAGGATTATTGGGAAAATTGTTGCTTCTTAAAGTCATTCAATATCATATCATGGTTTCAATGGAAAATTTAATGATTGCAGTGACTCTATAATTTATTTGATGAATGAATTCGTTGAATCAAATTTGGAGTTCAATTTAAAAAATGAAAAAACTTCTCTATTGCAAGGGTATGATATGGATATTGTGGAAAAATTGCCCTATTTGGATCCTAGTCAAATATATTGTCACTTTCGTTTACCTACTCATTCTTTTTCTAAATCATCAATAAACACACCATTACTACTTTTGTTGAATATCATTGCATATTTGATGGTATCTTTTCCATTTTTCACAATGAAGAAGTTTTAATTCAAGCATGAAGAAATGTTTGTGGACTATGATTATTTTATTTTGTCTTTATTCTGGTTTATGAAAGGTGCATCCATGGAACTTTTGACCATATGTTTTTTCTATGTTTTTTTACCCTCAAAAATCATTGTTTGGTGATGGAATGTTCTGACTGGTCTTCTAATTCATAGAGAATAAGTGCAAAGGATCTACTTGATGCTAAATAATTTTGGATAGATCTTGTCCCTTCTACACCTAGCAGGTTGGTTTTATTTAAGTATATATGAATTAATTGTTGTTATGTTAGAATTAAATTTCCATTCAAGTTTAATTATTTTTTTTGAGGGCTAAGTATTTTGTCCCATAATATAGAAAGTAAATACTGATTTTTTGATGCCTTCTTTCTGATGTTGCAACTCACCGAGGTATGAACCATCACATGATTTTCAAACAAAGAGGAAACGAAAACAACTGAGGTGCCATGATGAAATTACCAAGAGACAGAAAATTCACAACATCCTCCACAATAAGATGTTAGACTACCTCCTATATAAACTGGTAGACAATGTCATCTTCCACTGAGGCCAGATCCAAATCGACCTCCTCAGTATCTAGTCATACCTAGTCATTATGTGGGAGGACATGGGGGAGCGAATAGAATCCTACTGACCTCATATTTTTGCCAAGATTTTAGGAAAGAGAAACATTGAATATGTCCTTATGAGTGTGGGCTTTGGTATGCCTATCTCTACATCAATTCCCGCTATAATTGAGTGCACAGTTTGATGCATGTATGGATGTACATTAAGTTGGTAGTTTATTTTAGTAAACATCAATTTTGATGGTTATGATGCAGGAGGTGGTGGTGCTTATACATTTGTTGTAGTTGCTCCTTCTAGTGGTGGTGGTACTCCTACCACTACCCCTGCTTCCCTTGCAGTTGAAGAGAAAGAGGTCAGTCTTTTGTTATAAAATACATAATTATAATTTTCCTTGAGACTTGGCCTTGGCACTGCTTTGACTACTTTGAACTTTCGATTTACTCTTGCTTAAAAAATTTGGGTAGTGTTGTTGGTAGTTTATTAGGTTAATGTGTTTTTGATACCATTTGTTTGTTCAATAGGAGGAACCCAAAGAGGAGAGTGAAGATGACATGGGATTCAGTTATAAATTATATGACATGGGATATAGCTTATTTTATTAAGCAGTAGTCTATATTGGAAAGATCAATTTTGTAGTTGTAGTCCAAATGAGTATATTTCCTCTCTTTTCAGTGTCACAATGTGAAGAGGTGAATTATATCAAGTGCAAACTGCTGTGTTGAGTAGGTTTTTGTTTTTTTTTTTTTTTTAGATGGAGGATTTATTTTATTACAAACTTCATATCTTAATGACCGACATTTTAATATGATCTGATTCTTGGAGGTTCAAACTCATCATTAAATTTAATGGAATTGTTTTACTTCATTCTTCATTGTGATTAACAATGTCTCTTGAGTTCTTATAATTTCTTTGTCATATCCGTCTTCTGCACATTGCAATAGTACTATATTGATAATGTTTATCAACAATTTAATTGTATTTATTTTTACATAGTGTTGCTTCTTAGTGATGCAGTTTTGAAAGCGATTAAATTTTGTGATATGGTTTACAATTATTTTCCAGTGGAGTGTATAACAGTGTGTATGGGAGACTTTCCCTTGTAAATCTAATGGAATTCTACGTTGACTATGTGCTTTGATCTATTTTCTGCTACAATAAGCTTTAGAAAACATCTGTTTCATAGCAATGTTACTAGTCACTAGACTTGGAATTAGCAAAAAATCGGCTAGGAAAAACAACAAAGTATTTGAATTGGATGAGGAATAAATCAGGAAAAACTTGGCAAGTACAAAAGGTAAACATATACGCATAGATTTCCAACAACATCTGTGGATGGTCTTGCTTCATTCTCCTGTATCTCTATTTGTTACTTCCAATCAATAGGTAGAGAAGAAAGGATAAACAAGACTAAATATGAGAAGAAAGAAAAAAAGGTTGAGACTATTGCAAAGGGACAAAAATCACAAACAAAGGATAACATACCAAAGGCTAACATTATGAAAGGTCCCAAACTTTGGGGTGTAGGTGGAAAACAATGAAGAGGGAGACCTGGTTTCTTGTTTTAGTATACCTACGGTGGGAGTTGTTATGGCCACAAGGGTTTGACATTTGTTATAGACTCGTGGTTTTAATGATGTTGACGAATTTCTTCGAGAACCCTTTTCTTCATATTTTTTCGAAGAATCCTTTTACTTTGTAAAATGATATTTTTGGCTAAGCTTTCTATTAAATTTGTCTCTTTGATGCAGTATTATACCAGTCTCATTGATTTTTATGTTTTTGTTCTCCATTGATTCATATAGTAAGTGAAAATTTAACTCTTCAAATATGCTTTTGTTTTTCTTTAAAACAAATATGCATTTAATGATTCACATCTAGAGCAATGATCACTTTTCAAATACCAATATTGAAATGATATTTCATATGTCCTATTATAATGTTGTTTCGAGATTCTCGTTATCTTACATGGAGATATGACATCTTCTTTCTTCTATGCTACTTTTTCTTATGATATCGCCTTACAGTGTTTCCTTTGCAACATGTGGTGCAATTGCTAATTTAGTTGTTAGGGAAGAGATAAATATGGAAGGAAGAGATTCCTCTGCAACATGTGGTGCAATTGCTAGTTTAGTTATTAGGGAAGAGATAAATATGGAAGGAAGAGATAGTGTGCAAATCAAAAAGTAACAAAGAGATATTTGCGAAATTGTGTGGAATATTAATTATTCTTAGAATGAATAAATGTTAAAGGAAGAGATGATGCAGGAAAAAAAAGCCTTTGTGATGAGATACTTGCAAATTGAAGTGACACACAACTATTTGCTGGAATAATTGATAGTATAAATTGTTTCTAGATTTAAGATTTTGTCGTTATGGCGTGGAATACTAATTAATTCTTTGAAATAGTGAATTGAAGATTTTGTCACCATTTTACAATAATAATTTTGACATGAATGCATTTACAAAGCCAAAAGTTGTAAATCGAAGACCAAAATGAAGAGACCGATGACCTAAGGGTTTGCAAAGCGGGTTAGTGAAAACAGCTATTAAGTCTTGGAGGGATGCAGTAAATACAGACTCGTTTTTCACAACTTGATTGTAATGACTGATATGAAAACCAGAATAATGTTGGGGCTCAGCTTCTCTCCCATTATATTTAGGATTCCATATATTCTACAATACTAGTGTGTTTTGCTTCTGTCTTTTCTGAATATTAAATGTTCAACCTATTGGCCGGTATGAAAGCAAAATTGAAAACAAAATTTTATTGGGTTAACTTGTTGAAGACGGAACTTGAATTACACTTTTTAATGCTTGAGACTCAAACTAAACCATAGGTACACCAAACGCTCAGAATCATTCCGTCCACCATAGAAGAAACCATCAGACACTAGATCCTTAAATAACCTTTTTATTGACTACTACAACAGGGCACATGGCGTTCCGAGTGCAGTAATCACTCACACTTCCCCTTATTGCTCTGCAAATTGTCAATCGCACCGCCATCATGTTAGTTAAGCGTCATTTCCAAATTCATCATCAAAATAGAATGAAGAGCACATATAGTAAATACAAGAATGCGAAAATACCTGATGAAAGTGCCATGTCCATGGCTACCCACAACCAGAAAATGTGCTCCCAACTCAGCTGCAGCTTCACAGATCCTCTCGTTAGCCTTGCCAATCACAACATGGGTCTCTGCCTTCACGTAATATCGATTGCATATATTGAGAGCCCGCTTCAATATCCTCTGGGTGGTCCTCTTTGTCTGCAATTCAAAGAGCTCGAACACTTTATCACTAGGAATATAGGCTGCACAATTAACACACATATACACAGAGGTCAGCGTAGACAGATAGTTCAATCTGTTGAACCCTTGGTTTAAAACATGATGGTGATCAGGAAAAGGTTACAGGTCATAAACTGAACCAAAGGAAGCGAGATAATTACCAGGACCCGTAGAAACACAAGAAGTTGGCTGGACATGGAGGAGTATGAAGTTATATGACTGCTGGATCTCTGTTTGAGTAGACAAGAGATGTTTGCACGCCCATTCACAGGCACGCATGCTCTCCTCGCTCTCCTCCACTGCAACCATTATATTCACCATTTTCTCTCCACTCCACCTATTTTCTCTCCTTGTAATCAGATTCTGAGTACTGCTAGCTATGGCTGTTCCAATGGATGATTACAGATTACAGAAAAGCGTATAAATAGAGGACTGTCATCAGCCCATTGGATTACGGAGCAAAACAATCTAGGGAAGGCGGCTGATTCTCTGTTAATTTTGAAAGTAACAACTGCTTTACGCGTTATTGCATACATCATGCATCGCCATGTCATTGTTTCAATCTGATATATCGGTGGCCCTTCTCGACGAAACACGGGGACATGTGGACACTGAGCTGGCTGACCTACATGGTTTATTATTTCAAATTCCATTGCAAAATACATGCCTATTTTCTTATTTCAAAATCCAGTAAGATAAGCTACCCCGGCCTGGATAACGTGACTCAAATATATGGTGATCTCATGCATGGCGTAGGCAAGTATTGTCCTATGGAAAAGGTCGGTGTACTGGCTAATCGCTGAATTCCTACGGACTTTTCACCACCATCATCATATGTTTGTGGCCCAGAAATAATTATGTCTTGTGTGGTTGTTACATGAGTTGTAATTGGGTTGCTATCTTAACCAATTTGGTTGAGTTGTAATTGGGTTGCTATCTTAACCATTTTGGATGAGTTGTATTTGAGTTCTCATCCCATTCAAGTGGATGAGTGGATGAGTTGTGATTGGATTGCAACATTATATAGGCTGGTTCAATATTGGTTTTTTTTAAGTGTGACAAACAATTCTTATTTGTTTTGTAATGGTTCATGAATTTCTATTGGGCTATGATATTATTTAAGTTTTATATATCTTTTATATTGATTTATTTGATTTGTGTGTGGTTGTTTAGAAAATTAATAAGAAAAAGTTTGAGAAGTGAAGGATGTAATTGTAATAATTATATTTTTATTATTTTTATTTATTAGTATAAAAATTATTTGAGAAGATAATCAATGTAATTTTATTTTAATTTTAAATTTATCATTATTTGAGAATCAAATAAAAATGAAATATTTAATTTACAAATGTTTTTATTTTGAGGGGTTTGATTTTTCTTGGTGCATTATAGATTAAGAGTTAAGACAAATCTATGATAGTTTTTCTCTTATTTTTCTCTCACATATGTCATGTGTCAACTTCACGGTGAACACCAAAAGAATTAAACATCTCCCATGTAGAGAACAACACATCATTGAATGGGTTAACCACATTTTGTGCCTACAACAACTCTCTCTTCATTTTTGAAAAAAAAAAAAAAACTTCCCATTTAAACTTTGAAACTACTACATATAATGTTTAGATATTTTTGGAGCTTGTATGGAGAGGGATTTTTCATAGGCTTACATTGCTTGCAATGAATAATCTATTTCATTGGCAAGTGGAATTCACATAGCATTGGATCCAATAAATAAAGCGATTGTAGCTATACACATATGGAAATTTTACTATATTGTGGAAGTTATTCACAATAAAAGTGCAAAAAATCCCTTCCCTAAGTCTAAAGATACAAAAATTGATTATTACAACAACTGTAATGATTTATTTCAAGAAAAATAATGGAAAAAAACTTGAGCATGCAAATCAACCTCTTCTACTATTGAAGCAAACCGTCTTCACAATCTCCTTAACAATCACTCAGAAGAATTAAAAGTACTAAGACAAGGTTCACACATTGATGAAGTTAACTAAGTGTAATTTCTTCCAAATTTTTGCTTGGATTTAGGGGTTCTCGTCTAGATATGAAAAGATATTTGAATTTAATTCCCTTTGTGATGCACCATTTAAACTCTTTAGTACTAGATGGTCAACTTCACAAAGTTATTAGATAAGAACATCCTAAACATTGTCTCATACTCGGTGTGGTGATGATGAAAGCACTCCTTACAATGAGATGCTTAGAGTGTTTCTCATATGAATGGTTGAAATTATTGAGGGATTCATTTTGTAATATGCCATTAGTGATAATCTATTCTTAAAATACAATAAAACACATGAAGATTAACTCTTATCACCTCGAGCTCGAGAGATTCCAGATTCAACACTTCATCATTTAGCAATGACACTTAATTTGTTGGAATATATTCATGAAGAACCATTTGACACACATCGATGGGGAATCTCCTATCATTTTTAGCAAAAGGGTCATTCCTTATTGTTGCAATCTTGAAAATCTTGATGACTATATAAAGCTCATGATAAGGTGGTTAAAATTTCGAAAGATTATTGTAAGGGGAGTTTTGTGGAACAACTCAACATTCACTTTCATGGCATACATGATGCTCATTTTGATTTCACTTTCATCTAGTGTTGACTTGGGATTTGTCTTCTTTTTTTTATCTAATTCCCAAGGTTTGTATTCATGTTGGGTTATTACCAAGATGAAATATGTAGCAAAAATATTGCCCAAATATTTGGGCCCAATGACCAAATTTCTAGACCTGCACCACCCATCTTATTGGGTGACGCTAATTGCACTTTTACTAGAATGGTGCATGGATTATAGGAACCATTACTAAGAAGTATGTGGCACTAAACACAGTGGGATGCATTCTTAGTTTGGGATTGAAAGATAGAACACACACATGCCAATGAAGGAAATGAAAAAAACCATGGGGCATAGCTTGCCCTTCTCATCATTAAGCAACTTTTACAATGCATAGAGAAATTTCTAGAATTATCTAGCACTGGGGGATTCTAGAGATAACCACAATTAATTAGTTCTAAAAATAATAGTTATCCAAAATTAGATGGGAATCAAAACTAAGTATTCCTCTATAATTCACATGTGAAATGCTCACTCTAGCTAAGGAGAGATTACTATTCATTAACACTCCCCCTTAATCTCAATTGTTACATTTACTAAAATGCCTAAGTGTTATCTCTAAAATTCGAAAACATTTATGTCTAGTGGCTTGGTGAAGATATCTACTACTTGGTATTTAGATCCTCAAAATTGAAGAGGCATATTGATCGGAATTTGGATTAGGGGCAAAAATTAGCTCAAAAATAAAAGTGCTCGGAATCATTCGAAACTCGAATAAATGCATTTGTCTCGGAAAAAAGATCCCAATGCAACTCATTTTGTTCAAAACAGAGTTTGTATGAGGAAGATAGAGCTTGTTGACCTCTTTGCCAAATAAAAGAAATTTTGAAAAAAAAATGTACAGTCACTGCCTAGTCAGCAGTCCATACTGCTAACGTGTTAGGTGAGTAGGTAGAGTCAACGAAGGTCAACAGTTCAATTTGATTACACCAAGTGTCAGGTTATGGTTGGTCTATAGGTGTGGTAACGGATTAGGCAGAGTCAACAGAGGTCAACGGTTCAATCAGATTACACCAAGTGTCAGGTTATGGTTGGTCCGTAGGTGTGGTAACGTGGTTTGTTTTGATTGGTTGGAGGTTGGACCAATGAGGAGGGGACAAGTGGCAAGCCAAGAGGCAACCACATGCCCCTCCCTAAAGGACCAGGTAATTGGCGCACAGTGTAAACAGTGTAAATTTTTTATGGAGGCACGAGGGTTCCACCCCACGACTTCCTTTGCATAGTCCAAGCACTTTATCGTTGCACCCACACCATGAGTCTTAATAATGTATGGACTTCGCTTGTATTTGGAATGTATTATGATAATGGTTAGGGGTTAGGAGGGCCAACCCCCTCCCATGTGAACGCATCGTCGAAGACTAGCAGTTATAGTTTGTTGTTACCCAAAAAAGTCGCCAGCACAAAACTGTTAACATTTAACACTCCCATGTGAACACAATGTTAATTGCTAGAAAACAGTCAGTACAATCACGCCAACCAAACCGCCAGCATAAACCGTGACATTATATGCTGACATGTGTTCGCTATTTATTAACCGCCAGGTAAACGGTTAATATAAATGCGGATTTGTGCTAATCACGTTTAGTGATTAGGGCTCGAATTGGTATGGATCCATGGATTGGAGGGTGTGGGAGGTGTTATCTCCCACACGAGCTCGTTCAAATACTTGAGCAGCAGAATACTAGAGTTATAGCCCACATAGCGGATCAGGAGAACACTTCAATATTTTCGCAGGCATGGAAAACAGCAACACAACTAAACTTGCCTCCGGAAGGGCATCAAATCTGGGAGGACTACACAAATGCACTAATTGAGTCCCATATTCGTATCAAAGAAGGACCAGACGAACTCATGTGGGATAAGGCAGAACACGGTTTTTACTCCCTAAAGGATGGATACCTGGTCTTTATTGGGAACAAAAAGCCGGAAATAGTGCAAAGTTGGTGGAAGATCATCTGGAAATTAAAATCCCCTCCGAGAACTAAACTCTTTTTTTGGTGCTTACTCCGGAACAAGATCCCCACTGGGGAAGTGCTCATGCACAGATCTGTACATGGCCCCACTTGGTGCATCCTATGTAAACAACAATCGGAATCGACTTCTCATCTCTTCCTTGCATGTGAAGTTACCAAACAGATATGGAAGACGGTAACAGAGGAGCTCGATATTGTGAGTAAGTGGGAAAATGAAACCATCTCTATAGCATGGGAGAATTGGTAACAGGCATACTCCTGAACAAATCATGCGTGTCTTCCCCTTATCATTAGCTGGGTAATCTGGCTGGCGAGAAACAAAATGATTTTGGAGAGCGGATCGGTTCGCTGGCAATCTGTCACCACCAAAATTATCACAACATACCATGAACTGTTGGCAATTACCACTCCTCGCACCCACAGACCAGCCGACCTGGACCCAATTGATCAATCTATACCATGGGCCTTTTTCGATGGAGCCGCTCAGTAGCATGGATGTGGTGAGGGGTTCATTCTTAATATAACAGTGAATCATCATTACAAAGTGAAGATGGGATTAGGCATGGGAACAAACAATTTTGCTGAACTCATAACCATCAAACACCTTATGCATTTTTCATTAAACCATGAGTGCAAAGAGTTATAGATATTTGGGGATTCAAACATTATCATTAATCAGATCAATCTGAAATCTAGATGCCACGCACACACACTCTTAAATATATTGGATGAAGTGATGCACCTCAAATCACATTTTAACTCCATTATTGTTCGTCATATTTACAGGGAACACAATCACTGTGCCGACGGATTATCCAAGGAAGCCACACACATTCCAGTAGGACAGTGGATAATCAGCGAACAGAGGGGCAACGCACAGTATCAATACTTCCACAGGCCCTACATAGATCAAGTCTACCCTCGGGTGGACGACCATTGATTTTTGTTAATGTATATATGTTGTTAAATAGAAATATAGGGACTTATGAGCAGCATCCTGCAAGATGCAAGTATACATTTTTGCCTACTATACATACATCCTGCGTGGTGTTTTTTGACATTTAGATACAGTATCATCCTGGGTGATGATTTTTTGATTATGACACAGACATGTACAAGAAAGACCATAGACTTTTAAAAGTCACGAAGAAATTCGCATATGCTGAATAGCATTTACTATATGTAATTTTTCACCATATAATGAAATATTACGATTTTTTCTTGGGGAAAAAAATATAAGTTAATTATATTTTAAATAAAATATCAGTTAAAGGGAGATTTAAATCCTGAAAATAAATTAATTATAAATCAACGAGGTTATATAAATATTAGTTGGTTGTATAAGTTAGAAATAGAATATTCTATAAATAGTTAATTCTATTTTAACATATAAGCTAAAAAGACATATAAATAAATAAATAAGCTTCATATTCATAGTAAAAAAATAAATAAATAATTTTTTTAGAGAATTACAATATTACTTAATAGTTTATTAAGGGTAAAAATTAGTATATTAATTTTAAATTAAAAATAATAATAATAATAATAATAATAATAATAAATAAATAAATAAAATAAATAAAAAATAAAAAATAAAAATTTTAATATTAATTTAAGAATCAAAGAGAGTGAATATAAAAATAAATAAATAAATAAATAAAATAAAATAAAATAAAATAAATAAATAATAAAATATAAATATAAATATAAATAAATAAATAAATAAAAATATTAATTTTAATTTAAGAATGAAAGAGCTGGAAAAAAAAGAAAAAGAAGTAATTTTAATTAAAGAATCAAAGAGCTTGAATAAATAAATATTCCAAAATAAATAAACAAATAAAAATATTAATTTTATTTTAAGAATCAAAGAGCTTGAATATAAAATTAAAACAACAACAACAAGAAGAAGAAGAAGAAGGAAGAAAATGATTAGGAGGAGAGGGCTGGGACCCAACAACTACCGATCTTCCAACCATCCTCTCTATTGAAATTGTCCGGCCTTCTCTCAATCTCAAGGGCTTCCCTAAATTTTCGGTGATGGAATTGCGACACTCTAGCAATCACACTAGCTTCTTCGATGCAGACATGGTGATTGGTTTTCTCCACATGCTCTGCTAAAGTGGAAGACTTGGCTCTCATATGCTTGAGGTCCGCTGCATGCTCTCTAATCCTTTGGTTAATGGAGCGACCAATCTCACCGATATAGGGGGTCCCACATGAACAAGGCACAACCTTTTGAGTGCTTAACACCATTCGTAAGTCCCTCAGATTTGTGAAGGATCCTATCGACCCCAAGGACATGAAAGGTGTTTATATTATTCCTTGTTCATGTGGGACCCCCTATATCGGTGAGACTGGTCGCTCCATTAACCAAAGGATTAGTGAGCACGCAACGGACCTCAAGCATATGAGAACCAAGTCTTCTGCTTTAGCAGAGCATGTGGAGAAAACCAATCACCATGTCTGCATCAAAGAAGCTAGTGTGATTGCTAGAGTGTCGCAATTCCATCACCGGAAATTTAGGGAAGCCCTTGAGATTGAGAAAATGCTGAACAATCTCAATAGAGAGGATGGCTGGAAGATCAGTAGTTGCTGGGTCCCAGCCCTCTCCTCCTAATCATTTTCTTTCTTGAGTTGTTGGTTTTTTTTTTTGGAATATTTATTTATTCAAGCTCTTTGATTCTTAAATTAAAATTACTTCTTTTTTCTTCTTTTTTTCAAGCTCTTTGATTCTTAAATTTAAATTACTTTTTTTCCAAGCTCTTTGATTCTTAAATTAAAATTAATATTTTTATCTATTTATTTATTTATTTTATTTATTATTTTTTTTAAATTAATATTTTTGTCTATTTATTTATTATTTTATTTTATTTATTTATTTATTATTATTTTTTATATTCAAGCTCTTTGATTCTTAAATTAAATTTATTTATTTATGTATATTATTATTATTATTATTATTATTAAATTTAAAATTAATATACTAATTTGTACCCTTAATAAACTATTAAGTAATATTGTAATTCTCTAAAAATATTTATTTACTTACTTACTATGAATATGAAGCTTATTTATTTATTTATTTATATGTTCTTTAGCTTATATGTTAAAATAGAATTAACTATTTATAGAATATTCTATTTCTAACTTATACAACCAACTAATATTTATATATTCTCATTGATTTATAATTAATTTATTTTCAGGATTTAAATCTCCCTTTAACTGATATTTTATTTAATATATATATATATAGAGAGAGAGAGTTAACTATTATCTATTTTTAATTACTGGATTATTTTATGATTATAGTATATTAACTCACTTATTTTAATATATATTTATAAAATTGTTAATTATGTTTATTTTAATAAGAGAATTAATAACCGAATTAATTGATTTGAATAAAAATTTTGGTTTAATTAGCCGTTTTCCGGTCAAATCGAGCTGTCATTATTCTAGCTCTCCCTGATCTATTTATAATGCATAGCAACATCTGCTCATTCAACTTGTCCTGACCATGAACCACACTGGTTGGTTCAAAATGGGAGGACAAAATTATCTCTATGTGATTTTTGCCATATGGATCACAGACGCCTAAATTCAATAATTAATTTAGTTGTTAGGGAAGAGATGAATAGGCAAATAAAAGTCTTTGTTACGAAATATTTGCAAATTGAAGTGACACGCGACCATTTAATGGAATAATTGGTAGTATAAATTGTTTCGTAGATTTAAGATTTTGTCGTTATGGCGTGGAATACTAATTAATTCTTTGAAATAGTGAATTGAAGATTTTGTCACCATTTTACAATAATAATTTTGACATGAATGCATTTACAAAGCCAAAAGTCGTAAACCGAAGACCAAAATGAAGAGACCGATGATCTAAGGGTTTGCAAAGCGGGTTAGTGAAAAAAGCTAGAAGTGAGTAAATACAGATTCGTTTTTCACAACTTGATTGTAATGACTGATATGCAAGCCAGAATAATGTTGGGGCTCAGCTTTTCTCCCATTATATTTAGGATTCCATATATTCTACAATACTAGTGTGTTTTGCTTCCGTCTTTTCTGAATATGAAATGTTCAACCTATTGGCGAGTATGAAAGCAAAATTGAAAACAAAATTTTATTAGGTTAACTTGTTGAACACGGAACTTGAATTACACTTTTTCATTCTTGAGACTCACACTAAACCATATGTACGCCAAACGGTCAGAATCATTCCGTCCACCAT
Organism: Pinus tabuliformis; assembly: GCA_031772625.1. Taxonomy (NCBI): domain Eukaryota; kingdom Viridiplantae; phylum Streptophyta; class Pinopsida; order Pinales; family Pinaceae; genus Pinus; species Pinus tabuliformis. The sequence continues at coordinate 566,647,386 of CM062808.1, read as the reverse complement.
AGAAGAAACGGCAACGCCTAACCAGCCATACAATATATAGGGTATTTAATGTTCGGGAATATGCAGGTAGTTTAGCCCGATAACACTTAAAAGTTCAAAAATTATTTAATGTCGAAACTTCCAGCTCCGGTGTTATAGCGTTAACCAGGTTGCATATCCCTGAACATTAAATACCCTATGTATGGCTGGTTAGGCTTTGCCTAGAAGAAACCATCAGACACTAGATCCTTAAAAAACCTTTTTATTGACTACTACAACAGGGCACATGGCGTTCCGAGCGCAGTAATCACTCACACTTCCCCTTATTGCTCTGCAAATTGTCAATCGCACCACCATCATGTTAGTTAAGCATCGTTTCCAAATTCATCAACAAAATAGAATGAAGAGCACAGATAGTAAATACAAGAATGAGAAAATACCTGATGAAAGTGCCATGTCCATGGCTACCCACAACCAGAAAATGTGCTCCCAACTCAGCTGCAGCTTCACAGATCCTCTCGTTAGCCTTGCCAATCACAACATGGGTCTCTGCCTTCACGTAATATCGATCGCATATATTGAGAGCCCGCTTCAATATCCTCTGGGTGGTCCTCTTTGTCTGCAATTCAAAGAGCTCGAACACTTTATCGCTAGGAATATAGGCTGCACAATTAACACACATATAGGTTACAGAGGTCAGCGTAACCAGATAGTTCAATCTGTTGAACCCTTGGTTTAAAACAAGATGGTGAGGAAAAGGTTACAGGTCATAAACTGAAGCAAAGGAAGCGAAATAATTACCAGGACCCGTAGAAACACAAGAAGTTGGCTGGACATGGAGGAGTATGAAGTTATATGACTGCTGGATCTCTGTTTGAGACAATATATGTTTGCAGGCCCATTCGCAGGCGCGCATACTCTCCTCGCTCTCATCCAGTGCAACCACTATATTCACCATTTTCTTTCCACTTATTTTTTCTCGTTGTAATCAGATTCTGAGTACTGCTACCTATGGCTGTTGCAATGGATGATTACAGATTACAGATTACAGAAAAGCGTATAAATAGAGGACCATCGTCAGCCCATTGGATTACGGGGCAAAACAATCAAAGGAAGCGGCTGACTCCTTTTAATTTTGAAAGTAACAACTGCTTAACGCGTTATTGCATACATCATGCATCGCCACGTCATTGTATCTGTCATTTTCAATATATCGGTGACCTTTATCGAGAGAACACGTGGACATGTGGACACTGAGCTGGCTGACCTAGATGGATGTATTCCAATTCGATAATGCATCCGAAAATATATATTGGTTTATTATTTCAAATTCCATTGCAAAAGACATACCTATTTTCTTATTTCTTATTTCAGATTCCATTAAGATAAGCTACCTCGCCTGTACAACGTGAGTCGAATATATGATGATCTCATGCATGGCATAGGCAAGTATTGTCCTACGTGAGAGGTCGGTGTACTGGCTTATCGTTGAATTGTGAATGTAAGCTACGGACATTTCACCACCACCACCATATGTTTGTGGCCCAGAAATAATTATTTCTTGTGTGGTTGTTACATAAGTTGCAATTGGGTTGCTATCTTACGCAATTTGGATGAGTTGTAATTGAGTTGTCATCTCATGCAAGTTGATGAGTTGTGATTGGATTGCAATATTATATAAGCTTGTTCAATATTGGATTCTTTTTAGTGTGACAAATAATTCTTATTTGTTTGGTAATGGTTAATGAATTGCTCTGGGTTATTGAGAAGTGAAGGATGTAATTTAAGAAATAATTTTTTTTAGTGCAATAATTATATTTTTAATTATTTTTGTTTATTATTATAAAAAGTATTTGAGAAGATAATCAAGGTAATTTTATTTTAATTTTAAATTTATTATTATTTGAGAATCAAATAAAAATAAAATATTTAATTTACAAATATTTTTATTTTCAGCGATTTGATTTTTCTTGATGTATTATAGATTAAGAGTTAAGAGTTAAGACAAATCTATGATAGTTTTTTTTCTCTCACACACACATGGCATGTGTCAACTTCATGTTGAGCACCAAAAGAATTACACATCTCCCATGTAGAGAACAACACATCATTGAATAGGTTAACCACATGTGCCTACAACAACTCTCCCTTCATTTTTGAGAAAAATAAAAGAAACTTCCCATTTAAACTTTGAAACTACTACATATAATGTTTAGATATTTTTGGAGCTTGTATGGAGAAGGATTTTTCATAGGCTTACATTGCTTGCAATGAATAAACTATTACATTGGCAAGTGGAATTCACAAAGCTTTGGATCCAATAAATAAAGCGACTATAGTTATACACACATGGAAAGTTTACTCTATTGTGGAAGTTATTCACAATAAAACTGCAAAAAATCCCTTCCCTAAGTCTAAAGATAAAAAAGTTGATTATTACATCAACTATAATGATTATTTCAAGAACAATAATGGAAAGAAACTCAACCATGCAAATCAACCTCTTCTACTATTGAAACAAACCATCTTCACAATCTCCTTAACAATCACTCAGAAGAATTAAAAGTACTAAGACAAGGTTCACACATTGATGAAGCTAATTATGTGTAATTTCTTCCAAATTTTTGCTTTGATTTAGGGGTTCTGGTCTCTATGAATAGATCTTTATATTTAATTCCCTTTGTGATGCACAATTTAAAATCTTTAGTGCTAGTTGGTCAACTTTGCAAAGTTATTAGGGAATATCATCCTAAACATTATCTCATACCCAGTGTAGTGATGATGGAAGCACTCCTTACAATGAGATTATTAGAGTGTTTCTCATATGAATGGTTGGAATTATTGAGGGATTCGTTTTTTAATATGCCATTAATGATCATCTATTCTTAAAATACAATCAAAACCATGAATATTAACTCTTAACACTTCGATCTCGAGAGATTGCAAATTCAACACTTCATCATTTAGCAATAACACTAAATTTGTAAGAATATATTCATGAAGAACCATTTGACACACATCGATGGGGAATCCCCTATAATTTCTAGCAAAACGATCATTCCTTATTATGCAATCTTGAAAATATTGATGACTATGTAAAGCTTATGATAAGGAGGTTAGAATTGGGAAAGCTTATGGTAAGGAGAGTTTTGTGGAATATCTCAACATTGACTTTCATGGCATACATGATGCTCATATTGACTTCACTTTCATATAGTGTCGACTTGGGATTTGTCTTCTTATTTTTATCTAATTCTCAAGATCTGTATTCGTGTTGGGTTATTACCAAGTTGAATTATGTAGCACAAATATTGCCCAAATCTTTGGGCCCAATGACCAAATTTCTAGACTTGCACCACCCTTCTTACTAGGTAACCCTAATTACATGTTTTTAGATTATTCCATGGATTATAAAATTTATAGGGACCATTATTTAGAATTATGCATCACTTAGTGCACTGGGATTCATTGTTAATTTGGTATGGATAGTTTAAGTGCTAAGAAATATAGTGAATGCTATGCTCTTGAGGTTCATGGCATTATTATAGTTAGGGAGGTTTCACTTAGATGTCTATATATCATTGCAAAGAACTACAACCAACCTCTTTGGGAAGCATCGATATGGGTTCATTCTTGATTCCCATCTTCAAATCTATGTGAGTATTAGCATGGGCATTGAATTTAGCAAGACATGATAAATTAATGTTCTCCTATGTTCACCTTTGTCTCGGACTAATGGAAGATCTTTTACCATTTGGGAATAATTACGATGTTGTTCAAGCTGCAACATATCACAAAGGATTTGTGAAAGCATGCTAAGACACCTAGGATTTATCCCAAAAAAATGAACTAGAATTTAGTATGAACTAGGACTTCACAAGCCACATTTTCTTTCTTATAGGGGTTGCAAGTGGATCATTATGTTTTATATTATGTGGATTGTGGACATTTGTGACCCAAAAAAGCTTGACTGGTACAATATCCTTACTATCCTCTCTAATTGGCTATTTCAAGGTACTTATTGTATGTTTATTAAATTTACTGAACTTTGAAACTAAGTTAGTTGATGTGGCATTTCAATATTCTTTTATTCATCCTTATATTACCTAAGCATAACTTGATTTAAGATTCCATAATAGTCTACAATTATGATGGAAAAAAGTGAAGTCAAATAGTTGACTTTGTTGCTCTTATGGAATCTATAATCACGATAACGATGGCCCTTTCTATTTTAATAGACACAATTTTAGGTGGCCTAGAATCATTGTTGGGATGTAATTTCAAGTAGAAGGTTCTTTTAGAGGAAGTTATCACATATGCATCATAAAAATACCCTGAAGGAAGCTATTGTTATTAACACTTAAAATATCTCAAGGACTCTGGGTTGGATTTTCTTATCACACAACATCTCTATTCAATATAAGACTCTCTCTTGAATATTTAATAGATTTTGTCTTAGCAACTGTAAAAATGAGATTTTTTTCCATGGTTCATGTGCTCTCTTGGACCAAATATCAAACTTTGTGGAGGTTGTTGGGAAAACTACTTGGGTGGAATTTCTTTATAAGAATTAATTTTAGAAGTGACAATAAGTGAAATATATATTGATTCCCTTGATTGTAGGACCACAATATTTCCTTTGTTAATGTCTTTAGACACATTTTTCCATATTTTTATTAGTATATTTGATGATCCTTTCATTTTTGTACCTAGTATAAAAGGTTTCTTTAGTGGGTCTTTTTTATAGGCCATTTTGTCATATTTGATAAGTGAACCTCCTAACGGGATCAATAAACATCTTATTCCCCCTTGTGACCATCTTTCACAAAGACCTAATCTTGTTTCCTTCATCCCCTAGAGTTTCAACCGTAAACTACTTCATCTGAGGCAATTTGAGGACCAACACTTCCTGTAAACCTACTGGGGTGCGTTCACCAGTAGGTTGCTCCACTATGTCCTGTGTTGGTCACCAACAGGTTTCTCCCCTTTGCACCTGTGTTCTATAAATCCGAGAGAATCATCAAGATTCTGAAAGCTTCCCCTTCTAGGAGTTTCCAGAAGTTGTTTCAACTACTTAGCTTGGATAAAACATTCAGATCCTATCCTTCCCTACATTGGAGTTTTCACCACTTATCCTTTGATCCTATCCCTCCATCAAATGTGGATATCTTACCCTATATTGGTAATTGGATACGAACTCCTAACTTACCATACTTGTCTATATATTCCCAGCCTTCTACGTTGTTGGGGGTTGGATTTTGGAGAGTGATTCTACCCTTATGCTACTATAGTGAGTGGTCATCATCTAATGCATTTAGGTTGATTGGAGGTGCATATTGTGAAAAGGAAAGGACAAGTCAACAACTTGGAGGAGCTCCTCTACAATATCAACTGCTACTTATGGTTGTAATCTCCTTTCATTTATATTAATGCAAAGAATCCATTGTTTTCCTATATGTGATGTTGTTATTTCACTTATTTCAATACCATGCTTATCTATTGAATGAAGTATAGATATTGCATAGATCTCGTAGTTTCTTGGTTTGTGTTATTTAACTGGGAAAGTTCTAATTTTTGCAATCAAATATGGAATTGGAGCTTCCAAGCTAAAGGAGGAGTGAAGTGTGCGAATGATTCCAGGTAGGACACACTCTGTCATTTATTTATTTTAAGGAAAAACATTGTGTTCCTTGCCTCTTTGTTGTTCTAGGTTAGCCACCGATCTAGGGGAGATACTTTTATCCGCAATTGTAAATCTCGTATAATAAATTGGTGACCATACTGGGGAATGGAGTATTCCCTTGGTGGTTTCCTTATCCATTGTGTTTGATTACCTCCTTGACAGACCTTTGTTGTATCATCCAACCAAGAACAAACCTAGGAAGTGATTTCATTGAGCCTTTTTTGAAATTTTGGTGTTGGAATCCTCTTTCCTAGACCCAACGCACCCTTTGTTCCTTTGACAGAGCAATGCACCTCACCCTGGCCCACTCTAGACTAGAGTTTCAAGGCACTGGTGCCTCTTCTACACCAACGTTGGCCCCTATTTTTGCATAACTTTTGCCCCGGTTCTTAAGCCTCTCTTTAGTCAGCCTGCTTCCAGTTGAACTTCCCTGAGTCTTGAGTGTCTTGTGGTCTCTCTAAAGCCTCCATTTGGTTTTCATTTGTGTTTTTTTTCCTTTGGTAAGAATTGGTTTTGATTTTACTTTGTCCTTATCATTTGGGTCACTTTCAAATTGATTTTGTTTGGTCATTGCTCACTTGGATGAATTGTTGTTTTAGTCCTCATTCTGAAAAGGGAATTTGAATCAATGATTAAAAATTTGTATCTTAGTTTTCCTCATTTCGAAAATTAAGTGTGTTGAAAAGAAAAATATTTGCATTTGCATCTAGGGTTTTGTGTGTGAAATTGGAATTCCCTAGTGTGAAATTGCATATTTTTTCTTTCATTTTTGCAAAAAATTCCCCCCCCCCCAATCATCCAGGGGGGGGGGGGGGGGGGGGGGGGGCGGCGCCGAGGGGCATTGAATTGTGTATGAGTATTAATCGCCTTTAAGTGACATCTCTTTTGATTTTTGGAAATTTTCACCAAATTTCAGTTTGAATCCTCTGTTCATGAAATTTCAGATTATGGTTGATTTCATTGGAATCCTCTTGTGTTTGTTTTGAATAATTATCTTGCATAGATCACATCTGCATAGTTAGAATTTTCATTTTCATAGATGGAAAGGAAATTGTGCATAGTTACATTTGCATAGTTTTCAAGGGAATCATACATAGATTACATTGCATGGTTTGACATCTTTTAATCCTTTGAATTGAATTGGAATAGTGAAATTGAAAGATCTAGTTAGGAAGCTCTTGTTGGCTGCATATTTGATTGTTGCATCATTGTTTTCACCTCTTCCCTACACTAGATAGATTTCATTACAATTGAAAAGAGTTACTTTTTTCATATTAGTTGCGTCATAGGTGTGTTCAGGTGACATCAATTTTTGAGCCTTAAAACTGAAACATAATTCAAGATAAACTTTAAAATTCATCTCAATTAACCTAAGGAGCATTTGAAACTTAACAACACACATAGAGGTCTAGGCTTTCGCCTTAACTACTTAAATTCTCCAGTCTTTAGAGATCGGAGCGATCAACTATCGGTTGCTTGTCACAGAGAAGAAACAAAGATCGACCTAGCAGTCCTTCATTTTCTGACTGTGTGGAGCTCCACACTGAGAAATTAATTCCCAGGTGACCTGCACACTACTCTCTGAGTCCCATACCTCCATTTATCTCATTGAAGACGTGTGTTAGAGCACAAAGATGGCTTTTATCACTTCAAGGGAGACCCAAAACTCTTTCGTTTAGATCGTGGTCCTTGTTGCCTTAAACAAATGATCCTTGATAGTCGCCACTACTCCTGAGACCAACCTGCCTATTCCTACATTCAATCTCAGAGTTTCTGACCCATATGCCTTTAAAGCTCTATACTTCCTTATCAGAGAGATTCCATATCGAAATCTTCTCAAGTATTCTAATTTGTCGATTGTTGACCTCTGATATGATGAACCCCTTCTGCTTAGCCCTTCCGGCATTTCCCATCATAGGACTGAGGGTCATGACTTTCTGCTTAGCCTTGAGGTGCTAGAGTGTTTAGACTCCTGCCAGGGGGGTATTCTCCCTTTCTTAACAACTCTCTACCCCTAGTTCTTTAAGTTCTTCTAGACCATGCACTAGCCAAATATCGGAGCCCCTCTCATTAGAGGTTTCAAATAAGAGAAATAACATTGGAGTTGTGATATTCTAATTCTCTGATATGTCAATAGCTCTTGGTGCTCAGCCTCAGCTTCACACCTTTGGTTGGCTTCCTCTGCCGTCAACATGTCTGTTGTCACCCGCTTGAGTTTCCCGGAGTTGGCAGGTGCGTCTGGTCTCTATCGGTTTGTTGTCCTGGTCTTTGTCCAGGATAGGGGGCCCTTGTGAGTTGTTTGGTGCGGGCTGACTGAATGCGTGAATATTGAATCAATCTCATCAGTGACTTGCGAAGCGGCCCACCTATAGTACGCGTTGTCTGTCGTGTCCCTAGTAGTGCCCCCCCGAATATGGCTGGTGCGTATTGACCGGTAATGCGGTAATGCGGACTCGTATTGAAAGCGGAGATAAAGAAAGCGGACTGATGCGGACCGGGGGTAATGCGTATTGAACGGAAAGCGTGGATGCGTGGATGTGGTAATGTGGGATGCGTACTGGGGAATGCGAACTGAATACATCCTGGGCCTTTGGTGCCGTGGCCAGGGCAGGCAGGTGGCGGTGGGCTGTGAATTGTCTGTCTGTAGTCCTAGTGACCATGGTGTTAGCCCAATATTAGAGCCCCCTTATCATAACTTTTTCAAGTATCAACTGTTGAAAGGTGCCGACATCATCAAACTCTGGTATGTGACCTCTGATATGACATCATCATTCCACGTGGCACCTTATGAATGGTGACATGTGTCACCCAAATTTATCCCCTTAGACCCCCTTAAAATGTGAAAACTGACTGCCGCATGTCCTTCCATACCACCACGTCATGCTGATGTCAAATGCCACTGTAGATTATGGGAACCAATCATATGCCACCACACATCATTATTAGAGCCATTCCTATGCTGCCACATGTCTTGCTAGATGAGAGAGAAAAGATCCTGCCCACCTTCGGTTTTGCGATGAAATCCTTTTTTAATCCTGTATCGGCGTTCCCAGCGGGTTTTAACACTATTGGCGCTTCACCCATATTGCAACTCTTAAAAGGTTTACACTTTTAGAAGTTATGATTCTCCGATTGTCGATTTTTCGATGTTGTGATATTATGATGCGTCAATCTCCTCCGAGCTTCGAGGTGTGATCGTCGATATGCTTAATGCTCTGATGTGCGATCACCAATATGCCTGATGCTCTTATGTGCGATCGTCGATCTTCAATGTCGCTGGACCTCCGAGATGCAATCTCTGATATAGTGAACCTCTGATATTCCTTCCTAACGCTTCAATTCTTGAACTTCAGTAAACCATATCTTTTGATCCAGAAGTCCAGTTTTTGACTTCCACATATAATTGGAAAGCTTGTTTAGAGCACTTTCTAATGGAGAGGGTCCAATGTAGGCTTGATTCCTTTTGCAGCTTGGAAAATTACTGTAAACTTCTCTTCTCATTTACTCTTTGGACAACTGAAAACACATTTTGCAGTAAGTGACAACAAGCCCTTTGGAAGGAACATAATCATAGATTATTTCATAATCACTACTTAAAAACTAATGACCTATGCTCCATCATTCAAGAAAATATCAAATAATCAATTTATTATCAACAATGGTCTAATCATGATTGGTAGGCCAATGCCTTGGAAGCAAATATTATAAAATCCTAGGGACTAACTCATCCTCAAACCCCTCCATCCAATTCCACATCTCAGTAGCCTCTTCATGTTCCCTCTTACTGGATCCATCTTCCCTCATCCTTCATCAAACTTAATTTTGATGGAACCTCTAAATGTAATCTAGGAATTACAAGATATGGTATATTTGTTCGAGATCTGATCCGTAAATTGTCATGGATATTCCACTCGATAATTTGTCACAACATATCTGATAATATTATATTATAAATATGATATTAGATCTACATTATTATATTTTTATTAAAACTTTAAGATATGTAGATTTAATTGTAATTAGTGCATGCATATGAATGGAAATTATGCAGAAAAGTAGAGAACAAAATAAATAAGCTCTCACACACACATAAGAAACAATATATGCTCTCTGGGAAACCCTTTCGGGAGAAAATCCAATTAGAAGATAAGTTCGTTTGGCTCTTTTTCTCTGTTTGGAAATATGGCTATAGGTAAAAAGAAGTAATTCCTCTGGCCCGTGAGTTGCTAATTGCATAAATCCTCTCTGTGTTCTCTACCTCCTATCTCTCCTGGCTATATTTTCTCAACTATGGAACAAAATGTTCTCGAAAGAATGGAATGCCTCTTCCTCCTAGTGGTCTGGTTATAACATAGCGCGATAGCTTACTAATGGTTAATTTTGACTACATCAACTCTTAATTAGAGTTACAATATATAATATTCTAGAGTGTTTTACATCATAAGCATATGGCTAGCCCCTTTTACATGAATAATGGGGGCTAATGTGGCATCTTCCTGAATGATAGGTGTTAAAACAGGAAGGTTAAATTTTGAGTGGCATAACTTTTGCATACAAACTATGACTGGCGTGCTTCTTGTGCCGTTATAAATATCTCTATGTGTATAATAGCATGAAATGTTGTTGCACCAAATCAGCAAAGTTTTACCTCCAAAAAAAGGTGTTTGATGCCTCAAAATGCTCTTGGAAGGTTTCAGACCTTGTTTTGCCAAACTAGGTCCCACTGATAAAAATGGTCCCGTGATCTAATTCCTTCACTTTTTCCACTCCAAATGCATTGAGATGGATGACAAACAATATAATGATCCAATCCGGATCAAGATCAATCTTGCAACATAGTTTTCATCTGTTGGGTATCTTTAGCAACAATGTAACAGGAACTAAAAGTCTTGGAAATGGGATTAAATTATGCTTAGTATCAATGATACCCAAATATCATCATTGAAGGATATTCACATCTTATAATCAAAATAACACCAAAATAATGAACAACTTGGTCCCAAGTAGAGTTTCAAAAAGATAGAGATTAGAGAATTGTTTAGAGAAAGTTGCAACCATAATTCAGAATATATTTGTCATCATCCCATCCAAATCAAAAGGATAAGAAATTAAAAATTTGACCTCTTAACTAGTGAAGGATGTAAAAACCAAGAAAAGAAAACATACAGTGTCAGGGAAGATCTCCCTTAATATGAACTAGAAAAACCCTATTCAACCTTTGCTATTAAATATTCCTCTTACCTATATTGGGTGTCAAGGAAGGGATAGGTGGTGGGGTGGGGCATGGCCACTGAGGTGGTGGAAGATTTCAATCTATGTGCACCCTAGGATAATGCACCATTGAGGATTAATGTTGTAGGTCTGGGTATTCATGTCAATGTTTGGATTTGAAAGTGGAGGGCCTAACACAAGTCCCTAGTTATCATTGTAGGCTTGGTGCACCATGCAAATTCAATATTGAAGGAAGTGGAGAGTCTACAACTTAGACACCAACTAGATTCAACACAAGTTTGAACTTTTTATTTGATTTCTTTTATGACAATCCATCACTTATATTCATGAATGAAAGGTATAGTGTTGGAAATTTATTGTAAGCCAACTCGAAATTTTGGTATAAATCACCAACACAACGAGTCTTCTCTCTAGTATTTTACTGCTTTTATTTGGAGAGAAAATCCACCTTTGATTTGTTGTCATTCTCTCAATTGTTTCCTTTAGGACCTAGAGCTTGGCTGCTTCTTGGGTTTCTTCCATCATTGAACTTCTTCTCCCCCCCTTGACTAACATCTTTCCTTAGTGGGTAATCTCTAGTCTCTCCCTCTTGGCCCATGTCTTAATTTCAAGCTTGACTTAGAAGGGGTCATGAAAATTTAGTGTAATTTCCAATTTTTAATCTAGCTACTAGGCCCACCTCTCACTCTATCCACCTTACTTGCCTCCCCAACCATGCATAATTTGCAATCCTTTTCTTTTAAGCACCTTTTTCTTGGATTCCCCAACTCTTTTTTTCAATCTAGCTTTAGGCCCCCTCAACTAGGTTTGGCCATGGCATTCTTAGATTTCCAAGCTTGCCTTAACAATGAGATAGAACACACCAAGGTGTCGCCTATTATTGCAATATGAACTCCTGAGTTCAACAAGTGAGTAGACGCCTCAACAAGGAGATACAAAGAACACACCTCACTTGAATTCGGGAAGAAATTGATAAGGTACAATGAGGCATAACAATGGAACATAAATGTTTATCTAATGTGGAGATTGCAGGTGACTTTGTTAAATGGATTTTGGATGTCGAGCATACCAGGAGAAGACTCAATGAGTACATGTACATCATTGATATCTACTTGCACATGAAAATGTTTCTTAGAAGAGTACTTCTGAATATCAATGAACCTTTGAAGGAAATCTTGATGATGCTAGATGAGTTGTGGCTTATGGATGAAGGACTGGATCAACATTTGCAAAGGATTTAAGGTCACTATGCCTACCTCCAAATCCAAACTACTCACTAGGGAACAACAAAGAGCCCATTGCTATTGAAGAGTCAAATTCTCCTAATACGGGTTGATGTACTCTCTTTACTCTAGTGCTAGTTATGTTTTATTTTAACTTTTTTAGTATTTCAAGTATGCTAATCTTAGTAGGCCTTAAGCCTCTTGGTTTTTATGTTGTAATTTTGATTTCCCAAAACAATATCAAATTTTGGATGCTCAAAAAGCTTTGGTTTTTCCATTAGTATAGTTTCCCTAATAACAAAGTAAACCAAATTATATGTTTTATTATGCTTTTAATAAAATGGACCTCTTTTACCTCCAGAAACAAAAATCAAAATGAAAAGTTTTAAAATTAAATTTAAAAAAAATTGAAAAAATAAAATAAGAAATAAGAGCCAATAATAATGGTAAGTTATTAAAAACAAAACAATATACATTAAAAATAATAAAAATTGATAATTTGAATAAATTATAATTAAAAGAAAAAGGAGAAGAAAGTAATCTTTGAATAATGAAGTTTATGGTATGCAATATTAATTTATTTGTGAAATTATGGAAGATTAATTATTCTAAGGAATAAATAAATGTGAAAGGAAGAGATGGTGCATGCAAATAAAAGCCTTGACAAGAGATATTTCCAAATTGAAGTGACACACTACCATGTGATGGAATAATTGGTACTATAAATTATTTCGTACATTTGAGTTTTCGTCGTAATGGTGTGGAATACTAATTAATTTTTTGAAATAGTGAATTGAAGATTTTGTCCCCATTTTGTAATAATAATTTTGACATCAACACATTAATAAAGCCTACACATTGTAAATTGAGGAAGAGGACGATGACCTAAGGGTTTGGATCACAAACAAGATTCGTTTTTCACAGCTTGATTGTAATGATTGACATGGAACCCAGAATAATGTTGGGGCTAAGCTTCTTTCTTCTCTCCCATTATATTTAGAATTCCAATTATTCTACAATACTAGTGTATTTTAATTCTGAGTGGCTTTTCTGAATGTGAGATGTGCAACCTATTAGCGGGTATGAAAGCAAAACTGAAAACGAAATTTTATTAGGTTAACTTATTCAAATTAATCACGGAACTTGAATTCCTTTTAAGGCTTCATCTTTTTTATGCTAGAGCCTCACACTAAACCAAATGCACGCCAAAAGCTCAGAATCATTCCGTCCACCATGAAAGAAATCCACAGACACAAGATCCTTAAAAAACTTTTTTATTGACTACTACAACAGGGCACATGGCGTTCCGAGCGCAGTAATCACTCACACTTCCCCTTATTGCTCTGCAAATTGTCAATCACGCCGCCATCAAGTTAACTAAACATCATTTCTCAACTCATCATCGAATTAGAATGAAGAGCGAAGATGGCAAAGACAAGAATGAGAAAATACCTGATGAAAGTTTCATGTCCATGGCTACCCACAACCAGAAAATGTGCTCCCAACTCGGCTGCAGCATCACAGATCCTCTCGTTGGCGTTGCCAATCACAATATGGGTCTCTGGCTTCACCCCATATTGATCACAGATAGTGAGAGCTCGCTTCAATATCCTATGGGTCGTCTTCTTTGTCTGCAATTCAAAGAGCTCGAACACTTGATTGCTAGGAATATAGGCTGCACAATTAATACAGAGGTCAGCGTAACCAGATAGTTCAATCTGTTGAACCCTTGGTTTAAAACATTATGGTGAGGAAAAGGTTACAAGTCATAAATTGCACTGAAGGAAGCGAAATAATTACCAGGGCCCGTAGAAACACAAGAAGTTGGCTGGACATGGAGGAGTATGAAGTTATATGACTGCTGGATCTCTGTTTGAGTAGATAACAGATGTTTGCAAGCCCATTCACAGGCACGCATACTCTCCTCGCTCTCGTCCACTGCAACCACTATATTCACCATTTTCAATCCACTCCACCTATTTTTTCTCGTTGTAATCAGATTCTGAGTACTGCTAGCTGTGGCTGTTCCAATGGATGATTACAGATCACAGAAAGCGTATAAATAGAGGACGGTCGTCAGCCCATTGGATTACGGGGCAAAACCATCTGAGGAAGGCGGCTGATTCTCTTTTAATTTTGAAAGTAACAACTGCTTTAAGCGTTATTGCATACATCATGCATCGCCACGTCATTGTTTCAATCTGTCATTTTCAACATATCGGTGACCTTTTTCGAGAGAACACGTGGACACTGAGCTGGCTGACCTACATGGAAAGATTCCAATTCGATAATTCATCTGAAAATTTATGTTGGTTTATTATTTCAAATTCCATTGCAAAATACATACCTGTTTTCTTATTTCAAATTCCATTCGGATAAGCTACCCCACGTGGACAACGTGACTCGAATATATGATGATCTCATGCATGGCGTACTTAAGTATTGTCCTACCAGAAATATATGTGTACTGGCTTATCGTTGAATTGTGAATGTAAGCTACGGACATTTCACCACCATCATATGTTTGTGGTGAGAAATAATTCTTATTTCTTGTGTGGTTGTTACGTGAGTTGCGGTTGGGTTGCCAACTTATGCAAGTTGGATGGGTTGTAATTGGATTGCCATCTCGTGCAAGTTGGAAGAGTTGTGATTGGGTTGCCATCTTATACAAGTTGGTTCAATATTGAATTCTCATCGATATTACTTATTTGTTTTGTAATTGTGTCATGAATTGTAGTTGGATTATCATTCTATTCAAGTTTAATATATCTTTTATACTGGTTTATTCTAATTGTATTGCGTTGTTGTTTAAAGAATTAAAAAAAAACCAATGGAGAAGACTAAGAATGCAATTTAAAAAAAAAAATAGTGGAGTTATTTTAATTACACCTTAAGGTGTTTCTCTTTTAAGAAGAATTCCTCTAGTTGTTATTCTGCGCTCTTTTGTATCATCAGACTCATTGTTAAAATTCTTCCATCATTAGATCCTTTGTTTTATCCGTCAACAAAATTTTGATTTGTGCAATTATTCAAATACTTTGTCATTTATCTTATTCTTAGATGTTTTATTATTTTGATTATATTTTAATAAATCAAAGTGTAGAGTGTAGATGTCAAAACTTTAGTAATCATTCCAATTTGGAAAGAAATCGAATATTTCAAGGTATATCAAGCTGAGGTGGCCACGTTGGTGCAAAGTATAGTTACCAAATTCGAATACGAATTCGAATTCGATTTGATACGAAAAAAATTGACAATATAAAATTTAATACAGGAAAAATTCGAAAGTATACCTCTTATAAATACAAACAAATTCTTAATTTTTTTCAAAAAAAAAAATGATTGGTGGAAAGTATAGTTACCAAATTCGAATACGAATTCGAATTGGATTTGATACGAAAAAAAAATTGACAATATAAAATTTAATACAGGAAAAATTTCGAAAGTATACCTCTTATAAATACAAACAAATTCTTAATTTTTTTCAAAAAAAAAAATGAAACGAATCTTTCCTGACTTGAATACCTTAGATACAATGTTACTTATTTCCAACATTAATCTTTTATGTTTATTTAAGATCATAAGAAAATAACAAAGAAAAAAAGCAGCAAACAAAATGCATCAAATTTATCAATATTGCAAATATAATAATATAAATAACGAAAATTTAAACCTAAAGTTTAATATTGAATATTAAAAGTAAGCTTTAAGTGATCAACGCATATCAAGAAACTTCTATTTCAATCTCTTTCTCTTCCAAACCCAAATTTATTCAACTATATATATATATTAAATTTGGGAGGAGTGGGGAGGGGGGTGAGTCCCCTGAAGAAGCTTGTATTAGCCCAGTGTACAATATTTACATTATATACAACTGTTGGATCAATCACATTACACTGATATACATTCTCAATGAAACATATAAGCTGCCGCGCAGCACCACACAATGGGAATCGCGTGAAAGTCGACAGCCCCAACTGCGTGAATTGTGCACTCTTTTATATATATATATATATATATATATATCACAGAAAATAAACACCTTAAATTAAATTCCATATAAACATCATCCAATTTACTAAAAATAAAAAGAAACTATTTTAAAATTTTGAAACTTTTTAATATATAAATTACCCGCTCTTTAGCTTTCAAATACTAAACTTTTTTCGGATAAAATTTCTATAACATTGTTTTTACAATTTTTAACCTATAACCTAACCTTTTCTCTAACTTTTTAATATTACACTTTTTTAAATATAAAATTTCTATAACATTATTTCATATAAAAATTATTATTTCCCATACTTTTTAATAAAAAATAATTTTAAATTATATTTTTCATACGTTCTAATATAAAAATTTTAGTTTACTAATAAAATTTATTAATTATTATTTTTCACACTTTATAATACAATTTTTTTTAGTTTATTGATAAAATAAAAATTATAAAGTCAGTCCGTGAATGCTTTGGTGGTAGGGATATTTCTATGGATCTATTTTACCTTGCGTGTTTGCTAATGGATGGAAAGCGATTAAAAACGGAAAAAGCTAACCAGCCATATATTGGGTATTTAATGCTCTCAGAGCAGCACGCGACTTAACCCGATAACACGGGAGCGGGCAAATTCGGCATTAAATAATATTTGCCCGCTCCCGTGTTATCGGGCTAAGTTGCGTGCTGCTCTGAAAGCATTAAATACTCAATATATGGCTGGTTAGCTCCAGCCATTAAAAACTATTCCCAAGCGACTTGCTTTCTACTCAGCCTCTTTGCTTGTAGCAGCAACGACAGTTTTGAAAATAAAAAGAGCCGAAAACCTTGGTCACTGTTAACATAAATTGAATCCATAAACTTAAAAAATCCGTACCGTATTAAATTTATCGTATTATGACGCGAACCGAATCGTATTAACGAATTTCCAAATTTTTTAGGCCAATACGGCCGAACTTGGTAACTTGGTGGAAAGTACAGTGGCGTTTATCATCATTTACACCAACCAATTTGTACATCGCACTTTACAATTTCCCAATACATAGATTTTCCATCGCACACATTGTCAGCATATATTGATGTTTTAATGAATTCACTCAAATCTCTGTCATTGCAAAAAGTCGCAAGCAAAAGATCAATATATTTTTATTGGAATTAATGTTGCAGGTGTTGTGTGGTTTGTATATTTTTATTGATTTTTATTGAAATGTAATTGTTTATTAAAATTACTCTCTTTCAGATCAAGTATGAAAATGAGGACGAGAAACAGAAGAATGAGGGTAGTGGTTTGTATATTTTTATTGATTTTTATTGAAATGTAATTGTTTATTAAAATTACTCTCTTTCAGATCAAGTATGAAAATGAGGACGAGAAACAGAAGAATGAGGGTAGTGAATCGTCTAGGTACGTCATTGCTTTACATATTGGAAGCTAGAAGATTGCAAAATAAACTGGCAAAAGATTGTAGAATGAACGAGTAAGCGGTGGACAATTTTCGTGTGATTGGGTGTTGCTTTCATGTATGAAAAGGAGGATGAAAATAAAAAGAATGATGATAGTGACTCAACCAGTTGCACCACTCCTTGGTCATGTAGCCAGCGAAAAGAGAATGCAGAATGAGCAGTAAGAGGAAAAGATTTAAGAAGGATTAAGTAGCGACACCATTTTCTCATCTTTTACAGTCTTAGAATGCAGTTAGATATTGTTATGGTAGTTATATCAAGAAAATATATTGGTTTGTCGCTGTTTGGTGATGCCCACAGTATCATTTAAGTAGCGAGGTATTCATTAATAATATTGGAACTGGTAAACAAGTTTCTTGTGATCTGTTTGATGTGGCTACGTTGAAAATATCAAAATACAATACAATATAATTTCTTGTGTTTGATGTGCTTACGCTGAATATATCAAAATACAGTGGCTAAAATGAGTATTTACTTTTCCAATTTGTAAACTGAATGCCTCGAAATAAATTATATACAAAGAATTCCATCAGATTTGTCATGCAACTGTATTAAATATATTTATCATTCTTAAGATGCCATGATGATTTGTTGAACATTAAACATTCAAAGTGGATAATGGAGGAGCCTATCTATTTCCCTTTTGAACTGGATTGTGAAGGTGCTTATCTATCTCCCCTCTGATTGCTTCTGCTAGAACACTTCTCCTCGTTCCACTTAATTGTTTAGTAAACTCAGTGACATGTTAAATCTCACATGTTGATTGTTGTATGCTGCAGTTATGGACAACTTGTCACATGTTTGCTCCAAATCTTTGTTGTGTTATTAATGTTTGATAATAAAATTTCATACGAGGGTTCTCCAAGAGTTTACTGTATCTGAGCTCAGACATTTAGGCTTTTACAGAATTGTGTTCTAGGGGTTTATGTTAGCAGTGTGGGAACCCTAGACAGTCCTTATATATTTTGTTGTTCTCGGGCTTTAATGATGTAAATTTCTTTATTTCCCTTCAAGCAAGGGTTTACACTATGTTGGTTATAGTTACAAGAAGGAATTTGTGTTTGCATGTTTAGGATTTTTTAATTCTCTTTATGGTTCAGAGCTTGGATTTACGCACATGGTTAATCAGATTTTCTTTCCTCTCTTATTTTTATACCATAATTATTTGTGGAACGATACATAGTATTCTTTACAGTTTCCTAGTCTAACGACAATCCAGACTTACGTTTCTACATTATGTAGTTTAGCATTCCATTTAATTTCTATGTGGCTGATTAGCACTGTTACAATTATCCCTTACACATGCACGGTTCTACAACTCGCAATTCTATTGGTTTCCGCAGTTTTAGATACAGTTTATTTTTATCATAATTATAGATGTTATCATTGAAGGGTTTCCTGGTATTTTACCTGGATTAATATTAACAGTACCTGGTAGAGTGGCGAGACCTCCCTACTTCCCATTCTTGAAAGAATTTTGGGAAAATAATAGCATACTCATACTGTAAACTAATGTAAATGTTATTGTATTCTCCTTTACTGACCATATAATACATTTTTTAATGCTATGTGCAGTAGAAGACTCATTCCATAAACTTAAATTTGCTTCTAATTGCATTAATTTTAATTGGAACATTCCCGAAAGAATTTTGGGAAAATAATAGCATACTCATACTGTAAACTAATGTAAATGTTATTGTATACTCCTTTACTTACCATATAATACATTTTTTAATGCTATGTGCAGTAGAAGACTCATTCCATAAACTTAAATTTGCTTCTAATTGCATTAATTTTAATTGGAACATGCAGTTAATCATAGAATTAAAGATCATAGGATTATAAAAGTTTTATAATTAAGTTTAGGCCCAGATCTTGGATCCGCACCCATGATTCCTTCCAACTATTTATTTTTCCTACTTTCCACCAAGAAATGAGAAAACAATTACCCCTATGCTTCTTGACGATAAAAGAAGCAAGGAAAAAGATAGATTTCATTTAAAGATGTGTACTCTAATCTTTTCTAATTTCATGTTTTATGACATAATTTATTGTAAGATAATCTTCGGCAAAATCACATAACGAATCTTTTGTCGACGCGTTTCGAACCAACCAGTGTGGTTCATCGTCAGGACAAGTTGAAGAACCAATCTAGCTTAGCGTGATTAAATAGAGTGTGCAGAGATCCCAACAGCTACATTCCTAACGGCTAATTTGACCAAGAGACCCTGGTCAAACTACTAAAAAGTCAATTAATATTTCTCTAAAAAGCTAAATTTAGGTAAATATTTGGTAAATTTAAAATAATTAGGTGTATTCTTCTTATTACGTATATATTTTAATTAAGATTTAATTTATGTTTTCTATATTTAAGACATAATTTTGAGGCTAACAATAATTACGCCATAAGGAATTCCCTAGAACAACTCCCCTCTTTATGTCGTAAGTTGTTCCCTTTGAGAATAATTTCCCTCTATCGTGGATCTTCTCTTCACCGTCAGATTGCTTGGTAGACGATTGAAATTTCATCAAGCGTTCAATCTCACCATTGTTCGCCGACTCCTATTTATTTGGTTCTTATATTATTTAGTTTCTGTAAATTGTCTGTTAATTCCTATCTATTTGGTTTCTATATTATTTAGTTTCTATAACTCGGTCGTGGGTCACCTGAAGAATTCTTCATTTGTTGAAGGCGTGCAGGCATCAAAGGGTTTTTAGGCATGAATATGTTGCAGGAAATCCTCCATTGGGCACCTCATCTAGAATTATAATAGAGGCCAAATTTGTTGACCAACTGAAGGCCAAGACAAATAAATTGTGTTTGAATTTCAACATTGAATGTGTTTACTTAACAAACAACCACCAATAGATAGGATGCATTTTATCTTGGAAGTGGACTTTGCAAAATGAGGAGGTGGTAATGAGAACACCTTGCGATCTTGCAAACCTCTTAAATGAAGTTGCAATTCTTGCTAGAAGATTTATTAAGTCTTATTGTTGTTTCTATCCCTCATCTCTTTCTAAAAATTCTAGGTTACCACAAAAAAAAAAAAAAAAATCAAGGAAGTCATTACTTTGAGGCTTCTGTGATATATAAACGTGACCACGATATCCATTAGTATTGTGTGTTACTTCTTTTTCATTAAAGGATCTCCATTTGTGGTAATCTGTGACTGTCCAAAAAAATCCCTTGGTTAAGATGATCTTAAGCTTTTTCCTTGTAGCTTATGATCATACCAATTTTGCAATTTCAACTTTAAACTAATAATGGATGGAAGCTAAAGTTTCCTTTCTTCCATGTGTCTTGCTTATTTATAGTTTCAAATTCTGCTTGGCTTCATAATTTAAGAGTGATAGTTGATTGTTTTATGAAATTCATGTTCAAAGGGTACATAACTATGTTGACATGATGGATGCTTTAAAGATCTGTTAATTAAGTTAGGCTAATAATGTAAATTGAAATAAATATAGATAGATGTTGAGATGCTATTAAATTAGTTTAATTCCCCTAATTAAATTAAACTATACCTTTTGAAACCAGTATCTATTAAAGAGGGAAATGAGAAGAATTCCAATAGTTATCTTGGAATTGCACAGTTAAATTTAGTCAGTGATTCTCTAATAATGTAATGTGAACTAAATATAGGTAGATAGTGAGGTGGTATTATAATAATTTGATTTCCATTATTAAATTAAACTATACTTTTTCCAACAAGTATCTATTAAAGAGGAAGAAGAGAAGATTTCCAGCAGTTATCCAGGTAGTGCACAGTTAAATTTAGTTAGTAATATAATACTTTTGGTTGATGGAATAGAACCATAAAGCCACAATGATGCAATTCCATTCTTGTTTTGCAGGATAAGAGATCATAAAACATACCACCTTCACATTCATGGTGGCCACGATGCTTTCTATGTGCAGTACTAATAATTGTTGTTTTCTTGTCAAGGTGGTTTCACTGATTGTGAATTTCTCACCACGGGACTCAAACTGGAACCCTCGTTTCTTCCTCCTCGAGACCTCAGAGCCTCATTCTTTATTTCCAAGATAGATATATTTTCACTTCCCATCTGATCAAAAATAACTTGAACCTTATGGGCCAGTTTTAAAATCTATGGGGAGCTCATATGGAGCCCACCTTCCAGGTCCTAGATCCCTGATCCAAAAGCACCAGAGCGGGACAACAACTTCACAGATTTGCAACGGCTGAGGCTAGACTTTGGCTCCAACACGTTCAGAGCCTTACTGGAGCTTAAAATGGGACTAGAAGAGTTTCAAAGCAACATTTTTGCAGAGCATAAAAACAAAAGACCAAATGAAAAATGTTAATCACCTATGAAACTTAGTTCAAAATGATTTTCTTTCAGCTCAAAATCAAGGAACATAGTAGTCTCAGATGAAATATTGCTACCAATTGGATATGTTTAAGTTATATAAATTCGCATGACTACATGATTATCTATAGAAAACTCTCTTATATTTTTATAATTGATTGACAAGACTTACTTCATCTATGCTCTTAAGCTACTTATGCAGGGGAACCCTTTTGAACCTATTTCTTCTTGCTATTTGAATTGCTCTATGAAGTTTCCCTTGGTAAGAAGGTCATTTGTTTTTAATGAGAATTTTCTTTGGAATGAGTTTTTCCACATTTCATGCAAACTTGCTCAATAAAATATACTTTAGAGAATTTCCTTGTTGTTTTCTAACTTTTGAGCTACTATTATTGTTCTCGATAAAATTTATACTTCTGCAAGAGAAATACATTTTTTCTTGTATAAATCAAATACCTACAAATTATGACTGATTGTAGACATTTTATATTTGATAGCCAAGCCCTCTTTTCTAAGAGCTTTAGTTGTGTGATAAAAATTATTATGATCTTGGAAAGGAACATGTTACTATGAGAATTGGGCTTATAAACTCTTTGGTTGGGATAATTTTGTTGTTTTTCTAAAGATTTTTTGTTGGTCAATGCAAATTCTAAATTTGACACTTGGTTGAATGCCCTTTTATGTTGCAGGCCTTTGCCCCTAACTATTGGGTATTTGGCACAATATTTGTTGAAATCCATCTTGGGCCTATTGATAGCAAGTTATTTTGGTACACCCCCAATATTTGTTGTTGGTGTTTTTCTTATAACATGTGTTGTTGGTGCTTAGTTGTCAACTTACACAAGTTATCTGAGCAAGGGATATGTGGCACTAAAAATTGTCTTAAATTGCTTGACAGATATATCATCTGTAATCATTACGCCTATGTTGATTGGTCTTCTGATAGGTTTTGTGGTACCATTGGATGCAATAGCAATTTCTAAGTCAATACTACAGGTATATTTTAAAGCCATGATAATTAGTTTCCCCTTATCTACAAACTTTCATAGATACATGTTGAAAATAGCAACAAGAAATTATAAAAATATAAATGCTAAAAATAGCATTGCTATAAATAGCATTTTAGGATATATTCCAATTTTGATTTGTACTTGAATTGAAATTCGAATTTGATCTCACCAGCTATTTGAATAATAATTAATTAATTCATCTTGAGTTAATTAGTTGGGGAAATTCAAACATGAGTCTTTGTGAAGACATGCAATAGTTATCCCTTTGATTGAGGAATTTATCCCTTGGTTAAGGAGATGAGGATGAGTTGTATTTGAGTTGCAATTAGTTAGCTCAATTAATTGAATTAAATCCTGTTAAATTAGTTCCAAAAAGTTGGAGGAACTAATTGTGAGTTCAGTTAGTTAATGCTTGCATGCATGTAACTAGTGTTCCCCGGATAACTGAATATTCTCTCATGAATAACTCATGCATGTTAGTTCAGACAGAGACCCAATTGAGATCAGATGTAGGGACAATGTACAAGCGTTTGGAGGAATTTTCCTATAAAGGAAACTCATCCATGTACAAGGAATTCATTCCTTCAGGATTGCGCAGTTTTACTATGTGTTGGAGCCGTGTGTGAGAGTAGTGTGTGAGAGAAGTGTCACACTAGGTTACAGCTAGAGCACCTAGGGAAAACTGTGCAAGGAAATAGGAGGCTTGGAGGGCTGAGGAAAGGCATATGTTGTGTCTATTCAATTTGTGAGTTGTATTGAGGGATTGTATTGAGAGCTAGATAGCTTGTGAGCTAAAGCTTTGTGTAATCCGGAGATATTTCCACTTGTATGATAATACAGAGATCAGGGTTTTTAGCCGAGGATTTCCTGAGAGTATTCTTCTGTGTTCATGTGTGTTTTGATTTCTCTTCATCTGTTATACGTGTTCTATTTGATCTTGCTCATAATCGATTACGCTTCCGCAAGTTTGTTTGTAGAAGGAGATCAAGTATTTTTCTTTAGTATATTACATTATCAGGTGATCTACAGTAAGAATTTCTACATGGCATCGGAGTTAAGGTGATCAGAGCAGTGAATGGTATACAAAGAAAAGAAATCAAAGTAAAAAAAATTGGGTTGCGAGTTTGCAGAGTAGATCTGAAAATTTTTGTGCAAAATTTTTAGAAACAAATAGCATATCTGGATTCCTTGTGAAAAAATACCCAAATTCAAAAAAACAATCGGCTGAATCAGAGTTCAGATGAGGGAGATATCGCTGATCTAAAATCAACTCTTTTTTCCAGAAAATTTTGTGACGGCAGGAAAGATGGTGTGCTAGCCAAGAACCTATATGCTCTTGAGGTTCAAGATGCATGAAAATCCTTGAGGAGCAAGGCAACTATTAGAGACTTGGTGGTTGAGAGGGAGAGTAGATTACCTCTCAACATGCAACCATAGAAGAAGTCTCAGACAATTGTGGAGGAGCCACAATTGGTGAAGCAACTTCAGGAAGTTGTGGAGCAGCCACAACTAGAGAAGCCGAGAGGAGACTAAGTGGAGGCATCCACTCATGCGGAGACCTATAATAGGGGGAAATTTTGAGCCAAGTGGGCAAAGGGATCACATGTAGCTATACCTCCAGTTGTGAGGTGGGGCGATGTGAAGAGATAGTCTGATGAAGGCTGAAATAGGGGCAGGATCCTTGAGGTACCCAGCCTCTTGGATTAGACCTTGCTATGGGAGCCCTGACGAGGAGTAGCAGGACTAGCTGAGTGGGTAGAGACGGATGCGGATGGAGCGACAGAGAGAGCTACAGTGCAGGAGTCCCAAGACAGCACAGAGCTAGCAGGCTGCAGCAATGCGAGAGGCACAGGAGTGTTGCACCAGTGCAAGATGGCACAGAGAGGTGTGCAATAGTGCGAGATGTAGAGAGTTGTTGCAGCAGTGCAGAGGTCAGAGAGGTAGCACTTGTCAGTGGCAGAGGGAGCTTTAGCATCAAAGGGTGTTTCTAGCCCAATAGGGAGGTCAGTTGGGAGATCAGTTACTTACTTCTCAGTAACTGAGTTGTAGTGCAGCAGTGGGTAGAATGATACAACATGATGAGAGGAGGAATCAGTGGGATTGTTGCAGTCAGAGATCAAAGTGACATAGGTTAGAGTAGTCAGATACTGAAGAGCGCAGAAGTGCAGAGTTTTCAATCGACAGAGGCAATAACAGTCAGAGACTTTGATGGCAGAGGCATCATTCTGATTTAGGTTGGATATTTTTTTTGTTTCTGGAGTTGCTGGAGCAACAACACTAGAGAGAAGTGTTGCATGCAAAACAATCCAAAGGTCAGGATCGTGATTGAGTTGAATTCCTTTCTTGTTGAGAGGAAGTGTTGAAAACAGCAAGAAGAAATGATAAAAATAGAAATGCTAAAAATAGCATTGCTATAAATAGCATTTTAGGATATATTCCAATTTTGATTTGTCGTTGAATTAAAATTGAGAATTAAAATTCGAATTTGATCTCACCAGCTGTTTGAATAATAATTAATGAATTCATCTTGAGTTAATTAGTTGGGGAAATTCAAACATGAAGTCTTTGTGAAGACATGCAACAATTATCCTTTTGATTGAGGAATTGAGGATGAGTTGTATTTGAGTTGTAATTAGTTAGCTCAGTTAACTAAGTTAAGTCCAGTTAAATTAGTTCCAAACAGTTGGAGGAACTAATTGTGATTTAGTTAGTTAATGCTTGCATGCATGTAACTTGTTTTCTCCAAATAACTAAATATTCTCTCATGAATAACTCATGCATGTTAGTTCAGACAGAGACCCAGTTGAGATCAGATGCATGGACAATGTACTATCATTTGGAGGAATTTTCCTATAAAGGAAACTCATCCATGCAGAAGGAATTCTTTCCTTTAGGATTACACAGTTTTATAGTATGTTGGAGTGGTGTGTGAGAGCAGTGTCACACTAGGTTACAGCTGGAGCACCCAGGGAAAGCTGCGCAAGGAAATAGGAGGCTTGGAGGCTGAGGAAAGGCATATGTTTTGTCTATTTAGTCTGTGAACTGTATTGAGGGATTGTACTGAGAGTTGGATAGCTTGTGAGCTAAAGCTTTGTGTAATCCGGAGATATTTTCACTTGTATGATAATACAGAGATCGGGGTTTTTAGTTGAGGCTTTCCCCAAAGTATTCTTCTGTGTTCATGTGTGTTTGATTTCTCTTCATCTGTTATATGTGTTCTATTTGATCTTGCTCATAATCGATTGAGCTTCCACAAGTTTTTTTGTAGAAGTAGATCAAGTATTTTGCTTTAGTATATTGCATTATCAGGTGATCGACAATGAGAATTTCTATAATACATAGACTCTCTTACCAACATTCATGTGTTCCAAGTTGTTTTGATTCCTGTAGCCATGGGTCTGGCCCTGAATACCTATATCAAACCTTTTGTAAGTGTTATACATTCATTCATGCCATTAATGGCCATGGTCTGCACGTCACTCTTCATTGGAAGCCCACTTGCACTAAATCAGAGTCAGATTATATCCATGGAAGGCCTCCAACTAGTGCTTCCACTACTATCATTCCATACTTTCTCATTCGTGATTGGCTACTGGGTGGTCAAATTTCCTATGCTAAGGTGATTTCCAATTCGTTTGAAATTAATTAATTTTATTTCATTCATATTTTTTCTTTTCGAGATGTAGTCTTCTTTGAATTGATTGATGCAATATTCTTTCATTTTCTTCTTTTATGCATTTTCATATGTAGTGTGCATGATCTACTAGAGAAACCATGGATAATAGTGGTTTGTATGACATACACCATCTCTTTATTGTTTAATACTCATACCATTGAAGCATATATTTCTTGGTGGAACACAAATAACTGATTGCTTCTTATTTTCCACACGAAAGAAGAGAATGTTTGCAAAACTATTTCACTTTGTATTTGAATGCAGAGTTCTACCCTTACTTGAACTATTAGCCACACAGTTCCTTGGTTATACTAATGTAGTTCTAGAAGCTTATCATGTTGTGGGTATGACTATCATGGGTTTAAGTCTTGCATCATTTTTGGGCAAAGGAAGAAAATTAGATACATGCATATCAATGTTTTGTCACAACTAGGCACTTCTTTCAATGTAGAAAGTAGTAATGCATACTCCTAAAGAAGAACTAGTGAAAAATATTGTACCTTCCACCACACAACATATACCTACCAACACAACTTATTCATACTGTAAAAGTGATTCAATCAATCTCCATGTATTCATACAGTAAAATAATTAAATCAATCTCTGTGAATTAAGTATGTTGTATTAGTAATTTTATCTTGTATATCCATTTGTGCCATTCCAAGCCAGACATGAAAACATAATAGAATAATGGGTTTAATCTTCACTATATAATATTAAAGGAGTAACTAGAAATTTTTTTGTTGGTTCAGCTTAAGAGTAAATGTAGTTTGTCAGGACTAGCTTGGCTCACTAAAAATTTCCTTTTAAGAATAGTAAGACATGCAGGGGAATCTTTTTCCATTTAAACATTACCATGGTGATTTTGGGTGATACAAAGCTCTAACAATAACAGGGAGAAATTCCTTCAACATGTGTATGCAATTTGAATACCATGGCTTAGCAATAAAATTGAGTAATGGAGATGATTAGCATACCTAAGAAATTTATAATGGAATATGAACTAAGGGGAATATATGGTTTCTCTGCTATATTGGACTCTGCTAGGGTAACATAAATTTATAGCTCGATAACTTGCTGATTGGTTTAATTTGTACTTGAAGGGGGTTTTGGATATGTTCATAGAGGTATACTTCCTGATGGCCAAGATGTAGTTGTTAAACAACATAAACTTGCAAGCTCTCAAGGTGATTTGGAGTTATGTTCGGAGGTGGAAGTTTTGAGTTGTGATCAACATCATATTGTTGTGATGTTGATTAGGTATTGTGATAATTTTCGGTATCTCTACTTGTTGAAACTGAACATTGATTTTGACAAGAATCATATCTACTCCAAGAAAACCTTAAATGACATTTTCATCTGCTTTAGCTACATTTTTGTCTATTAATGGCTTTTTTGGAATCACATTCATGAGTATTGTTTGATCATTTCAAGTGGATATGCAAGTAACCAAGGTAGGCTTTTTTTTGTGTTTTCTCCATATTTCAATGTTGCATCAAATTAATGTTGAAAATATCATTAGGGAAAAAGTCTTGTAAGAGGAAAGAATGCAAGAATGTGATTTGCACTAGGAAAAATATCAACAAAAACTTGGTCACAGAAGAATTTCAAATTGAGGGTTTTCCTTTTATTTTTGACACATAATTTTTCATCCACCTATAAGTTGAACTTGTGATATCTTAAAGGTCAAACACTAACAAGTGAGTACCTCACAAGTCTTACTCTGCTACTTGTGAGTTTGAATCAACAATAGACTGATTATAGACCAATTTAATTTAGCATGATATCATACCTGAAGAGAGTTCTATTACAAATAAAAATTAGACCTAAACCAAATTTAGCAAGATATAGACTAGAAATGCATGTATTCTGAAGATAATGTCAGATTTTATCCAAGGAAACACCAAATAAATTGCCACTAATGGTATGAAGTTGAAGAAATTTGTCATTTCAGATATCAAACTTTAATCTGATGTGAAAGACATTCCCCCTTAAAAAAAATCAAAAAATCAAAATTTAGTTGCAAAAAGTTATGCTTCATATTGTTCCAAAACATATAAATCTAATGTGTGACTCTTGAGTTTGATAAAACAATTAACATTTTTCTTATTTATTCATCACAATTTCTCATGTAGTCATTGTTGGGAGGTGGCTACTATTTCCTATGCTACTGCCTTACGACGTTTCCTTTGCAACATGTGACACAAGGACTAGTAATAATAATTATGGAAATTTATTTATGCATTGCCACTTGGTGTCATCTATTGATATACACTTTACAGAGAGATTAACATCTTAAAGGATCATTGGATAGAGAAGGTATGCACCAAATATTTAATATATATTAAATAAAGATATAAAGCAGGTTAAATGGAAATTATAGATAGGGAATTATTCATGGAGTATTGATAGAAAATGTAGTATATAAGAAGTTCTAACAAAATAATTTATTTATTTATTTATTTTTTAATTTTAAAAGTAATAAAATAAAATTATAGATACAAGTAATTTATTTTAATTTAAAATATTATCTATATATATATATATATATATATATATATATATATATATATATATATATATATATATATATATATATACACACTTGGAATCTAATAATAAACATTGTAGGCATAGTAATTAATCCTACTTCAACAAAAAAAAAAAAATAAAAAAATAAATAATTATATAAATATATTTTAATATGGTAAATAAATTTCCAAGGCTATATATATTTACCTATTATTATGGAAATTTATTTATGTATTCACTTTTGGCGCCCCATATACATATACATACCCCATGAAGAGATTAACATTGGATGGATAAGACATGCACCAAAGACACCCTCCAATCAACGAATAAAAGAACTTCAAAGGATAGTTGGCAAAGGAAAATCAATTCAATGACAAGGTAAAATGAAAGAAAGTGAGCATGACATGATAGAGAAAACATTGGCTAGTCTCTAAGTGCATAATAATTGGCATGAGGGGTGGGAGGAGACATAACTTTTGCAGATTCAAGAGTGAGACTCATATGTTGGAAGCCAACATCCATCTTAGATCACTTCAACACTTGGACTTAGGATATTCATATAAAAATAGGAAAATGGGATGCATTTGAATTGATCTTGGTGATCTTGTTGGTGCCCTATATTGTTAGTTTTCTCAACGAACCCCATGCACAGGAGGTAATTGAATCCCCTCCTATTTATGCTTTAGTCTAGAACCCTCCTCAGAAGAAGAAAGGAGTGTGAACACTCAATGCTCTCCTAATTCTAAATTGATAACTACTATGGAAGGAACACGCATTAGAGATCATTAAGAAATAGACCCTCGGAAAAGTTTATCAAGTAAATTTATCTAACATCAAGTTCCCTTTCTAGATGAATTTTGCAAGTCCTTTTCCAACATAGATTGCCTCTCAATCTTCAAAGATGGTATTTCAAGTTCCAATAGCAAATATTTGATAGATTTTGAAAAGATACAATTAGTCGATGAGATAAACTAAATAAAATAATATTAATTCATGAACAATATGACGGCTATCTTTCCAAATCTAAATTCGCATCACAATCTCACAAGTTTCAGACATCATTACGTATTAGATGAAAATGAGTCAGACATCAGCTCCCAATTATTCATAACTTTTGGTGTAAAATATGCAACTTTGATGGGAAACTCTAGTGCAATGCAGTTGATGATGTTCAATATCTCCAATGTTTCCTTTAAGAAATTGTAACGAAACATTTTAAATTTCACTCACACTAGCAATAGACTATTTTAGTATTTTGCATTGCCCCCTCAATAGTACAGGGTTTACATCTCTTGGTGGCCAAAATTATAATCTGTATTATAACTTCTTGTATATATCATTGATTTATATTGACAATTGCAACAAAATTATCACTTTACATGGTGAAGAAACCTCTATTAAATGCCAAATGCAATTCCCACAAAAAAGTAGTTCCCAATTGAAATATTTAGCAAACCAGGGAAAACATAACCATTAAACCACTTCAAAATGCTTCTTAAATTGCAACATTTGGTATAGTAGTAAGTAGTAGTGTATTGTGTAGGTGTCCTAGCTATTATTTTCTTCCCTTGTATCTTTGCCCAACGATAACATCAATAACAACAAAGAACTTGTGAACTACTTTTTCTTTTGTTTTGTCATGTATGGTGCAGTTGGAAAGGTTCTCAACAAACAAGAAACTTGAAACCTTTATTGCATGATGTATCCTTATCCATTTAGCAAGAACAATAATATTTTTTTTTTGCTAAAGCAAGAGACTGTCCTTCTATTCCATTATACCAAAAGTAATGTTACAATATATACAAAAAACTTGATTTTGTCATGGACTTCGGAAAAAACAAGGGCATTCTGCCATAGAAAAGGCCCTTCACACTGACTAAAGGATAAGCTAGCCACTCAAAAGATACCCTCCGTTAACTGTTAACCCATGGTTGAACTCCACGATCCCAGCCATCATTACCGTGCATAGCGCGAAAGTACAAGCAGCCCCACAAAAATACACTGCTAAATCTAACCGTCGAACCCCTCTACAGAAATGGACGGCACGAAGAAAAATCGGCAATCCAAGCTGCTCTAGCTTTAAGGCGCGATGGAGGGTGGTATTACATACCCCACCCTCGCCACGTGTTGAGATCCTAGTGGTATCGCTCTCAAAAATCCCAAACCACTTACCGTTCAAAAGCTTAGCGATCAACTGGAAACCGCTTAAAGCCTGGGTTTTCATTTTGTATGAGGAATACAGGAGACTATCCATCGCTGGAGAGATCCAGCCAGCCTTCCCGCAAAGTCTAAATTTGAGACTCGTAACAGAAACTGCTGCCGACTGTAAATTAAACACTGTGTTACGAATCGAAGGAGAAAGAAGCCTGGTTAACTCACACCAAAGGGTAGTGTAACCACTCAAAGTTTTCCCTTCTTCAAGATTCCAACCGAAGTACTAAATTTGAACTTGCATAAGAAGCTTCATTCCGTATCTTTCCCTCTGGCCCAAAGTCTAAAAATTTCTCTATCCTTTGCCGCTTGTTCATTGCACAGAGCTTTTAATCTGCTCTAAGGCGACTCCTGCCACTTCATCTCAATCCTGCATTCTAAATTAATCACTCCTTGATTGGCTAGTAAGTCCGCTAGTTTATTGGCTTTCCGACGAACATGATTGAAGCTAACAGTTCGAAGACTCCGAAGATGATTTTGAATTCTTTGGTACACTTGAATTAGTTTCCAGTGTTTTTAGACCCTTTCTGGCATTGTTCCACAACAGATTCTCTTTACCACATTTATAAATATCTCTGAGTCTGCTTCGATAATGACATTTGAGTTGTGATTTAGTTTGAGAAGCTCTAAACAATGTTCCAATGCCATTAGTTCAGCCATGTTGTTGGTGGCTATGTCTAAATGGTAGTGGAAAGTAAAGATTATAGTTCCTTCTTCATCTCTTAACACCCCACCGTAACCTACTGTTCTAGGGTTGCTTTTTGAAGCACCATCAATATTGCATTTCAGATAACCTTTCGATGGAGGATGCCAGAACTCCTTTTCCATTTCCAAATCTATTTCCTTTCTACTAAGTTCATGGTGAATGATCTCTTGCATGCCTAGATGCCTGAGAGTTCTCAATTCATTCGTTGTGGGAGGATTCTTGGGATAACTGTGCACAGTGGTGGAAACTGTCTCCTTAATCTATTTCAAGATCAGATCCATCAGGCGAAGAGGAGTAGTTTTTTCATCCTTGAAAATTCTTTTATTCCTTTCTTTCCAAACATTCCAGATAATGAAGCTTGGCGTAAAGGTCTAGGCCAAATTAAGGATCTCATACTCCGAAATTTTTTTTCTCCACCTGTTCAGGGTATTAATGATGCTGCCTTTATCTCTGTCTGTCTGTTGAAACATGGTGTCAAAAGAATCCCACAGCCAGGTGGTGTAGGTGCAGCTGTTAAGAATATGCTCCATTGTCTCCTCTTGAGCTTCACATAACTGACATCTAGAAGGCCCAATAACCCCCCTTTTCCGAATATTGTCCCAAGTTAATATTTTCTTGTGATGAACTAACCACATGAAAAGCTTGATCTTCATCCACCCTTGGTGGCTCCAAAGTTGTTGCCAGGATTTCACCAAAACACAAGGATCTAGGTTCAGGATAATTCTTTTTGCTTCCTTGATATTAAAGGTACCTTCTTTATTGAGGCCCCATCTTAGCTGATCCTGTCCCTCTGTTACCAAGATCTTCCTTTGTTTTAACATGCTCATGAGTTCCTCTGCTTTTGTTTTTATGGGGCTGTCCTCTCTGCATTATATTTTCCTCTAGTTTCTCCACTTCCCGGAGTCATGAGGAAGATTCCGGAAATCTTTAACTTTTATTAATCCTTGGGAATCTGTTTCCTACTTTAGGCTTACAAAGTCCTCTCTTATCAGCGTTGGTTCTTGTTGCCATTTGCCTTCTCAAAAGAGAGCTAGATCTCTTGCTCTAATTTCCCAGAAACTATTGTTTTGTACTAGGCTTCTGTTTTCCCAGGGTTTATTCCAGATGTAAGAGAAATTTATGTGTCCAGACATTCTTATAAGATCACTTGTTTGCCAGGCATTTGCATATTTTTATTTCTAGAGTTTGGCCCATTGAGCCCTTGGTTCTTTAACCCACCTCCACCAGAGCTTGGCTCCTAAAACATTACTCAGAATCTCCTGATCATCTAAGCCTAGACCTCTGTGACATTTGGGTTTACAAATTTTATCCCAGGAAACAAGGGCCCATTTCTTCCTTATTTCCTCCTTGCCCCAAAGGAAGTCTCTCTGGATGTTCCTAAATTGCTGTAAGACCCCTTTGGGAGCTGGAAGGGCTGATAAAAAGAAAACAGGGATAGATTGAAGAACGACCTTTGTCAGAATCAACCTTCCAGCTAGGTTCAACAATCTGAAAGTCCAATTTTTGACTTTGTCATGCATCTTGTTGAGCATCGGTTCCCAAATACTTTTATGCAATGGTTTAGCTGTCAGGGGAATTCCCAAATACTTTGAAGGGAGGGAATCCCTTTGAAAGCCCAGAATTCTGGAGATATTCCTCTGAATTGCAATGTTAATATTTAAGAAAAAAAAAGTGATTTGGAGAGATTAACTTCCATACCTGAAGCCAAGGCAAAGTCATTTAGGATTTGTTAGTACGCTGAAGCTTCTTTTACTGTGCGGATACCCTGTAGCATGGTGTCATCCACAAATTGTTGGTGAGTCATTGCTTGACCATTCTCCGTTAATTGGAGGCCCTTGATCTTTCCTAAGACTTTGGCTTGATTAATGGATCTACCCAGACCTTCCATCATGAGGATAAAGAGAAAGGGAGAGAGTGGGTCTCCCTGCCTGAGGCCTCTGGAAGGAGTGAAGATCTCTGAGGGCGAGCCATTCACCAGAATTGAAAAGCTGGAAGAAGTAACCAGAGCCATAACCCATCTGACCCAGTTGTGATCAAACCCAAAAGCAGTAAGGACCTTCTTGATGTAAATCTAGTTCACCTTGTCATACACTTTTGCAATATCTAATTGCATGATCATACTAGCCTGCCTTTTGCTGGTAAGCGTATGAACTACCTCGTGGGCTTGAATAATGTTGTTTAGGATTTGTCTTCCTTCCACATAACCAGATTGTTCCCTTGAAATTAAAGACGGAAGAAGAGGTTTGAGTCTGCTAGCCAAAATCTTGGAAATAATTTTGTAAACAACATTGCATAAAGCAATGGGTCTGAACTTATCAGGAGTCAGGGCTGAGTCCTGTTTTGGGATCAGGGAGATGAAGGAGGTGTTGAGGGCTTTCAGAATGGTCCTGTTTCTTCTGGAGTCCTCTACAACATTCAGAATATCCTGTTTGACAACATTCCAGTAGGCCTTGAAAAAGTCCACATTAAAACCATCTAGACCTGGAGCTTTGCCATTCTGCATATCTTTGATAACCTCACTAACTTCTTCTTCGGTTACTGGTTTATTCAGGTTAAAATTATCCTCTCTAGACACCATTTTAGGGATATTTTTTGTAATTTCCTTAATGCATTGTTCTCTGTCTAGATTGTTTTCCTTTATGATGCATTTGAAATGTTGTACCAACACAGCTTTGATATTCTTATGAGAGGTCTGAAGCTCCCCATTCTCATTCAATATCGAAGAGATTCTATTGTGCGCTCTGTTGGCCATGGTAGAACTGTGGAAAAATTTGGTGTTTCGTTCACCTTCTTTGAGCCATTGAACTCTATACTTTTGTCTCCAAAAGATTTCCTCTTGTTTGCGTAAATTCTCCCATTCTTGATTGTGTTTATCAGCTTGTTTACTTTTCACTTTATCAAAACCATCTATGATCAATGCTTGGTTTAGTTCCTGTAGTTTAATTTCCACTGATTTTTTTTCTACAAAAATATTACCAAACTCCTTCTTGTTCCATTCAAGAAAAATAATATTAGACAAGTAGGTTCATATCCTTTTTGGTTTTAGAGCACTTAGATAATCCCCTTGTTGGGTTTTGGAAATCACCTTAATGTTTTTACTTGATCTCATCCAAAACCATTGCCATTACCAACTCCATTTCATATTTGCTCAGGCCATTTCAATGTATATCTAGAAAGCACATTCTCTAATTCTTTGTTTAAGTGTGGCCACTTTCTTGCTTCAATACAAGTTCATTTTGCATAATGTAAGTGATTTCTCTTTATCTTCTAGCTTTGAATGAAATTTTGTTTACTAATTTTTATCTTCAATGATTTTTTATATGTCACGATTATTCTTGAACTTATGCCTTATGGTGTTTCCTTTGCAACATCTGGTGCAATTTCTAGTTTATGGCTAACACAACCACATTAGTTAATGTGGTTGACATACGTCGTAGGAATCATTTTCTATCATTTATATGTTAATGAGATTTTGTAAATGAGGTCAATCAACATAATTTAATATTATCTATTTGATATTTCTATATTTATTATGTATAACTTCAGCATGAAAAGCAAATTTCTTTGAACTTATGAACAATAAATAGACAAGTTAACTATAGTGGCGAGAATTTATTAACATTAGACATGGTTTTATTCTAAATAGGTTAGTGAATGGGAAATAAAATATGATAAAGGGGAAAAAATCAAAATGAAAGGAAGACTGCGTGAAAATATATAAATTGATTTTATCTATTTTCTCTCTTTGTCATGACAAAATCAGAGAAACTAAATTGTTGATTTGTTGGGAATTCTTTGGCTTCCATAGAGGAAACTAAATAAAACAAAATATAATCATCTTCCCTCCTAAAACCAAAGAAACTAAATTGTAGGCCAAACAATAAAGGAAAATGATTCTTTTTTTTGGGGGGAAATAGAGAAACTCACTTATAAGAAGGAAAATGTAGACATATTTTTTTTGTTGTTGTCTTTTTCCTTCTCAGAATCAAATAAAATATGTCCATGAGGTAAATGTAAATTGATTTAATGTCTTTTTGATAATTGGCAGAACCTTATAAAAATAATAAGACATGAATTAAAAGAAATGGTGTTTCACATAGCAAGTAGGAAATTAAGAATCATAAATTTTCAATCAAAAAATGAATGGAACATAGGACTCAAAAATATTTCTTGTAATATAGTTTAAAGAAATATATAAAAATTCAAATACAAATCTATCTCTATCCCTCAATAAAAATCATATTTATCCCAGCGAACCTCTGGTAGAGACTAAGCCCAAGGTTAGAATTATGTGCCATGCCTTTTCCTCAAAAAACCTTTGGGAAAAAGTTATCTCTTCTCAGTTTCAATGATTTGGCACAGATCTATTGTAAAAAATACACATAAAATAACGTAAAATACACATCCAAATAAATTCATGGCAACATCGACACAAATAAAATAAACATCCATGGGAAAATCTAGGTAGATCAACCCAAAGAGATCTACTTGCTGGCCAAACTAGCAAGGCCTAATGCAAGGAGTGTCGAGGAGATTTGACCCTGTGACCCCTTGATAGGAAAGGTACTTAGCAACAAAAACTTGACCAACTTACATATCAATTCAAAAAATATAGAACATTATGAACAAAGAGGAAGAGTGGTTTAATGAGTAAGATGTCCATGAATGCTATAATTATTAAGAAGAAATTTGTTTTCCACTATGTCATGTGTGATACGGAGAATCTGTTGTGAATACCAATCGAATAATTCTCCATTGGCCTCTCTACAATTTGTTTGTACATGAAACACAAATGAAATGCATTACATGATGAACAAACTGAGGAAAGATGAAAACAAACGAAGCATTGAGGAGAGTATTTTTTTTTCAATTATTTTCCAACATTATGGATGATAGATGGAGGAATAAGGAACTGTATTTCTTATAGAAATACCTAGTCCCCTACATCAAAACTTCTTTCGTTGTTATGTTGATATGCCTGTTGTTTCATTATATTTTGCGCCAAAGTGAGGTTATCCTTTAAGAGTTGGAGAACTTGTTGTTGATGCTCGATGTGATCTTCCATTGCTAGAACATTAAAATTTTCTCTTAAATGTGATGTGATGGACAGTGGATGATATCCATAAAGTGTTATAAATGGGGTCATTTTTGCTGCAGTATGGAAGGAAATGTTATACCATCATTCAGCTAGAGGAAACCATTTGACCCATTGTGTTTGTTTATCATATACAAAGCAATGAAGAT
The DNA here is from genome assembly GCA_031772625.1 of Pinus tabuliformis. Classification (NCBI taxonomy): domain Eukaryota; kingdom Viridiplantae; phylum Streptophyta; class Pinopsida; order Pinales; family Pinaceae; genus Pinus; species Pinus tabuliformis. The sequence goes on along the minus strand of CM062808.1, from coordinate 566,610,097 downwards.
ATCCTTCCAAACATTTGTTCACTATCTCATTTTTCCCATCAAATTGAGGATGATAAGATGAGCTATGAGCTAACTGAGTACCCAGACAAGAAAATAATTATGTCCAAAAATTTCCAGCGAAAATGGGATCTCTATCTCTTACAATAATCTTTGGGTTTCCATGTAGATTTTGAATTGTTTCCACAAATGCAGTAGCAATTGTACTGGCTTTAAAGGGATGAGATAATTCTCAAAAGTGTGCATACTTTTTAAGTCTATCAACTACCACCATCATGACACTCTTTCCTTTAGACTTGGGTAAACCTGTGATAAAATCTTTTGAAACCTCCTCCCAACATTGACTAGGAACGGATAAAGGTTGTAATAGACCTAGGGTCTTAATTGTTTCAAATTTATTTTGTTGGCAAACCAAACATTCTGCCACAAACTTTTGAATATTAGATTTAAGGCCATCCCAAAAAAATTCCTTCTTATCCCTATGGTAAGCTTTTAAAAATCTTGAGTTCCCTCCTAAGGGAGAGGTGTGAAATTCCATAAGAATCCTTTGTTTGAGTTGGGAATTCTTACAAAGGTATAAGTGATATTTGTACCATAACGAATCATTTTTCCAGCTAAATGTATTAGATATACTAGGGTCTGGTTGTAACTTTTGAATGAGTACCCAAACTTCTTCATCATTCTTCCATTCATCTGTTGCTTTGTTTATCCCATTTGGTTGGATAATAGAAATGGTGTAAAGAAATGCTTCCACATCCTCATCCTTTCTTAAGAGTGCATCTGAAACAATATTTTGCTTCCCTTTTTTGTTGATGATTTCAAAGTCATAACCCAACGTCTTTGTGACCCATTTTTGTTTCTCTTCTGAAGATAATATTTGTTCTAAAAAGTATCTAAGACTATCATGATCTTTTTTTACCTTGAAGTGTCTTCCCATTAGGTAAGGTCGCTATTTCCTAAGTGCGTGTAGTATTGCCAACATTTCCTTCTCATAAATAGCTTTGTGTAAATACTTTCCTTTGATTGGAGGACTTTCGAAAGCAATGGTTCTTTCCTCTTGCATTAAAACAACACCAATTCCATTTCTTGAGGCATCACATTCCACAATAAAGTTTTTTTTGAAGTTTGGCGTAGCTAAGACCGGTGCTTGGCACATTGCCTCTTTAAGATGTTCAAAGGCTTTTGTTGCTTCTGGAGTCCAAGAAAATGCATCTTTCTTTAGTAATGTTGTTATAGTTTATGATATTCTCCCATAATTCTTAACAAACTTTCTATAATACCCTGTCAACCCGAGAAACCCTCGCAGATGCTTTATGGATGTGGGGATTTTCCATTACTTAATGGCCTTAATGTTGCTAGGGTCTACCTTAACACCTTCATGAGATACAATATGGCCCAAATAATCCACCTCTTGTACTCCAAAGAAACATTTGGAGGTTTTTGCATATAATTGTTTCTCCTCCAATAGTTTGAGCACTCTATCAACATGTTGAACATGATCCTTCCAAGACTTGTTGTAGATTAGTATATCCTCAAAAAATACTAACACAAATTTTCTAAGGAAGGGGTTTAAAATGGAATTTATCAAACCTTGAAATGTAGAAGGTGCATTGGTAAGGCCAAAAGGCATGACCAAAAATTCATAATGACCCTCATGAGTTCTAAATGTTGTTTTTGAAATGTCTTCAGTCTTCATTCTAATTTGATGATATCCTAAACGAAGGTCCAACTTGGTTAATTAAATTGCTCCATGCAATTCATCCAATAATTCATCAATGACAGGAATGGGAAATTTATCTTTAATAGTGAACTTGTTGATCTCCCTATAATCCGAATACATGTGCCATGATCCATCCTTCTTGTGCACCAATACTACTGGAGCAGAGAAATAACTTTGACTAGGTTAAATTATACTAGCCTCTAGCATTTCTGCAACCATACATTCAATTTCACTCTTTTGGGCATAGAGATATCTGTAAGGCTTGATGTTTGGAGGAACACTTCCTGGAATCAAATGAATAGCATGATCATGATCACAAATAGGTGGGAGGCCTTTGGGAGTCTCAAATACCTTGGAATGATTGTCCAAGACTTTTTGGAGATCTGGAGAAATATGTGATTTCGACATGGGAATCTCTAGCGAACATAATTGTGCAATTACGCCATGTTGTTATTTATTTATAAGCTTTGTCATGTCGTTAGAGTTGATTATATTTCTTGGTTTCCCTATGATATCCCTTAATTCAACTTCCTTTCCTTCTTAAAAAAAATTCAAGAAAAGTTATTGAAAATTAAAGGCTATTGTACCCAAAGATTGTAGCCATTGGACTCCTAGTACAACATCAACTCCACCCATTGGAATGGAATTTCTTGGTTTCCCTATGATATCCCTTAATTCAACTTCCTTTCCTTCTTAAAAAAAATTCAAGAAAAGTTATTGAAAATTAAAGGCTATTGTACCCAAAGATTGTAGCCATTGGACTCCTAGTACAACATCAACTCCACCCATTGGAATGGAAAGAATTGGACTATTCAAAACATATTCTCCCATGGATAGCTTGATATTATGGCACTTTCTAGAGAAATTTATGGTTCTTCCATTTGAAACCATCACTTGACACTCTGGTGCTGGATATAGGATGCCATTCAATTCCTTCGCTATCTTACAATGAATAAAATTATGGGTACAACCTTAATCAATCAACATTATTGCCTTTTTCTTCTTGATATGTCCTTATATCTTCATAGTTTGAGGAGTGGTTATTTTGGCCAATGCATTACAAGATATGGTTGGATTCATTTCTTCTTTCTCTAGGCTTTGTTCCTGGTGTGTATCCTCTTCTTTTGATGTTTCTTGTTCCTTTTCTTCTTCCTCTTCACAATCTATGTAAAATAATTTCTTCTCAGCACACTTATGACCTTTAGTGTATTTTCTATCACAACTGTAACAAATCCCTTTTTCTCTTTTTTCTTCCAATTTTTGTGGTGTCAACCTTGTAGGTTGTGGAAGGCTAGGAGCAACAACACTTCCATCTTTGTAGTTTTGACTGGTAGGCTTCCTTGTTTCCATAATTTCGCTTTCAATTTTTCTTGCCAACCTGGATGCCTTCTCCAATGAATCAGGTTCCCAAAGGTGAACCTCATGTTGGATGTTATATTTTAATGTCCCTATGAACACATCAATCCTATGCTCCTTTGGAATATCTTTTACCTTTATATTCAATTTTTGGAAGTCCTTAATGTGCTCCACCATTGAACCATTTTGTTTGAGATTTATCAATTGGCTAAAAAAGGTGTTGCTTTTTGTATCCTCATAATGTGTTATCATTTCTTCTTCTATACAAATTGCCCAAGTGACAATTTGTTTACGAGAGCAAAGCTATCGATATAATACAAACTGATTGGGTTCCAAATATAAAGTCAAAATGTGTGCCTTTTGTGTGTTTTGCACATTATGGAGATCGAAATATTGCTCCATCTGTAGTATCCATGTTACGGGATCCTTGCCATCAAACTTCCTCATAACAATATTTGGAACATGGTGGGTTTTCAATCCAATTTTAGAGTCTATGAAATCATGACTAACATTTCTTTTGTTCTTGTCATGAGTTTCCTCTACTACATTTTCTCCATTAGGAAGCATTTCCTGTAGCAACTTTGTCAAAACTCCTTTCAGACCTTCCATGTATTTCTTCAAATATTCAATGTTTACTTCTAAACCATCCATCTTAACTTCCACGCCATTCTTTAAACCATCCATCTTAGCTTCCATGTCTTTCTTTAAACCATCCATCTTAGCTTCTGCTGCTTTTTGTGAGAGTGAAATTTGTTGCACTTCGTCTCGTAATTTTGATATATCATGTTGCATTTCTTCATCTTCTTCATGAGTCATGCTAGAAATTTCAGGTTTCTTACTAGGTGTTTCCATTTTATTTCTTCAAGGCATCAATTAATGATAATTATGCTTCACTATGTCCTTTGAATTCCTTCAAACTAATGTTTCAAACCAAACTTATGCAAAATTTTAAAAATACCATGCCATTTTTGGCTTTGTAGGAGCTTGATATTGAATCTATTGTATCTATGTAATTTTGGATCTCTAAGGTCTGAAATTTCTTCCTATGGTAGCCCTCTAAGTCCTCGTTCCAACCCCACAATTCTGATCAACATTGGATTCTCCAAGAAGTATTTATTCCAAATCTCCCACGATGACCTGATTATAGGCTCATTTAGTAGAGTGAACTTGTACGAAGTTCCACCTGTCATTGTTTCAACCTTCGAACCTAAACCCAATACAAAGAAAACTATAGTCCATCCTCTTTCTGTACCTTTTTACGAAATTTCAATCTGATGCTCAGAGAGAACTTTATGACGCTTTTTCTCAAGTCTCTTGTTTGAGATATAATTCGAGAGCCTGCAAAAACTCTAACTTTTGGATCATATATCCGACAATATAGCAAGACAAGATCTGAAATTTGTACCTGACGTTTAGCAAGATTTCGTCTCAAATGGGTTTTAATTTTAGCTTCTGAAGCATCGTAGAAAAAAATTATAGTGAAAATTCCAAGATGACTTGTTTGAAGCAGAGAAACCCTGGAATCCAAAGCTCTGATACAAATTGTTATGCAACCAGCTCACAAAATAGAAGAAAAGATAGATCAACGACTTCAAAATCAGCCTCTTCGATGGGAAACCTCCTTTACATTACACAAATGAAAAATTCTTGGATGATACAAATGACAATACCTCCTTTCTATATATATGACTCTAAGGGGTCACAATATAGTCAAAGTTGCCATAACAATAATAATGAAAGGGCACAACAATAAAAATAGTGGGCTTCTATGGGGCACAATAATAACAATATGGGGAAAACATAGGCACAACAATAACAATAATGGGATACAATGACAATAATAATAAGGGAATACACTAGTATTATAGGGACCTAACAGACCATCATTCTCTTCCCCTTTTTGTGCTATAGACCATATCACTATCTAGAAATGTTGCTCTCTTTCAGGATCTGAATGTAACCCCTACCATGACCTATTATAATATATATGGCAAAACATAGGGTATTTGGATTTGCAGTTGAATAGGACCATTCCTTATGGGATTTTTTATGGGGTCGTGAACCAGGATGCTATAGAAAGTGGTGTAGAAGGCATTTTACATATCTTTGATCAACATGTGATCGCTTTTGATTGTGGCTTGGGCCCGAGTAAAAATAATTCAATATAAGTATGAGCAAGCCACCTTTTGGGTACCACTGCATTGCAAAAAGGTATTCAACAGAAAGGTATTGGAAAAAGATATTCAAAAAAAATATGCTCTCTTTCAAGATCTGATTTCAACCCCTGCCATGACCTATTATAATATGAAAGGAGCTTACAAATCATTTGAGAAGAGACAAAGAAGGAAAAACAAAGGGTATTAGGTGACTTGCAGTTGAATATGACCATTCCTTATGGGATTTTTGATGGGGCCAAAAATCGGGATGCCATAGAAAGTGGGGCATAAGGCATTTTACATATCTCTGATCAACATGTGATCACTTTTGATTGTGGCTTGGGGCCAAGTACAAATAATTCAGCAGAAGTATGGGTATGCCACCTTCTAGGGACCATTGCATTGGAAAAATGTATTCAAGAGAAAGATATTGGAAAAATATATTTCAAAGAAAGGTATTAAGGCCCTTGGCTTCCATGTATCCAGTCCAGACTTTCCAAAAGAACATTATTTTCTAGATATTAGATTACATCTACTTTTGGTTTGTACAAGAATGGCCTTGCCACTCCTATAGTGTATTCACACTAATGTACTTAGCATCCCGATTGACATATTTGTTGTCACTTGTTGTACATTGATAAAATTATCTTACTTATAATAGGAACTAGAGAGAATAGGTGTATAAGGCTTAGATCTGAAGGCCAAGTTTTAGTCCATCCATTTTCATCATATTTTCAAGAAACATGAACAGGAAGAAGACAAGCTATCAAAGTAGGATTAAAGTTGTACTACAAATTCTTTGCTAGTGACATCATCTCAGGACGAGGTTGAGGTCCTTCCTTCGAGTATGATTGTTAAATGAAATTTTGGTCATGGGTTAAATAAGTGGAAACAATGTTTGTTTTTTGTGGGGTTTCTAAAATTTCATGACATTTTATATATGATTTAGTATTCATGGGGTTCTTCAGGATTCTCTTGATGCCTTGGATTGGACTGATCTATTGTATCTCTTTTATTTTAAGTAATGGAAAGAGATACGTTTCTTTTCTATGGATAAAAATATATATACTAATATGTTGTAGGTTAGTTATTGGGTGTTTCGTTTTGTTGTAAAATGTAATTAGGTTCGATCTTCATAATGACTTGTAATTATGAATTCATGTGATGAAGAAGACAAAAATAATAAAATGTATTTTGTAATACTTGCATCATGGGTTTCATGAGCAAGGAGTTTTTATTATATGCCAAATACTTCTTCTTGATGTATTTAGGGATTTGTAATTCAGAGTCATGTATATGAAGTGTTGTTATACTTATAAAAGTCCTCTAGAATAGACAATCACAACCATCCTTAATTCAAATTCCTCGTCGGCTCCTATATATATATATATATATATATATAGATATGCGCAAATGTGACATGACGACTTTCATATATAGACACGTCGGTTCAATAGTTCAGGTTAGCTCAAATGTATGACCCAACAACTATATAAGGGATTTTATACCCTCGTTGTTCGAATATCTAAAGCTCATAGTTTCTCTTAGTTTTTCGGAGGTTATTACTGGAAGGTTTACCATGGGAGATCGGATAACATAGCAAGAAGTTCAGACCTCTTTCTATGATTCTCGAATGGGCAGATCAGGTTCGGATCACATAGAAATGATAGTGTTGCAACTTCAGCTAGATCATAGTGCTGTAATTTGAGATGGAAGTCTCAGTGCTGCGACTTTGCATGGGTGATACAATTCGGATGGGTAACACAGTGATACATATCAAATACAATTGACATGGCATACTTAAGTTCGGATAAGAACTCATTCTATTTCATAAGGGCTCGGTGATGATCAATTTGGTGCTCAGTGCTACATGATGATCAGTGATGACGATGCTTCACCATGATGATTAATGATGAGACATGGTGCAACATGATGATGACAGAAGAACCAAGGAGAATGATTGTGTCTTGAGGCATCATTTGTATTAGGTTGGTCATGGTCTTTACTCATCTAGTGAAGAATCTATGAGAAGAGGTTTGTGGGTTTTCCCCTCAAGAGGAGGGGTTTTAGCCCTAGCTTGTAGCCTAATCACTGCGTCACTGTTCTTATTGTTTTGATTGCTATTTGATGTAATGCACATAAATAATAATAATAATAATAATGGACAAAGATAATCTAAGAAGATTAACACAAGTATTAATTAAGTAAAGAGAATTGAATTAAATGTTTCCTTACCCTAATTCTTAGCATGGTATCAGAAGTATGGTTAAAGTCAAACTAAGGGAATCTAGGTTGTGTTTATAGTAACTCTCAAGGATTGGTTCACATTCTAGAATGAAGAATTGTCTCAAATGGATTTACCACAAAGATAAATGAGACAATTTAGAATAAGCCATACAGCGGAACAACTCGAATAGATACCTGAAGTTCTCGGTTGGTGATATGACTACAATCTCAGGTTCGAATCAGGTGACATACTACCCACAGTCCTGGTACCTTCCACAAATCATTCATGGCTCAGATAGTTTACCTCAGGCTCAGATTCAGACTCCCTTTTGAAATATTTGGATGGTGATTACAGACCTACAATTCGGGTATGATCACATTCTCCCATAGTTTGATAACTTATACTTGTCAATCTCAATCAAAGTGAAGTCTCAATGATAATGCTCAAAACTCGAATCACAATCAAAAGAAGAGAAGGAAAATTTTGGTATCTCTCACAGTCTTGGTGCTAATTCAATCTTGAAATCACCACGGTGCTAGCCACAAATTTAGTGTCATTACAATCTCTGTCATACCACATTGATCTCAATAACTTATAGTCTAGAGTATTTTCGGTGCTTGGAGTTGGACAGTGCAAGAAGGCCTCAAAGGAGATATTTGAAAAGGGATTTTAGTTGTTCATGCTAGGAAACTCAAACAAGGATCTACAATTCAAAGTATCTAGGATTCTACACTAGCAAGGAGCATTATAACAAGACCACAAGGATCTAAAATAAAATCACATCAACTTGAAGATCAGCTAGAGCAAGCATCAGTGCATCTTCAACATGATCAAGGTGAAGATTCTATATTCTCTTTCCAAGTAAGTATCTTTCATTCTATAATCAAGTTTGGTTAAATGAATTTGTGTTTGCAAGGAGATCTATAAACTAGTTGGGTCATCGAAATTCCTTGCATGAGAGAGGAGGATAGATATATTCCCTGAAAGAGAAGTCATTGATATCTATGGAAAAGTCTTTGAAGGTCAAGCATTGTTTGAATGCATGGAAAAGGATCAAGGGACTCATAGGATTCTTATGACATCAGTCAAAGTTCCTCTCATCCCTATGTAGCAGGAGAGGAGACATCAAGAGATATATGAAATTCTAGAAGATATATTCTCTGAAAATGCATTAAAGAAGGTCATATCTCTTAGACCTGATCTACACAAAATTGAAGGTATCAAAGAATGAAGGGATATCTTCATAAGATCTCAATTGGGAGATCTGAGAAAGATGATAAGAAGATAATCATCTTTGTTCTTAAATGCACTAACTGATGAGCAAGGTGACAAGTATCCTTGGGACAAGAAAGTTACCTCATTTAACAACTTGTGGTATCTATGCAAGATGGAAAAAGGACAAGTTGTGGGAAAAAGTGTTAAAGGCTAAAGGACTCAAACATTTGCAGAAAGGAAAGGGAAGTTTGTTCCTCAAGCAAGACAATCTCATATAATCGGAAAGATGGAGGAAACTGGAGAAAAAGACCAAGGGAAGAAGGAGTAACAGATCTCTACTATGTCTGAGATGGTCTCCTTCACAAAATGGTCTTATCATAAGCTCCTAATTTTTTTATTTATGGAAATTACCATGATAAATAATAAGATGCATTACAACATCATGGAAGCATTGGAAGCAAATTACCATGGAAATTCATAAGCTCCTAATTTTTTTTTATGGAAATTACCATGGGAATCATTAAGGACAAAAGGAACAAGATCCATGGTAGTCAAACATGAAAGATATAGCTCATGGGAACCTCATTGGACATTGAAGGAAAGGAAGAAGTCATCTAGGAAAAGGCTCAACATACATCAAGTCAAAAAGGAAACATATGTTTCTATAGGGATATGCAATATCCTTAAGATTCTCTGATGAAATCCTCACTAGAGGGTTCACTATTGTATAGAGGAAGCAAGTGTTTCATCAGAGACTCCAAATTGTGGAATTCATGGATGATGGTATGATGACATAAGAGACGAAGAAAATCAAGGGTTGAGGACACTTCAATCATTGGAGTACTTAATATACCAGGTCAGTGCGCGATCCTACAGGGCGCTAACCAGCATCGCTTTCTTTATATGGTCATCTGTAACACCTTGTGCTTCCCATATATCTCTTACAATGAACCAGAATTGGTCTGGATCCTCATTTCCCAGACCTTTGAGCACAAGCAACTTCATTGTGTTTGCCATACTGAATCGCATTGGTGGTGGAGTTGGTACGGGTGAAGATGGAGGTGATGGCAGTGAAGCCGGTGGTGGTGTGGGTAGAGGTTGGATTCACGGAATTATTTGTCTTCTTAGATGAATAGCACTTCATGGAGATACCTTTGCGAGCTCTTCCTCATCCCCTCGCAGAGGTGAAATCAAGGGGCTATTTTCTAGACCCTTATTTCGTTCGTTCCTGTAAACTTTTCCGCTTCGCAAAGCCCCGAACATCAAGGTAACTAGATAACCCGCTTTTCTCACAACAGCATTTTAATCCAAGTATTCAAAGATTTTACATACTTACCTTGCAGTCCTTTGAGAAAGCGTCATTCAGCCTTGTTGTAGCTAACTGATGTGTGAACCACAAACTCAATAACAAATCCTCCTATAATGCGATTGAGCCAATGATCAATAGCGCGTGATCTTATCCTCCGATGCTTCCAACCTTCGCACTAGTTCTAAGGTCCACACAATAAGACCATCAAGCTTACACCTTCCTTGGCTATCTGCTAGCTTCACGATCCACTCGTATAGCTTAGTAGGGAAGGACGCTAAAAATATTTCATGAATCTCCGTATACAGTTAGTTATCTAACCATTGTTCTTTTGACAATCACAGGTTTCTATTCTCCTGCGCCACGAACTCGTGAATTCTTCTGTTCAATCAACCTTCGATTTATTTCTTAGTTGGATTCCAATGATATGACATCACACATCTCTTATGTAGATTCTAGTCCCGGCAACAGAACCATTTGTTGGCTTATGGGGACCTGACCCAGGTTCAGCGTTAGGTAGCCAAACAAATCCCTACACTACTGGCCCTTTCGGCATCAGCCCACGGAGCGCAGACTGAAGTCTCGCTTGAAGTAGTATGGGGAGATGCTAGAACCAAGTTTTTGCACCCTTTAGACAGTTGTGATGTCATTTATTCCAACTATACCTGCCTTTGCGCAGGTTGCTTCGCGCTCTGTTCCACCCTTCAGTATCTTCACGACCTATTACAATCGGCTTTCGTGTAGTCCGAACTAGGGGCTAAAGTCCTTTCACGCTACTAGGGCATCGAACTGTGATATTTTCCCAAGCTACGCTAAGTATCTTACTTATCATATTAACATAACTTAGTTAGCTTTGCGTAAACATATGTTCTTACTTGCGTTTACTTAACCAATACAATTATACACACTCATGCATCATATAATCATTAGAAGTGAATTTCATACCCGATATAATAGATGCATATGCAGAGATGATATAAAACTTATCTTTATTAATACTTCCAGATGATTAGAGACTCGACTTGCCCTGCGCACTCAGCTACAAGGGTCACTCAGTTGTGGACTACTAGGCCTCTGCACACTCAGCTGCAGAGCCTCTCCCTATGCTACGACCCAAAACTTAGATTTTACATAGAGCTATCTCTCATACATCATATCTTCTTCATGTTGATGTGCTTTTCAAACTACTTAGAGCTTAGCTCTCTTTATACAATTCCATGGTTTGCGGACCATGGGTAGATCTTCTACAATCGACATTACATTATCAAAGTAAGGGCGGACAACCCTATGACTCTTTAACAACTACATGATCTGCACCCACAAAATGCGGACACTTTACACTAGAATTACAAAATTGGGTAAAAATCTGGGCTCTAAGCCCTAAAACTTCCCTTGGGGGATCTTGCACCCAACAGGCCCCCAACACAAACATCGTGGCTCACCCTTCCATTCACTCTATAGGTGCAGAGATTTTAGTGCTAAGACCTCCCAGATCTATTTAGATCACTGCAAGTTCGGCAGCGCATTGAGCGACTGCCTGCTGGACTTCCTCCACACACTTTTCGGTGACTACTGCTGTTGAACTACTATTATAAATCCTCTCCTAAGTTGCTTGCAGTTGCATGAGCTTTGCTTCAATGGAGGTTGTAATTGCATATGCCTCATCGATCCATGGCTGTAGGCGCGCTTTCAAGATTACCTCCTTATGCTGAGCGGCATCCACCTGTTCCTTTAACGCCTTTGCTTGATGCATCCGTGCAAGCCTTTGTGTAAGGGAAACCATCTGCATGGTCCCTTTTACCTCATCGTATTTCTGTTGCAGCTCGTGTCTCTCTATCTCTAGGCACCCCACATTTGGGTCCTCCTGTAGGGTGGTTAGGACCTCGAATGACTGTTCGAACAACTTCATGCAATCTGTCACTGCACTGTCAACCGCTGCCATTTTTGTTGTGACTGTGGTGATATGTTGTTCTCTGACCTTCGACAAAGGTGAAGGATGAGCCTTCAACTGTAGTTCTGCAATCTGTAGGTTCAACTCCAGCTCAACCTTGGCCATTTATGCTCTTGCATCGCGCACCCCTGTGGCTAACTTACGGACATGCACCTCCACTAGTTCCTCTACTTGAATGGCCAACTCCAAGACCATTTGGCAGGCTTCCTCCACAACCTGCATTATCTGTTTGTTTTGCTCAACTGCCTCATTGTGTTGTAGGCTCAACTACTCGATGTTGTTGCGTTGCTCGCTCATTACCTGTAGAGCGCGACTCTCCCTGGCCCGAAGTTCTACGGTGACTCTATCGTGCAAAAGATAGAACATCTCCTAAGGGAGCGTAACCATGTTTAATTTGACCCCTTTCAAACTACTGACCATAGGCCTGTGGGCTTCATTCTCTGTAATGAGTGCTCCATCTGATAGCACTATTGTTTTGGTCATCCTAGCGCACAACATTTCCTCGATAACTGAAGTGCCGACTGTGAGGTTAGTGGACACTGTGCTAGATTGTGGAGTGTGCACCTACAACTCCTGTATTTGTGTCCGGAGAGCCCCCAATACCAACTGGTGTTGTTCCTCAAACTACTAGAGGGCCTCCGTGGTGACATCCCTCATTGTTTCGTCGATATCATGCAAATCCTCTTCAGTGAGGGTGATAGGGTCGAAAGATATCTTTGAGGCATTTGTTTTCTTTCGCGGCCCTACCTGCTCTCATGGTCGCGGACATTTGAGTTGGGTGGACATTGTCTGTGGGTCCGTGTCACCTTGTTCTATGTCTGTCTCTGGCTCAGGCGAAGGTGACCTCTATCCTTCACGCTCTTCGTCTGCTATTTTCTACTGCTCTTCCAACTTCACAGCGTCACGCGCTACCTAGGCCTTAGTCGCTACTTCTTCTTTCCTGCACTTTTCCACCAGTTGCGCCATCCGAAGTTTTGTCTCTTCCTTCTTGCGCTGTATGGCGGACTTCTATGTTTCCACCACGGAGTCAGCTGGAGCATGCCACTCCGACGGCCAAGACTCTAGGACTGCGAATATCACATCATCAGTCGCCAAATACGGTAAATCGTGCCACGTCTTTGTAGGGTCCTTCCATGCCCTGATGAAGACATGGTGGAAATCTTCTTTGAACTTTATAAAGCTCTGCAAATTATTGTAGACTGTGGGCGATATCCACGGCTTGCGATTGATCCACATCCAGATATTCATCTCCATTAGCACCCAAAATGTCTTACTTTCTCTAATTCGTTGTGCATCCTTGGCCGCCCACAGCGAAGCGTAATTCGCTGCCTCTGGAAGGTCCAGCGTGACCAAAGGGAACTAGCTATCTTCAGGAAGCTCCCATGCCACCAGTACGATCGACAACAGGAGCCATGCATAATGAAGCATTTTTTCCTACTCCTGTGCCTCGCAGCAGTTTGCAAGGAACTCACCACATAGATAGTTCGCCCAGTTGAACTGGACCCCTTTTGCGCATTACACCACTAGTGCAACCACTAGCACGAGCACTTCACCTGCGCGACACTTCTGCATCACCTTCCCTGCCAATATTTGCATCATGACCTTAACTGCAGGGTTGTTGATGTTGGAGATGGCATACCCTCGCTTCTTCTTCTCCAGTTTGAACTTCGTCTTCATTGCCTCCGCGAGGGCCAACTTGCCACCTTTTCCCTCTGAAATGTTTGTTGGATCCTCCCCTGATCAAGGTAGCCATGTAATCCGGTGAATAAACTGGTCTTGGATGGGGATGGGCTCCTCCAACCACAAGCACCCATCATACACCAAGTAGAGCAGCTACCTAATGACAAATATGGTCACTGGGGCGCGGTGGTAATGCGGAACCCAGAGCAGGTTTTGCAACCCTTCTTTCTCTACACCTCTAAGCCATTTGCGTGGCTCTAATTCAATCATTATAGTCGTTGCATCCATCTTCTGGCGCATTAGCTTCATAGTCACTAAATGCAGGAACTTCTCGTGGTCGGCGAGGTCCCAATCTTCATATTTCAATAACGGAACCCGTCCCAAGTGCACTCCCTCAAAAATAATATCGTCTGGGAGTAGCAGAGTTTGTAGAGAGCTCTTGCTCTCATCTATATCCTTTAGCACCTTAGCTTTACCCTTTTGCAGAGGAACACATTCAAGTAATCGTGTCACAGGGTCTACACCTTGGGTTTTAATGCCCATCTCTACATCCTCCTCCTCCACCTGGATTTCTGGGCGAGATGCGCACTCGTATCATGGCCTGCTTATCCTTCTTAGGTCTCGATGTTTGCGGTGATTTAGGGACCTCAACAATTATTCTGGTGCTCTTTAGGGCTTCCACTTCTAAAATTTCCTGCATGACTTCCTCGGTTGTCATTACTCCTGTGTCCATGGCTTCTTTGGGTGCTAACATAGTGCTATTCCACAGTTCTTTCAGTCTCTAGTAGTTGTTCAAACAAAGAATTCACTTTCAGGGTCTCGAATAAGTCTCGATTCATGAATACTTGAGCGTGCAACAACTTAGTTCTCAAATTGCCAAGTGTTTTTTGTTGGACAGCCACTCGTAATTTATAGCACTTGTTGAATTTGAATTCAACTGTTCCCCCCACATTCGGTCCATTAATGCTAGATTGGCAGTAGATTTTCAAGAATCTAGCCCATAAAGTTTGCCTTAAATGCATGCCACCCTCTCCATTTGGCCTAAAACCAACCATCAAATTGTGAATAGTGACTTTAAAGGTAACTTTCTGGCTAACCTGTGCACCAGCACAGCTGTCTTCACACTATCGCAGACCCTGTGACACTTCGCTGCTTTGCGGAGTCCTGACATCGCGCAGTTCCCGGCAGAGTAGTTTATAGTCCCACGCCTCCTTTTAGCTACCTGGAGCACTAAGACTGTGCTTCTGTCGGCTAGTCAGATGGTTAGGCCACCTGTGTATGGCTTCAAATGATTGCCATTCACTTTTCCTGGGAAGGGATATCCATTTAACTTAACCAGTTGTACCGTGCCACCATCGGTAATCTCCTTAATAACATATGGCCCCAGCCAATGCATTTTGAGTTTCCCTAGAAATTTATCAAACTTACTATCATATAATAGCACCAATTTATTCACCTTAAAGGTGCACAGTTTAATATATCGATTGTGCCATGCCTTTTCGCACTACTTTTGGACCTGCTAGTGAAATCTAGCCAAAAATCTCTCTTCTTCGAGCTCATCCAACTGCGCGAGCCTCTCCTCCAGGGCTTCACAATCCGTCATACCTGTGAGTGTTGCTATGCGTAGACTAGGTATGATGTATTCCATAGGCATTATGGCTTCCACTCCATAGACAAGTCTAAAAGGTGTCTATCCCGTCAGCTTCTTGCATGTCGTTCGATAAGCCCATAACACTGCAAGTATGCGTAGATCCCAATCACTTCGTTGTGCATTACATACCTTGGTCAGCACAGTTTCCAGTACTTTTTTGAATGCTTCTACTGTTCCATTAGGCTGTGGGTGATACGGTGTGCTCTTCTGGTGATACACCTGAAATTATTTAGTTAGTGCGCATATCATTTCGTTCAGGAAGTGTGTACCACGATCACTCATCAAGATCTTCAGACATCCAAATCGTGTTAGTACATATTCAAATAGAAACTTCACGGCAGTCATGCCCATGCAATCCTTCACTGGCTGTGCTTCTACCCAACGAGTCAAATACTCTGTTGCAGTGATAATATACCTCGCGCATGTCTTCCCTTGAGGTTTGATGGGTCCTACAAAATCTATTGCCCATTTTTCGAAAGGTTGCAATGCCATTTGTGGATTCTAAGGAACCTCGTCCCTCCATGATGGCCTACCTGTTCTCTGACATACGTTGCACGCTTTGCAGTATGATTTTGAATCTTGATGAAGGGTTGGCCACCATAATGTTAGAAAATTATATATTACAGAGCAATGGAACACATAAAATATTGCAGAAATATAAACACAGAAAACACATAAAACAAGAGAGACATAGATATACGTGGTTCACCCAGTTTGGGCTACGTCCATAGCGAAACAACCAGTCCTTCTTTTATTATATTATCCAGCAAACTGAAGAGATACAACCTACAGTAGATCCGCTGTAACTCCCTCTTCTCTCTCAATCTCCTCTCTCTTCCTTACTTAGAATACAGATGTACATAGACGCAATACAATTCCCTCATATATAGTGAGGGGGTTGCCTTATAGGGAAAAAAACCCTAAATTAAACATAACTTCTACCGTCAGATCATTTGCCTAATGAACGGCCTGGATTGACTAGAAATTACTAGATTTTACAAGGCAATTTTACATCTATTTTTAACTTTAAGGGTAGCGCCCGGACTCCCCAGCCGAGGGGGATTTACCCCCTCGCATGGAGGGGTGTACAGTCTTCCTGGGGTATACATCTGGCTAAAACCTTTGAATACAGAAGATAATCAGGCTCCACACCCAACAATCTCCCACTTGGAGACTGATTATAGCAACTCCACCGCTACTTCATTTGCTAGACAATGACTCCACTTTGGACCTGGCTGTTTCTCATCTTCTTCATCATACTTGAAGACCAATTGAAACTGAGCAGATTCTCAGTTTCTCCCTGGTTACAACTTTTGTTAGCATATCCGCAGGATTCTGGCTAGTGTGTATCTTTTCCAACTTCAACTGTCCATCTTCCAATGCTGACTATATGAAATGGTACTTGAGTTGTATATGTTTAGTCTTTGAATGAAATGCAGATTTCTTTGCAAAATGTATGGCACTCTGGCTATCACTGTATAACCTGCCCAACTCCAGCTTTTTCCCCAATTCATCCAAAAACCTTTGTAACCAAATCATTTCTTTACTAGTCTCTGTAGCAGTAACATACTCTGCTTCTGTTGTTGAAAGTGCAACAACACTTTGGATTTTTGAAACCCAACTGACAGCTGTTCCACCTACAGTAAATACATATCTTGTGGTGCTCCTCCTGTTATCTCTGTCACCTATCATATCTGCATCAACATATCCCTGTAGAGAAATTTTTAAACCACCAAAGCATAATGCTTGATTTGTGGTACCTCTCAAATACCTGAGAATCCACTTCACTGCCATCCAATGTTCTTTTCCTACATTGTTCATGTACCTACTTACAACTCCCACTGCATGTGCAATATCAGGCCTTGTGTAGACCATTGCATACATTAAGCTTCCAACTGCTGATGCATATGGAACTTTAGACATATGAGCCATTTCTTCCTGAGTCTTGGGAAATGCCTCCTTACTTAATTTGAAATGGCTAGCCAAAGGTATACCAACTGGTTTTTCATTCTGCATATTAAACCTTTTCAACACCTTTTCTATGTATTCACTTTGAGACAATGTTAATTTGCGATTCTTCCTGTCTCTAGTTATTCTCATACCAAGGATTTGTTTTGCAGCACCCAAATCCTTCATTGCAAATGAGTTTGCCAATTTTCTTTTGAGCACATTTATTTCCTACATGTTAGAACCTACAACAAGCATGTCATCTACATACAATAACAATATAATATAGTTTCCATCATTTTGCCTTTTGAGATAAACACAATGGTCAGAATGACATCTAGTATAACCTTGTTCAGACATAAACCTATCAAATTTTAGATACCACTGCCTTGGAGCCTGTTTTAAGCCATACAAGCTCTTCTTCAACCTACACACTAGTTTCTCCTTCCCTTTTAGCTCATATCCTTGTGGTTGTTGCATATATATCTCTTCCTCCAAATCCCCATGAAGAAAGGTTGTCTTTACATCTAACTGCTGAAGATGAAAATCTTCAGCTGCTACTAGACTTAGAATAGTTCTGATTGAAGTCATTTTCACAACAGGAGAAAACATTTCATCAAAATCAATACCTTTCTTCTGTGCAAACCCCTTCACTACAAGTCTAGCTTTGTACCTCTGTTTTCCTCCATCTTCTTCCTTCAGCCTGTAAACCCATTTATTCTGCAATGTTGTTTTACCTACAGGCAACTTGACTAAGTCCCAAGTCTAGTTATGTGCTAAGGAGTCCATCTCTTCTTTCATGGCTTGCTCCCACTTCTTCTTGGTTTCTACTTGCAAATTATGCTTCTTCATAACATTCTGATTCACCAGAATCAGTCAACAATACATAATATAATGAAAGAGAGTATCATTCAAGGGGTCTACTTATCCTGGTAGATCTTCTAACACCACTTTTAGGTGTTTGAAGTGCTTGTTTCTGTTGTGGTTGTTGTTCTGGCTATTGATCATTATGATTTTCAAGCACCATCACTTTTCCTGTGATATCATCAAGCACTGTATATTCTCTGTTTTCTTTTTCTTGTTTCTTTTCCTGCAACTGATTCTTATACAAGACCTTTTCATTGAATATTACATCTCTGCTCCTAATGATTTTGTGATTTTCATAATCATATAAGCGATAACCAAAATCATTAACACCCTATCCAATAAAGGTACATTTCTTTGATTTTGCCTCAAGCTTTGTTTTATTTTCTTTGTTAATGTGGACAAAGGCTTCACAACCAAAAGTCTTTAAAAATGAGTAGTTTACCTTTTTACCTATCCATGCCTCCTCTGGAATACCACCATCCAAGGAACTTGAAGGCCCTCTGTTTATTAGATAAACAGCAGTATCTATAGCATCTGCCCAAAATTGTAAAGGCAATCCTGCATGCAATCTCATGCACCTTGCAAGCTCCATGATTTTCCTATTCATCCTTTCTGACACCATTTTCTTGTGGTGTTCCTGGAACTGTCTTCTCTCTGCGAATTCCATTCTCTGAACAGTACATATCAAACTCTTTGCTGCAATATTCACCTCCATTATCTGATCTGATACACTTCAACCTTTTCCCTGTCTCATTTTCAACTAAAGCTTTCCATTTCTTGAAAGTATCAAATACATCAGATTTATTTCGAATACAATAAATCCAAGTTTTCCTGGTTGCATCATCAATAAAAGTAACATAATAATGAGAGCCACCAAGAGATGACACTTGAACAGGTCCCCATACATATGTATGCACAAGCTATAATTTTTCACTCTTCTTTTCTTTCCCAACTCTAAGGAATCTGACTCTCTTCTGTTTTCCATAAACATGTTTCTCACAGAATTTTAAATCAACATGCTTCAAACCTGGCAACAAATTTCTTGAGTGTAATCTGCATCCCCTTCTCACTCATGTGCCCGAGCCTATGATGCCACAATCCCGTATCTTCTCCTGTAGAGGTTAAAGCATTAATAGAATTAGAAATACCATTGCATAAATACAATGTACCAACCTTTTCTCCTTTCGCTATTACCAGGGATCCTTTAGTGACCTTCCAGGTTTTATCTGTGAAAGTACTTACGCAACCTTCACCTCCCAACTACCCTATTGAAATTAGATTTTTCTTTAGATCTGGAACATGCCTTACATTCTTCAATAGCCACTGATTTCCATTTTGTTGTTTTATGAAAATTGTACCCATTCCAACGATTTTACAGGGTTTATCATCACCCAATCGAACTTGTCCAAAATCTCCTTGAACATAATCATGAAAATGTTTCTTATCAGGTGTGGCATGGAATGAGGCCCCTGAATCTACCACCCAGGCATCAATAATATTTTCTAATGAAAGAATCAAAGCATCTTGCAACACATCACCTGTTACATTTGCTTCATGATTGTTTTCTTGTTGCATGTCTCCTTCTTTTCCCTTCCGAGACTTGCAGTCTTTCTTCAGGTGTCCTTTCTTCTCGCATTTCCAGCACACTATCCCCGATCTGGACTTGGATCTGCCTTTTCTTGACTTACTGCGATATCTTGGGCTCTTTCCTATTTCCATTTTTCTTCCCCTAGTCTCTGCAGTCAAAGCATTACCTAATGTCTCACTGGAGCTTTTCCATCACATTTCCTCGCTAAGGATTGCACTGACAACATCATCAAACTTTAAAGTACTAGATCTAGAGACAGAGTTACTAATGGCCATAACTAAACCATTCCAACTTTCTGGCAATGAGCACAGAAATAACAGAGCCCTAACTTCATCATCAAAATTTACCCCTACAGAACTTAACTGACTTGTAACTGTATTAAAATCATTTAAATGGTCTGCAATAGATCCACCTTCTGACATCTTCATATTAAATAAATTCTTCATAAGAAATACCTTATTTGAGGCCGAGGGTTTTTCATATAGTTTGGCCAATGCCGACATTAAACCATGTGTTGTCATTTCCTTTAAAATATTAAATGCTACCAATGCCACTAGGCACAACGGTATTGTTCCAAGTGCCTTTCTGTCGAGAATATCCCATTCTGTGTCTGTCATACTCATTGGATTCTTTGTCTTTCTGCTCAATGGTAGGTACAGATCTCTCCGATACAGATAATCATCCATCTGCATCTTCCAATAGTTGGTAGTTTTGGCCGTTGAATTTTTCGACCCTAAACCTACCATCTTCTACCATTTCTCCCACTCGAACTAGGAACCCTTCTCTCCTGCGAGTTTATCAGCCAAATAGACCTTCGACTTTGATACCAGTTGTTAGAAAATTATATATTATAAAGCAATGGAACACATAAAATATTGTAGAAATATAAACACAGAAAACACATAAAACAAGAGAGACACATATATACGTGGTTCACCCAGTTTGGGCTACGTCCATGGAGAAACATCCAGTCCTTCTTTTATTATATTATCCAGCAAACTGAATAGATACAACCTACAGCAGATCTGCTGTAACTCCCTTTTCTCTCTCAATCTCCTCTCTCTTCCTTACTCAGAATACGGATGTACATAGACGTAATACAATTCCCTCATATATAGCGAGGGGGTTACCTTCTAGGGAAAAAAAACCCTAAATTAAACATAACTTCTACCGTTAGATCATCCGCCTAATGAACGACCCGGATTGACTAGAAATTACTAGATTTTACAAGGCAATTTTACATCTACTTTTAGCTTCGGGGGTGCTGCCCCCGGACCCCCTAGCCGAGGGGGATTTACCCCCCCGTGTGGAGGGGTGTATAGTCTTCCTGGGGTATACATCCGGCTGAAACCCTTGAATACAGAAGATAATCAGGCTCCACACCCAACACATAACCCTGCGCGGAGAGTCTTCTGTGCGGTTTCTCTTCCTACATAATGTACTCTCGCAGAGCCCCCATGAGCATCCACGAGGGTGCTTCTTCATTCAAAATCAGGTACATACCTTCGCAGTATCTCATCATTCCCCATCTTGTAGAGATGCCTAGCAATTACAAAGAAATCTGTCGCGCGCACCACTAATTCCTTCTTTTGTGGGACAGAGTATCCTTCTGGCACAGTTCCAGTGGTTAGAAAGTGTATTATATCTTCAAAATGTCCATCCGCTATGCGCACAACAAAGAGCTGTGTGTCGAGTAGTCCTTTCTCCAAACTAGTAGGTTCTCCCCTGTCTCGATGCGCGACAGGTGATCTGGTCCCGCATTCAATCGTCCAGGCTTCACAACAACTTCAAAATCATATTCTTGGAATAATAAAATCCATTTGCAGATGTGCCCCCCCAACACAGGCTTATTTACTCGGTGTTTTAGCACAAAGTACATGTCCCTCTGCGGAGATTGGGGCTCTTCTCCATAGGCCTGTGTCCACTTAGCTAGATGTGTGCGCGGATCATCTTGTCCATCATACTTGTCTGCCAGTCGCATCTTAGGCTTCCCAAATCATACTCTCATCATTGTCCTACATTCGCGCCAATCATAAAAACTCCCTTTGTGTGTACCCCACCATCTCACGGGCGTAGCGCACAGTACCCAGTCCAAGGCCTGGAAGCGTTGCTTTTCTGGCACCTCCCTTTCAAATGCATCCAAGAAGGTATCTACCTCATTTAGACCATCATAAGTAGGCATATTTCTTACTTCTGTCGACACGCAGCGCAACGACCTGGTCATCATATTGCAATTCAGCGTAGTTACTTCATGTAACCGATTATGTTAGTGTTCTATCTCTTCGTCAAAGTCCGAAGTGCAGGAACTCTCGTGCTCCCATGTAATCTGCCCATCCATGATGGGATTCACCCAATATTGGTCTCGCGCTGTTATCTTGTAGATGAAGTCTAGATCATCATCACTCTCATAGTCACGGACAGGCTCCGTATAGCGCAATCCTTCAGCAGGGTCCAGGGGTATAATTACACACAGTGACTTCTTCTCAAAGATCCTTTTTCGCTTCTTCAAATTAATTACCCCGTTCATATCAGTGGCCTAGTCAATTCCCAGGAGCACAGGGTAGGGATTGTTGTCATCAACAATCTCTATGACTTCAAAATCTACCAGCGCGCTCGCTCCTTCAATATCCATGGTTACTCCCTGCAACCGCCCCATGGTTATTATTTTCTGTTAATTTGCCATCCTTAGCTGAATTGGAGCCCACTACAATGCAAGTCTCCCCACTCGCTCTCATGTCTATTTCAATAGAACATTCGCATCTGATCCCAAATCCAGGATCACTTGATCCATTTCATATTCTCTAATCTACGCGGTAAGTCTAAGTCTCATTTCTCATCCTGTTCTTGTCTTATGTTTTCTGATCTTGCGGACTATGTGTGGTTCACCTGGCACGATCCCAACACACCTATTGATGAGCTCTTGTAGCCCATTCACAGCCTTACTGTCGCGCAGTAACTTCGTACAGGTTTCCAAGAAAGTTGTGAGCATAGAGGGGTCCATATCCGGCTCAGGATTGTCTTTGCTTCCTGAAGTAAAGGCCTCAACGAAGCTCTTGTTGGCTTCCATGAAGGTTTCCTGAGCACGCTCCAAATCAAACTCAACTTCTTTCGCTGGGCTTTGTGAAGCCATGTACTATCTTCCGTCTGTTTTCCTTTGTCATCTCCCGTCGCGATTCCACTTCAGAGCACTATGTTTATGTTCGGATCTTCCTCACACGACTCAAACCTCATCATTTGTAGGTTCTGAGTTAGGGGAGGAGGTAGCGCTCCTTTGTCGCATATCCTAGCTATTAGTGTAGGACAATCTTCTGTCTCATGATCAAACAGTGTGAAATACTTGCATGACAGGCGTGTTGGATTAGTGTAATCATGAGCGTAGTGTCTTGGTCCTTCGCAATTGTAGAAAATCAACTGTCCGCGACCTCTATCAGGTCCTCCTCTACCTCGGCCTCGTCTGTGCCCCTGAAATCCTGTAAGCGCAATCCTTGCATTCTGGTCAAGGGGCCGTATTTTAGCCTAAACCTTGTAGGTAGGAGTTTTATCCATCATCAATTCATAGCTTCTGCAAGTACGCTCATCATGTCCCACTGACCTACAAAAGTTGCAGAACAACTGTTGCGAAGTTTGTGTATACTTCTGTAATAGGTGGCAGTTGTCTGTGGCATGTTTTCTAGTTATTTGACAGATCGCACACCACAGAGTAGGCGCTGCGCTAGGTCCTGCTTGAGCTTCCGACTTTAAAGGCATCGATCCTCCTCCTATAAGGTAATTTGTAAAGACCGAGTAGTGACTCTTGCATTTCATGCACCATACTTCTTTGTGCGCTTTTGGTCGAACCATCCTATCCTGTTTCAGACTTTTCACCTCAAGGCACAGATTCTTCAGTTGCGCGTGGATCTGCTGAACTCCTAGGTTAGCATCTTGCATTGGAGTCTCATGTAGCCTCATAGCGATCTCTAAGGCCTCTGCCTGAGTTTTTATCTTCTGTTGCGACAACGCACTCCTTAGGTGTGGCAGTAGCGAAGCTACAAACCACTTGTGATGTTGTCCATCTCTCAAATTCATATTGGCTTCGTGGATCATACATTTCAGCCTCTTATCTAGTTCCCAAGGAGTCTCAACTGGTAGCATCGTGACCTCTTTAAATCCCATAATTCACTGCGCTTCAGACTTAGGCTTGCTAAATTCTCTATTTAGCGTTGTTTGGATATCCTCGACCCTCGCATTCAGGTTATCGTTGGAGTACTTAATGTACCAGGTCAACGCGTGATCCTGCAAGGTGCTAACCAGCGTCACTTTCTTTATATGGTCATCTATAACACCTTGCTCTTCCCATACAGCTCTTACAACGAACCAAAATTGGTCTGGATCCTCATTTTCCAGACCTTTGAACACAGGAAACTTCACTGTGTTTTCCATACTGAATCGCGGTGGTGGTGGAGTTGGTACGAGTGAAGATGGAGGTGAAGGCAGTGAAGCCGGTGGTGGTGTGGGTGGAGGTGGGATTCGTGGAATTATTTGTCTTATCAAATGAATGGCACTTCACGGAGAGACCTTCGCGAGCTCTTCCTCATCCCCTTTATGGAGGTGAAATCAAGGGGCTATTTTCTGGACCCTTATTTCCTTCGTTCCTGTAAACTCTTCTTTTTCGCGTAGCCCCAAACATTAAGGTAACTGCATAACCTGCTTTTTGCACAATAGCATTTTAATCCAAGTATTCAAATATTTTACGTACTTACCTCGCGGTCCTTTGAGAAAGCGTCATCCTGCCTCGTTGTAGCTAACTAAGGTGTCAATCGTGAACTCAGTAACAAATCCTCCTATAATGCGATCGAGCCAATGATCGACGGTGCGCGTGATCTTATCCTTTGATGTTTCCAAACTTCACACTAGTTTTGGGGTCAACACAATAGGACCTTCAAGCTTCCACCTTCCTTGGCTATCTGTTAGCTTCGCAATCCACTCATATAGCTCAGTAGGGAAGGACACGAAAAATATTTCGTGGATCTCCGTATATAGGTAGCTATCTAACCACTATTCTTTCGATAGTCGCGGGTTTCTGTTCTCCTACACCGCCAACTCTTGAATTCTTCTGTTCAACCAGCCTTCGATTTCTTTCTTAGTTGGATTTCAGTGATATGACATCACACATCTCTTATGCAGATTCTCATCTCGAAAATGGAACCATTTGTTGGCTTATGGGTTCCTAGCCTAGGTTCAACGTTAGGTAACCAAACAAATCCCTACTACTGGCCCTTTCGGCATTAGCCCACGGAGCGCAGACTGAAGTCTCACCCGAAGCAGTATGGGGGGATGCTGGAACCAAGTTTCTGCACCCTTGAGATGGTTGGGATGTTGATTTATTCCAACTACAACTATACCTACCTTCACGCAGGTTGCTTCCTGCTCTATTCCACCCTTCAGTATCTTCGCAACCTGTTACAATCGGCTTTCGCGCAGTCCTAACCACGGGTTGAAGTCCTTTCATGCTGCTAGGGCAACAAACAGTGATATTTCCCCAAGCTACACTAAGTATCTTAATTATCTTATTAACAGAAATTAGTTAGCTTCACGTAAACAGATGTTCTTACTTCCGTTTACTTAACGAATACAATTATACACATTCACGCATCATATAATCATTAGAAGTGAATTTCATACCCGATATAATAGATGCATAAACAGGAAATGAATACGTAGATATGATAGAAAACTTCTCTTTATTAATACTTCCAGATGATTACAGACTCGACTCGCCCTGCGCACTCAGCTACAAGGGTTCGTGCACTCAGCTACGGACTACTAGGCCTCTGCGCACTCAACTGCAAAGCCTCTCCCCACACTACGACCCAAAATGTAGACTTCTACTTAGAGCTATCTATCATACATCATATCTTCTTCATGGTGTGCTTTCCAAATTACGTAGAGCTTAGCTCTATTTATACAATTCCATGGTCCACGGACCATGGGTAGATCTTCTACAACCGACATTACATTATCAAAATAAGGGCAGATAACCCTATGACACTTTAATGACTACATGCTCCGCGCCCAAAAAATGTGGAGTCTTTACATTGGAATTGAAAAATTGGGCCAAAATTTGGGCTCTAAGCCCCAAAACTTCCCTTTGGGGATCCTGCACCCAACAGACATCAAGGATAGAAATTGATCAAGCAATTGAAGGACCCACGAAGAAAAATTTGCCAATAAAAAGGGAGTCCCTAGCTGAGAGGGAGCTCTGACATGTCCATAATTAAGAGGGAGCTTAGGCAAGTCCATGATCACAAGGAGCTCTGACAAGTCAATAATTAAGAGGGAGCTTGGTACATTCCTTTACAGGAATGGGCATATGTTCCCTGGTTGAGAGGGAGAGATAGACACAACATTCTTGTTTTCACTTCGGAAGAAAGAATGGAGGAATTGGTAATCATGTATCTGATACTCTTTGAGGATGTGTAGGGCATCCAAGAGAAAAGTAGGCAAGAGAACTGATATTTTTTTAGGGTTGGGAACCTAAGATAAGAATATTATTCCTAGAAGGTCATACTCAGTGAACACCTGAGTGGGTATGTACCTTGAGAGACAATGATGAAGGTGACTAGAATCATTGGTCTCACTAGCATTGTAGCTCATGATCTCATGGAAAGATGGAGCTATTATTCAAGGCCTTGCACTGTGACAATGTTGGTTTATATTATGTTATACAAATGGGTTACTAATCCGACTCTTCTGATGAGAAATTATTCAGATTGAGAATGACCAAGTACCGTTATGAATACCTCCCTAGTTAAGAGGGAGTGTTGTATAATGTAACTAGGTTCGGTCTTCATAATTACTTGTAATTATGAATTCATGTAATGAAGAAGACAAAAATAATAAAATGTATTTTGTAATACTTACATCATGGGTTTCATGAGCAAGGAATTTTTATTATATGTCAAATACTTCTTCTTAATGTCTTTAGATATTTTTCATATTGCCATAAATGTATAATTTGGAGTCATGTATATGAAGTGTTGTTTCACTTGTAAAAGTCCTCCATAATAGACAAGCATGGTCATTCTTAAGTCGGCTTCAACATGTGTAGAAAGAAGTTCCATGTTGGCTCCAATATATATATATATATATATATATATATATATATATATATATATATATATATATTCTTAAGTCGGCTTCAACATGTGTAGAAAGAAGTTCCATGTTGGCTCCAATATATATCTATATATCTATATATCTATCTATCTATATCTATATCTATATATATATATATATATATATATATATATATATATATATATATATATATATATAGATATATATGCTCAAATGTGATAAGAGGGCTTGGATATATAGACACATCGGTTCAATATTTAAAGTCACCTCAAATGTATGATCCAACAACTATTAAGGGAGTGTATACCCTCGCTATCAGAATATAGAAAGCTCGTAGTTTCTCTAAGTTTTTCGGAGTTTATTACATGAAGGGTTACCATAGGAGCTCAGATAGCATAGCAAGAAGTTAGGACATCCTTTTTTGATTCTCAGATGGGTAGATCAGTTTTGGATCACATAGAAAGGACAGCGTTGCAACTTCGGATAGATCAAAGTGCTACAATTTTAGATGGAAGTCTTAGTGTTGCAACTTTGGATGGGTGATATAGTTCGGATGGGTAACATAGTGATACAGATCATATATAGTTAACATGGCATACTTCACTTCGGATAATATCTCAGTCTATATGATAAGGGCTCGGTGATAATCATTATGGTGCTCAGTGCTACATGATGATCAGTGATGATGATGCTTCAGTATGATGATCAATGATGAGACATGCTGTAGCATGATGATGACAAAAGAATCAAGGAAGGAGGATGGATGTGTCTTGGTCTAGGTGAGGTAGCATTGGTCTTAGGTTGGTCATGGTCTTTGTACTCATCTAGTGAAGAATCTATGAGAAGAGGTTTGCGGGTTTTCCCCTCAAGAGGAGGGGTTTTAGCCCTGGCTTGTAGCCTAATCACTGTGTCATTGTTCTTATTGTTTTCATTGTCATTTGATGTACTACACATAAATAATAATAATGGGAAAATATAATCTAAGAAGAGTTACACAAGTAGTAATCAAGTAAATAGAATTTAATTAAATGTTGCCCTACCCTAATTCTCAACACGTTTCGATTTTCTTCTCAGTGATATCAGCCTTTGAACGACAACCCCAGTGATATCAGCCATTGAACGACAACCTATCTCTTTTTAATATTCTCTCCAAAATCAAACATGCATATATAATAGAATTTTGAATAATATTTCATTTAAAAGGAAAGCTTCACAACATAAAGCAACTTTGGGCACTCCATATCTAGTAGTTGAAGGATAGGGAATGATTTACACATAAAACTCTAACCCTGGCCCTAACTTGTAGATGATAAGGGTATTTATACAAAATGAGGATCAGATCCTTTGGGATAAATGGTGCATATTTGTTGGTTAGTGCATCCCTCGCAAGCCTCGAATTTTCCTGTCGTTTCTTCCTCTGGCCCTAGGCAATCTATCATTACATAAAATAAAAAGACCACATTAAAATTATTTAAAGTCATAAAAAATGCACAAGAATAAAAATTACTTGAAACAAAGTAAATTTATTATATTATGTCCATTGGCAGCCAAAAGTGGCTAGTGGAACTGCCTAAGTAGAAGACCTAGAGTGTTTAGGTCGATTGTAGCTATATTGTTTTTCTAGTTAAGAAATCGACCTCCTGACTTACTAATAAATGAATATGCAATAGAAATAAATAAGGTAAGCACATGTTCGTTGGCATTCTCTGGAATTTATCCCATGGGAAGGGGCTCTCCATTGGCATACTCGAGAGCCATGCCAACCTCCATAATGTGTGTTTATAGTGTGTCTATGAGAACCAGCGAGATTATCATGCCTAGTTCAATTTGATCAATCAATGTCCCAAATTTGAATAATTGGTCTCGATTGTTATTATAAATTTTTTTTGAGCATCTTCCACTGCCATTAAAGGGGTCTCTAAATTTTAACATTGTAAATAGATTCAGAGACCCCTTTGTCTCTAAATTTCAACATTTCATATGGATTCAGAGACCCCTTTAGGGGGTCTCTAAATCCATCTGCAATGTTAAAATTTAGTGAAATGTAACACTTCAGTATCAAAATTGAAATTTTCCATTTCCGGAGTGACACAATTAGAAATTACTAGCATGAATGACTAACTCATATATGTGCTATACTTGTTAGTTGGTCATATTTTTATTCTTGGACTATAGTAGTTGTTTACATTAATCATTTTTTATTTCTTTCACTTATTATCTAGTCATATATTTTAGTTCTGGACTAAATTAGTCATTTAATTTAGTTGTTTTTAGTTAGTTCACTTATTATCTAGTCATATACTTTATCCCTAGACTAAATTAAGCATTTAAGTTAGTCATTTTTAGTTGGGTCACTTAAAATTGCTAAAATTTAGTAGTAATTCACTTGAAATAATTATGGTGACTAAAAATTTTAGTCGCATAATCACTAATCTCTCATTTTTTACTAGTGATATCATCAAACCTAATATCCACTTAACATGACATTGTTGGCCCCAAGGTCACACCGAGAGTGGGGGTGTGAATCAGTGTGAGGTAAATTTCACAATTTAAATATATTTCTTAACCATACATCCACATAGCATTAAACATTATGTCATTAGTTATATCAATGTGTCATCATATAAGTAACATGACAAGAGGCACACAACAAAAGAAAGCACCACATCATAATGACACAGAAATTTTTAGGTGGAAACCCAAATGGGAGAAAACCATCAACTCTTCTTTTGCTCATTCTTCAATTCTTTACATCTGAATTTTCAAGCCCCGGCCTACAAGAGTCAACTACCACCAAAATATTCAAGTTGCTACTTATGGTAGGATACAACTTGATTTAGGCACCAACCTATAAAATGCAAGAAACTTTTCATTGTAGGCTACAACCTGATTGAGGCTCCATCCTCAAGGATGAGTAGGTTCCAACTTTCTCTAGGTTATAACTTGAAAGTGGCTCTGACCTCAATAATGAGTAGGCTCCAACTTATTTTAGGATCCAACTTGATTAAAGCTTCAACCTCCTTCCTCTTCTTCTTTATGGACCCCAAGATAAGAATATTATTCCTAGAAGGTCATACTCAGTGAACACTTGAGTGGGTATGTACCTTGAGAGACAATGATGAAGGTGTCTAGAATCATTGGTCTCACTAGCATTGTAGCTCATGATCTCATGGAGAGATGAAGCTATTATTCAAGGCCTTGCACTATGACAATGTTGGTTGATATTATGTTATACGGATGGGTTACCAATCCGACTCTTCTGATGAGAAATTATTTAGATTGAGAATGACCAAGTACCATTATGAATACCTCCCTAGTTAAGAGGGAGTGTTGTATAATGTAACTAGGTTCGGTCTTCATAATTACTTGTAATTATGAATTCATGTAATGAAGAAGACAAAAATAATAAAATGTATTTTGTAATACTTACATCATGGGTTTCATGAGCAAGGAGTTTTTATTATTTGTCAAATACTTCTTCTTAATGTCTTTAGAGATTTGTCATATTGTCATAAATGTATAATTTGGAGTCATGTATATGAAGTATTGTTGCACTTGTAAAAGTCCTCCATAATCAACAAGCATAGTCATTCTTAAGTCGGCTTCAACATGTGCAGAAAGAAGCTTCACGTCGGCTCCTATAAATATATAAATATATATATATATATCTATATATATATATATATATATATATATATATATATATATATATATATATATATATATATATATATATATATATATATATGCTCAAATGTGACAAGAGGGCTTGGATATATAGACACATTAGTTCAATATTTCAAGTCACCTCAAATGTATGACCCAACAACTATATAAGGGAGTGTATACCCTCACTATCAGAATATAGAAAGCTTGCAGTTTCTTTGAGTTTATTACAGGAAGGGTTACCATAGGAGCTCAGATAGCACAACAAGAAGTTAGGACATCCTTTTGTGATTCTCAGATGGGTAGATCAGTTTTGGATCACATAGAAAGGACAGTGTTGCAACCTCAGATAGATCAAAGTGCTACAATTTTAGATGGAAGTCTTAGTGTTGCAACTTTGGATGGGTGATATAGTTCGAAGGGGTAACATAGTGATACGAATCAGATATATTTAACATGGCATACTTCAGTTCGGATAATATCTCAATCTATATGATAAGGGCTCGGTGATGATCATTATGGTGCTCAGTGCTACATGATGATCAGTGATGATGATGCTTCAATATGATGATCAGTGATGAGACATGGTGCAGCATGATGATGACAAAAGAATCAAGGAAGGAGGATGGATGTGTCTTGGTCTAGGTGAGGCAGGATTTGTCATAGGTTGTTCATGGTCTTTGTACTCATCTAGTGAAGAATCTATGAGAACAGGTTTGCGGGTTTTCCCCTCAAGAGGAGGGGTTTTAGCCTTGGCTTGTAGCCTAATCACTGTGTCACTGTTCTTATTGTTTTCATTGCTCTTTTATGTAATACACATAAATAATAATAATGGGAAAAGATGATCTAAGAAGAGTTACACAAGTAGTAATCAAGTAAAGAGAATTTAATTAAATGTTGCCATACCCTAATTCTCAACACATTTTGATTTTCTACTCAGCGATATCAGCCATTGAACGACAACCTATCTCTTTTTAATATTCTCTCCAAAATCAAACATGCATATATAATAGAATTTTGAAGAATATTTCATTTAAAAAGAAAGCTTCACAACATAAAGCAACTTTAGGCGCTCCATATCTAGTAGTTGAAGGATAGGGAATGATTTACACATAAAACTCTAACCCTGGCCCTAACTTGTAGATGATAAGGGGATTTATACAAAACCAAGATCAGGTCCTTTAGGATAAATGGTGCATATTTGTTGGTTAGCGCATCCCTCACAAGCCTCAATTTTTCCTGTCATTTCTTCCTCTAGCCCTAGGCAATCTATCATTACATAAAATAAAAAGACCACAATAAAATTATTTAAAGTCATAAAAAATGCACAAGAATAAAAATTACTTGAAACAAAGTAAAATTTATTATATTATGTCCATTGAAAACCAAAATAGGCTAGTGGAACTGCCTAAATAGAAGACCTAAAGTGTTTAGGCCGATTGTAGCTCTATTGTTTTTCTAGTTAAAAAATTGACCTCTTGACTTACTAATAAATGAATATGCATTAGAAATAAATAAGATAAGCACACATTTGTTGGCATTCTCTCAAATTTCTCTCACGGGAAGGGGCTCTCAATTGGCATACTTGAGAGCCATGCCAACCTCCATAATGTGTGTTTATAGTGTGTCTATGAGAACCAACGAGATTATCATGCCTAGTTCAATTTGATCAATCAATGTCCCAAAATTGAATAATTGGTCTCAATTGTTATTATAAATTTTTTTTGAGCATCTTCCACTGCCATTAAAGGGGTCTCTAAATTTTAACATTGTAAATAGATTCAAAGACCCCTTTGTCTCTAACTTTCAACACTGCAGATGGATTTAGAGACCTCTAAGGGGTCTCTGAATCCATATGTAATGTTAAAATTTAGTGAAATGTAACACTTCAATATCAAAATTGAAATTTTCCATTTCCGGAGTGACACAATTAAAAATTACTAGCATGAATGACTAATTCATATACTTGTTGTACTTGTTAGTTGGTCATATTTTTATTCTTGGACTATAGTAGTTGTTTACATTAATCATTTTTTATTTTTATTTTTCACTTATTATCTAGTCATATATTTCAGTTCTGGACTAATTAATCATTTAATTTTGTTGTTTTTAGTTGGTTCACTTATTATCTAGTCATATATTTTATCCCTAGACTAAATTAGGCATTTAAGTTAGTCATTTTTAGTTTGGTCACTTAAAATTGCTCAAATTTAGTAGTAATTCACTTGAAATAATTATGGTGACTAAAATGTTTAGTCGCATAATCACTAATCTCTCATTTTTTACTAGTGATATCATCAAACCTAATATCCACTTAGCATGACATTGTTGGCCCCAAGGTCATACCAAGAGTGGGGGTGTGAATCAGTGTGAGGTAAATTTCACAATTTAAAATTCTTTCTTAACCATACATCTACATAGCAGTAAACATTATGTCATTAGTTATATCAATGTGTCATCATATCAGTAACATGACAAGAAGCACACAACACAAGAAAGCACCACATCATAATGACACAGAAATTTTTAGGTGGAAACCCAAATGAGAGAAAACCACCAACTCTTCTTTTGCTCATTCTTCAATTCTTTACATCAATTTTCAAGCCCCAACCTGCAAGAGTCAACTACCACCAAAATATGCAATTTGCTACTTATGGTAGGATACAACTTGATTGAGGCACCAACCTATAAAAATGCAAGAAAATTCTCATTGTAGGCTACAACCTCATTAAGGCTCCATCCTCAAGGATGAGTAGGTTCCAACTTTCTCTAGGTTCTAACTTGAATGTGGCTCCGACCTCAATAATGAGTAGGCTCCAACTTACTTTAGGATCCAACTTGATTAAAGCTTCAACCTCCTTCCTCTTCTTCTTTATGGACCTCTATTTCATCACATTTTTAAACTAGATCCATGAACATAATGTATGACTGAAATTTGCATATAAAGATATTGTCACAAATTGCAATCACATCCTACACACTCTACAACCATTCCTCTCCCATATAACCTGCAACCACTTCTGTCATAAAATTTTAATTCAATCTCTATTATTGGTTGTCATAATGTTTCCTCAATCTCTGCTCTAACTAGAACCACATTCTAATCACTCAAAACACTTCCTAGGCACCTGTTTATTTCATGTATCCAAAACATTTGCACACATGCTCATATATTTTCCAAACACACACAAGATCCCTTGGTCATTAAAGTTTAAGTCAAAATATTGTTAGACCGCTCTTGCTGCACTCGTCTCTAAGCCCTAATCGCCCAAATTCTTCTAGATACCAATTTGGATAAAAATAATGATTCTAAAAATTAAAAAATAACCATAATAAACCATATATAAACTTAAATATTTGATCATTTTCCCCTTTCCAGGAACACTTCAATCAAGCCACTATATTTCGATGCTAGTCACTGGAACCTGTTAATCATTTCACAAAATGCCCCAACATAATTAAAATATTACCAACCTATTCCGCCACAGGTCAAAATCTTGACCACCAATACACAATGCCAACGACTTATCGAATGCACTCCTTGGTGTGACTTGTTATTTCACCCATGTGGCTTCCTTTTGTAATAATGTTGATTGAAAAGAGTAGAAAGAGTTATGACCTCAACTATGCCAACTCACACCAATATGTCTTTGATTGAATGGCTCCAATTTAGTAGATCTTATGTGCTTGAGACTTGGCTTCCAATCAAAAATTGATGAGTCACATGATGAGTCAAACAACATTACCCTTTGATATTTGATTCTTGAACTATTCAAGATATTTGGGGTAGTCACCAATAGACTATATATAACAATTATGTAGCTTCTATCTTTCAAAACAAACATTTTGGCTTTAGTCTTACATAAGCATCAAGGCTTTGGCCCTTCACACAAACATCATGACTTTGATTACATAAAAATTTTAGCTTTGCCCCTTCATATAAATGCCATGGCTTCACCCCTTCATGCAAATTCTATGACTTTAGTTTTTTACATATACTCTATCAAAATTCGGCCCCTTCAGTCAAACATATATGGTTTCGGTTAAACATTGTGGATTTGGCCCCTTCAATCAAGTGCATGGCTTTGACCCTTCATACAAATATTGTGACTTCATCCTCTTTAATCAAATGCATATGCATGGCTTCATCTCATCAACTGAACAATACATGGCTTCATCCCATCAACTGAACAATACATGGCTTCATCTTTTCAAATAAACATTATGGCTTTACATGGATGCGTCCCTTCAATACGTGGCTTTGGATTTTGCAAACAAACATTGTGGATTTTCCCTTAAAACAAACACACTGAATTTGACCTAAATGTGTAGACCATGTGTGCCTTCATCAAACTATGGAAAAGACCATAGAAGGCATTATCAAACTTGGCAGAGACAATATGAGGCTTTGGCCTATCACATTATTGCATCGAAAATTACAAGGATTTGGCCCATCACATTATTGCAAATATCATATAATGTTTATCAAACTATTGCAAAGACCAAATGAGGCTTCGGCAAGCTATGGTGGAGTTCATACGTGGCTTCAAACCACCACATTATTTCACTGACTATTACAAAGCTTTGACCTATCACATTATTTCAAAGATCAGAAAATGCATATAAAACTATTGCAGAGACCAAGTCTTGGGTTGTTGTCATGAGTTGATGTCATTTTTCCTTGATAGATCAATTTGCATTCTCAGCTACAAGAATGTGTTTTGCATGTCTTCCTCCTTCATATCCTTCTTCATCATCCCGCCAGGTTCCTGTATCTACAATTCACTCATCACAAGATGACATCATCCCAAAAACCTCCTATCCTGAAGGGAGATTGGTCCCCTATGAGATTTCACAGTTCAGGGGCACAGGGAGGCAGCTTGTTACTTTTTCTTGCGCGATGCATAGTTTGGGATAGCCTAACTGAAAGGATTGCACAATTATGAAAGGCAAGGTTGGCTCTTAGGCTCAAGAATTGCAAAATGCAACAGTCCTGGGGGATAGGAAATATGCATTGTATAGATCCAAGGGTCAAGGTCACAACCTGCTGACTAGAACTGCATAATGCACAATCCAGGTAGGCTAGGTGAAACCAAGTTGAAGGGTCGGGGAGCTTCTTCTTAAAAGGCTAAGTGTTGAACCAGTGATACCGAGAGGTGAAGTGATGAAGCTTCGACAGTGTCCTAATACTTAGAATACTTGATGACTCAACAACATTGATCACCCATGACACATGAACAATGCTTTCTCTTGTGTGCGATCGCTTCATGACCAACTACGACAAGTGCGACACTTAAGATAGACTTTATGATGACCAAGATGACACTTGTGCGACTGTGCTCAAAAATTTGTGAATGAGTGTGAAAGATGTTTATATCATTAGGAAAACTCATAAACACAAAAATGAGCTTATGCATAAAGTGCAACAACCAGCATACGAAAAGATGAAATCTTGCCTATCTTGTGAAAGGGAGAAAAACATGTAGAGAAAACACATGGAATGACTTTCAGTGTTTGTGACCATTCATGTCATTGAATACATAATGATTTGATATTGGTAAGATGCCATCCATACTACACTAAGAGGTGCATTTCAACTTCATGAAAGATGTGCTTTGATCTTCATACCTACCCTCTAAAGGATTGTTAATCAGATGGAGTCTTCATGCGGTCCTAACCTTTGATATTCTATCATACCCCAGGGTTGATTGATCTTCTCATATGATGATTATATTTTCTCCTCATCTCCTTAAGTGTCATCTAGCATGTCCTCTTTCTTCATCTCCTTCTTCAGCATCTTGTCGTAGCATGATAGAATACTTGTATTTGCAATCCACTCATGACAAGATGATATCAGTTTGATAAACCCCTAGTCTAAGATGTTGTGTGGTAATCTAATGACTGAGATGGAACTAGTAGTAGGTTAAGGAGGAAGACTCAGTGACTAGGCTTGACAAAGGGATAATATTGCATAGTGCCCACTAAGGGAAACATTTGTGCAGTTCCCACTGAGGGAAAAATTTGTGCAATTCAAGCAAGCAGTGGGGTCCAGCTAAGGAAAGGGTCACTTGAGGAAGAATCTACATAGTTTTGGAGGCTAAGGGAGGTTGGGATTCTATGCACTGTGTAGGTCTAGTAGGAAAGGAAAAGGCTTGAGGGTTGAATATGTGAAATTCATAGTTCAAGGTTGACTAGGAGACACAACTGCACAATTCAAGAGGTTAAGGTTAGGGGCTGGACTCAAGAATTGCACAAAGCAACAGACATAGAGGACAGGAACTATGCACTGCACAGTTCCAAGAAATAGTGTCACGGACTAGAGGGTTAAGACTACACAATGTGTAGTTCAGTCCAGGACTGGTAAAGCTAAGTTGCCCGGTTGGGAAGATTTTCTGAAAATGGATAAGTCTGGGATGGGAGATGGACTCATGATGGGCCCTTACTCTGGTCACACACTTAGCATACTTTGACAAAACAAAAACATAGATCATCGAAACATGTGAAAAAACCATTTCCCTCTGTGTGACTGCCTCATGACAAGATACGACAAGTGCGACACTTCAGATAGGCTTTAGGATGACCATGAGGACACTTGTGAAATAGTGATCAAGACTTTTTGTATGGGTGTGATCGATGTTTACATGGTTCGGATAACTCAAATACACAACTACCGACCTTCAAAACTATCAGAAAAGCTCTCAAAAATTGTATGATAGTCAAACACGCAAAAAGACGACAGTCAATCCAACATGCAAAAGGGACCAAATAACTTTGAGAAAGCTCATGAAATGAGCCCTAGTGTTTGCAACAACAAATGAAAATACCAAGGAAGGCTCCGAAATTTGAATGCAAGCCAAAATTTTGGAGGGTCTTGCTGTAGCTACAACACTTGGTGACACATTGGTTGAACTCCAACTTCTCTTTCTTGGTTAACTTCTTTTGTGCAGGGCCTTGGTTCTTGAGATAGTGTTGATTCATCATGCAGATTACCTTGGCATTCCCACTTACTCCATGAACAGACATGGTCCCATATATACCTTCGCAGTTGAACACAACATAAGATTAAAAATAATCACAATGTTTTGAGTTAGGAAGGGTAATGCAACTCACGAGCCTAATAATTTCAGAGTATAATTTTTCATCTCTAGTGTTGCTCCACTTCCAACAGGCTTGGACATTAACTTGGTGAAGTCACACAGGAACACAAACATTTCTCTGCTTCCAGCGAGCCTGGACAGTACCCTAATGAAGTTTCTTGCTTCACCTCTCTATGCAAGAATCCTTTCTCTTCTTTCACCTTTATTTATTTATTTTTAAAAGAGAATTTTTCATTGACACTTACTCATTCTAGGCTGAAGAGGGATCCCGACTTATTGGGAGGAGAATAGGTTGATCCTTCAGAGAAGCGTATAAAGACCTCTGATTTATGTTTTCTCGTTTATATTTTCCCCTTCTCTGTTTCTACTAGTTCCATATGCTTAAGAACACCAAAGAAGAAAAAACCAACTATAGGCATGAGGTTTCTAGACTAAACATGGGTTCATGGTTGGACCAAAACTCTCCTTACAAATGGATCATATTTTCCGTCGGAAATTCATCAACCAAAATATTTAGCCAACACAAGGAAGACGGAAAGTGGGCTAACTAAATGTTGAAGTGTCACAAGACTCTTTATAGTTTTCCCACACACATAATAAGAAGCCGCAACATGTCCAAGAACAACATTTATTCACACAATGAAAATAAGAGGAGAAACTCAACAAGAAAGAAAACAAGACAAAAAGAGTGAAAACACACAACAAGGAAATAAAACCATAAGACAAGAGAACAAAATGGCTAAAGAAAACATGATGTAGAATCAAAATAAGAAAATGAGGACATACTATAGGAAACAAGTGCAAAATGAGTGTAAGAGTGGGAAAACGAGGATGCATCTAATCCTACTCCTAACCTAACAGCTAGAAGTTCGGGGTCATGTATAATGAAATTTCCAGTGAAGCCACCGTAGTTTTTCTCAACCTAAATTCACATAGATACGAGTAGTTAAAACAAATATTAGGAAATGTGCAAAAGAAAAGATAAAAACTTAAATCACTTGTACAACAAAAGGAAGGTATTTCCTGCGAGCAGAAAGATGTGTCACAACCACTACTTTCCAATTTGCATTATTAAATTTTCGATGAATACCATCTTTCAACAAACCTTGGAAGCTTCTCATTGATTTGTCTCCATCTACACTAAACCCTTTAGAAAGCATTAGGGAAGATCGAAACTTGTTTTTCATGACAGATCTTAGCAGGTAAGATTGTTCCAACCATTCAACGATTAGATTTTACAATTCGTGACAACCCTCTTGAAATCTTTAAAAATATGAGTTTTTAATTAGAAGCATGGGATTATGATGAGAATCTTGTAGGGGAAAATAGATTTGATCATTTTCAACAGTCACATTGAGACAGTGAGGACCCAACATAGCTATCAATGAAGGCTGAAGTATTTCAACTACTCGGCACAAATCTGAACAATGAGATATTGAACGATGAAGGTCAAGAGATGTAAACCCACTATCCTTGGATGTGTTGATAGGAAAATGATAAGATGAATGGAAATCATCAAGGACATGAGAATGATCAGATGAGCTGATTGAAGCATCAAATTCCCAGTTTGCAATCAACAAAGATAAATCAATTTGAACAATTTCGTGAATGTTTTGAATAATAGAATAATCTTATTCGCGTGATGAATGTTACAGTCCATTTCTTTGTAACTAGTGACACATATCACTAGCATCATAATCGTCAGGAGAAGTGGGAAGGGACGTTAGTACAGTACACACATGACACTAGAGAGGATATTGACTTACACAAAAACTCGTGCATACACTTGCACTCAAGAGGGTTTCAAGTGCAATGAAGAACAAGAATCGTGATATGATATTCACAAGGAAACCTAGGAGTTTATCATCATGAAATACATACATATGATTCCTTCGGCCAAAGATGGTCTTTGGAATTATCAACTTCCATGATAGGTACACATTCCATACCCAAGTTTGTTGCAAGAGACTTGCATGAAGACGAATGAACCGAAAAATATTCTTGAGTCAGGTCAGAATTAAAATCTCGAGAGTTTGAAATATTATATCTGAAATACCAAACATCTTTAAGAAAGAGATTTATAATGAATGAAACCATGCAAAAATAAGGATTGTGTGAGAGAAACTAGATCTGAATTACTTCGGGGAGGTTACCGGAGTTGCGATATCCTGACATAACCATCAACGAAAGTTGAAGTGCCTCAACTTCCTGGCAGGTCACGGAACTTCCCAGGATTGTAGAATTACATTTTGAAGCTTGAACTGAATCATGCATGGTTTGAGGATAGTTGTTGTTGCTAGTTTCAATTATCCTCACCAGATGGAAGCCATCTCTGTCATAGGTTTTACTGGATTTTTCAACTCCAACAATCAGATTACTCAAGTGGAGAGGATCTTTTGATAGAAAATTCAAAGATAAACGAACTGATGAAATTTCATGAGCAAGATAATTTTAAGAGTTGTCTTCATGCAAGAAAAGAGATGATGAGGGATGGGAAGGGTACTCTGTGTTTTTATTGTTTTTAATATCATCATGGACAACCTCAACACCTTGTGATAACTCATCGAATGAATAAATTGAAGACCATGGGTTATCTCCATTGCAAGTAGATGCATTGCAAACAGCAGGGCACAAGGGATAGGGAGGTGAAGAGGAAGTTTCAATATGAACATCTTCTTTGAACGAACCAGATTCTATATCTAAATTAAAATCTTCAAGAGAAACTGAAAGATCATATGATGTGCTTGGGCATTCGTCACGACATACGGAAATAGAGTCATCATCATTGGAATGATTACTGCCCAAGGCTAGGAGTTGATTGAAAAAATTGATTGCATTTGATTCACTACCAAGATTAGCATATTGAGAATCATCCAAGAATGGAAGTGCATCACTTTGACATGAAGGATCATTCTGAAAAAGAGAGGAAATATTGAAATTTTCTTCACCTTCCTACGCCTCTACCTATGTAATGTGACTGCTTTGTACTTGATAGCAATTTGAGTAAGAAACTTGAGAATCAAGGGAATGTGAAGAACTAGCTAGTGGAGAAGATTGATCAAGTGGGTCATGGTACAAAGAGTCTGGATATTTAGATGATAGAGGATAACATAAATATGGATTAGCTTTGAGAATAGAGTTGTGAACAATGACATCATCTTGCATAATGGAGGAGTGAGTCTTCACCGTAGGCTTCATGAGCCATTCTGGAATTTCCTTCATTGAATCTGAATCATGAAAAGTGCAAGAAGATTGAGAAGATGGACTGGATATTTGATTTGCATATTTCCCATTTTTACAACCACCACAAGGAAGCACCCACATCGGGACTAGAAAGGGAGGAGGACAGAGAAAAAAGGGGGAGTAAGCTCCTCCTCTAAAATTTGAGGCATCTCATGATTCACAAGAGTGGGGAGAATGGAAAAATCAAGGGGTTCGGGTTCACCTTGTAACGAGATAAGAACCAAACGCTCAACCTCTAATCACAAGAAATCTCAATGCATATGCTTTTCAGGATCTCATAAAAAATGTGAAGGAATCGATTGGAAAAATCCTCAACTAATTCATTTGGCTTCATTCTTAAGAGATTGATTCTTCCACAAACATTTTGGTAGTCATACTTATCGAAGGCTTTATGAAGCTCTTTGGCTAGCTGGTCAAATGAATGCATAGAAGAAATGGGTAACGTATGACACCATTGACTAACGGGACCTTCGAATGTGAAGGTGAGTAGTCGAGCCATGACATCTTTGCAATATATTTCATTAACAAGACAAAAGAGAACAACATGAAACACATGTTCATGAAAATTTGATTTACCCTCACCATCTAATTTCAATTGGGATAGGTTGTGAATAACTTCCACAAGGATGGTACAATTATTCTCTTTAGAAAAACATCCTAGGATTATGATTTGGGAAAGAGCCATTTTGAATAAGAAATTCAAGCCAGACTCAATGGGCACATTTTTTTGTCTCACCCTCCTTCTAGTGCCATTTTGTTAACAGTGATGGAAATCTATCAATGAAGGGGGTCTCCCCGATGTGAAGTCCCAATTAGACCTCACATTGTTTGATGTCAGAGCCCCATCCAGAATATCGACCTGGTTGCCATATATCTCAAAGATATGACTTGGCTTTAACTGTCAGCACAGGAGAGGGATGGAATGATGTCTTTGAAAAGAAAGGGAGGTGTGTCTGGTGAGAGTGCAGTTGCGACTACGTCAAGGTTCTTCTACTGCAAAGGGGGGGCTAAAAGTGAGCCTCTAAGTGAGAGGTAATAGTACCACCTAGGAAGAGACATGCATGAAACAAAAGGATTCGTCTAACATCCATCGGAATAGTCCACAGCAGGTGTGATGGTCATTCTAACCAACAAACAAGGAAAGATTTGTTTAGTTTCCAAATGAATATTCCACAAGGATGGAACATAAATAACAACCATTATAGCACATTACCAATAATATAAGCACTAAAATAACTGAAATAGTTTAACTATCTTAGTACATGTGAAAGCAAACATGAAATACAAATTTCTAGAGAATAGTCTTACAAACATTCATATTACATGCATGAAGAACGTGTTGGCCTTAAAAGGCTTCTGTCATTAAGAAAAAATTCCAAGACACATGTTTACAATGTACATCACTAGCCCCAGTAGTGGGACATTGGAGCCACTTCTTGCTCCTCAAAGAACTAGTTGATCTCTCTAATTCCTTATAGGAGGAGACAAGTTGAAAAAATCATTTTCTCATACAATGAGGGGTATATATAACCAAGGGGTGATGCTTCCCCTTTGTGACTCTTCGAATACCCTCATGACTATTCAACTTCGTATGGCGTTTTAACTTACATGACTCTCC
Source organism: Pinus tabuliformis (assembly GCA_031772625.1). Lineage (NCBI taxonomy): Eukaryota > Viridiplantae > Streptophyta > Pinopsida > Pinales > Pinaceae > Pinus > Pinus tabuliformis. The sequence goes on along the minus strand of CM062808.1, from coordinate 566,567,696 downwards.
ATATTCATGTGTGTCCTTTGGACTTCCACTTTACAATACATTTGAATATAATATACATGGTCCACAATAGTGATGTGGCATATGATCACTCATGACATGACATGACATGACATGACACTGCTGACATGGACTGCTTGGTGATGTGACAATGTCAAGTCACTGTTTTTGTTGAGTGTTGGATGTCTGCTTTAGAATACTCTTGTCTTCCACCTCCTCATGGCTTGGTGACAAGAATCTTAAATGATCTCAAGTCTTAGGTTGTGGTCACGATTTGATTTCATTTTTCCTTGATAGATTAGTTTGCATGCTCAGCTACAAGAATGTATTTTGCATGTATTCCTCCATCTCCTTCATCATCTTGCTAGGTTCCTGTATCTACAATTCACTCATGACAAGATGACATTAGCCTGAAAAACTACAAGCCTAAGATGGTGCATTCTCATCCAGGGACATAGCTGGAACTAAGTTACAAGTTGGGAAGGGAGGTCCAAGTATCCAGGGTTGAGGCTTGAAGCCTAGAACTGCACAATTCGCAATTCAGGCTAGGCTAAGATGTTGTCTTCTGCATAGTTTTGGAGATGGGTGAGTTTGGCTGAAGGATGAGCCAGTATAGAAGATTTATGCACAATTCTGGAGAGGAAAGTTGACTAAATTTTGTGCATTTTTTGGAGACATTGGGTTAGGATGAGGGGAGGTCCACTAAAGGTAGCTTTTGTGTAGTTCTGGAAATGAAGGGAGGTTGATCTCTACGCAATTCTAGGAAATAGTGGGTCAGATTGAGGGAGTGACCACTATAAGAAGACTCTACGCAGTTCTGAGACTGAAGGGAGACTGGTCCCCTACAGGATTGCATAAATTAGGGGCACAGGGAGGCAACTTATTTCTTGTGCTTGCACAATGCACAATTTGGGACAGGCTAACTAAAAGGATTGTGCAATTATTAAAGGGAAGGTTGGGTCTTGGGCTCAGGAATTGCACAATGTAGCAGTCCTAGGGGATAGGAACTACACATTGCGCAGATATAGGGATCAAGGTCACAACCTACTGACTAGAATTGTGCAATGCATAGTCTAGGTAGGCTGGGTGAAACCAAGTTGAAGGGTCAGGGAGCTTCTTCCGAAAAGGCTAAGTGTTGAACCGGTGAGACTGACAAGTGAAGTGATGAAGCTTCGTATTTGTCCTAACACTTAAAATACTTGACGACTCAAAAAAATTGATCACCCATGTCACATGAGCAACACTTTCTCTTGCGTGTGACCCCTTCATGACCAACTACAACAAGTGCGACACTTAAGATAGACTTTATGACAACCGTGACGACACGTGTGTGAAAATGCTCAAAACTTTGTGAATGAGTGTGATATATGTTTATATGGTTAGGAAAACTCATAAACATAAATATGGGCCCTTGAAACCACCAAAATGAGCTTATGCATAAATAGTGACAGCCAACATGCGAAAATACGACATCTTGCCTCTCTTGTGAAACAGGGAAAACACTTAGAGAAAACACATGGAATGACTTTCAATGTTTGTGACCATTCATTTCATTGAAGACATAATGATATGACAGTGATAAGATGTCCTTCATACTACACTAAGAGGTGCATTTCAACTTCACGAAATATGTGCTTTGTTCTTCGTACCAACCCTCCAAAGGGTTGTCAATTAGATGCAGTCTTCTTGTGGTCCTAATCTTTGATATTATATCATACCCCAAGGTTCCTTGGTCTTCTTATCTAATGAATATATTTTCTCCTCAACTCCTTAAGTGTCATCTATCATGTCCTCCTTCTTCATCTCCTCCTTCATCACCTTTCCATAGCAAGATAGAATTCATGTATCTACAATCCACTCATGACAAGATGATATCAGTCTGATAATCCCCTAGTCTAAGATGTTGTGTGGTAATCCATTGACTAAGCCAGAACTGGTAGTAGGTTAAGGGGTAAGACTCAATGATTGGATTGGACTAACGAATAAGATTTTGCAGTGCCCACTTAGGGAAAAATTTGTGCTGTGCCTACTGAGGGAAAAAATTGTGCAGTGCCAATTGAAGGAAAAAAATTGTGCAATTCAAGCAGGCAGTGGGGTCCAGTTGAGGAAAGAGTCACTAGAGGAATAATCTGCACAGTTTCGGAGACCAAGGGAGTCTAGGATTTTGCGCACTGCGCAATTCTAGTAGGAAAGGAAAAGGGTTGAGGGTTGAAGATGTGAAATGCGTAGTTCAAGGCTGACAGGGAGACAAAACTCCGCAATTCTGGAGGTCAAGGTTAGGAGCTAGACTCAGGGATTACGTAGAGAAGCAACCCTAGAGGACAGGGACTATGCATTGTACATTTCCAAGCAACAGGGTCACAACCTAGAGAGCTAAGACTATGCAATGTGTAGTTCATTCGGAGCCCGCAAAGCTACGTTTTTTTGTCTTTGAGGTTTCTGCGAGTTTCTTGATTCTATAGCATATCTTCCGAATACATCGTATTCAGTTTGTTTATAGTCGACGTTTCGAACCAGCAACGATGGTTCATCATCAGGATGTGAAAATTTGTTGAAAGACTAATCTCATTCTTTTAAAATAAATAGAGATGTGTGAGATGTTAGCCGACAGTTATAATTTTACTTGTTTTATTATATTTTGTTAATTTTGATTGTATTTGTGAACGTTTCGAACCAGCAACGATGGTTCACCGTCAGGATGTGAAAAATTGTTGAAAGACTAATCTCATTTTTATTTTTATTTTAAATAAATAGAGATGTGTGAGATGTTAGCCGACAATTATAATTTTTCACATCTAGATGATGAACCATTGTTGCTGGTTCAAAACATCGACTATAAACAAACTGAAAGCTACATTTCCCGATCAAGAAGATTAAATGGCTAAGTTTGGGATGGGAGATGGATTCATGATAGACCTTAAATGTGATCACACACTTAGCATACTTTTACGACATGACAACATAGATCATCAAAACCTGTGAACAAATAATTTCCCTCTGTGTGACTGCCTCATGATAATATGCGACAAGTGTGACACTTAAGATAGGCTTTAGGAGTACTGTGATGACACTTGGGCGACAATGCTCAATACTTTTTGTATGGATGCGATAGATGTTTACATGGTTGGGATACCTCAAATACACAAAGACCGACCTTCGAAACCTTTAGAAAAGTCTCACAAACATTGTATGACAGTGAAACATGCGAAAAATGATAGTTAACCCAACATGCAAAAGGGACCAAAGAACTTTGAAGAAGCTCACGAAATGAGCTCTAGTGTTTGCAACAACAAATGAAAATACCAAGGAAGGCTCTGAAATTTAAATGTAAGCCAAAATTTTGAAGGGTGTTGTAGTAGCTACAATAGGTCGATACTCTATATAGGGCTTCTACTCCAAATGGCGGGAGGTCTAATTGGGACTTCAAATCAGGGAGACCCCCTGTATGTTGGTGGTATCCAACATTGTCAACATTATCCAACTTGGTTCTTTTCTCCATTGGAACTTGTACATATGCATCACTTCCAAATACCCTAAGATGTGAGGGAGATGATTTCTTACCATTCCATCCCTCATGTGGATTCTTATCCCCCAACAATGATGAAAGTGATCTATTAGCTAGGTAACATGCAGTATCCACTTCCTTTGCCCATAATTTCTATCCTAACCTTGCAACACTAAGCATGCTCCTTTCCTTTTCAACCATCATTCTATTCATTACTTTTGCAACTCCATTTTGTTGAGGTTTTTATAGGGTAGTATTATTCCATGCTATACCACACTTCTAACAGAATTCTTCAAATTCCCTCTTGAAAAACTCTCCACCATTATATGTCCTCAACACCTTAATCTTCTTCTCTATTTGATTTTCCACTAGAGCCTTAAATTCTTTAAACCTATCAAAGACTTCAAATTTCTTCCTAAGGAAATATATCCATGTATTCTTCGAGAAGTCATTTATAAATAAAACATAGCACATAGATTTTCCCTGTGATGGAAACGACATAGGTTCAAACACATCACTTTGCACAAGCTCTAATATTTATTTTTCACTCTTAACACCATAGGAAAACCTCACCCAATTTTACTTCCCATATACACAATATTCATACAAATCCAAAACTAGAAAGCAATCACATATACGTTATATGGCATACCATTACCATGTAGTATTTGAAGGCCCTTCTCTCCAATGTGTCCAAGTCTTTGATGCCACAATATAGTCTTCTTCGGCGACTACAAGATTTTCTACTCCATTTTTAGGAACAACAGAATTATTGCACCCATAAATAACAGTACTTCCCATCATCTTGTATAGAGTTTTAATATGAATTCCCCACATCAATACAAATTCTCCTCTATCCATCTTAAAAGTACCTTTCTCAAACATTGTTTTTACACCTGCATCATCCATCTTGCTTATAGAAATTAGATTATGGCCAATCCTAGAATGTGTAGAACACCTGGGAGTGTTCTAATCCTTCCACCTATCAACTTCACCTTGACCTTTCCTCGTCCTATGATTCTATTCTTCCTGTAATCACCTATGAAGACATCACCACCATCATATGTCTCATACTCACAGAACCACTCCCTATGGGGAGTCATATGAAAGGATGCACTTGATTCAATCAACCATGTCTCATGATCTACATGTGTACTCTAAGAAGATAAGTACACATCCCCACCTTCATATGAGGCGGTTTTCACCTCTAAAAAAGGAGCATCGTCATATCCCTTTCCTTTCTTAGAAGGTTTAGATTAAAAATCTTTCTTGTAATTCCCTTCTTTTACGCATTTCCAAGATATCTTTGCAAATTTTCCTGGAGATTTAGATCTCCCTTTAGATTTAGATCTCCCACTTGAGGACTTATTTCTATTTTTGTTCTGGGTGCATCCTTTCATGTACAGACAAAGCATCTCCTTTCTAGCTCTCCAAGTTTTTTTGTCTCATCTCCTTCGACAACAGGGATGAGACTATTTCCTAAAATTCCATGGTAGTTGCATTACTACCTATGGAAACAACCAGACTATCCCACAAGTCTAGTACCAAACATAAAAAACTAATGCACTTTTCCCCATCTAAAATATTGATATGAATAGATAATAACTAACTTACCACAATATTGAAGGCGTTTAGATGCTCATTCATTGAGTTTCCATCCCTCATCCTCAAGTTATACAAATGCTTCCACAACAACAATTTATTTATCGTGGACTTAGAATGATAGAAAGTCCCTAACTTGTCCCACAAAAATTGTTTTGTAGCTTCTCTTGAAACATTAGTAATATTGAATCTGAGACAAACAACCATATTGTACTCTTTGCATTTCGATCCAACTTGATCTAGTATTCTATCTAAAATTGTTGTTGGTTTAGTACATGGATCCACAATGATATACTAATATTTATCCACCAACAAATCCTCCATATTCAGCTTCCATATATTGAAACTTTTTCCATTTAATCTCTCAATCTCTATCTTTCCAGTGTTCACCGTTTCCTTTCACCACAAGAATCAATTTGCAAGATCTCCTATTATAGTAGGGTCTATCACAAGCCTGAGCAAAAACCCTTTATCCGAAAAGGCATTCCCTTGAAGCCAAATATGCTCTGATGCCAAATGTAGGTTCTAACTCTATATAGATAATACCATCAAATGAATTCTTTAAAAAATAGAAAAATATAAAATGTTGAGAACATAAAATATACACAAAAAATTTTCTCCCCAAACCCAAAACAGGGAAAACCATATTATGTTTTCATTATATTCATTTCAATGTTCCAATACATTATATACATGTTGAAGAATTCATAAATTCCCAATCCATTAACCCAATATTAGAACATAATCGGAGTTCCCTTGATCAAATCTACAAAACCATGGGTAAAAACACCATTCATAAAACTATAGAAATTCTCACTGTAGATCACCTGATAATGCAATATACTAAAGCAAAATACTTGATCTACTTCTACAAAAAAACTTGCGGAAGCTTAATCGATTTTGAGAAATATCAAATGGAACACATATAATAGAGAATGAGAAATCAATCACACACGAACACAGAAGAATTCTCTGGGGAAAGCCTCAGCTAAAAACCTCGTTCTTTGTATTATCATACAAGTGGAAATGTCTCCAGATTACACAAAGCTTTAGCTCACAAGCTATACAGCTCTCAGTACAATCCCTCAATGCTGCTCATAGACTGAATAGACACAACATATGCCTTCCCTCAGTCCTCCAAGCCTCCTATTTCCTTGCGCAGTTTCTCCTGGGTCCAATGGCTTCTACTTGTGTGAATTCACCTCTCACACAACATATGCCTTCCCTTAGTCCTCCAAGCCTCCTATTTCCTTGCACAGTTTCTCCTGGGTCCAATAGCTTCCACCTGTGTGAATTCACCTCTCACACAACACACTAAACTCAGATTGAACTGCGCAATCCTGAAGGAGATAATTCCTTCTCAATGGATGAGTTTCTTATATAGGAAAAATCCTCCAACTAATAGTACACTGTCCCATCCTCTGGTCTCAACTGGGTCTCTGACTGAACTCACATGCATGAGTTATTTATGAGAGAATATTCAGTTATCTGGAGAACACTAGTTACATGCATGCAAGCATTAACTAACTGAACTCACAATTCAGTTCCACAAACTGTTGGAACTAATCTAACTAGACTTAACTCAATTAACTGAGCTAACTAATTACAACTCAAATTACAACTCATCCTTATCTCCTTAATTAAGGGATAACTTCCTCAATCAAAGGGATAATTGTTGCAAGTCTTCACATAGACTTCATGTTTGATTTCCTCCAACTCATTAACTCAAGATGAATTAATTAATTATTTTTCAAACAGCTGCTAAGATCAAATTCGAATTTTAATTGTCAATTTTAGTTCAGGGACTAACTAAAATTGGAATCTATCCCGAAATGCTATTTATAGCAATGCTATTTTTAGCATTTCCATTTTATCATTCCTTGTTGCTATGTCCAACACTGGTACCTGAAATGCTATTTATAGCATTTCTATCTTTAGCATTTCTTGTTGCTATTTTCAACACTCCCTCTCAACAAGAAAGGCATTCAACTCGAACCTGATCCTGAACCTTCGGAATGTTCTGCATACAACACTTCTCCCTAGTGTTATATCTAGCAACTCTAGAAAAAAAAAAATATCCAACCTGAATCAGAATGATGCCTCTGTCATCAAAGTCTCTGACTGCTATTGCCTCTATCGACTGAAAACTCTGCACCTCTGTGCTCTTCAGTATCTGACTTCTCTAGCCTCTGTCACTTTGATCTCTGACTGCATCAATCACATTGATTCCTCCTGCTGCATCCGTGTTGTTGTTGGTCCTGTCTCCCAGCACTGCATCCGCACTACACCTCCTCTCATCATGTTGCATCGTGCTACCCACTGCTGCACTGCAACTCAGTTACTGAGAAGTAAGTAACTGATCTCCCAACTGACCTCCCTGTTGGGCTAGAAACACCCTCTGATGTTGAAGCTTCCTCTGCCATTCCATCCTCATCTGTCTCTACGCACTCAACTAGTCCTGCTACTCCTTGTCAGGGCTCCCGTAGCAAGGTCTAATCCAAGAGACTGGGTACATTAAGGATCCTACCCCTATTTCAGCCTTCTTGGGACTATCACTCCACATCGCCCCACCTCTCACCTGGAGGTATGGATGCATATGATCCCTCTGCCCACTTGGCTCAAACTTTCCCCCTACTGGAGGTCTCTGCATGAGTGAATATCTCCACTTGGTCTCCTCTCAACCTCTCCAGTTGTGGCTGCTCCACAACCTCCTGAAGTTGCTTCACCAATTGTGGCTCCTCCACAATTTTCTGAGACTTCTTCTGGCGCTGCATGTTGAGAGGTAATGTACTCTCCCTCTCAACCACCAAGTCTCTAACAGTTGCCTTGCTCCTCAAGGCTTTTCATGCGTCTTGAACCTCAAGAGCATACAGGTTCCTGACTTGTGAACCGATCTGCTTCACCTGTCTCGTGGTGATGTCTCTAAGAAAAACCTTTCCCTTACTAAAGACTACATCATAGCCTTTGTCTTCCAGTATCGCGATTGATACCAAGTTCTTCTTCAGTCCTGGCACATACTTCACATGCTCCCTCTGAAAAACAATCGTGCCTACACGTGACACACTATATTTTTCCTCATTACCCATCCCTATGAGTATCTGGAGGTCTTTCTCCTCCAAGGTACTAAACAAACTCTTATTGTCAGTGATGTGGAATGAAGCTCCACGGTCAAGAAACCAACCGCAACCCATCATCGATGAAACCATGCATGCGATGAGGGTGAAATCCAATTCAAACTGTGAGGCCAATGCCTCACCTTCTGATCCTTCCAAGGATCCCTTCTTGGATTTCTTCTGTGGAAAATTTGTTGCATAATGGCCCACCTCATGACAATGAAAGCATCGCACTTTCGATTTTTCAATCTTCTTCCCACCATGGGAAGAACTCGATTTGGGATGAGAATCCTTCTCCTTCCCTTTCTTTGCCTTACTCGCTAAGGCACAATTTTCTTCATCCTCCTTGGATGAAGAACCATCTCTGGTACTTCTCCTTATCTCCTCCTGCATCAAATCCGACCAAAGTCGTTCCCAATCTAGCAGTTTCTCTCTTCCATTTACCGAGTCTTGGTAGCTATGCCAACTCTTAGGAAGACTGAGGAGAGCAAGACTCACCATGTCACCATCGGCTGTCGTTATTCCTACACTTCCAAGCTCATCCCTGCAGGTCGTGAGCTTGTTCAGATATGTAGAGATCGTGTCGCCATTTTCATACTTGATTTTCTGAAGCTTGTCTTTCAGCGCCAGCTTCCTATGATCGTTGTTGTTCTGATATAGATCCTTCAATGTTTTCCACATTGAAAACGGTGTCTCCTTCCCATGGATACTTGAGAGAATGTGATCTCAAACTCCATCCAAAAGAATCCTCCTCGCTCTAGCCACACATTTCTTCCGTTTTGCCAATTCTTGGGAATTAGCAGCTACTGGCTTGGGGACTTCTTGATCAATGAAGTCCTTCAAACTGTTGTCCTCTAATACCACTTCCATGCAATCCTTCCAGGCTATATAATTCGAGCTGCCATCCAGGGCATACTCAAGTCTCAAACCGTTGAACGCCATTGGCCAAATTTGAGATGTGATAAGAATTCGATTCTATAATCAGGAACTTCAAACTTCAAACTTCTCCCTTCTTTGTATACTATTCTTTGATCAACCTAGCTCCAATACCATGTAGAAATTCTCACTGTAGATCACCTGATAATGCAATATACTAAAGAAAAATACTTGATCTACTTCTACAAACAAACTTGCGGAAGCTTAATCGATTTTGAGCAAGATCAAATAGAACACATATAACAGAGAATGAGAAATCAATCACACATGAACACAGAAGAATACTCTGGGGAAAGCCTCAGCTAAAAACCCTGATCTTTGTATTATCATACAAGTGGAAATATCTCCGGATTACACAAATCTTTAGCTCACAAGCTATCCAGCTCTCAGTACAATCCCTCAATGTTGCTCATAGACTGAATAGACACAACATATGCCTTCCCTCAGTCCTCCAAGCCTCCTATTTCCTTGCGCAGTTTCTCCTGGGTCCAATGGCTACCACCTGCGTGAATTCACCTCTCGCACAACACACTAAACTCATATTGAATTGCGCAATCCTGAAGGAGATAATCCCTTCTGCATGGATGAGTTTCCTATATAGGAAAAATCCTCCAATTGATAGTACATTGTCCTATCCTCTGATCTCAACTAGGTCTCTGACTGAACTGACATGCATGAATTATTCATGAGAGAATATTCAGTTATCTGGAGAACACTAGTTACATGCATGCAAGAATTAACTAACTGAACACACAATTCAATTCCACAAACTGTTGGAACTAATCTAACTAGACTTAACTCAATTAACTGAGCTAACTAATTACAACTCAAATTACAACTCATCCTTATCTCCTTAATTAAGGGATAACTTCCTCAATCAAAGGGATAACTGTTGCATGTCTTCACATAGACTTCATGTTTGATTTTCTCCAACTAATTAACTCAAGATGAATTAATTAATTAATTTTCAAACAACTGCTAAGATCAAATTCGAATTTTAATTCTCAATTTTAGTTCAGGGACTTGTTAGCCCTGAGGTGCAGTGCTGCTATTTTGAAGACTAAAGGAGGGAAATGGTCTATTCTGCTGTCGTGGAGAGGTTCCCATACGGTCCATCACCTCACTTTTCTCACTCATCCACTCCCATCCACGTTCACTCATGTCCTAACCCAACCCTCACATCATAACAAAACTCACTTTCGCCTTGGCCCTACGTGAATTAATCCATTTTCCCCTCTATGTATTATTATTTTTCAGAGCGCATGAAAACATGCACTAATGCGCAAAAGCCCCCGAAAACCTTACCTTTCTATCCATATGCGCCCCTTTGCACATTTCTTGAGGTCGTCCCATACCTTCGTGTCCCCCGTTGTCAATCTTCCCACTGATCTGATGGTCCACACTTCATCCAACCAACGTTATACGCTCACCCGCTTCGACCAATCACCACTGTTAGATCATTTCTGCCAGATCTAATGGCTATCGCACATATCGCTCGGTAAACAAGAGAGAGGGATATCCACTTGATAAAGCGGTTCCCTCTCTCTCCTCTGTCGTTACATGGCACTCAATGAATGGAATCAGGCGGGCTCCGACCTTTACCACTTACCGCCCGATATAAACCATTTTCGCTTGAGTAAACTACTCCTGGGCGTTATCCTTCGAGCACCTCCTCTGCCCGATAGCCATTTGATATACCCATCTAAGATCTGATGGCTCGGACTTATTCCACTCCCACCACGACTTCAAACCTCCGGTGATTGATCTCCTCCTCCCATTCCTCCCAATCCAATGGCCCTCATTCACGATCACCATAGTTCATCCTCCGCTGCCTGACCAACATCCCGACCATCGATCCACACCATCCAACAACCCAAGTTCCCCCGTACCCCACTTCCCACTAGTCACTCAGGGAGTAAATTTGTTGGCTTTGTCAGCGTTTTTGACAATCGGAGAGTTGAACTGAAATAACAAAATGCATGGCTGAAAGGGGAAAAAAAACAGCACGAGGCAGCCAAACCAACAAAAATGATCATGGAACATCGTTGGCACGAGCGAACCACCTGACAGCGCGGTGAAATTACCAGAATTTGATTACCATGTTTGTTAGAAACAGAGCTCTCTGAGCTCATGTTTGTCTAGTTATGGCATCAAGTAGTTAGAAGACAGAGGGGATAGATTAAGACATCTCGAGCGTCAGAGAGTTCGAGAGTATTGTAAAAAGGCTATAAATGACTGAAAGTTCGAAGTAATAAAGGTTCAACTTTTGGAGACTGTGGATACTCGGTTCCTCCCAGCGTCTCATCTTCATTACAGTAATACAAGCTTCTTTTGTTGTTACAGGTTCAATTGCCATCTTCTCCTCTGTTCTAAGCTTGCACTTGAATAGGTTATTCATGTTTTCTTCTGTGTCTAATGCCAGATAACTGTCATCTTATCTCTGCGTTGATAAATTACATTTGCAAGCTTCATTTTCTTTCTGTATCTAGCCATTCATATGTGTTTATGTATGTATATGTTGGTACAGTCAAGATTCTCCATCTATTCATTGAATCTATAAACTATTGAGCATTAGTGTTCGAAAGCCTTGTCAAGCTAAGGGTGTTCATGCATCTCTTGAGTGGAAACAGAGTTGAAACAGTCATCTAACTTGATCCAAACCCCAATCCATTCCAATAGTTCAGAGAATGATATTGAAGATTTATATGTTACCAGGCATCTCTGAGCTACAACCTAGGAAATTTTCCTGGAGTGCTAACATTAATTGGCGTTGTTTCTAGGAAGAGGAGACTGAAGCTCAGCTTCCCTGGAGGACGACATAGATCCAGCTTTGATGATAGACAAATCCTGGACACTATTTGGGTTGTAGTCATCTATCTGGTGACTCTACTAGAGGACGAACCTCTTGACGACTCCACTCCATAGTTTTGGCTCAGTTTGTGAGGCATACTTGGAGAAATCATCAGAAGCCACGAGCTGACCCAGTACCCAACCTTGAAAACATCATCAAAGAAAGAAAGGCATTGCAGAAAGGAGCATCAGGTTCAAGTAGCTCTAAACAATATTCTATATCTCTTCAAGAAAATCCTGTAGCAAAACAAAGACATGTTGAGAGTATAGCATCTAATACTTGCAGTGAAAAAAAAAATCTCAGAGATTCATAGAGCTCCTTATTCTTTAGGTTCTTCTTTCATTGTAAGCCCAAAGGAAGCCTCTCCTCCTATCCATCATACTCCTTTAGTCGTATCAGTCACTCTTCAACCCTCTGTCATTCAGACTTCCAGTACCCTTATAGCCACCACAACTATGGCAGCACCTACCAAAATGGAAAGAATCATAGTTATTAGGTATGGACCTCTAGTATCGCCCACTCCTTCGAATGTCATGCCTACTGGAGAATATCATAAGTATATGCCTAAGTTCACTGGGACTGAAGGTGTTACAGCTGAGGAACATCTTGAATCATTCTATAGCTACGCTAATAACCTAGACATTAGTGAAGCTGATGTATGGATGAGATTCTTTGTCCAAAGTCTAGATGGAGAGGCTAGAAAATGTTTCAGAGAACTGACCCCAAGGTCTATAGCAGATATTGAGGCTTTAGATGATGCATTCCTAAAGCATCGGGGGGATAAGAAGGATCTACTCTACTACCACACCGAGTTTGGGAACTTAAAGAGGGAAAATGGTGAGTTGTTGTCTGATAGGTTTAACCGCATGTACAGCAAGATACCAACTGAAGTAAAACCCACCAATATCTCTGCTAAACTCACCTACGCCAGTGCCTTTGATTCTGACTTTTGTCTACTGTTGAGGGAGAGACGATATGTTACCTTGGCTGATATGCAGGATGCAGCCTTGGAAGTAGAATCAAACATCATGGCTGCAGAGAAGTGTTGGAACTATGATACAGGTGTTGTCCTTGATGGAAACTCACTTAGATGACAGATCACAGTGCAGCAGGTCAATAGCAAAGAATTAATGATCAAAGAGAGGTATACACAGGTTCACCTTGACAAAGGAGCATATACACGCGGGTTAACAAACCAAAAGGAGCATATAGCATGCACACGCACTTTGACAGAAGGAAAGGCGGGTATATCTTGGAAAACTAAGTTTTGGTCCAAGGTATTTGGTCCATGGTATTTTGATCCATGGTATTGGTCCAAGGTATCTAGTCCGAGGTATTGACCCCAGGTATTTGGTCCAAGGTATTGGTCCTGAGTGGTTTTGGACCATGGTATTGAGAAAGGCCTAACACTATAAAAGGAGGAGAATATCATTAGGCCAAGTGTGAAAGTATCGAATATCTGATATAGTGTGAGTTCTAATATGCAGGTTATTGGGTTATGGTGTTGTGTTTGATCTAAACCAAGGAAAAACCTTAGCACTTGATGAAGGATAAGATCTAATGATGTATCAGGATCTTAAGGCTTGAATTGAATTATCTTCATGTGGTTTAATCATGTATCTAAATAACTGGCGCATGTTGTAGTCTGTAAATATGATGATGTGGGTATGATTTGATGTCTGGAACTGTTATTATGTTTTACAGATCTGTACGCAGGTTCACTTCATAAAAGAAGCGTATACACATTGGTTCTGCATATCAAAACAACATATACATCATAAATTTGATTTACAGATCTGTACGTTGGTTCGCCTTGAGGAAAGTGCATATACACGCAGGTTCGACACATGGAAGTAGTGTATACCTTATAAAATATGTTTTAGTTGCCTCTGTTTGCTGGTGTAGTGTTCTGGGTTATTGCTTGGGTTCTGGTTACTGTATTCTGGTGACAGCACTCTGAATGATCAGATTGATGGAGTGATTGATTACTTCGGTTGTGGTTGGTTCAAAATGAGATTGGTTGATGCAGATATATTTAATGATTGAATGATGTTGTTGATGGATTCCGTCTAAAAATTTATGAAACGTGGTCCCTGGAAGAAAAGAGAAGGTTGTAGCCTTTTGTAGGTCGGCACCTATGTACTAGTAAACATATCAGCTAGTACAAGAGCTAGGGCGTTGTAGCTCCCTTCCAGTAGAAGCTGGAGAATGAGAGAAGGTTGTGGCCTTCTGTAGGTAGAAGCCTGCATACTGGTATAAGACTGCACCAGTACAAAATTGTAAACAGAATTCTCTTATTATTAAAAGAAGACAGAGATGATTGCAGCAAGTGGTTTTCACCCACATTAGGTTTCCACCTTATATCTTGGTGTTCATGTGTGTTTTATGTGTGATGATCTGTTATGTTTTACTGCACCTGGTTACCGTTCTGATGCACTGATTAAAGATCAATATATGATGAATTAAATGAATCATAAGTTTACTGGATATACGCTAGTTGCTCTAAACATAGTTGTGTGTACATGCAAGTTCCCTTAACTGAAGTAGCGTATATGAATCTGATTATGGAAATGAAAAATTATTAGTTTAATAATACTAATTCACCCCCCCCCCCCCCCCCCTTCTCAGTATTATTTCCAACAATTGGTATCAGAGCAGGTCCTTTAGAAGAAGCTTGATCGCTTGAAGGAAAATCCATCATCATGAGTAATCAAGAAAGCGGGGGATCCATCAGACCACCAATCTTTGATGGGAGAAACTTTGTTTAATGGAAGGTAAGAACCACAGCCTATCTTCAATCTCTTGGAACAGATGTCTGGGAAATCATGGAAGGAGGATATACATTTCCATTAGCAATTCCAAAAGATGCAGCAAGTAAAAAGCAATATGAAACCAATGCCAAGGTTGTCAATACATTATTGGAAAGTCTATCACAATCAAAGTTTGTCAAAGTTATGCATCTCAAATCAGCCAAAGAAATATGGGACAAAATCATTCTAAGCTAAGAAGGAGACTCTCAGGTAAAACGTGCTAAACTGTAAACTCTCAGAATTCAATATGAAACTCTCAAGATGCACAATGATGAAAGTGTAGCTAGTTACTTCTTACGTATAGATGAGATTGTTAATTCCATGAAAAATTTGGGTGAAAAGATAAAAGAAGTTACCTTAGTTGAAAAAGTTTTAAGATCCTTATCTGCTAAATTTTAATCAAAAGTATCTGCCATAGAAGAAAAGAAGGATCTACAGATTATTACTATGACACAACTTCACGGAATCTTAACTACCTTTGAGGTCCTTCAGATATGAGAGAAGCTGCATTTAAAACTTCAGGAAAAGGAAAAGAAGAACTCAATGAATCAGGACATATTTCAGAAGAAGAAGAGGAAGCGAACTTTGTCAAGAATCTTCAACGGGGTTCCGATAGATTCAGAGGTAAACTACCTTTTAAATGTTTTGGCTGTGGTAGAGTTGGTCATTATGCTGCCAAATGTCCTCATAAATATAAATATGATAAAGGGAAGGAAACTGCAAAATGGAATAGAAAACAAAGTATAAGTAAAAAGAGCTACTATACTCATGAAGATAGCGATGGTTTATCAAATAGTGATGAAGATGAAAATAGTAATGACTATAGACTTCTGATGGCTTATGAAGATGATGTTTTTTTGGATGCTTTAGATGAATATGACCTTTATGAAGAAATCTCTAAACTCAAAATATGTTTAGAAGAAAATAATATGATTATAGATACCTTGACATACCAACTTGTTGAAAGAGAAAAACACAATGAAAAGCTAGAATGTGAATTTGCGAGTCTAAGAAAGGATCTTGAGAAAACAAAAGCTCTCAATATTAGATTTGCTAAAGGTTCATAAACCTTAAATGAAATTATCAAAGTGCAGCGCTCTCCTCTGATAAAGACAAGTCTTGGATATACGGAAGAAACATCTCAATCACAGAAACCGTTAACCTCCACTAAAAGCTATCATGATGCAGCAAAGCGCAGTGAATAGTTCGACAATCATCAGCAAAGGCATAAAGAAGATCACCAGGTGAATCAGGCTCAATTTACTTTAAGGATGAGCAAAAGACACAATCAACCTCAGGTAAATCATACTCAATTTGCTTCAAAGAATATCAATCAACAGGTCAGTAGGAGGAACTTCAACTACAATCAAAAGGTCAGTAGATTTGATAATCGTAAGAACTTCTTTAATGGTCAATGTTTCTCATGTCATAATTTTGGACACAAAGCTACTCAATTTGTTTCTTACAAAACTATCATGACTAGAGAAGTATGAAATCAAAGGAATGTGACAGGGATCAAGAAAAGTTCCTATAATAACTTTTCTCTTCTTGAAAATGAAATAGAATGATCAATCTGTAACAACTTTGGCCATGAAGAATATGAATGCAGGAGTAATTTTCGGCAAAAATTTCAAAAAGAGAAAACTCCATTAAATCCCAAAATATGGAGAAAGAGAGAACTGCAAACAGAAAGATGTGGTATAGCCTTGTATGTAGAAGGACAAGAAACCTAGTGGTACATCGACAGTGGATGCTCAAAACACATGACATGTGACAGAGAAAAACTACACTCATATAATGCCTTAGAAAAGGAAAAGAGTGTCTCATTTGGAAACGACACTCCTGCTGTCATAAAAGGTAAAGGCTCTGTTTTCTTGAAATAAAAAGTTAAAGCTGGGAATGTTATGTATGTTGATGGCTTAAAGCATAATCTGTTGAGTGTGAGTCAAATGTGTGATCAAGGAAATGAAGTAGTGTTTCAATCAAATGGATGTGTTGTTCGTGAGCTTGATACAGGAGAAACCGTGATTAAAGGGACAAGAACTCCAAACAACCTATACATACTCAAGGGAGGACAACAATAGTGCTATCTAAGCAAAAATGATGAAAATTGGCTATGGCACAGAAGACTGGGACATCTAAGCTTTTCTCAAATAAGAAAAGCATGCAGATTCCAGGATGTTCGTGATCTTCCAAATATCAACATTCTTGAAAATACTATATGAAAATCATGTCAATTCGGTAAACAAACTAGATCTCAATTCATCGAAAAGGAGGGGTCAGCTAGTAAGCCTCTTGAACTTGTTCATACTGATTTATGTGGTCCATCAAGGAAAAAGTCACCTCGTGGAGAAGAATATTTTATATTGTTCATTGATGATTTTTCCAGAATGTGTTGGATAGGTCTTCTCAAGCATAAAGATGAAGCATTTGAAAAGTTCAAAGCCTTCAAAGCTTTTCTTGAAAATGAATCAGAACGCAAATTCAAATGCCTCAGATCTTATCGAGGAGGGGAATTTACCTCAGATGAATTCTTTGACTTCTGTGAACAACATGGAATAAAAAGGCAGTTCTCCACTGCAAGGACTCCTCAACAAAATGGAGTGGTATAAAGGATGAACAGAACTATTCAACAAATGGCTCATGCTATGCTAGATGAATCTAGAACTCCTGCAACCTTCTGGGGTGAAGCTGCATTCGTTTCCGTCACTATTCCCAACCAAGCAAATGTTCGGATAAACAACACTCAAACTCCACATGAACTTTGGTATGGTAAGACTCCTACTGTAAAATACTTCAATGTTTTTGGAAGAAAATGTTACATCAAAAGGACTGATGACAAACTTGGTAAGTTTAAACACAGAGAAGATGAAGGTATTCTACTTGGCTACTCTTCCCGAAGTAAAGGATATAAATGTTACAATTAAATACTTGGGAAAATTATTGAAAGTATTGATGTTGTGGTTGATGAAGCATGCAAAAATCCAAAACAAATAAAAACCAAAGATTATGAAGAAGATGAGGATCATTTTCCCACATCAAATCACACTGATTCTAAAGAAGAAACCAATGAAGCACTAGAAGAAGAGATAACAATAGAAGAAAAGACTTCGTCTAGGTATGTTCAAAAAAATCATCCAGAAGCTCAAATTTTAGGAGAAAAAGGAGCAAGTGTGTAGACTAGAAGAACCATTATCGAAGCTTCAAGCTATCTAGCATTACTATGTTCCACTAAACCTCAAAATGTAAATGAAGCATGAAGAGATGAATGTTAGGTCAAGGCCATGAATGAAGAACTTGAGCAAATTGAAAAGAATAATACTTGGGAATTAGTTCCTAGACCTCATGACAAGAATATCATAGGAACTAAATGGATATTAAAAAAAAAGCTGAACGAAAATGGAGAAGTTATTAGAAATAAGGTCAGACTTGTTTGTAAAGGATATGCTCAACAAGAAGGTATAGATTTTGAAGAAACTTTTTCACTTATTGCTAGACTTGAAGCCATAAGAATGCTTCTTGCTCTTTCTAGTTTTCAGAAATTCAAAGTATACCAAATGGATGCAAAATCTGCCTTTCTTAATGGAGACTTAGAAGAAGAAGTCTATATTGAACAACCAGAAGGATTCGTTCTTGGAAATGATGCAAAACTTGTATGCAAACTCAAAAAAGCTCTCTATGGTCTAAAACAGGCTCCAAGGGCATGGTATTACCATCTTGACAAATATCTCCATCAACAAGATTTTTCAAAGGGGTCAGCAAATAGCAATCTATATACAACGATGGACACTGATAAATTGCTAATAATTGTTGTGTATGTTGATGATATCATTTTTGGTAGCAATGAAGAATCCATGAGTCAGAATTTTGCTTCAGTAATGCAGCAAGAATTTGAAATGTCCTTGCTTGGTGAGCTTACCTACTTTCTTGGTCTACAAGTGCAGCAAAATAAAGATGGTATTTTTCTCTCACAAACCAAATATCTCAAACAGATCCTGAAAAAGTACAGCATGGAAGATTCTAAACCAATATGTACTCCAATGGTAACAGGATGTAGTCTCAGCTCCAATGATGAATCAGTAGCGGTACATCAACCAACTTACAGATCCATGATTGGCAGTCTGCTTTATCTAACAGGTACCCGACTGGACATCGTGCATGCAGTGGGAATAGTTGAAAGATTCCAAGTAAATCCAAAGGAATCACATCTTTAAGTAGTCAAAAGAATTTTCAATATCTTCAAGGAACACAGAAGTTTGGCTTATGGTATCCTAGGGATATAGATCTTACACTTCATGCATATACATGTTGAAAATGACAACAAGAATTTGCTAAAAATAAAAGTGCTAAAAATTGCACTGCTAAAAATAGCAGTTTGGGTACTAGTGCTGGATTGGGCAACAGGGAATGAAAAATGGAAGTGCTAAAAATAACATTCTATTTTTAGCAGTTCAAGATGGATTCCTATTTTAGTCAGTCCATGGACTAAAAATAGGAAGTAAAATTTGAATTTGAACTTAACAGTTGTTTGAAAATAAATTAATTAATTCTCCATGAGTTAATTAGTTGTGAAAAATCAAACATGAAGTCTATGTGAGGACATGCAACATTTTATCTATTAATTGAGGAATTTATCCATCAGTTAAAAAGATAAGGATGAGTTCTAATTTGAGTAGTAATTAGTTGGCTCAGTTAACTAAGTCAAGTCCAGTTATAATTGATTTAAACAGTTTGTTTAAATTAAGTAAGTTCAGTTAGTTAATGCATGCTTGCATATAGCTACTGCACTTTAGATAACTGAATATTCTCTCATAAATAACTCATGCATTTCAGTTTAGAGAAAGACCCAGTTGAGATCAGATGAGGGACAGTGTACTATCAGTTGGATGGATTTTTCCTATAAAGGAAAATCGTCCAAGCAGAAGGATCAAGGTTCCTTGAGGATTGTGTAGTTTTACAAGGTGTGAGATCAATGTGAGAGATTAGTGTTACACTTGGTAACAGGAGGATCAGGAAAAAATGCACTAGGAAATAGGAGGCTTGGAGGGCAGAGGAGAAGGCTTAGGAGAAGTCTTGATTGCCTATGAGCATCCAGGAGGATTGCACTGAGAGCTGGCTAGCTGTGAGAGCTAAGGCTTTGTGTAATCCTAATGTATTTCCACCTTCATCTGTGAGGATTGTACTGAGAGCTGGCTAGCTGTATGAGAGCTAAGAATTTGTATAAATCCTATGTATGATAATACAGAGAGTGGGGTTTTAGGCTGAGTCTTTTCCCAAATAAATTCTTCTGTGTTATGTGTGATTGATTTCTCCATATCAGTTATATGTGTTCTTATTGATGTTGCTCATGTTCGATTAAGCTTCCGCTAAATTGGTTGTAGAAGTAGATCAAGTATTTTGCTTTAGTATATTGCATTATCAAGTGATCTACAGTGGGAATTTCTACATGGTATCAGAGCTAGCTGATTTTTAGAAAAATTCTAAATGGTATCAGAGCACAGGTGATCAAGGAAGAACAATATACTAAGAGGAGATTTCAAAGTTTTGAGTTTTGGGCCGAGAGTTTGCAGAGCAGATATGAAATTTTTTGTACAAAATTTTCAGAAACAAATAGCAGATTTGGATTCCTTGCGGAAAAAGACCCAAATTCAAAAAAAAAAATTGGCTGAATCAGAGTTCGGATGAGGAAGATATCGCTGATTTAAAATCAGCTCTTTTTCTAGAAAATTTCGTGACGGCGGGAAATATGAAACAGATTGGTGTGCTAGCCAAGAACCTGTATGCACTTGAGGTATAAGATGCATGCAAAGCCTTGAGGATCAAGGCAAAGGTTAGATACTTGGTGGTTGAGAGGGACAGTAAATTACCTCTCAACATGCAGCGCCAGAAGAAGTCTTAGATGATTGTGGAGGAGCCACGATTGGTGCAGCAGCTTCAGGAGGTTGTGGAGCAACCACAACAGGGGACGTTGATAGGAGATCGAGTAGAGACATCTACTCGTGCAGAGACCTCTAGTAGGGGGGACTTCGAGCCAGGTGGGCTGAGGGATCACATGCAGCCATACCTCCAAGTAGGAGGTGGGGCGATGTGGAGTGATCGTCCCAGGAGGAGGGGCAGGATCATTGAGGTACCCAACCTCTTTGATTCGACTTTGCTACGGGAGCCCCAATGAGGAGTAGCAAGACTGACTGATTGGGAAGAGACAGATGTGGATGGAGCGACAGGTAGAGCTACACTGCAGGAATCCCAAGACAGCGCAAAGCTAGCAGGCTGCAGCAATGCGAGAGGCACAAGTGTGTTGCACCAGTGCAGGATGGCACAGAGAGGTGTGAAACGGTGCAATATGCATGGAGATGTTGCAGTAGCGTAGAGGTCAGAGAGGGAGAACTTGTCAACAGCAGGTAGAGCTTCAGCATCAGAGTATGTTTCTAGCCCAACAGAGAGGTCAGTTGGGAGTTTTCTTGTTCTGAGAGTTGCGGGAGCAAACACACTTGGTAGAAATGTTGCATGTAGAACATTTTGGAGGTACAGGTCAGGTTCAAGAGGAAGTCTTTCTTGTTGAGAGGGACTGTTGAAAATGGCAACAAGAAATTGCTAAAAATAGAAGTGCTAAAAATAGCACTGTTAAAAATACCAGTTTGGGTACCAGTGTTGGATTGGGCAACAGGGAATGAAAAATGGAAGTGGTAAAAAAAGAATTCTATTTTTAGCAGTTCAGATTCCTATTTTAGTCAGTCCATGGACTAAAAATAGGAACTAAAATTCGAATTTGAACTTAACAGCTGTTTGAAAATAAATTAATTAATTCTCCATGAGTTAATTAGTTGTGAAAAATCAAACATGAAGTCTATGTGAGGACATGCAACAGTTTATCTATTAATTGAGGAATTTATCCATCAGCTAAAGAGATAAGGATGAGTTCTAATTTGAGTAGTAATTAGTTGGTCTGAGTTTGAAACTACTTGAAATTTGTTTGCAAGGTATTCAATTCAGAATTAAACATGTTTAAAAGATTTCCATGTCTTGCAAAAAGAAAACACATGAAATTTTCAGCTGTTCATGACCCATTTAAGCATAGCAGAGTTATTTCCTTTTACTATTTAACACATTAAAATGAATTTTTTCTGCAAAATAAATCAACCGCAAATGCAAAAGAAGTTGATAAAGCAGTTCACCCCCTCCAGGGCTACGTCTGCTGGGTCCAAAGCTCCCAACCGGGCTTGTCCTTGTTTTTATTAAATGCTCAAATTGAAAATACAGCTGAATAGAAGCATCTACATGGGAAATAGATGGAAAAAATGGATTCAGAACACTTGAATCCTTCAGGATTGACTATTGGATCACCTCCAATGGATACCTGCAACCCTATACAGTTTTCACAAAACTGGGCCCTAATGGCTCCTAGAACTTTCACGGCTCCAATACCTCTGCAAAATGACCTCAGATGGCTATAATACCTACACCAATGGCTTCATAAGGTCGAATATACCCAAAATAAATAAATAAAATCGTCCAAAACTGACTTTCCTAGCCAAAGTTATGGCCATTTAAAGTTTCTCCAGTTTGCCCCTAGAAAAACTCCAGCTAACTTTAGTTAACTCCAGATAGCTCCGCCAATTATGGTGGGTCCGCAAAATTTGGCGCTCCTGCCAAAATTCCACCAACTTAACTGCAGTTACATTTAATGTTTTGTGGTTGCTTCGGATTTCGTGCTCGGCGGAATATTCCTTTTTTAATTTTTTTTTGAAAAACTAAAATTTCTAATGTTATGGACAAATTTTTCTTTTTGCCATAACTTCCTCATACGGCGACCGTTTTTCGAACCGTTTGTAGCGCCGGAATCGGGAAGACGATCACTTTCCATTCATTCAACTTTGAACTAGTTCTAAGCACTTTAAATTTTGAGCATTTTACGACACTTAGGACATGAGCACCTGATCACGCCTCCCCATTGGGAAGCTATTGGACCCCAAAAGCCTTCAACTACATGTTAAAGAGGTGAGGGTACAGCTCCCTCACTCTATCCACCTCCATCCACTTTGCCTTGTTCGGTTTGCTGCCTTTGAAACCAACCCGAACATAATCTACACTGCCCCTCCTTGAAGTGCGTGTCCTTCTGTCAAGGATTGTATCTTCTTTAAGCTCATCTAAGAATTCTGGCGAGAAATCTTCTATAGATGGCAGCTGAATAGCATTTTCATGATCAGCAATCAAAGGAGGTTCATACAAACGTAAGTTCTCCACATTGACAACAGAATACATTTGCATGTAGGAAGGCAAATCTAATTGAAAAACATTATTTCCAACCTTCTTGAGGATTTTGAATGGACCATAACGAATAGGCTTCAGCTTTTTACCTTCTCCTTGCATCCTTTCCTTACTAATGTACAGCCATACCTCATCCCCTTCTTGAAACTTGTGATCGACTCTATGCTTGTCGTGTCTTTCCTTGTACTTGCCTTGACTCTTCTCAAGCTGTTCTTGAATTTGCTGATGTATTTGCTGAATTCTTTCAATGAATGAACAAGCTTTGTCAATGTCACTATGTCCCTCAATGGCAACATCTTTCTCAAGAATGAAATCAAGAGGTGATTTTGGCAAATAACCAAAACAAGCTTCAAACGGTGAGGTGTTTGTGGAAGAGTGCTTGGCACGATTGTAAGCATGTTGTATGTAGTGCAAATGTTCATCCCAAAGCTTGGGATGCTTGCTGCAATAACCTCTCAAGAGGTGCACAATGGTTCTGTTCACAACTTCGGTTTGTCCATCTGTTTGCGGATGGAAAGCAGTACTTTTCTTCAACTTTGTGTCCATCATCTCCCATAGGTTGGACCAAAAATTCCCCACAAATCTGGAATCCCTGTCACTAATAATGGAAGTGGGCAAACCAAAGTGAATCCATACATGATGAAAAAATAATTCAGCAGTTATAGTTTTCTTACAAGGCATAAGTATACACATTTTGCTGAAACGATCAACTACTACATATAAATAATCATGCTGCTTTCGAGATTTTGGCAAACCTCCTACAAAATCCATAGAGATGCTCTCCCATGGTCTAGAAGGTACCGGCAAAGGAGTATACAAACCAAGCTTCCTGTTGCTAGGCTTGCTTGTAGCACATAATGAACAAACTCTTATGAACCTTGAAACAGAATCTACCATGCGAGGCCAATAGCAATACCTCTGTAGATGTGCAACTGTTTTGCTCACACCAAAATGGCCAGCAATAAGAGAAAAATGAGCTTCTCTTATGACATTTATCCTCTCCCCCTATGGTATACACAACTTGCCCAAATGAAACAGCAAATTGTTATGCATGTGATAGTCATTTTCCTCTACATGATTTCCTTTACTCAAGTTAGCATACACATCTTTAAAGTCATCATCATATGCATATTGTTCTATGTAACTATCATGTACAATGGAATCATTCTTAAGTAAAGTAACAGCACCAATAATAGGCCTTGAAAGCATATCAGCAACCTTATTCAAAGTACCTTTCTTATACCTTATTACCAAATGGAACTGTTGCAAGAAGCCCATCCATCTGAAGTGTCGTGACTGTTGTAACTTGCTTTGTGATTGCAAGTACTGTAAGGGCTGATGGTCGGTATGTATGACAGTTTCTTTGCCCATCAAGTAGTGTTTCCACTTTTTGACGCTTTGTACCAACGCATACAACTCCTTATCATATGTAGGATAATTTACAACAGCACCATTAAAAGTTTCAGAATGAAAAGCAATAGGCTTACCATGTTGTAGAAGAACTGCACCCATAGCATAATCACTAGCATCAGTTTGTATCTCAAATGGCTGTCTCAAATCCAGTAATGCAAGGACTGGAGCTGAACTAATCTTCTCTTTCAAAGATTTGAAAGCTTTTTGCTGTTTGCCTCCCCATTGGAAAGCATGCTTCACACTTGTCACTGCATGCATAGGAGCTGCTATAGAAGAGAAGTTAGAGATAAACTTCCTCCAATATTGAGCTGCACCCAAAAAACTTCTCACCTCTGTTATGGATTTGGGAGTAGGCCACTTCACAATAGCCTCAATCTTAGCAGGATCAATTCTCAAAGCACCTCCTCCTACTATGTGTCCCAAGTAAACCAAAGAAGTCTTTCCAAATTCACACTTTGACATTTTAAGAAATAACTGATTCTTCTTCAAAACATCAAGTACTTTTCTAACATGCATGACATGATCTTCTCTAGACTTGCTGAAAATTAAGATGTTATCTAAGTATACAATAACGAAATCATCAAGAAAAGGACGCAAGACATCATCCATTACACGCATGAAAGTTGCAGGTGCATTGCACAAACCAAACGGCATCACAAGCCACTCAAAGAGTCCTTGTTTGGTTTTAAAGGTTGTCTTCCAAATGTCACTTTCTTCAATTCTTACTTGATGATATCCACTGCGCAAGTCTAGCTTAGTGAAATATCGAGCATCTTTCAGCTAGTCTAGCAAATCATCTATCCTTGGGAGTGGGTAATGATTCTTTACCGTTATCTTGTTCAAGGCCCTGAAATCAACGCACATACGCCAAGTGCCATCTTTCTTTGGAATCAATACAATCGGTGACCCACATGGCGAAGTACTTGGCCTTATGAAACCCTTGTCCAACAAGTCCTTGATTTGCTTCTTTATTTCAGCATTCTCCATAATAGACATGCGGTACATGCCTATGTTTGGAAGAGGACAATCTGGATGCAAATGGATTTCATGCTGAATCTCCCTCTTAGGAGGCAAACCTATTAGCTCCTGAAACATCTCATGATATGCATCAACTACATCATACAGATCTGATTTAAGTTTTGGATCACAATTGTCAAATGACTCATGATTCACATCAACCTTGGGCTTAATCATAAGAAGAACAAAATTCTTACTTGAATTGATCAGCCTTTTTACCTGTCCTGCATTCACCATCGCTATATTTGTCTTCTTGCGATGAGCTCTAACAATGAACTCCATGCCATCTTTGAACAGATGATATTTGTTTTCATGGTGATGAAAGATAGCTTTCCTGTCAAACAAGTAAGGACTTCCCAAAACAATTCCTGCTATATCAAAAGGTACCACATCAAGTTCAACTGTGTCAATAAAATGTGCAGTAATTGCAAAGCGCAATGTGCACTTTCTTGAAACTTGTAAATTTGCATCCTTGCAAATGCATCCAAGTGGATATGGCTTCGGATGTGGAACGATCTCAAATTTAAGCTGCTTGACCAAGTCCTCTGATATAAGGTTTGCTTGTGACCCACTATCAAAAAGTGTGTCAATTTTAGTATGTTTTGAAATCACCCTCACATGAAACAGTTCAATTCTTTCTTCCTCATTAGGAGCTTGTACATGGCAGTTTGAGGTACTAGTGCTGGCTTGAGTTTCAATTTCTTTTTCCTTCAAGTTTTTCAAACCCATGGCTGCAATTTTGGTTTCATCACCTGAATCTTCCCCTAAATCTTGTGGTGTAGATGTAGTAGCAGCAGTTTTCTGTTTCCCTTTGGATTTGTTAGATTGAGGTCTTTTTTCAGGATATAATTTCCAACAGTTTTTCTCCTCATGGCCTGGTTTAGAACAGTGTTTATAGATCACTTTCTCACTCTCCTGTTTGATAGATGCATTCTTTTTGCCCTTTCCCTTGGAGGTTTTCTCTTTGTTTTTCCCCTTGGGGGGCTTGTTTCTACCCTCTTCAAATGTGTTTTTTCCCCTTGCCTCTAAATGGGTAGCTTGGACACAAACCTCGTCCAGGCTAGTAGGGTTAAACATCAAGATGGTGTGTCGAAGGTAGCTATGCAAGCCACCAATGTATTTCAGCAAGGTTTTCTGGGTCTGCAAATCTACCCCTAACAAGAGAGCTCTTCTCCTGAATTCTTGGGTGTAGTCTTGGACACTCTGACCCTTAAGTTGTCTGAAATTTTGCCAATTCATAATGGCCTTCTACATGTGAGCAAGAGGATAAAACTATTTTTTAATGGCTAACAGAAATTCAGGCCATGTTATGGTAACCTTACCAAATTTCTTGATCTCCTCTTTAGTCTTGGCCTCCCACCAGACCAATGCTGCTCCATCCATTCTCAAATAAGCCAACTGAATCTTTGTGGCATCATCATGCATATTCTGGATCCTCAAGTAAACTTCCAACTGCCTAATCCAGTTGTCAAGATTTTCTGCATTCACTTCACCATTAAACATAGGTAATTCGAATTTTACGTCAAGCTTCAAAAAAGGACTTTTTCCAGAGGATCTATGCTTATGAACAGAAGAAGATGAGGATGAAGAGGAAGAAGGTGAATATGGGGGTGGTGGATCACCATTTCCTCCATGTCCTTTCTTGGAATGATCATCATCCTTCTTACCTCCTGAAGAGCCCTCTCCTTCATGTGGATGTTTGGACCCTTCTCCAGCCAATTTCTCATTTCTTTCTTGGTACAATATCCTCACCATTTCAGTGAGGTCCAAGAAAGCATTTTTGAAGACTCTTTCTTCTTCTCTTGGATCTGTCTCTATAGGAATTTCTCCTTCATGTTCAGACATCCTTGAAGCTTCTGCTGAGACTCTTGAGGGTGAAATTGAAGGTGGAGGTGATGGCTCTCTGGCCTTCCTTGACTGAGGATTCTCTCGTTCTCTAGTCAATTGTCCTTCCCCTCTTTTAAGTTTCAACCTGGTAAGCATCAATACTTTGCAAGACAGTTAGAAGATCTTTGCACAAAAAACCTGAGCTCTGATACCAACTTGATCTGAATTTGAAACTACTTGAAATTTGTTTGCAAGGTATTCAATTCAGAATTAAACATGTTTAAAAGATTTCCATGTCTTGCAGAAAGAAAACACATGAAATTTTCAGCTGTTCATGACCCATTTAAGCATAGCAGAGTTATTTCCTTTTACTATTTAACACATTAAAATGAATTTTTTCTGCAAAATAAATCAACCACAAATGCAAAAGAAGTTGATAAAGCAGTTCACCCCCTCCAGGGCTACGTCTGCTGGGTCCAAAGCTCCCAACCGGGCTTGTCCTTGTTTTTATTAAATGCTCAAATTGAAAATACAGCTGAATAGAAGCATCTACAGGTGAAATAGATGGCAAAAAAGGATTCAAAACACTTGAATCCTTCAGGATTGACTATTGGATCACCTCCAATGGATACCTGCAACCCTATACAGTTTTCACAAAACTGGGCCCTAGTGGCTCCTAGAACTTTCACGGCTCCAAAACTATGCAAAATAACCTCAGATGGCTGTAAGACCTACACCAATGGCTTCAGAAGATCGAAAATACCCAAAATAAAAAAAAATTCGTCCAAAACCGACTTTCCTAGCCAAAGTTATGGCCATTTAAAGTTTCTCTAGTTTGCCCCTAGAAAAACTCCAGCTAACTTTAGTTAACTCCAGATAGCTCCGCCAATTATGGCGGGTCCGCCAAATTTGGCGCTCCTGCCAAAATTCCGCCAACTTAACTGCAGTTACATTTAATGTTTTGTGGTTGCCTCGGATTTCGTGCCTGGCGGAATATTCCTTTATTAATTAAAATTTCTAATGTTATGGACAAATTCTTCTTTTTGCCATAACTTCCTCATACAGCGACCGTTTTTCGAACCGTTTGCGGCGCCGGAATCGGGAAGATGAGCACTTTCCAGTCATTCAATTTTGAACCAGTTCTAAGCACTTTAAATTTTTAGCATTTTACGACACTTAGAACATGAGCACCTGATCATTAGTTGGCTCAGTTAATTGGGTCAAGCCCAGTTATAATTGATTTAAATAGTTTGTTTAAATTAAGTAAGTTCAGTTAGTTAATGCATGCTTGCATATAACTGTTGCACTTCAGATAACTGAATATTCTCTCATAAATAACTCATGCATGTCAGTTTAGAGAAAGACCCAGTTGAGATCAGAGGAGGGACAGTGTACTATCAGTTGGATGGATTTTTCCTATAAAGGAAAATCATCCAAGCATAAGGATCAAGGTTCCTTGAGGATTGTGTAGTTTTACAGGGTGTGAGATCAGTGTGAGAGATCAGTGTTACACTTGGTAACAGGAGGATCACCCAAGAAAAACTGCACAAGGAAATAGGAGGCTTGGAGGGCAGAGGAGAAGGCTTAGGAGAAGTCTTGATTGCCTGTGAGCATCCAGGAGGATTGCACTGAGAGCTAGCTAGCTGTGAGAGCTAAGGCTTTGTGTAATCCTGATGTATTTACACCTTCATCTGTGAGGATTGTACTGAGAGCTGGCTAGCTGCGTGAGAGCTAAGGCTTTGTATAAATCCTATGTATGATAATACAGAGAGTGGGGTTATAGGCTGTCTTTTCCCGGATAAATTCTTCTATGTTATGTGTGATTGATTTCTCCATATCAGTTATATGTGTTCTTATTGATGTTGCTCATGTTCGATTAAGCTTTCGCTAAATTGGTTGTGGAAGTAGATCAAGTATTTTGCTTTAGTATATTGCATTATCAGGTGATCTACAGTGAGAATTTCTACATGGTATCAGTGCTAGCTGATTTGTAGAAAAATTCTACAATATAGATGCAGATTGGGTAGGAAGTGTTGATGATAGGAAAAGCACTAGTGGTGGTGTATTCTATATGGGTTCCAGGTTAGTGTCTTGGTTCAGCAAGAAACAAAGCTCAATTGCATTATCTACAGCTGAAGCAAAATATGTGGCTGTTGCATCTTGCTACACACAATTACTTTGGATGATGCAAACCTTACAAGATATTCAGAACACATGTACTCCACCAATCTCCATTCTTTGTGATAATACAAGTGTCATCAGTGTTTCAAAGAATCCAGTCATGCACTCCAAGACCAAGAACATACCCATCAAATATCATTTCCTACGTGAACAAGTGCTTGAACAAAAAGTGAAATTGGAGTATGTTCCCTCCAAAGAACAGGTTTCTGATATATTCACTAAACCACTACCTAGAGAAACATTTGAATATCTCAGACAAAAGTTGGGAGTAGTTTCTGCATCATCCTGCTGTTAAATTCTATTTTTCAAAAAAATGTGGTTATGCGCGAGTTTCATGAAGTTTAGTTGCATACATACGCGAGTTTCTATGGACATAGTCGCATATATGTTGGTTTGAAGAAAAACAGTGGGCCAGACTCAGGAAAAAGGGACTGATATGGTTCATTATTTACTCTATTTGATGATGGTTACAATCTGTTGATGATGTGTGGAAATGTGTTTGGTACTCATAAGATGTTATTTAGAAGTATTTTTTATCTTCACAAATTAACTTGATGTATATCTGATTGATGATGATGCCTTGATACTTCTTGCTGATATATGCATGATCAGATCTGATAGTGAACAGATGGCATAGGTTCAGGGGGAGTTTTATAGACATATTTGGGCACTGCAACCCTAAACTTATATGTCGATAAACCAAGGGCTCTTTAACTCCTAAAAGTGTTGTTTCTTACCCTAAAGGATCATGGTCAACTGATTACATCATTCCCCAGAAGTTCCACCTGAAAAACCACTTAGAACTAGCCAAAACTGGACCATACTAACTACTCCACTGTCAGGGTGCAATGCATACTGACTCCTACACTAGCCAAGTGCGATGCATACTGAAGAGACCTTCTGTGGGGTGCGATGAGCGAGGATGGACAAATGTTTGAGACAGTTTACTAAGTGGATGCTCATGGAATCTTCTAGAAACTTCTCCTATGACACTTGCCTCTCTGAATTCACCCAGGGATGAGTAAGAGATCCAAGAAATATCCAAGTGGAACCAAGAACAACAAGTGGAATGACACTAATCAAAAACCCAGAGATGACTCACACCCTGGCAGACATCTATAGATGGATCCCTCATCTAAGAGATCTAGAGGCTCGAATTTTGTAATTTGTAAGGAAGTACTAATAGTTTGTCTTTGAGAAGGAACATTGTATTGTTGGGTGATCTTTCTTTTCATGAGGTGAAGAGGGCTTTGATGCTGGGAGGATGATACTGGATCAGACAGCTAGGCTGTAATTCTCCCTTCTATTTTAATAAAGTTCTTTGAGATTTCCTCCATACAATCGTGTATTTGTGAATGTTGTTACTTGTGAATGCCATTGTATGTTCATTGTATTTCTGATTCTGCAATGCTTATGATATAATAGATCAAGATGCTTTGATGGTGTTTTGTTACTTTGTCTCTACAGGTATTCTCTAAGCGGGATAAGTAGGAGAGGAGTTGCAAGCTCTGTCGAAGAGGAGAGAGATCAAGCAAGGAGTCAAGCAAAAGATCCAGGTTGGTTCCTTTGCCTCTCTCTTATCTATCATACATAGAGGAAACCCCAAATTGCTTTGATTGTTTGTTTCTAAGATATCTGCCAATCCTAGAGGGCTAGTAGATCGAAAAGACACTAGTTTTCCAGGAAACAAAATGGCGACTCCACTGGGGAATGAATAGTTTGTTTGTTTTTTGTTGTTGTTTTCTTTATAAACTATAGATGGAGCCTGAACTTAGCCAAATAGCCTTCAAACTGCTCTTGCTCTACAATTGCAAAGTAGATGAATGTTTCTTCAGTCAATCTGCAATTTAGTTTATGAATTGAACACTTGACTTACAAGCATTCTAGATGCCCTTTTAGTAGCTCAGTCACCTCTCAAGATCATATCCTTGTACTTTGCTCTTTACTGTCCATCATAGTTCAACTTAACTCACTAAAATGAGCTGCAAATTTGAGCCAAAACCTATCTCAGTTGCGCTCCCTGGCCCATCGCACTATCTATCACTAGAAGTCAATATGCATCGCACTTCCTGAATGTTGCAAGTGCAATGCATCCCTGTTTCTGTGAAGCCCAGGTGCGATGACTGACTGAGCCTATTTCTCTCCTTGAAATTTGGGGTTTTTTGTCTTTGTTTTCAGCTCTGTTTAGTTGTTTTTACTGCTTGTGAACGGTATCTCATTGCTAAAGCCTGCTTGCATTACATTGTTCAGCCTCCATTGATCAGGATTAGTAAAAAAATTTATGTATTTTTCCATCATTTACAATCCTTTGTCGAAAAGTTACTTAAATCGATCTGTCGTTTTGGTGCAAAAAGTGTCGTAACTGTCATATTTTGTGTCAAAAAGAGAAGTGTCGTTGAGTCTTCCTTCCCTAGGTAGTCGATTGAACTTTTTGTCTTGTATTTGATTTGATTTGTTGTTATTCGAAGTGTCGAAAGCATTTTCTATTCGAAATTGAAAAGTGTCATTTAGTCTTCCTTTCCATTTTGAAAAGAAATTGTCGAAATGTCGCTTTGAGTGAAATGTTTCAGATCTATACTTAGTTCTCTTTTTTGGCATTCCTCACATTAAGGGAATGAAAAACAAATACATGCATTTTCATTTGCATTTAGACTGTGTGCGAAATATGATTTAGGAAAAGTGCATTTAGTGTGTGCTCTTTGCTCTTTGTTTGAAAGAACCGTAATCTTCTTTCCTTAGTAGCTAGGATTTTCATTACTAAAAATAAACAACGATTGTTTATCATTGAAGATTGCATTTAGGAATTTTACATCTACATCACGCGGTGAACCATTGAAAGGAAAAATTCTAAACAAGATCAACTCTAAAATAAATTTCAATGAACTTAACAATGCTTTGGAACCTAACGCAACACATTTAGAGGTCTAGGCTAGAGACGTGTTCTGGCGTCGTAAAACCTAGTAACTATCGTTTTCATCGAAGGTTGGGTGATTCCTCCTCTTTGATACGACAAGTGCTAGCACGAACTTGTGCTCCCCGTACTGTCAAGTATATATTGAGAGACCACAATAGGCTTATATCCTTTATCCATAGGAAGTCATGTTTGCCGCCCTATCGATCGCAATGCATTGAACATAGCATTCGGGAAGATTGACTGCCGTACATAAGTCCTTGGTAATTTCTCTTTAATTTATCACCAAGGTGTATATTGCAGTTTTGCGATTGGTTTGGTAATCCCTCTGTCTAGATTTCCAGAGTAGCCACTTTTGTTCCTTTTTGACTCCTTAAAAGAAAAGGTCCATCTGGGCACTTGTCACTTCAAGCTCATTAAAAATCGAAGGGGACTAGAGTCATCTTTAGCTTTTTCTCGACTCTTAAAAATTGAAAAATCGAAGTTGTGTCAAAGCGTCATTAAAATTTATTAAATTCAAAATAAAATCATTTTCCCTTTAATTTTGAGTTGATCAAGTATTTCGCAATCGTGGAAGAAAGTCAATCAAAACCCCATCGTTCGTGGAGACTAGCGAGTCAACCGTCTTTGACTCTAGAAACAAAGCCATTCCGGGAAAAATGGTCTCATTTAATTGAGTCCAATTCCCCTG
This sequence comes from Pinus tabuliformis, assembly GCA_031772625.1. Lineage (NCBI taxonomy): Eukaryota > Viridiplantae > Streptophyta > Pinopsida > Pinales > Pinaceae > Pinus > Pinus tabuliformis. The sequence goes on along the minus strand of CM062808.1, from coordinate 566,534,574 downwards.
ATTTATTTGAAACTTGTGTTTCAACATCGTCAAAGACTACAGTTACTCCGATAATTTCTGGTACAAATGCCTTTACAGAAAAAGTTCCGCAGTTACAAGAGGACATTAGAACTGATCCTAGTATAACGTTAGACACTTCTATACCTAAAATAGCTCCAGCTAGAGCTGATCCAGAGATTGAAGTCCACTTACCTAAATATCTGGAAGTTGAGTCCCAGAATTCAGAAGGTGTCACCCCTCCAATATCTGTCACTGCAGAAGCTATACCTTCTTCGGCTCCGGAAATATTTTATGGACCTGACAGTCTACCTCTTCCACCTGGACTGATTTCTATAGAGGAGATAGCAGAGGATCTTCCATCCAGTACCCCATTACATTTTGGGACTGGGATTCATCTGTATCCTTCTACTCCTGAAGTTAGTTCTTTTAATCATCCTTCATCGCAAGTTCCTGTCGAATTGCTAGAAAATCTTTTGGATAGACTAAACATGTCTAAGCAACCATCAACATCTAGGACTATATCATCTGATACAGCTACAGCGGAGCTTCCTGCTGCCATTCCTACAATGTTTGCTGGTATACCATTTGTCCCAACTAGTTATCAATCACTAGCTGGAGTCCACTCAGGGACTGTTTCGACGACATGGTCTGTTCCTATTTGTTCATCCGGAATCCCATCTGGTATTTCTTATGTTGAAACTCAGCAAATTGATCCTACATGCCAGTATCAATTTGGGTAGACTAGTCTTCAAAGACTGATATATCCTTTGAACACTAGACTACCGCCATATGGAGGGCAGTATGCTTTTTCATTGTTCCCTCCTAGGGAACAACCATATGAGAGTTCACAACAAAATTTAGGTCAAACTGGAATTACATCCAACGGTTGGGTACCAATACTGCCTCAACAACCAAGGGTTGTATATTCAATGCAACCAATCCAACTTGTGTCGAATATTCCCACTACACCTGCTATTGTAACTGTGTCGCAAGTACAAGCACTGCCTGTTGTATGTCAACCTCAAGTCTCTTAGGTTGCAATACAACAGCCTCTTGTCTCTACGGCTCAATCACAACCTCAGGTTAATGCTTCCATACCTGGAACAACTCAGGCTCAAACAGGTATTATCACCCCACATCTTGGTCAATCTTCCAGTATTGGGCAACAAAAAATGGTCCAACAACCATGGCTGGTGCAATACCAACAACCGCAATTCTAGCAAACCTACCGAGGACCTGAGAAACAAGGCTTTGTAGGTAATGGACAACCGCATTTTCAAAACGGTTATCAACAACCATACTATATTGGTTATGTCCAATAACCTTATCAAAGTTACCAGCATCAGACACATTATGCTGGTATGTAAAGACCTACTGCTCAGGCGATTCCATATTATCCTAGGTATGCTTCACCTAACCTGAATCAACAGTTGCCTTTTGTAGCAACTCTGGAATTACCAGATTTGAACTGACTGACAAATGATACAATTGCATACGCCCCATGGTGGCCAGCGATTCCTCATAAACTTCCATATGATATTCCTAAATTCAATGGAAATCCAGGTGAAGATCCATTGAATCGCGTAATGACTTTTCATTTGTGGTGCTCATCTAACACCCTAAATGATGATTCGATTAGGCTTCACCTTTTTCAGAGAACACTAATTGGTCCGGCAGCAAAATGGTATATTGAATTGCCTAGAGCTTCGTTTGATAACTTCAGCACCCTTGCCACTACTTTTCTAACCCACTTTCAGTTACCCATAAGGTACGAAACGGGGATGGAACTCCTTACCAACTTTAAACAGACAACAACCACTCACATATCTGATCATATTCATGAGTGGCGATGTCGTCGATGAATGGTAAAGATGTATGTTCCTGATCAGCTTTTAGCTGAGTGGTTTATTAAGTCCTTATTACCATCTATAACTGAGGATGTGGCAAAAGGAGGAGTTGTCACTGAAGAGCAAGTCATTCCTCGTGCCCAATATTTAGACTTGATCTATACTCAGTCTGGCACACTCTACGACAAAATTCCTGATGCTCCCAGACCAAAATTTTCTGTTCCTCCTCCTCCTAGATCGAACAGGGACTCTCACGCTGGCAATGGCGTGATCAGTACCTCAAGCACACAAACCGCAAAGGTTCCATCTGGTAAAGCCCTTGCAGTTTCTAGTCAAAAGGAAAATGATAAACCTCTTGCCTCGGAGGTTAATGTCGTGTCATCTGAAAAGGGCAAAGATCCAAAGCAACCAGGGTTAAGAAGAAAGGGAAAAATAATAAGAAGAAACAGGAGAACTCAACTCCTAAAAAACCTATTGGGCAAAAGAAACCTCGTTATCCATGTTACATATGTAATGACGAGAATTTCATGAAATATTGTCCACATCGAGCTGAGGTTACGAAATTTTTAAAAACTTCAAGTACCTCGGCAGTGTTGACTGATCCGTTTCCAAACCCAGAAACCAATCTGGTTGCTATTGATCATGCTTCCACATCACAAGTGCTTATGCTATCCATCTCGAAATAGAAAAATGATGCTTTGATATCGACAAGGAACAAAGATTATGGGAATCCACAGTCGTCGAACAACAAGGCTACAGATCAACCCAGTAGTTCGACAACAACTTCACCAGAAGTTGTTCCGCCCATCATTCTTGAATTAACTATAAAGCCGCCAAAGGGAGTAGTACATAAATCGACATTTAATCCTCGTGCTCGAGTAGCACAGAATTATAATATAGTGGAGGATCTAGATCAATCGCCATCCGCTATGTCGACCCTTGAAGTACTGCAAAATTTCCCCTCCCAAAAGCAGGCTTTGTTATCAGCAATAGGTGGGATTGATCCAACGGATTCCAATCTTGTGGCCTTTAACCATAAAGGATACAAACCTCAGTTACCGGCCCAACTCGCTTTCCTTATACAGGTAAAAGCCCTCAATAAAACTGTTCATCGAACAATCATTGATGAGGGGGCATCTACCTGCATTATGTCAATGAGTTGCTGGAAAACTTTAGGTTCACCACCCTTGTCACGATCATCAACGATGTTAAAAGCATTCGAAGGAAGAACATACACGCTGTATGGGATTTTAAGTAACTTGCAAGTTGAACTGGGGGGCAAGACAGTAGAAATTAAGGTCAAGGTCATTGATGGAAACCTTGACTACAATATCTCGCTGGGAAGGCCCTGAATTTATGCTATGGCTGCCGTTGTGTCTACATATTTTAGAAAGATTGCATTTCCCTTCCAAGTTGGAATTACAATCGTTGACCAACTAACCTTTTTCCCCAATAGTTCACAAGCTACTGGAAGCATTCCATTGATCCATGGAAGTTCTCAATCATTTCAAAATGTCGGAGTAGGTCTCCTAAAAGACCCTTCTTTAATGGGTACTTTTTCCCTCCCACCTCCAAGTAATCTAGTAGAAGTCGCCACAGTGGAAACCTATCATATGATCTCTTCTACATCGTCTAATATAAAGAGGAACTCTAACAATTTTGGTAGTGTGGATCATCGCGAGCTGTTACCCCCAAGCCCCATAGAATCTTTGTAGCAATCAATTTTCTGGGCCTGGGTGGCGAACCCAAATCAACACTCAGCGAGTGTTTGGATAGATAGGTCTCTAGAGTATGGTACCTCTTCCGATCCTTGGTCTCGTATACATTCTACAGATGAAGGAATCATTCAGTCGATGATGATAGGAGAGACGTCATGGGAAGATTACCACCATCATTCCCACCTTCAAGATAACAATGAAGATTATTCAAGCGACCTTAATCATCCTTCAGTTTTTGATTTTTTATCAAATACTGTAAATACAGTGGATTCTGAGCGAAATCTGTCCAATATTGAAGAAACTATCGCCATTAATATCTCGACCAAACCTAATGTTGTAGAGAATATTCATGTTGGAAAATCTTGTTCTCCTTCAGAACTGGAAATATATTACTCTCTCTTTCACGAATTCAAAGATGTCATTGCATGATCATATGAAGAAATTCCAGGCATTGAATCGAGAATCGTTGAACATGAAATCAAGATGTATCCAGATGTCAAACCGGTACGACAACGGCTTCGATCTGTTCACCCAAAGAAAGCCGCTGCCATTAAGGTAGAAGTTGAAAAACTTCTGCATGTTGGTTTCATTTACCATGTTCCTCTAACTGATTGGGTATCGAACATTGTTCCTATGATGAAAAAGCAAGGAACAATTAGAGTGTGCATCGATTATAGGAATGTAAATCAAACGTGTCCAAAAGACAACTACCCTACACCCTTCATCGACCAGATAATTGATGAATGTGTCAGATGCGAAATCTTTTCATTCATGGATGGATTTTCCAGATACAATCAAATCAATATCCGCCCACAGGACCAGTGGAACACTGCATTTATATGTCTATGGGGTACATTCGCGTACCATAAACTACCTTTCGGTTTGAAGAATGCAGGGGCAAATTTTCAGAGGGCAATGAACTATGACTTCCATGACATCAGGCACATTGTTCAACTGTATCTCGACGACCTACTGGCTCATTCGTGAAAGCAGACTGATCATCTGCAGCATTTGAGAGCCATATTTCTACGTTGCCGACACTACAAGATATGACTCAATTCGCACAAGTGTGTGTTTTGTGTTGGTTCTGGTCGATTACTTGGTTTCGTAGTTTCTAAGGACGAAATTCGGCTCAACCCATTTAAGGTTCAGGCAATCCTTGACATACCTCCACCTTCAAATTTGCTTCAGATTCATAAACACCAAGGGAAAGCTAACTTTCTAAGGAGGTTCATTCCACATTATGCCGAACTTGCTAAAGGTTATACGCGTCTTTTGAAAAAAGGAGTACCCTTCCACTGGGATCAGGTTGCGCAAGCTTCCTTTGATGCTTTAAAAAGTTCCCTGGTAAAAGCATCATTAATGTACGCTCCTGACTATCAAAAAGACTTTAACCTGTATCTCGCCGCTACAGATACAACCATTGCCATGGTTTTAGTGCAAGAACACAATGGAATAGAACATCCTGTATATTCTTTAAGCCACAACCTAAATGATACAGAAAGCAAGTACTACTATGTCAAAAACTGGCTTTAGCAGTTGTTCAAGCAGTACAGAGATTTCAACACTTTATTCTCTTTCGCAAAACTACCATTATGTCAGATTGCAACCCTATGACCTACATTTTGTCGCGTCAATTACTAGTGGGAAAATATTCCAAATGGATAGCCATTTTACAAAAGTTTGATCTGAAATTCACCAAATCCAAATCAAAGAAATCTCTCGTCTTCGCGGAGTTACTTTGTGACCTTCCATCGTCATCCAACGATTTAACATCTAAAACATCAATCGTGGATGAGACTCTTTTTTTGATATCATCAAGCGATCCATGGTATGGAGATATACTAGTCTATCTCCAAACCCAAACCTTTAGGCCTAATACCTCTCGCTCTGAACAACGGCATATTCGATACCAAGCCAAAGACTACATGATCGTCGGTGATGCACTTTACCATCGTGGTGTCGATACAATTCTACGAAAGTGCCTCAAGCATGAGGAGGCCGAAAATGCCCTGAATGACTGTCATTCAGGTGCATGTGGGGGACATCTATCTGGTTACACTACTGCACAAAATATCTTACGAGCTGGTTACTTCTAGCCCACTATATTCAAAGATTGCATAATTGCAGTCAGAAGTTGCCATGCTTGTCAGATTTTTTATCACAAAACTAGATTACCACCTGCACCACTGCATCCAGTAGTTGCTGTTGGGCCATTTGCTAAATGGGGCATAGATTTCATGACATGTAACCCCACCTCAGCTGGGGGGCATGGGTATATTATAGTCGTTGTCGACTATTTTACAAAATGGGCCGAGGCGATGCCTACATTAAACAACAATGGCGAAATGGCTGCTCTTTTCTTTTTTAATCATGTAGTCTCTAGATTTGGTGTTCCACAGGCTATAGTCACAGATCATGGATCACATTTTCGCAATCACATGATGGTTGAATTGACTCCCAAATTAGGACTAGCCCACGATAGTTCTACTCCATATTATCCACAAGCTAACGAACAGGTTGAGGCAATCAACAAAGTCCTTAAGCACATGCTGCAGAGAATGATTGGAGTCCACAAACGAAATTGGAATTTAATCCTGTACTCAGCTCTGTGGGCATATAGAACTTCGGTGAGAAATGCGATTGGATTTACGCCTTTTTAGTTGGTGTATGGTCTGGAAGCTATCTTACCAATTTAGTGCGAAATTTCATCTCTCAAGCTCGCGATTAATCTGCTTCCCGAAACCTCGGAGGAAGAGGCTCGTTTCTTGGAACTAATCCACTTGGATGCAACTCGTCGTGACGCCACGCTGGCTAATGAAGCTCATAAGAAACGTGTCAAGGCATAATTTGACAAAAGCGTCAAGCCTTGTGTCTTCTCAGAAGGTGACCTGGTCTTGCTTTACGATCAGGACTTTGATAAATTGGGAGCAAGTAAGTTCGAACCATTATGGATGGGCCCCTACATTGTTAAACAAGTATTGACAAAATGAGCCTATGAGCTGGTCGATTATGATGGGATTCCATTGTCGCAACCTCGTAACGGGTTGTATCTAAAACGTTACTATGCTTAATTAAGTGTAGTAATCTCTTTGTTTTTGTTACATTTTTGTTTTCCTTTAGAGTTTTCATTTTGGTTAGGTAATCCGCTTCGCTTTTGTTGCAGATGGCAGACTTTTTGGAACCATTTGTTGGGTATGCCGATGGAGCTAGTCGTAGTACGTGGAACCTATCTTCTGCAGCCTGGGCCATTTTTTCTCCAAGCGGCGAGTTAGTGAGTTTTAGGGGGATATGTATTGGTCGATCAACGAACAACATCGCTGAGTATAGCATGTTGATTGAACTTCTCTCTGATACCATTTCGCATGGCATACGCCGACTCATTGTCAGGCTAGACTCGCAACTCATCATCCTACAGCTTACTGGCATTTATTCCGTTCGGAACCCAGCTATTTATCGTATGTTCCTAAGAGTTAGGATTTTGGAAAGACAGTTTGATTCCATTCAATATCAACACATTTCCAGAAACTTAAACACATTAACTGATTCATTAGCAAACTATGTGTTGGATAGACATTTGCAGCATTTGTAAAGAAAGCATTTCACATTAACATTTGCATTAGGATTGCATAACTTAACCAAAATAAAACTCTGAAAATAAAAAATATATAACTTTTTATAGTTTTTTACAAAATGTGTTGTGTCCAAGACAAAATTGGTCATATGACCCAGAAACTCAAAAATGAATACAGAAAAGCATCCTAGACTAATGATGCTGGTGATAACATGTCACCGCCTGTGAAATCATGCGCAAGAGCCTGGTCCATCTTCACCACCCTTCATGCTTTCAACTACTGTTTGCGATGATATTTTAACTGACTGTAGGGCCTGTGTACTGCAACCATTATCATCTTGATTTGGACCTTCATGGTCTGTTAATGGAGAAGAATTCTGATTTCTCTCCTCATTCGACCTGTCAGTTGTTGGATCATAGAGAGTTTGGAAGGTCTGTTGTAATTTATTACATACAGGTTCAAATGGAACTTGACAGATTCCTACCAGCTGTTCTTCTTTTTCTTTGAATAATTCAGATGATTCAAAACAAAAGGGCAAGGAACCAACTTGGATTTTTTGATCATATGTTGCTGCTTCCACGCCTTTTTCTGCTATCTGATGTTCAATGGGATTCTGGGACTGCAAATTTAGATATGACAAATTTTGAACAAAGATTTGATTGCTTTCTAGATGGTCAATACCAAGGCTTGTTGATATTTGATTTTTTGTAGCATGATAGTTATCTCTGATAAACTTAAAAGACTCAAAACAAAATGGTAAAGTTCCTTCACTTATTTCAAAAAATTTTGAACTTTCCTCCTCATTCTTATTGTTGAAGTGAACGAGTTGATTAGTACCTTGAAGCTGTTGAACCTGAATCTCTTTGTCTTTGCCCAAATTATCTTCTTATTCGTCTGAAAGGTTATTTTGGATCTTAAAAACATAGTCATCATCATATTGATCATATCTGGGCACATTATTAAAAGAAGCCACAATATCGAATGCACATAGTAAATTAGGGGATTGCTCCTCCACACATTGTTCTGTGAATCTGTTTTCTGATCTATGGTTGGTTGAATTGGTAAAAATATGTTCAGAAATGTAATCCCTTTCTTCTTGTGGAGCAAAAGTGTCATGGTGATCTGAATATTCAACTTTCATTGTGATCTTCTGCTTTAATTCCTCTGCTTTCTTTATCAAGATATCAAGTTCTTCCTCTTTTTCTGCTTTCAGCTTCCTCTCCCTAACTTTCAGATTAACCTCTACATCTACTGCCATGTTCTGCATCTGTTTCATAGTGGAGGGGATTCTCTCTCAGATGAAATTCTATCTCTGGATCAAATGCTGTTGGATAATGCAGTAGAGCCAAATCAGGGGGAGGTTTTATATTCAATGGCATTGAATGATAGATTTGATTGAATCTGTCTGAAAATTGTTGTACTGTCTCATCTGGATATCTTTTTAACTGATTATATTCTTCTATGATCATGAGGAGATTGACTCTAATTATCCATCTATCAAGGAAGAGTTTGAGAAATTGTTCAAGATTTGAGATTCTTGCGTGACGCAAAGTTTTGAACCAACTCCTGACTTTGCCTTGCAAAGAAAGAGCGAAAAGCCTAATACTAACATTCTCAACATCCACTTCAAATAAGTTAAGATAATCTTCAAAAACTTGGACATGCTTCTGAGCAGTAACTCCATTCTCTCCATCAAATCTTGGGAGATACTTAGGATGATTTTTAGGCAAAGGTTTGAGCATGGGAGGCAAAATGAGAGGTTTATATCTATCAGGAACTTTATGAGGCACGGGAGTATGTACAGGGATTGAATGGCTGGGCTCGATATGAACAGGGATAGGATGATTTGCTTTGATACTTGTTTCCTCCTTGGTTGTATGATGATCTTCAACAACATTTAAAGGTTGTTGTTCTAATGTGCAAGGAGGGCTTTCCTCAACATTTTCAAAAGGCAAATCATAAAAATCAAATTTAAACTCGTACTTAAAATACAATATACACAGCAAAATTTTATGGAAGAGAAAGAACATGACCTCTTGGATAATAATCCGGGTCAACAGCCTGATCTACTCATATATTTCTTTTGGGTTCATTTCTCCAGTGGAGTCTTTATTATGAGGATGATGTGGAGTCACCAGGTGGATAAACTAACTTTGAAGGATCTGATCTCTGTCCACCAACACAGACCAGAGCTAAATATGGAATAAACTAAAAAAGGGGAATTTTCTTCAGGAAACAAAATATTTTGAGATTTTATGAGAATTTTTTATTTTTTGGGATTTTTCAAAACAAGTTTAAGACTTATTCGAAAGGAAAACTGATCAAAAATGGGGATTTACAACAATAAACAAATGATTCTTCCCCAGTGGAGTCGCCATTATGTTATCACTCAGGTTGTTCCCTTTGACTCCCAAGGGAATACGGCCGAGGTAACCACTAACCAATCTTTGGACTGCAGGTTCTAGCCCACCTGCAATCAGAGAGGGCTCTCTCTTAATGATTTAGTTTTGTTGATGATGATTTTAGGCTAGTTATTGAGTTCAAGGGGTTTTGTTTAAGTTTTGGTGGGAAGGATGATGCTTTCAAGTAGAGAGGTAGGTATAGTATGAGAATTTCAAACCATTGGGCATGGAGTCAAGGAGTAGGACTGCTGGTGCATTTTTTTGGTCACAAGAGGAATATGGAGCAAGATAGCTACACATGAAACAACATTCAAGCTAAATGGAGATGGATTGAAGGCTAAGGAATGAGAGGCAATTAAGAATCTCTCGTTCAGCTTAACAGAGGGAGGTGAATGAGCTTTATCTAGGAGCAGTAAAGAATCCCTATATAACTGTCAAACATGGTGAATTAGGGAAATATGAGCCAAATGGAATTCATATTCATTACCAATTCAGATGAAAACATAAAGAAACAGCATAAATTGAGCATAGAGTGCGGTTAAACAAAGCCTAGGCTATTCATCTTTCCTGCTATTTTAGATGGTGACATATTTATGATATGAGCATATATCAATGGAAAAAAGAGGTAGGAAACACTTATTGAGTCATGTTGTAGCACAAGAATTCCATAATTCACTCTTCAAAACATTAATAACACAGCAGACAGTCCATCTTCCAAACTTTCAGCAATCTTTGATTAAAGAAATTATCAAACATACAGAGCAAGTCTCTAGTGGAGCGAATCAACCAACCAACCCTCTAAACAGTAAATTAGGGTGGTTTATATAGAGAAAATTTCCAAAAATATCTATTACAGCAAACCTTAAACAGGTCTGAGGGAAATGAGTTTTTTAACCTAATCTTGTCCTGAAATTAATGCAAGAAAATATCTTTGAGCTGCGCTGGAGGCAGCTGTATCAAAATGAGTTAATATGGTGTCCTTATGGCTCTGCGTTGTTCATTTAGCCATAAATGTGCTTTGGATTTTGATCCCCTGCTCTTGAGTGGTTTTGATGTGCATTAACTGTGATTTGAGAGCCTTAAATGTCTTCACCGCTTTCTTTGACTTTGCTTGGGGGCCTTTAATGTTCACCTCCTTTGGTATTGTCGATCTGATACTCTTTGCCGCTTCACTAGTACTCTTTGATTTGATCAGGGCTTCATCTTTCCTATGATACTCTTTCACAGTCGAATCGGGCCGCTTTCTCTCCCTTGATGTGTTTGAAACTGTCAAATTGCGAATTTTTGGGTTTTGCAGGTAGCCAAACCATGAGAGGCCCCCCATTTTGACCAATTTTTCTTAGCAATGCGTGCTAATCGTGCATCGAAAACTGCCTTAGTTTTTCATTCCGGGCATCCTTTGCTGCGATTTTCGCCTTTCGCGCCCTTTTCGGTGATGACGTCAGCGGTGGGTCCCGGTACGGCATGATGACATGGCAGGGTGACGTGGCAGTACGGCAGGGTGATGTGGTGGCAGTGACACGTAACAATGGGCGGGGGGTTGACGCAGAAGTGATGTGGCGGTGACATGGAGCAGTGGCGGGGAAGCGGGGGTGACGTCACGAGGATGTGGCGGTGACATCGCAGGCGGGGAGCGGTATCTGGTTTTCTCCCGCACCGCATTTCCGCGTAGGTGGTAATGGGGGAGGGGCCTCCGAACACGTCGGGCAGTCGACACATGGCGGGGGTACGGCAGGGAAATCGCCCATCCCCCAGACGTTAACCTCCGGCGGATTGGGGAGCAGGAATGATCGCCCACCCTTGGATCTGGAGCGCTGGCCATCGGACGGCTAGCGGCTTAATTGGGGTGGCGTGCAACTTTGGAGCGGGCCCGCCATTTATTAATATTTTATTGCAAGCGGAGGTGGGGTCCAAAACTTTGGAAATGTGGGTTTTATGTGTTATGCAGGGGTAACGTTTAATGTTTAATTGAAACTTTTAAACACTGAACCTTAAACAGCGAGCGCGAAATGGTAGAACAGTAAGGTTTTAAGGGTAAAGGGGTGGGCGATGGTTATTAATTTAACCAGGGGTTAAACTAACTCCAGGTTTTTAGGACGTGGAAGGGTTAATAGTAGTCCCAGATGGACTATTATTCCCCAAGACTGTATTATATGGCTATAATGCCATAGGGTGGGATATTTAATATGTTTTTTGGAATTTCATATAGTTTTTGTAGTAATAGGGATGGGAAAGTGACTAGGGAGCTATGTAATAGAATTAGAGGTTAATATGAGTTTGTGAGGTGGAGTGGGGGAGAGGCTAAGTCTATGCACTGAAGCTTAGTCATAGGAAGTGAATGAAAAGCAGAAGAGTGATTTTTACACAAGAAATGTGGCTTCTTTTCATTGAAAGAAGTCAAAACTTGACTTGATATTCTACAAAAATGAACTGAAAGCAGGACTTGTTGGGGAGATCCCAAGGTCCTCAAGGGGGTGTTAGTAAGAAACTTTTGAGGGGGAGGGTGAAAGGGAGTTAGACATGCTACCAGAGTTCTGCCATTGGACAACTGCTTTAACCTTTCTGTGATTGATGAGATGAGCTTTGATTGATAGTACAAGAGGTGATCCAAACCTTGCTTCTACAACCTCAAACTACCTACCCAGCTTCCTACACCTAACATTTTTTCTTCTTTTTGCATGGGTGCACTTAGACTTGCAGACCCTGATTATCCTCTTTTCTTTTGACTACCCTCCTATCTAAATGTACCCTTATTTCTCCCAGGGGCCCAAATTAAGCAGTTGGGCTCCTTCATTTCTCTGCCTATCTACTGTTCTGCCAAGATTAAGCTATTTGGACGAACACTTTATTCTATATCTCTAAAACAAGAAATTTAAACCTAGGGAAGCCAAGATTAAGCTGTTCGGCCTTCCCTTAACTGTGAAATATTTCAAAATGGAACTTTTGCAGCATGGAAAAGAACATTTTTGACACTTCCATTTCAAGAATAGCAGGTCAGATTGCCTTGATCTTCAATTGCTATTGTACTCTGAGAACCTCCCTTTGCTGGCTGCTTTATTTATATATATGACAGAACTCTAAGAGCTTAGAGCCTTCTCTTTGGGCTTCAACTACAACAAGTTGTTGTCCAAATAGAAAACTAAAATCCTACCTACCTACTCTAATCAACACTTTCTTTGCTGGTTAGGTGAAATGAAATAGCCAATGCAGCCACTTAAGCATTATAAACATCAGTGCTCTGTGCTGCCTGTATTTGATGGTGTTTAAAACTGAGATCTTACAATCAAATCTGGCTTTGTTGAACTTTGAGAAGATAAGGAAACTCCTGATCTCCTTTGCTGAATCTAGAAACTGTACAAAAGGATCTTGAAAAATATACACACTACTCTTGAGCTGAATCAAACAACTGTGCAAATGTTCTGGATAGCTTTCATGCCATGAACCTGAAATATCATCCTTGTCTTCACCACCCTTCATGCTTGCAACTACTGTTTGCGATGATTTTTAACTGATTGTAGGGCCTGTGTATTGCAACCATTATCATCTTGATTTGGACCTTCATGGTCTGTTAATGGAGAAGAATTCTGATTTCTCTCCTCATTCGACCTGTCAGCTGTTGGATCATAGAGAGTTTGGAAGGTCTACTGTAATTTATTACATACAGGTTCAAATGGAACTTGACAGATTCCTACCAGTTGTTCTTCTTTTTCTTTGAATAATTCAGATGATTCAAAACAAAAGGGCAAGGAACCAACTTGGATTTTTTGATCATATGTTGCTGCTTCCATGCCTTTTTCTGCAATTTGATGTTCAATGGGATTCTGGGACTGCAAATTTAGATATGACAAATTTTGAACAAAGATTTGATTACTTTCCAGATGGTCAATACCAAGGCTTGTTTATATTTGATTTTTTGTAGCATGATAGTTATCTCTGATAAACTGAAAAGACTCAAAACAAAATGGTAAAGTTCCTTCACTTATTTCAAAAAAATTTGCACTTTCCTCCTCATTCTTATTGCTGAAGTGAATGAGTTGATTAGTACCTTGAAGTTGTTGAACCTGAATCTCTTTGTCTTTGCCCAAATTATCTTCTGATTTGTCTGCAAGGTTATTTTGGATCTTAAAAACATAGTCATCATCATATTGATCATATCTGGGCACATTATTAAAAGAAGCCATAATATCGAATGCACATAGTAAATTAGGGGATTGATCCTCCACACATTGTTCTGTGAATCTGTTTTCTGATCTATGGTTAGTTGAATTGGTAAAAATCTGTTTAGAAATGTCAACCATTTCTTCTTGTGGAGCAAAAGTGTCATGGTGATCTGAATATTCAACTTTCATTGTGATCTTCTGCTTTAATTCCTCTGCTTTCTTTATCAAGATATCAAGTTCTTCCTCTTTTTCTGCTTTCAGCTTCCTCTCCCTAACTTTCAGATTAACCTCTACATCTACTGCCATGTTCTGCATCTGTTTCATAGTGGAGGGGTTTCTCTCTCTCAGATGAAATTCTATCTCTGGATCAAATGTTGTTGGATAATGCAGTAGAGCCAAATCAGGGGGAGGTTTTATATTCAATGGCATTGAATGATAGATTTGATTGAATCTGTCTAAAAATTGTTGTATTGTCTCATCTGGATATGTTTTTAACTGATTATATTCTTCTATGATCATGAGGAGATTGACTTTGATTATCCATCTATCAAGGAAGAGTTTGAGAAATTGTTCAAGATTTGAGATGCTTGCGTGAGGCAAAGTTTTGAACCAACTCCTGACTTTGCCTTGCAAAGAAAGAGCGAAAATCCTAATACTAACATTCTCAACATCCACTTCAAATAAGTTAAGATAATCTTCAAAAACTTGGACATGCTTCTGAGCAGTAACTCCATTCTCTCCATCAAATCTTGGGAGATACTCAGGATGATTTTTAGGCAAAGGTTTGAGCATGGGAGGCAAAATGAGAGGTTTATATCTATCAGGAACTTTATGAGGCACGGGAGTATTTACAGGGATTGAATGACTGGGCTCGATATGAACAGGGATAGTATGGTTTGCTTTGATCCTTGTTTCCTCCTTGGTTGTATGATGATCTTCAGGAACATTTAAAGTATTTTGTTCTAATGTGCAAGGAGGGCTTTCCTCAACATTTTCAAAAGGTAAATCATAAAAATCAAATTTAAACTCGTAATTAAAATACAATATACACAGCAAAATTTTAGGGAAGAGAAAGAACATGACCTCTTGGATAATGATCTGGGTCAACAGCCTGATCTGCTCATATACTTCTTTTGGGTTCATTTCTCCAGTGGAGTCTTTATTATGAGGATGATGTGGAGTCGCCAGGTGGATAAACTAACTTTGAAGGATCTGATCTATGTCCACCAACATAGACCAAAGCTAAATATGGAATAAACTAAAAAAGGGGAATTTTCTTCAGGAAACAAAATATTTTAAGATTTTATGAGAATTTTTCATTTTTTGGGATTTTTCAAAACAAGTTTAAGACTTATTCGAAAGGCAAACTGATTAAAAATGGGGATTTACAGCAATAAACAAATGATTCTTCCCCGGTGGAGTCGCCATTATCTTATCACTCAGGTTGTTCCCTTTGACTCCCAAGGGAAAACGGCCAAGGTAACCACTAACCAATCTTTGGACTGCAGGTTCTAGCCCACCTGCAATCAGAGAGGGCTCTCTCTTAATGATTTAGTTTTGTTGATGATGACTTTATGCTAGTTATTGAGTTCAAGGGGTTTTGTTTAAGTTTTGGTGGGAAGGATGATGCTTTCAAGTAGAGAGGTAGGTATAGTATGAGAATTTCAAACCATTGGGCATGGAGTCAAGGAGTAGGACTGCTGGTGCATTTTCTTGGTCACAAGAGGAATATGGAGCAAGATAGCTACACATGAAACAACATTCAAGCTAAATGGAGATGGATTGAAGGCTAAGGAATGAGAGGCAATTAAGAATCTCTCGTTCAGCTTAACAGAGGGAAGGTGAATGAGCTCTATCTAGGAGCAGTAAAGAATCCCTAGATAACTGTCAAACATGGTGAATAAGGGAAATATCAGCTAAAGGGAATTCATATTCATTACCAATTCAGATGAAAACATAACGAAACAGCAGAAATTGAGCATAGAGTGCGGTTAAACAAAGCCTAAGCTATTCATCTTTCCTGCTATTTTAGATGGTGACATATGTATGATATGAGCATATATCAATGGAAAACAGAGGTAGGAAACACTTATTGAGTCATGTTGTAGCACAAGAATTCCATAATTCACTCTTCAAAACATTAATAACACAGCAGACAGTCCATCTTCCAAACTTTCAGCAGTCTTTGATTAAAGAAATTATCAAACTTACAGAGCAAGTCTCTAGTGGAGCGAATCAACCAACCAACCCTCTAAATAGTAAATTAGGGTGGTTGATATAGAGAAAATTTCCAAAAATATCTATTACAGCAGACCTTAAACAGGTCTGAGGGAAATGAGTTTTTTAACCTAATCTTGTCCTGAAATTAATGCAAGAAAATATCTTTGAGCTGCGCTGGAGGCAGCTATATCAAAATGAGTTAATATGGTGTCCTTATGGCTCTGCGCTGTTCATTTAGCCATAACTATGCTTTGGATTTTGATCCCTTGCTCTTGAGTGGTTTTGATGTGCATTAACTGTGATTTGAGAGACTTAAATGTCTTCATCGCTTTCTTTGACTTTGCTTGGGGGCCTTTAATGTTCACCTACTTTGGTATTGCCGATCTAATACTCTTTTCCACTTCACTAATACTCTTTGATTTTATCAGGGCTTCATCTTTCCTCTGATACTCTTTCACAGTCGAATCGAGCCGCTTTCTCTCCCTTGATGTGTTTGAAACTGTCAAATTGCGAATTTTTGGGTTTTGCAGGTAGCCGAGCCATGAGAGGCCCCCCATTTTGACCAATTTTTCTTAGCGATGCGTGCTAATCGCACATCGAAAACTGCCTCAGTTTTTCATTCCAGGCATCCTTTGCTGCGATTTTCACCTTTCGCGCCCTTTTTGGTGATGATGTCAGCATGACGTCAGCGGTGGGTCTCGGTACGGCATGATGACGTGGCAGGGTGACGTGGCAGTACGGCAGGGTGATGTGGTGGCAGTGACACGTAACAGTGGGGGGGTCGACGCAGAGGTGACGTGGCGGTGACGTGGAGCAGCGGCGGGGATGCGGGGGTGACGTCACGAGGACGTGGCGGT
This sequence comes from Pinus tabuliformis, assembly GCA_031772625.1. Classification (NCBI taxonomy): domain Eukaryota; kingdom Viridiplantae; phylum Streptophyta; class Pinopsida; order Pinales; family Pinaceae; genus Pinus; species Pinus tabuliformis. The sequence continues at coordinate 566,517,795 of CM062808.1, read as the reverse complement.
GACATCACAGGCGGGGAGCGGTATCCGGTTTTCTCCCGCACTGCTTTTCCGCGTAGGTGGTATTGGGGGAGGGGCCTCCGAACACGCCGGGAAGCCAACACATGGCGGGGGTACGGCAGGGAAACCGCCCATCCCCCGGACGTTAACCTCCGGCGGATTGGGGAGCAGGAATGACCACCCACCCTTGGATCTGGAGCGCTGGCCATCGGACGGCTGGCGGCTTAATTAGGGTGGCGTGCAACTTTGGAGCGAGCCCGCCATTTATTAATATTTTGTTGCAAGTAGAGGGGGGGTCCAAAACTTTGGAAATGTGGGTTTTATGTGTTATGCAGGGGTGACGTTCAATGTTTAATTGAAACTTTTAAACACTGAACCTTAAACAGCGAGCTCGAAATGGTAGAACAGTAAGGTTTTAAAGGTAAAGGGGTGGGCGATGGTTATTAATTTAACCAGGGGTTAAACTAACTCCAGGTTTTTAGGAAGCGGAAGGGTTAATAGTAGTCCCAGATGGACTATTATTCCCTAAGACTGTATTATATGGCTATAATGTCATAGGGTGGGATATTTAATATGTTTTTTGGAATTTCATATAGTTTTTGTAGTAATAGGGATGGGAAAGTGACTAGGGAGATATGTAATAGAATTAGAGGTTAATATGAGTTTGTGAGGTGAAGGAGTGCGGGAGAGGCTAAGTCTATGTACTGAAGCTTAGTCATAGGAAGTGAATGAAAAGCAGAAGAGTGATTTTTACACAAGAAATGTGGCTTCTTTTCATTGAAAGAAGTCAAAACTTGACTTGATATTCTACAAAAATGAACTGAAATCAGGACTTGTTGGGGAGATCCCAAGGTCCTCAAGGGGGTGTTAGACATGCTACCAGAGTTCTGCCATTGGACTACTGCTTTAACCTTTCTGTGATTGATGAGATGAGCTCTGATTGATAGTACAAGAGGTGATCCAAACCTTGCTTCTGCAACCTCAAACTACCTACCCAGCCTCCTACACCTAACATTTTTTCTTCTTTTTGCATGGGTGCACTTAGACTTGCAGACCCTGATTATCCTCTTTTCTTTTGACTGCCCTCCTATCTAAATGTACCCTTATTTCTCCCGAGGGCCCAGATTAAGCAGTTGGGCTCCTTCATTTCTCTGCCTATCTACTGTTCTGCCAAGCTTAAGCTATTTGGACGGACACTTTATTCTCTATCTCTAAAACAAGAAATTTAAACCTAGGGAAGCCAAGATTAAGCTGTTTGGCCTTCCCTTAACTGTGAAATCTTTCAAAAATGGAACTTTTGCAGCATGGAAAAGATGAACATTTTTGGCACTTCCACTATCAATCATGAAATATGAAACCTATTGGTATAGGAAGCTAACAGTCGACACTGATTTTGGAGCCTGTATTCTTCAGATGGAAGAATCCCAGTTGGCCTCCATACAGCTTAGGAAACCGGTTTGCTAGATCACAGAGGAAGAAGGCCCACAAATTTGGGACATGTTCTTTGATGGAGCTTGCTCTAAGGAAGTTGCAGAGGCAGGTTTATTCCTTTTGTCCCCCACACAACAATGCATTCATTTATCTTTCAAGTTAACTTTTCAGGTCACAAATAACATAGCAGAGTACAAAGCCTTGATATTGGGCTTAAACGCTGCTAAAGAAATGGGCATCAAAGGTTTGAAGGTGTTTGGAGATGCAGACCTTATCATTCAGCAGGTGAACAAAACTTTCCAAGCAAAGCATCCAAGGCTGAAAGCATATAGAGATGAGGTATGGAAGCTCAAGGGTTCTTTTAATAGTTTCAGCATTTCTTACATCCCCAGAATGAAGAACCAGCGTGTTGATTCCCTTGTTGTGTCTACTAGCACGTTTATTCCTCCTTTGCCTCCTAAATTGATTTATGAAGTTCAAATGAAATATAGACCAGCTCTTCTTGACAATGTCAAATATTGGAAAGTTTTTGAAGATGATGATGAAATTAATAGGTTTTTACAAGTCATTGATGAATTTTCTAAAATGCACAATGACCAAGAAAACGAAACCATCGAAGAATGCAACTAGTCCAAGCTAAAGGACGAGATTGGTTAGGATAGCATTGTTCAACTGCCTAGTAACCATATACCCAAAGGATTGGTGCCCCTAGAGAAGTTGTTTGATAATAATGATGTACCTTATAAGCCTGCCAAAAAAAGAAAATGAGTCTGCAGTTCATAGACATAATGTAGGGAGTCCAGACCATCCAAAGTACATAAATTTGTCCACTCACTTGTCTTCTGCCCAAAGTTCCGAGTACTGCACCCTGATGAAACAATTTGCTGATATTTTTGCTTGGGAGTACAGTGATCTTAGGACCTATGACACCAACATCATTCAGCATAAGATTCCACTGGAGAAGAACACCATCCCTTTTAAGCAGAAATTAAGACCTATCAGCCCTCCCTTATTGCCTTTGATTGAAAAGGAAATCAAGAAGTTGTTGGATTCCAATATCATAGTTCCCCTAAGGTATTTAAAGTGGATAGCTAACCTTGTGGTAGTAAGAAAGAAGAATGGAGAAATCAGGCTTTGTGTTGACTTCAAGAATCTAAACAAATGCTTTAAAAAAGAAAACTACCCCCTGCCTAAGATGGAACACTTGCTGCAAAAAGTTTCAGGGGCTAGAGTCATGTCTTTCTTAGATGGATTTTCAGGTTACAATCAAATTGTTGTACATCTAGAAGATCAGGAAAAGACCGCCTTCACTACTCCTTGGGGCACTTTCATGTACTCCAAGATGCCTTTTGGATTGATGAATGTTGGGGCTACTTTTTAGAGGGCTATGGACATAGCCTTTGTGGGAGAGAATGACAAGTTTGTCCTCATTTGCCTTGATGAAATAACAATCTTTTCCAACAGTCACAAGGACCATTTGCAGCATTTGAAGAAGGTGTTTCTAAAATGCAGACAGTTTGGAATTTCTGTGAACCCAAAGAAGTCACAGTTTTCTCTAGAAGAAGGCAAACTTCTGGGACATATTGTTTCTGCTGAAGGTGTGAAGATCGATCTAGCAAGAGTTCAAGCAATTCAGACATTGTCCATCCCAAGGTCAAAAAGGGACATTCAATCTTTCCTGGGTAAGATTAACTTTGTCAAGAGGTTTATTCCAAACTTTGTAGAGCTAGTGAAGCACATCACTTCCATGCTGAAGAAAGGATCAAAAATAAAATGGACAAATGGTGCAAGAAGCTCTTTTGAAGCCATCAAACAAGCTATCATGGAAGCTCCCACTCTAATCAACCCAGATTATACCAGGGAGTTTTATATCTTCTCTTTTGCCTCTTATGATACACTTGCAAAGTTCTATTGCAGAAAAATGATGAAGGTGTAGAGCACCCTGTTGCCTTTTTTAGCAAAACTCTGAGGGATGTTGAACTAAGGTATGACCTTATTGAAAAACAAGATTATGCTCTCATAAAATCTTTAAAGGCATTCAGAATTTATATTATACATTCCGAAGTGGTTGCGTATGTACCTTTAGCCTCAGTAAAAGGTGTCCTAACTCATCTAGATATTGATGGAAAGAGAGCTGAATGGATTGAAAAATTCATAGAGTTCAACATAGAGGTGAAGCCCACCAAGCTTGTCAAAGGCCAGGGCTTGGCTAAGCTTATGGCTGAGGAAAATTGCAGTTTGTTAGACATCAATTGCATGGGTTCAAATTCAGGTGGTGAGCGGACAGAGGAAGCAGCAGAAGAGCAAGAGCAGAATCAGTCTTTGGCTGAAAATCTAGCCACTGGTGAATGGTATTCCATTGTAGTTAATTTTTTGTAGAAGCTAGAAGTCCCTCCAGGGCGTAGCTCAAGTCAAGCCTAGGCCATTAAGCTCAGATCAGCCAAATTCTGCATTAACAAAAACCTGCTTTATTGGAGAGACCCATCAAGGATCCTCTTGAGATGTCTAGACAAAGGACAATCTGTGGAAGTCATGCACCAGTTCCATTCTAGCATCTATGGAGGGAATCATTATTGGAAAACCACAGCCCACAAGATCCTGAGAGCTAGGTATTATTGGCCTACTCTGTTCTTTGATGTATTTTCTTTTGTGAAGTCTTGTGACAAATGTCAGAGGTTTGTAGGAAGACAACAACTAAAATCTCTGCCCTTGAAGCCAGTACACGCCAATGGTCCCTTCCAGTAGTGGGGCTTCGACTTCATAGGTGAGATCAATCCATATTCCAATGGATAGCACAAATGGATCTTGGTAGCCACTGATTATTTCACCAAATGGATTGAGGCTATACCCACTAAAAAAGCTAATCATCAGGTTATCATTAAGTTCTTGAATGAGAATATTTTCACTAGATTTGGTTGCCCAACCAAACTAGACACTGATAATGCAGCAGCTTTCAGGGAAGAAGAATTGGTGGACATGTGTGAATCCATGGGAATTCAATTGGTGCATTCTACCTCATATTATCCTCAAGGCAATGGCTTGGCAGAATCATCTAACAAGAGTCTTGTAAGGATAATTAAAAAAATGTTGGAGGACAACAAAAAGAGTTGGGATTCCTAGTTGAATTTTGCACTGTGGGTTGACAAAGTTACCAACAAGAAGTCCATTGGAAATTCTCCATTTAAGTTTATTTATGGCGTTGATGTTGTTTTCCTATCCAGCTGATTCTCCCTGTGGCCAAATTCTTGCAAGAAAAACAGGATGAAGAGAATGACATGGCAAGGAGAATGAGTAACTTGGCTAAATTATAGCAGATCAAAGAACAACTAGTTGAGAAGTTGAGAATTCATCAGAAGAATATCAAAGAAACCTTTGATAGAAAGGAAAAAATGGACAGTTTTCAGGTTGGTGACTGGGTTCTCAAATGGGATGCATTGAAGGAAAAGAAGGAAAACCATGGTAAATTTGATGCCTTATGGACGGGAGCGTTTTTCATTGCTCAAGTTCAGAAGAACAATACTTTCATTCTGCACAATTTGGAGGGGGAAGGTGTTTTTAATGGCCCAGTCAATGGGAAGGTGTTTTGTGGCCACCAACAACCCCCCTCCTTATTTAGTATTAGCAATAACACTAGATAAGTGGGGACCCTTAGTAAAAAATTCAAAAATTCAATTAAAACTCATGTATTATACTCCTTAAGAAAACATCGCATCGCGTGAAGAAAATAGGACATTTCCTTGTGAGTAGAATGATAAACTGTGAGAGTGTGATGCGAAATCCATCGCATCGCATGCATTAAGAAATGCTCATAAACGAAAACCTTAAGAAGTCGCCGATGGCCGATATGCGACATCGCATATCGCAACATCGCATAAACAACACATAACCATTTAATAAATTGTAACAACCTGCGACTTTGCGATAACGCGATACTGCGATCGGCGATCTTGCGATCGCGCGAAACATCAATCTGCGATTCTGCAATAAATGTGATCGAGCAACCCTGCGATAACACATCTTGATGAAAATGTGAAAATGCGATAACGCGATGATGCGAATCGCAGAAATCATCCATCGCAGATTTTCCTCGGCTCAACATTCAAGAAAAATTGGATACGCGCGTTAATGAAAATTAATGAATGTATGCCAAGTGTTAATGAAAGACAGTTTTGTGTTTTTCGAAGAGTTAGTTCACGTCAGGTGGCATGTTTTTTTACATCCGTAGAGCTCAGAGCTTTCTTGTCAATTTTTTATCATTACTCTCTCCTTATGTGTGAACTGCAGGAATGAAAAACAGAAACAATATGAAGCAATGCGCAGGGAGCGATTAAGGAAAAGGGTAAAGCTCCAGTGCTCAGAAACAGAGAAGAAATTCCCTCATGAACAGATACCACATGCAACAGAGCCGCAAAATTCCAGAGCGCTGCTGAACTATCCCTTACAGATCTATCAATCAGAGCCATGGTTCAATGAGTAGTTGAACAATGCTGATATCAACAGGCGATTTAATGCTCAAGGTTAGAAGCTCACGAAAGCAGTATGTTTGCAAAATTTTAAAGCTTATACCCAGTGAAGGAAAAGGTGCTAAAGGCGAAAAACACACCAGAAAGGCTTGGATCAAAGAACGGAGGCAGTTTTCGATGCGCGATTAGCGCCTAGCGCTAATCGCGCATCGCTGAGAAAATTGCTCAAAAAGCAAAGTCCCTAACTGCTTAGTCACTCGTAAGCCCAGAAAATGCAAGAAAGCAAAGGCAGAGGCAATTTGAGGGTTAACCAAGTGGAATTTGGGTTATTACTAAGCATACATAGTAAATCCACATAGCTAGAGATGATTCTCAAGTATATCTGCTATTTTGTTGGAAAAAATGGTGCCAGCGCTTTCCATTTCTATTTTCTTAGCTCAACCGAAAGCGGAAGACAGTCAGCCGACTCTACCCAGGCAAATATTGAATGCTCGCAACATTAAGGAGCAAATGCAGAAATATTTAGATATTAGATTTAATTTTTAGAAATAATTTTGCTTATAAAAAGGGCGGTTATTTAAACCGTATCCTGAATCTGTGTAATTAAGTTATTTAGTTAGTAGTATTTAAACCCTTCTCATGCATTTAGAGAAGGGTCCAGAAATTTATCAAAAACTTGTCCTCAGAACATGCACTTTTGCACCCTCAGAGGAGGTTTTGGTGAATGAATGGATCGAGATTTGTTGATGTTTGCATTTGATATATGCTACTGATGTTGCACTTCTGTACTCTTAGTAGATGTTAGAGCAAGGAGAGATAAATCATTATTGCTTGAAGCTTATGAGTAGGACCAGTCATAAATGGTACTTTTATCTCTTGACCATTTCTGCTTATATGTTAAAGTGATATACAGTTTTTAGTTGTTTGTATGTTATTGCATGAATGCTTGAGTTACCATTTGGCACTTTTGTACGGTGGTAGCTATTTATTTATGTTTAATGTATGAATAGCTTATTATGTGATATGATGTTCACAACTGTTTTGCCTAACTTTTTATGCGAAATAGTTCATCTTAATTGATTTCCTTTCTTATAATCGCTGAATGATATTTATTACTAGTTGTTATTTGAAATCCCTTTAGATCGCATAATAGAAGAATTGCATCCCGGGTTAGCATAGATTAGATGTGCTCTTTTTATTAGATTACAATAGCATAGAATTAGATTAAAGTTTGAATTAGAATAGCTTAGATAGGAACTGTTAGATCAGCAACATCCAATTCTACACACACACACCCATAGATTGGGAAACTGGTCCCATTATCCCCAGTCGGACCCGCTATACCAAACGGATAAGGAGCTGCCAACCAAGGTCCGGACCGGGCAGGTATCCCCCTTGTTGTCGACCCGATTTTCGGGGCCTCAACATATTTGGCACTAGAAGGAGGGCCTGAACTATGAATGGCAAGTAAATCAAAATCTGAATACCATTCTGAGAGTAAATCGCCCTCATCATCTCCCCCAACTTCCCCATTACAGTTAAATCCAGAATCAAAAGTCGCTCGAGTATCAACCGCTGCTACACACCCTGATATTTCGGACCAATCTACCGTTGAACCTCCTGAAGTTGAATCCCTGATTCACAAACTTCAGCGATTTTCCATCTCCCCTCAGAGGTCTGATAAATCTCAAGGCAGTGTGACTTCGCAGTACAACCTGCTCATCCCCTGACTAGGCTAAAGAGTGAAAAGTTTGGCGTTCACCCAACCGAATTACCTCTTCCCACCAAGAAAAGAGCAAGGAAATCACCGCAAGAGTCTGACAGTGAGACACTTTTGTCTGCATCATCCATCTCAACTACTTCACCGCGAAGTTAACCATCCACACCTACACTCCAGATCATCGTCCATCCATCCACCAGAACCCCCACAACCCCTCTTCAATCATCTACGATCATAGTATCCTCATCCTCCCAGCCACAGGGATCATCTTCTGCACTTTCCTCTGTTAGCAGTTCAACAATGGCCCAGTCTCCATGGAACAATCCTGGGGCAGTCTTAATGCCTGCACCCTTGAGTCAAATACCGGCCCATCCTGAGAAATGGCTGCCCAAATTCAATCCCGAGGCAGGCATGCTAGCAGAAGAGCACATAAATAACTTCATGCTTTCCATTAATCTCAATGGAGTTACTAATGAAGATGTTGTTGTTCGACTTTTTCCCTATACACTGCAAGGGACAGCCGGGTCATGGTACTTTTCATTACCCTCCGGATCCATCACAAGTTGGGAAATCTTCCAGGACCAATTCCTAACCAAGTTTGGTGATGACAGATCAATGGCAATGTTAATCAATGACCTATCCAATCTTAAAGCCGAAGCTAGAGAGCCTATTAAGGATTTCAATTTACGGTTCAACAAAATTCCTACTGCTTCTCAGCCCAGCGAAGAAGTACGATGTGAATGGTATATTACCGCTCTGCCATCAAACATAGCCATCTTCGTGGACAGGGAAAATAAAACAACCTTAGCTGAAAACATGAAAGAGGCGATAGCAGTAGAAAAACGAATAATAGCCCTTGAAAAGAGATCCGTGATAGAGGAATGTAAGTCCAAAAAAGTCACCTTCAAGGAAGACTCCAAGAAGAAACAAGCAAAAGATCCTTTTGATTTAGAAGGATTGCAGAAAGTTCTAAAGACCATGTCCAATGAGATGGTCGACATAAAAAAGCAAGTAGCAAAAACTTCTTCGAAAAAGCCCTACAAAGCTTTTAAAAGAGGTCCTTCAACGGATGCAAAGCCACCCAATGCCATTTCAAATGCTGAATCCGAGGAAGAGGAAGAGGAAATTGCCACTGAAGGGCAGACCGATGACGAAGAAGTTGTGGAATTACAAGGAATGTGGGATTTCATCCTCCCACAAGAGGAAGATCAAGAAGTATTTCTAGTTAGCACACGAAGTAAAAATCAGCTTGATCCTCCCCAAACTACCCCTAAGAAAAAGAGCACAAGCTCTGCAACAAATGACAAAGTCGCGACAAAGAAAACGACATCTAAAGCAACTCAAACTAGCCCAGTCCAAGCAGATGGAACGACTCCATCGAAAACACTGATAGTGTCGGATGAAATGGAGTACAATATTATTGATGACATGAAAAGGACTAGGGCTAATATCACCCTTTACGAACTGAGCAAATTGAAACATCAACAGAAGATAATGATGAAAGAATTACATGCCGTGCCAGTTGCACCTTTGCCTGCTGCTGTACTTTCGCAAGCTTCCCATAACATGGGAAGACCTCCAACTAACGTGATTAGTAAGATTGATCCAAATGACATCGCCTTGATTGGAGGAAGATCAAGATCTCACACTCCCCCGTTTCTCCTTACTTATGAAATCTTCAATAAAAATGCGCACAATTGTTTGGTAGATTCCAGTGCTTCATCGAATATTTTACCCAAATCTATATGTGCCAAATTAAATGTTCAATCACAGAAATCCGCAGTGCACATAGTTCAGCTCAATCGATCTCAAGTCGAAGTGATCGGCAAATTAAATCAAGTAACCATAAGATTGTCATCCAACCCAAAGGTATGTCAGGTTATTGACATTCTAGTTGCTGACATCCCAGAATTCTATGGCTTAATCCTTAGCAGGGATTGGTTAGAGAAACTCCATGGATACTTCGCAACTGATTGGTCACACATGTGGCTGCCCTACAATGGTAAACTAAATCAAATAAAAGTTGAACGAGAGCTACACCAGAAGTACATAGTAACGGAGTTAGAGGGCGAAAATGAACCGGTAGCGTATAACAGCAGTATCATTGGCAATTACTCGGTAGATTCTTTCCTCGGCAATTTCAATGCTCATGCGTCACCTTATTTAGAAAATTTTGTTTTGTCCCAAGTCGAAAATTTTTCTCGATCTGATAGTTCGAAATATATTGATTTTTTAGATAAACCTGTAAATACATATTTGTTTTGGAAATTATCTTTTGATGGCTCTAGATCTAACGGAGGAGCAGGAGCAGGATGCGTTCTAATTAGTCCATAAGGAGAAAAGATCATGCTCACATGCAGACTCGAATTTGATTGCACAAACAATACAACAGAATAAGAGGCTTTGGTTCAAGGCCTGTACAAGGAAATCGGGTTAGATGTCAAGTATCTTCAAGTCTTTGGAGACTCTGAGATTGTGGTTAAACAGGTACGTAACACTATACATTTCTTATCAGGTCACTTAAAACACTATCAATCTTTAGTACAAGATCTGACTGAGCATTTCATAGCGTTTAATATTTCTTCAATCCCCAGACTCCAAAACGCAAGTGCAGACCTTTTGGCTAACGTAGCTTCTAAGCTTATTCCCTCCGAATATTTTAGTCCAGATAGATTCTCAATAGAATTAATCTTTAGACCGTCCATCCCTGACAACATCACATATTGGAGAGTATTCAATGATGATCCTGATATCGTAAATTTCCTCACATCTGAAGGATCCTACTCTAATCAAATAATTGACGAAGACCAGCACGATCGACAGTTGCAACAAAATAGCACTAATAATGCTATACTGAATTCAGTGGTCAAGTTAGAAGAATTATACGACTTGAAAGATTGGTTTAAGAGGTCTACCAATTCAAAACTCTATAGTTCAACCTTGAACTACGACTTAGTAAACCTAGGGACCGATATTAAACCACAAAACATTAATCTAGGCCTCGGCCTAGCCCTTGAAGAGAAAATAGCGTATATTCGTCTTTTGAGACAATATAAAAATGTTTTTGCCTGGAATTATGATGAGCTGAAAACACACGACACTTCTATCATCCAGCATACTATTCCTATGATCGATAACGAAAAACCTGTCCAACGAAAGCTGAGAAAGATCCACCCCTTTTTAGAAAATCAGATAAAAACTAAGCTCAATAAGTTACTGAAAGCCAGGATAATCTTTCCCGTCAGACATTCCAAATGGGTCTCCAATATGGTACCCGTTAGAAAGAAAAACGGAGATATTAGGATTTGCATTGACTTTCGGAATCTTAACAAAGCCTGTCAAAAAGACAATTTTCCTCTTCCACCTATGGAGTAAATACTGTAGGCAGTGGCGGGCTCAGAATTAATGTCTTTCTTGGATGGATTTTTAGGATACAATCAAGTGTTGGTACATCCTAATGATCAGTTGAAAACCACATTCAGAACTAAATGGGGCACATATGCATATCGGAAGATGCCATTTGGTTTGATTAATGCTGGTGCTACATTTCAGAGAGCCATGGACATCGCATTCAAAGGTTTAGTCAATAAATCTCTAGTAATTTATTTGGATGATATAACAGTGTACTCCAAGAAGCGAAGTGACCATCTCAAAGACCTGAAACAAATCTTTCAACGGTGTTTAAGGTATGGAATTTCACTTAACCCAAAGAAATCTTTTTTAGCATTAAGTGAAGGGAAACTTCTAGGATTCACAGTGTCAAAGTCCGGTATTCACATTGATCCCAACAGAATCAAAGAAGTTTCTGAAATATCCCTACCTCATAACAAAAAAGCCATGCAATCATTCCTTGGTCAAATCAATTTTGTAAAGAGATTCGTTCCAGATTTTTCGCGAATCGTGTCTCCTTTGCAAACCATGATTAAAAAGAATTCAAATTTTAAATGGGGTCAAGATGAACATGAAGCATTCAACCTGATCAAGCAAGCTATTATTAATGCTCCATCTTTAGCAACCCCGAATTTTTTAGAATCTTTTATTTTATACACATTTGCCTCAGATAAGTCATATGCCATGATATTAACTCAAGCGAATCAAGAAAAAGCGGAAGCTCCAATTGCGTTTTTTAGCTCAAATTTACAAGGTGCTGAACTCAATTATTCAGACGTGGAGAAACAGGCTTATGCTGTTTTCAAAGTGGTCAAATACTTCAGACCTTTCTTACTTAAAACCCATACTAAGATCATAGTACCATTTCCAGCGGTAAGGAATCTTCTAGTACAGAAGGATGTGGGTGAGAAAAGGGCCAATTGGGTTACTGCCTTATAGGAATACGACCTTGAGATCAAACCAGCAAACATTGTAAGAGGACAAGGCTTCTGCAAAATGCTGGCCGGAGCATCGCAAATTTCTGAAACTCCATCTGAAGAGGTACAAATGTGTGAGGTAAGCCTAAACGATGCAGAATCATTATATGCTGATATCATTTATTATCTTAAAAATGGGTATGCTCCTTCATACCTTGATCATACTAAGAAAAGAGCTCTAAGATTGAAAGCTAAACAATATCAGCTCATAAATGGTATTCTTTTTAGGAAAAATTATGATTCTGTTCTTCTTAGGTGTCTTGAGAAAACTGAAGCTGAAAAAGTTTTGCAGGAACTCCACGATGGGCCAGTAGGCAGACACTATGTTGGAGATGCTACTGCACATAAAATCTTACGTGCAGGATATTACTGGCCCACGCTGTTCAAAGACCTGCACAGTTACGTGAGAAGATGTCAAGTCTGCCAAACTACTGCTGGGAGACAGAAGAAGCCGTCCCTGCCACTACAGCCGGTAAACATCGAGCAACCTTTCAGTCAGTGTGGCTTGGACATAATAGGTGAGATTGTTCCTCACTCTTCTAAGCAGCATAGATACATCCTCACGACAACAGATTATTTCCCAAAATGGGTAGAAGCAGTTCCGCTCAAGACAGCCAATTCTGAAAATATTATTGAGTTCATAGATCAATTTATAATCACTAGGTTTGGATTGTCATCTGCTTTAATGTTTGATAATGCATCATACTTTTCTGGAAATGCAATGACTGAATTTACACTTAAAAGAGGATTCAAACTTAAATATTCGGCCAATTACTATCCCCAAGGTAATGGGTTAGCTGAGTCGACAAATAAAAACCTAATCAGAATTATTAAAAGAACAGTTGACCAAAATCAAAAAAATTGGCACAAAGCTTTAGTATATGCTTTATGGGCAGATAGGATAACGCAAAAAGCTTCAATCGACACTTCTCCCTTTAATTTAGTTTATGGGAAAGAAGTGGTTCTTCCAACTCACTTAGCCATTCCTTCTTTGTCTTTGGTACAATACATTGATGAAGTACCCACTTCCTTCTTACAGCTGAGACAAATGGAAATAATTAAATTAGAAGAACAACGGAACAAGCTAAGAAAACGCATGTTCATCATCAAGCGCTAGTAAAATCCTCTTTTGATTCAAACATAATGACCAGAAAAGATTTTCAGATGGGAGATTTAGTTTTAAAGTGGGATAAGGCTCATGAAGAAAAGGGCAAACACACAAAATTTCAAAGGATGTGGCTTGGTCCTTTTCAGATTGTTGAAGTCATAGGTCCATCAACATTTGTGTTACAGGATTTAGCAGGTAAGAGGGATCCTTTTCCTGTTAATGGACAAATTCTCAAGAAATATTTTCCATAGAAGATTATTCTTCTATCTTTGTAGTATAGTTTTTCGTTTCATAATAAAACCAGTTGTGAGTGGTTACATTAGGTATTTACGAAAAAGACACCAATTCTCTTTCAAATTTTGAGCTTTTCGCTTGTATAAATAGAAAATCTTTTGGAAAATTGATCTTTAATATTGACAGATACAGTTAAAAACTTTAGCCTAGATATGATACGAGTTTCAACTTCAAAAAATTTGATGAAAGCAACCTTTCGTGAAGAAATTGTTTTATATCAGCATAATTAAAGGTATCAATAACAAAATGAAGATTCTTTGTAGAACAGTTGTTTCCAAAAACTCTATTATTGTCGTCCAGAGCTATCTTAAGGAAACAATTACTTCCTCCCTACTAAGGAAAATCGCAGCTTTCAGAGGGATAATCCAAGGATACAATATATCTTGAAGAATAAGAGGTCTCATTGGTAGGCTCCAGTATTGTAGCAATAATGCTACAACTCCTGGAGCTTCCTTCTCTAATCTTATCAACCCGGTAGTTCGTACAAACTTGGAAGCGACGGTGTTGTATGCACAAGTACTAGCTCTTGTCGCAGCTGTCACTTGGTCAACTGGCACAAGTCCGCTAGGGCTCAAGCCAACTTCTATATGTTCTCAGAAGAAGCTTTTTAAGTGATGAACGAAAGCTATCTCAAAGGAAATTAACCTACTTTGCGAGAATGAACTGAAAGCCAACAAAACATGGAAACCCTAGCAAACCCTAATTCTACCAGCTTAATCCTTATGATGCAATGGTGGGAATGCAACTTCTACAAGTGATGCCATTACTTCGATTGAGATGAGATGCATGTGTCTACACTACTTTCATCTGAAGAGAACATGTTTTTGTATTTTTGCTCAAGTTGTTGGAGTTATTATGACTGTGCTTCTTACTGGGTCTTGACTGTGCAGGGGTAGATAAAGGGGAGGAAGGCTTGGAAAAGGTCAGGAGGACTCTGAGAGGGTCTAAGGAATCCCTTACATCATTCCACAGAAGTTCACAAAGTTCAGATGCCTGGCAACCGTACTTGCAAGCTTCTACAGGATGTCTGCAGGGGATTCTACAGGAAGTTCAGAATTTCTACAGGAACTATGCTAACTTCTACAGGATGTTCTGCAATAGGATTTTTGGGTGATGGATGAGTGAATGAGCTGTATGGGTGGATAGAGAGGTAGGAGGGGAGCTTGTGATGGCTTATGGACAGAGAGATGAGATGGAGAGGGAGTGTGTAAAGCTGGTTGGTCTAGCGGGGGTAGAGGCAATGGAAGGCCGAAAAGAGAAAACAACGTGGTTTATAGGAGAGTTGGGAGGCAAATGATCTAACTGGGAGATAAGTAGATGGCTTAGGCACGGCTTAGAAGGATAAGGAAACGATGGAGTGGTGTTGCGCAGTGTAAATGGAACAAATTACCCCTGTTTTGCGTATAACCGAAATGTCATCAACCTACTCTAACTGTTTTATTAGAAACCAAAGAACAGCAATGTAGTTCAAAGGGAAATCGTGCATGGTGCTGAAACAAAGAGTTATTGCTCAAGATCCAAATGCATGGACACTCCTACAAACGGAAATATTACGTTAAAGCTTGCATGAACATGTAAAACTGTGTTTTTGGTAGTTGGCACGGTCTGCACTCCCAATCTCTAAACAGAGGTGGAAGTGAGTGTGCAATCAACCTTTTTGGAGCTCTGATGAATTCTAATCCCCTTTCTCTAATTTAAACTACTAAAAGCACTTTATCCATAAAACTAACCTCCTTAATCACATCAAGAAATTCAACTCAACAAACTGTGTTTCCAAATGCATGTAAAGGCAAAGAAATATAATGCTGAAAGAAAGACAAGTAACAATACAAAGGAAGGAAGCCTTAGGCTCTCAGGTTCGGCCCAACCCTGAGAGCTTAAGCTCCTTTAAGAACTCAGAGCTGCCTCAAATCTGCCTGCTTATTCATTAAGAGATAATAGTCAAAAGTCTGATAACATGCCAAAAATGGCTTACAAAAAGCAAAACAGAGCTATCAGCTCGTAGTCTAGAACAAACAACAAAGTTTCCAAAAGTCCCCATCGAAGGCTACAACCTCAATATTTATACATTATGAGGGCCAAGCTGGCCTCCTAAATTAGTGGGGCTTGGCTGACCAACTAAAAGGAAACTGTTGTTCCCTTAGAATCCGTTGGCTGCCTTCTAGCTCGGTGGTGATAGTTGTTGGAGCTCGGAGTTGGGGTGGAGATCACGAGGAAGGCCATTCAAGGCTGTGGACAACCTTCCTACAAAACCGCAATGCCACCTTAGCTGTCTCCTTGCCTTCATCTACGTGGTTTTGCTCCATTTAATGTCAAAAAAACCTGAAATAAACATGTATTAGCCACCTAGGAATAGTGACTGCCCTCCTTCCTACAAATAACATGAATATACTAAAAAATGATGCATAAGTGATGAAAAATGAAGGGTTGAGCAAGGGTAAGTAGGCCAAATGAGCCCAAAATGTTACCAAATTTGGGCCTCATCATCACCCTCCAGCTAAAATATTTGCTCATCCTTGAGCAACTAGTCCAGCTCCTCATCCTTCATTGCCTTTACTGCCACCCTTACATCCCAAGCCTCTGTAGTAGTGTCCTCCTTGCTGATATGGAACCCAGCCTTTCTATTCACCTCTTCCCACTGTTCATTATCATCTTTCTTTGTGCTGCCTTCCATCAATCCTAGCAGCAGTGGTGGGCTTAGCTTGAGGCCAATCCAGCTGGCCTGGAGGTTTTGCATGGATTTCTTATAGAGGGCCACCCGTACTAGAGCTTCCCTCATCCGAGTTGGGGTATGATACTCTCTGATTTTCAGACTGTGGGCCAATGTATTCCATCGGCGGGTGCAAGCTTGGACAGCGTTGTCTCCTAACAGTCTCTCCATGTCCTCAAAATGCGTTATGGCTTGGGCCTGCTGATCCATATATCTCAATGAAGCTTGAGGGCCAGTGGACAAGTGTTGGTGTGCCGAGATTAGTGCAACTGGATCCCTTGGTTCTGCTCTAATTAGCAATGGCTCATTCAGCTCTCGGTTCATGACCGCTTTGGCTTCTGCTGCTCTTTTGTCCTCATGGTTCAACCATGAGGCAAATGCCATTAATTTCATATCTCCTAAGGCCGTATTGGGATCCCATGAAATTACATTAGGCAGGGCCAAATTATGGAGGTAGAACTCCGCTAATTTGACCTTATCCTCTGATGAGTTGGTCTTGGAGCTGAGAGATACCCCTTTGCGCCAAGGTATTGATTTGAAATTGCAGCCATTGGTCTTTCAGGTACAGGCCATAGGATTTGGCCGGCTGTCTGCATTGTATAGCATCCATGGCCCAACTGGCCATGCAGGCCAATTGTGCCTCTTTCTGCTGCAGCTGTTGTCTGAGAGCTTGCACCTCAATTTGTGCTTGTTGTTCTGCTTCCTGTAGATGCAAGGTTGGCTCCCCAAGACCGGTGTGCAGTTCCTTTTTGCCTTGTTGTTCTGTTGTGGTGTCCCCGGAGGATGTACCTGTTCCTGTCCTCAGCTCCTGTAGCTGCAATCTCAGCTTTTCGTTTTCTTCCTGTAGGAACACTCGTTGGCAATTTGCCACGTGTTTAGCCATGGCTAATTCACTTCTGGCCTCCTTGAGTTGCTCCTGCAAGGGACCTATGTCCGCCACACCCTTTGACTTGGCTATTTTCATCCACGTGTGTGTACGTA
Organism: Pinus tabuliformis; assembly: GCA_031772625.1. Lineage (NCBI taxonomy): Eukaryota > Viridiplantae > Streptophyta > Pinopsida > Pinales > Pinaceae > Pinus > Pinus tabuliformis. The sequence goes on along the minus strand of CM062808.1, from coordinate 566,500,724 downwards.
CTCTCTCTTCCTCCAATGCAAAGAACAGTGGCACAGTGAATTTCTGAGGTATAATTTTTCCAGCCTCTAAGAAGTTGTAATATGAACTTAGACTTGGCTGAGGGCTAGGCTCTGGAATATGCTCTTTCTCTACTTCTTTTGGTGGCTCTACTTCACCCTCCCTCGGTGGTGATGAGGGTGCCTCTCCTTCCATCCTCTCGATCTCCTTAAGCTGGGCTAAGGTTTCCTGTAGAGCATCCTCAGCATCCTGTAGCCAGGTTTTTGAGGCCAATTGGTCCAACCTATCCTTCCAAGTAGTTTTCTTCGGGCTCCCCCTCTCATAGGTGACTGATATCTTCGAGGGGGACCTCTCCTTGGGCGAAGTAGGGGCATCTTCGATAATGATTGGGCTGCTGGACGAAGGCTGTGGCTTGCCCGTCTTTATTCTCACACTTCTTCTAGCTTTAAAATATAGAGGGGTCTCCCTCTTTCTCTTCTCCTTTGGCTTAGTAGGTGTACTGAGGGCGGCCAGCACGGCTGCTACCTCCCTTTCAAGAATGTCAGCTTTATTCTCCTTGGGTTTCGCTTTCTCAGGGCTTCCTGTAGAAGACCCTTTTTCAGTTGATTTCTGGCTTCCTATAGAAGCCGTTTCGGTTTTCCTGTAGAAACAGGTGGCACCGCTTTAGTTTGTTTTGCTGAATGTGTTTTACTTTTTGACTTGGTTGCGACTGCTGTCGAGGTGCCTTTGCTGATGTGAACCTGCTCGGCCTTGTCCACTCTACTTTGTAATCTTTTCTCTCTGGCCGTCAACATGGGTGTGTCATCCTTCTCTTTGGCACCCTTTTTCTCTTGTTTCTTCTTTTGCTCTTTCTTCTGCTCTGTGGTCGTGGTCTTCTGCCCTTTTTCTTTCTTCCCTGCGGGCACTGACTCCTTCTCCTCACTGCTGGATGAACCGAGCTCTTCGGTCAACATCTTTATATCACCATCCTTGGTCAAATTTCTAAAGGCTTCCCATGAGAGAGGAACCTTGTATGTGTGGAGCGCATCCTCCACGAGGAGTTTAATGAGTCCATGGTGGGCTACCTGGTCTGGTGTGCCTTCTTTCAACTTGGTGGCACATTCAATCATAGACTGTAGTAGAAAGTAAGGGATACTTAGTTTGTTTTCTACAGGTAGGTCCATCTGATGCCTTAATTCCGTGAGTAACCGAAAATGGTACCCATATACAATGCTAAACCGACCTTCGCAGGTGATGTACTTCATAATCTGAAGGCTAACTTCACTCCACAGTGGCAGTAAGTTGGTTCTACGAACCCCGTTTTTATCTTCTGAGAATTCCTCCTCTGGTGGAAAGAATTCTTTCTTAGCCTTCTGGCCCAATTTCCTCTCTTCTTTATCCCATGGTAATCCCATTGGGAGCTCAGTAACTCGGCTGATGAATTGTGGGGTGAGTCTGAGACTCAAACCCCTGAAGTTGACGGTGGCCAATGTTTTGGATTTCGGCTTCAGAGCTTGCAAAAACTCCTCTGCCACCTCATCGTCATAGCCCTGCAATTTGTCGCAGAACGACATCCATTGTGCTTGCGTGAACAGCTCCACCACCTCAGGATTCTCTCTTAGCTTTGTTGAGTCGGTTGGTTCCCTTCTGATGAACCCACCCGGCATGGTGAAAAACTGCTACGTTAGCTGGAGGTGGCGGGTGCGGAAGAAAATTGGCCTACTGGGACAGAGCGTAGAATTACGCCTCTGCCACGCATACAATTCACAAAAACTTATCTCCCGACGACCTTAACACGGCTTAATTATAACTCACATCCTGTAGGACGACAATTCATGCAACGACAGACAATACTTGCAATTTTTTTACGACCAGACTGTAGAACGTCAACTCTGCCACCCTTGAAACCAATTGCATGGAAGGTTGAGGCTTACCTTTTTAATTCGCCACCTTTTGACGTGAGGAACCCAATTTCCTGTAGAAGCAGCTTTCCTGTAGAAGCAGCGCACGAATTCTGGAGGATATTGTAGTGGGTCTGCGCTCTCTGTGCTGCTTAAGAGGCATTCGAACGGTCGAAGACTTGGAGTGTCAAGCTTCAGAGGAATCTGGATGCTCACTCGACTTTCAAATGGCGAATGATCAATAAGTGGGGTGGCAATCTAGCCGATTAGATTTGAATCCGGCAGAATCCGTGGCGCTGGGGTGAGCTGTCCCTGCCGGACCATTGGACGACGTCACTCCATCATTCCTCTGCAAGTTCCCTTACTGCCGCATCATTCCCCGCAGATCCGCCGCCGTCATTTCTGTTAAAACGCGCTTCTCCCCGACTGGATGGCTCTCACGTGTGCACTGCCCGTTCCTTTTGCCACGACCACCGTTCAAACATCCGACTAGACCACTGACTGGTCGACGTGGCCAGTCGAATGGCCATACGACCGCTCAACCCATTCACTTCACACTTGCAAACATTTCAAAGTAAAATTCATGCAATTCGACGGAAGAAAGGGCGAGGCACTTACCTGTGCGGCTGCGACATGATTCTTCGGGCTTTTGGACGATGATGAGTAGATTTGTTTGTTGCTGCTTGATTGCACAGGCCCGGAGGTTCCTCTTCACAGGCCGCTGACGATGAATCTTATGATTTGGCTGCATGTGCCTGCGTTATCCTTGCATGTTGCAGGCGATGGAGTGGTGTACACTCTAGTTGGCTTAACTGCTACGGGACTCCTGCAGGATGTCCTGTAGCAGTTTTTCCTCCTCGGGTGCATACTGCATGATGAAGACAGTGGCCTCACGATCATGCTCACAGGGCTCTTGGATAGCTGGGATGGGTATGGCATGGCATCTCAACGTCTTTTTTCATTTAAAAATTGCTTTCTCTTGATAACGCAATGATCTGCTTGATTGTGCAGGTATCTTCATTGCATGTCGACAGGGGTGGTAGAAGGAGGTGACAGCAGTGTGTGAGGGTGAAAATAGTAGCTTGCATGCCTTCATGCCGAACCTTGGTCGTTAGATCTCCCCACATAATGAATTCTGGGCCATCCCGAACTTCTACAGGGAGTTTCCTGTAGAAATACAGAACTTCCTGTAGAAAGTCTGCACCTTCCTGTAGAAGACTTAAGCTGTGATGAAATCGTGCCCATACCTTGGAGAAGATGAGTATTCTTGGAGGAGGTGCTGGTGAGGTCTCCTGGAAGCATGATAAGGATCCTTGGCTTTGAGTTGAGAGACCTCCTCTCCTTCATAAAACACCTGCATCCTGCATGCATTTCCACATTATAAACTTGTTGTCCTTGTCTTTTTTGCTTATTGTTTTTTTTTCTTTTTTCTTTTTTCCTTTTTTTTTTTTTTTTTGAAAGATAGCAGGGGCGCCTCAATGAGGTTTTCACCTTGCCATCTGCCTTAAGCGCCTCAATGAGGTTTTCACCCCTACCACCTGCCTTGGGAGCCTCAGAAAGGTTTTCACCCAAGGATCTTTATTTTTTCCCTTTTTTTTTGGTTTTTTTTTCTTTTTTTTTTTTTTTTTTTAGATCTTTCAGGGTATGCCCAAAACAGAGGCAGAACCGTTCTCTATGACCAACACCGATTTCTCCACAGTTCTGATGAACTCTTGTCTTGAGAGAGGTTTCCTGTAGATCTTCAGTCGATGTCCATTGACAAGCATGGGGATGGACTCCTCATCAATGGTCCGAATAAGAACAGATCCATTGTCATGACATTTTTCCACTGCATATGGTCCCAGCCATCTGGTTCTCAGCTTCCCCTTGAAATCTTTGTGCCTGGAGTCATACAACAGTGCCCAATCTCCTGGCTGGAATTGCTTGTCATTGAGGTGTTGGTCATGCCACACCTTTCTCTGAAGTTGAACCACTTTTGAGTGAAGGAGGGCCTGCATTCGGTGCTCGTCCAGTCCATTCAACTGCAATAACCTTTCTTGTTGTGCATGGCTGAGATCTAGGTCCAGCTGAGCTGCCATCCTCAAAGTGTTGTATTCAAATTCAATGGACAGCAAAGCTTTCTTGCCATAGACCAGCTCATAAGGTGTGAAGCCGGTTGTGGTCTTCCAGGTGGTGTTGTAAGCCCATGTGGCCTCAACCAAGCGATCTGCCCAATCTTTCCTACTGTTGCTCACCACCTTAGTCAAAATCCCTTCCAATGCTCTGTTGGTGACTTCCACTTGCCCATTTGCCTGTGGATGATAGGGGGTGGAAGTCCTATGCTTGATTTTGTGATGAGCTAGTAGGTCTTCAATTAAGTTGGATGTGAACTGGCTTCCTTGATCGGTGACTAGCTCTCTGGGGTAGCCAAACTTGTAGAAGATGTTTTCTCTTAAGAACTCGGCCACCTTTTCTTCTGTTGCTGCTTTGATTGCCTTAGTTTCTGCCCACTTTGTCAGGTAGTCAGTGCACACAATGATGTAAGACCTTTGCCTCGAAGGAGGGTTGATGGGACCCACAAAATCCAGACCCCACTTCTCAAATGGCTCAAGAGTCACTTGAGGTTGGAGAGGCATCTCATCCCTTTGAGTCGGTTTCCCCATTCTTTGGCATCGGTCACATTGGCTCATATACCTTCTGACATCTTGATGAAGTGTGGGCCAATAGTAGCCTGCCTGCAGGGTTTTGAAGGCGGTCCTCTTTGCTGCAAAATGTCCTCCACAAGGCCCATCATGACAGGTGAGGAGGATATCAAAGACTTCCTCCTCCCTTACACAACGCCTTAAGATCTGATCAGGGCCAAGCTTGAACAGGTTGCCCCCGATCCAAGTGAATGAGGCACTTTTTCTGATGATTCTGCTCTTCTCTCTTGAGGATAGGTGCGGAGGGAACTGTGCTGAAACAAGGTAGTTTGCTATATCAACAAACCATGGAGAGAGTACTGAGATAGCAAATAGATGCTCATCGGGCATCTGGTCATCCACTGTTCCATCCTCATCTGCAGATAGATCCAATCTAGATAAAAAGTCAGCAACAACATTTTCTTTACCTGGTTTGTCAACGATAGTCAAATCAAATTGCTGCAACAAAAGTAACCATCTAATAATACGAGCATTCACATCTGGTTTATTCATTAAATATCTAATTGCAGCATGATCCGTATGTACAAATGTTTGATAGCCAGTGATATAATGTCGGAACTTGTTCAGTGCATGGACCACAGCCAAGAATTCTTTCTCGGTTACGGTGTAATTCAGTTCTGCTTTGGATAAGTTTTTGCTGACAAAGTAAATGGCATACGGAAGTTTTTGTTCAACTTGTCCTAAGGCTGCCCCTATGGCTTTGTTCGAGGCATCAGTGTGGATGTGGAAAGGTAGGGCCCAGTTGGGACCTCTCAAGATTGGGGCAGACACCAACTTGTCCTTTAATTCATTCAAAGCCCTCTGACAATCGTCAGTCCATTTAAACTCCACATCTTTTGCCAACAAGCCAAACAATGGTGAGGCTAGCTTGCTGAAGTCTTTAATGAATCTCCTGTAATAACCCGCTAATCCCAAGAAACTCCGAACATTTCTTACCTTTTGGGGAGTTGGAACCTTCTTGATGAGAGAAATTTTGTTAGGATCCACCTGTAACCCTTGGCAAGAAATGGTGTGGCCTAGCACGGTCCCTTCAGTCATCAGGAATTCACATTTTTCAGGACTAAGGGACAGGTTCATCTCAATGCATTTGGTTAGGACTTTTCCCAGATTGGACAATGCTTCCTTGAAGTTGGACCCATAAGGAGTGAAGTCATCCATATAGATTTCCACCGCATCATGGACCAGCTCAGAAAAGATGCTCAAGACGGCTCTCTGGAAGGTAGCAGGAGCATTGCATAGCCCAAAGGGAAGAACTCGGTAGGCAAAGGTACCCCAAGGAGAAGTGAAGGTGGTCTTATCTTGGTCTTCCGGGCTGATTTGGATTTGGTTGTACCCGCTAAACCCATCTAGGAAAGAGAAAAACTTCTTTCCTGCCAATCCATCCAACACTTGATCTATGAAAGGTAGAGGGAAGTGGTCTTTCTTGGTAGCTTTGTTCAGTTCTCGGTAGTCCACACAGATTCTCCACTTCCCATTTTTCTTGGGAACCAACACCAGAGGGGACACCCATTCGCTATCTGAGATGGGGTAAATGAATCCGGCATCTAACAGTTTTTGCAATTCTTCCTTGACAATGTCCTTAAGGGCTGGATTCATTCTCCTCTGGGGTTTCCTAACCGGTTTACAATCCTCCTTGATGTAAATGTGATGGGTACAGACCGAAGGATGGACTCCTTTCATCTCCTTATAGCTCCAAGCAAAAGCATCTAGATGACTGGCCAACAGACTACACAGCTCCTTTTCCTGAGAAGGAGACAGGGAGGAGCTGATCTTTAACGTTCTCTCAGGGCCGAACTCCACATTCTTGACTCTGGGAGTGACAGGGTTGGTTGCACAAAGGTCCACTAAGGTGCTGGCTTGGTCATCCTCCACCAATTCCTCTAAGGTCAGTGCACTGGGAGGTGGATTCTGGATCAAGGTCTCAATGAAATCATCCTCGGTTGGGGGGTCTCCCCTAGTGGTGTCTAGGGTGCACAAAGGTGCTGAGTACACCTCGTCTTCTTCTCCTTCCTCCAACCAAAGTGGTAAGTCCTGCTCTAATGAGGGTTGGGTAGGAGGGTATAGGACTAGCTGCTTTGACATAGGACCATTTTTTATGGTCATGTTTCCAGCACGGCAGCTTATGTAAGCATCTGCAGTGGCTAACCAAGGCCTTCCCAAAATAAGAGGATATCCAGTGAGCTTTGCCTTTGGTTTCAGCACCAAGAAATCTGCAGGATATTCCCAAGAGTCAACAGAGACCAAGACATCCTCCACAATCCCTTCAGGAGTCACGGTGGAGCAATCTGCTAGTTGTAGGACTGTCGAGGTCTTCCTCAAGGAACCCTGAAGGTTGAGTTTGAGCATGGTATCCCTGGTCATTACATTAATGGCAGCCCCCAGATCAATCAAGGTGTGAGGTATGATGGTGCCATTGACGTGGACATCTACTACAGGACTCCCAGGATCTAGGTACTTTGGGCAGATGACTTGTCCCAACATAAGGTCAGACAGTTGTCCTATGACATTGATGGTTGAAGCATCCCTCTTTCGCCTGCCTGGGTGTTTGAAATACTTTTCCTTAACCAGTTTGTTGTACATTGGCACATCCTTGATGGCTTGGAGAAGTGGTATTTTCACACACAACTACTTGAGCTCTCCCAGAAGCTCATCCTCCTCTGGGTTGGGTTGTGTGGTGGCTGTTAGTCTCTCAGGAAAGGGTGGACTAGCCTTTGGTTCACTTTCCTGTTTGTCTTCCTCGTCCTCTGGGGGAGGAGGTTGGCGATCCGGAAGAGTCTTTCCAGATCGCAGTTTGATCTCCTAGATCTCCACAGCATAGGTAGGGCATGATGTTTCCCCAATGTATACCTGCTGGGCCTGTCTGTTGTTGGGGTTTGGGTTCGTTTGAGCAGGAATTTGAGGTTGCCTTGGAGGAGCAGGAGGTAATGGTTGAGTTTGAACTGGTGGTGGAGGCAAAATGGCGGGAGGAGTGTTGTACTGGGGCCTCCACCCCGACTGAGGTGCATTCCACTGAGGCTGTGGCTGGGCATGTGAGTGATATAAATGAGTAGTGGGTTGAGTATGGTACTGAGGTGGATAAGACCATGGAGGGGGCACAGACCATAAAGGATGAGCAGGGGGACCCCAGGAAGGCATAGGAGTAGATTGGTTGGGGCTGTAGTAAGCTTGGGGTGCCCCTTGCATCCCCTGCTGGTAAGGTCTAGGTCCTTGTGGCCTCCTTTGGTTGAGGAAATAGAGAGGTTCGGTGGGGGCTTCTGTCCCTTGATACATGGCTTTAAGCCCAGGTAAGGTTGGACATTGATTTGTGGGATGGTCCTCCTCACAAATGAAACATACTTCCACCGAATGCAATGGGCATTCGTTCTTAGGGTGTCTCCTTGTACACCTAGGGCAGAAGATAGCCAAGGCCCTCTTAGCTTCTTCCTTCTTCTGTTGGATCCTGAATGTATCAAGTTGCATGGAAATGGTCTGTCTCACCTCACTTTTGAGATCCTCTAATTGATTTGCAAACTCATGCTTGGAGAAAGGAATACCAGCTGAGAGGAGGTTTCCTCTACCTCATTTTTGGGCTGCCCTAGAGTGGTTTCTAAACACAGTCTTTATGTCCTCATAAGGCAGTTGGTAAATATCTCCTCCAGCCAACATGTGAAGGGTATCTAAGAGGTCTTCAAGGACTCCTCGGAGCAGGACCAACTTGAGGGATTCAGGGTCAAGTGTGCACCTGGCCCGTTTATAGCTAAGTTGGAACCTTTCCTCATAATCCTCTAACGACTCATCATTTCCCATGGTCATCCGAAAGATTTCTCCCTTGGTTTCCTTGGACCTACAGTAGTCCCGGTACTTGGTATTGAAAGCTTGCTGCATCTGAGCCCAAGTGGTGATACTGTTCCCAGGTAAACCCATGAACCAGCGTAATGTTGCATCCTTAAGAGTTGAGGGGAAGAGTTTCAGCTTCTGCTCATCTTCAGTATAGTCATAGGTTCGACAAAGGAAAGCAAACTCAAACAGGAAGGTATCAGGATCTTCAGTAGTCAGTCCATGGAAGTGAGGTAAAGCGAAGGGGCTAATGTTCTTCATTTTCATGTCTCCATTGGTCTCTCGGATGGGGAAGGCACCTTTTATTCTCTCATCTTCTCCTCTATTGTCAGCCATAGCTTCAAATGGAATGGTCTCTAATTCTTCTTCTGCTATAGGATCTTCGTATATCTCAGGAGGTTCACCTATAGGTTCTTCTGGATCACTGTCACCAAAGAAGAGAGAAGGGTGACTCAGTGATGTGGTGGGGGTGTTGGGTAAGAATTTGCCTGTTTTATCTCAATTCCTACGAGGCATGAAATGGAAAGACTTTTGATTGCTTTTGTTTTTTTCCTCTGGTACCTGCAAAAACTGAGACAGATTGATCTACAACTAACTATCTTGTTGAAATGAAAATGCAGAGTTGAAATGAAAGCAGGAAAGAACTAATCTACTTTGCTCAAATGCAATTGCAGGAATGGAAATGCTAATCTATGCTTGCAAAATTGAAATTGCGGAATTGAAATGTTAATCTATGAAAGCAGGAAATGTCTATGCTACTTTTGTAGAATGGAAATGAAATAAACTACTTAGCGGAAGGCGAGAGTAGGAAAATAGAAGAAAAGCAACAATTACTAATACTCTGACGCTTCCCCGGCAACGGCGCCAAAAAGATGGTAGGCTCCAGTATTGTAGCAATAATGCTACAACTCCTGGAGCTTCCTTCTCTAATCTTATCAACCCGGTAGTTCGTACAAACTTGGAAGCGACGATGCTGTATGCACAAGTACTAGCTCTTGTCGCAGCTATCACTTGGTCAGCTGGCACAAGTCCGCTAGGGCTCAAGCCAACTTCTATATGTTCTCAGAAGAAGCTTTTTAAGTGATGAACGAAAGCTATCTCAAAGGAAATTAACCTACTTTGCGAGAATTGACTGAAAGCCAACAAAACATGGAAACCCTAGCAAACCCTAATTCTACCAGCTTAATCCTTATGATGCAATGGTGGGAATGCAACTTCTACAAGTGATGCCATTACTTCGATTGAGATGAGATGCATGTGTCTACACTACTTTCATCTGAAGAGAACAAGTTTTTGTATTTTTGCTCAAGTTGTTGGAGTTATTATGAATGTGCTTCTTACTGGGTCTTGACTGTGCAGGGGTAGATAAAGGGGAGGAAGGCTTGGAAAAGGTCAGGAGGACTTTGAGAGGGTCTAAGGAATCCCTTACATCATTCCATAGAAGTTCACAAAGTTCAGATGCCTGGCAACCGTACTTGCAAGCTTCTACAGGATGTCTGCAGGGGATTCTACAGGAAGTTCAGAATTTCTACAGGAACTCTGCTAACTTCTACAGGATGTTCTGCAATAGGATTTTTGGGTGATGGATGAGTGAATGAGCTGTATGGGTGGATAGAGAGGTAGGAGGGGAGCTTGTGATGGCTTATGGACAGAGAGATGAGATGGAGAGGGAGTGTGTAAAGCTGGTTGGTCTAGCGGGGGGTAAAGGCAATGGAAGGCCGAAAAGAGAAAACAACGTGGATGATAGTAGAGTTGGGAGGCAAATGATCTAACTGGGAGATAAGTAGATGGCTTAGGCACGGCTTAGAAGGATAAGGAAACGATGGAGTGGTGCTGCGCAGTGTAAATGGAACAAATTACCCCTGTTTTGCGTATAACCGAAATGTCATCAACCTACTCTAACTGTTTTATTAGAAACCAAAGAACAGCAATGTAGTTCAAAGGGAAATCGTGCATGGTGCTGAAACAAAGAGTTATTGCTCAAGATCCAAATGCATGGACACTCCTACAAACGGAAATATTACGTTAAAGCTTGCATGAACATGTAAAACTGTGTTTTTGGTAGTTGGCACGGTCTGCACTCCCAATCTCTAAACAGAGGTGGAAGTGAGTGTGCAATCAACCTTTTTGGAGCTCTGATGAATTCTAATCCCCTTACTCTAATTTAAACTACTGAAAGCACTTTATCCATAAAACTAACCTACTTAATCACATCAAGAAATTCAACTCAGCAAACTGTGTTTCCAAATGCATGTAAAGGCAAAGAAATATAATGCTGAAAGAAAGACAAGTAACAATACAAAGGAAGGAAGCCTTAGGCTCTCAGGTTGGGCCCAACCCTGAGAGCTTAAGCTCCTTTAAGAACTCAGAGCTGCCTCAAATCTGTCTGCTTATTCATTAAGAGATAATAGTCAAAAGTCTGATAACATGCCAAAAATGGCTTACAAAAAGCAAAACAGAGCTATCAGCTCGTAGTCTAGAACAAACAACAAAGTTTCCAAAAGTCCCCATCGAAGGCTACAGCCTCAATATTTATACATTATGAGGGCCAAGCTGGCCTCCTAAATTAGTGGGGCTTGGCTGACCAACTAAAAGTAAACTGTTGTTCCCTTAGAAGCCGTTGGCTGCCTTCTAGCTCGGTGGTGATAGTTGTTGGAGCTCGGAGTTGGGGTGGAGATCACGAGGAAGGCCATTCAAGGCTGTGGACAACCTTCCTACAAAACCGCAATGCCACCTTGGCTATCTCCTTGCCTTCATCTACGTGGTTTTGCTCCATTTAATGTCAAAAAAACCTGAAATAAATATGTATTAGCCACCTAGGAATAGTGACTGCCCTCCTTCCTACAAATAACATGAATATACTAAAAAATGATGCATAAGTGATGAAAAATGAAGGGTTGAGCAAGGGTAAGTAGGCCAAATGAGCCCAAAATGTTACCAAATTTGGGGCTCATCACGAGCCGGCTTATCATGATCACAGATATTATAATTTGCTGACTTTGCCATACTGTCTACCACAACATGGCAATGACTCAAGATTGTTGCAATCAAAAGACAAGGGGTCTCATCACAAGCCAGCTTGTTCAGCAAAGTTATGAATCAAGTGAGTGACTGTGTCATAATTTGGCTACCAAACCAAGACATTGTTCTTTAAGAATAAAAAGAAAATCAAAGCAAAAAGTGTGAATATGGATTTTTCTTTGAAAGTTGTAGGTCACCTTAAGTAGGATACAGGATCATTGTTGGGTAATAGGTAACCCTGTCGAGGCTATAAATGTCTGCTGGCAGCAGAGGCTCTACCTACGACAAATGAGCATATTTAAAACTGCTTTACAGAGGAGACTTTATTTTATATTTACAAAACCAACTAATGGCTGATGTAAATACAAGGACTAGCCCGAGGAAGCAAATAATTAGAATAAAAAGAGGTTGAAACAAAATATCATTAACAGTTTAAATCATAATGTACTCTATCTGTCCATAACAAAGTTTAATTTTCTGAAAAAATTTCTGTTTTGAAAGTTTGAAAAATTCAATAGAAAAAACAGAGAGAATTGGTTCTTCCAAGTGAATCGCCAATTGTTGTGGCCACCAACAACCCCCCTCCTTATTTAGCATTAGCAATAACACTAAATAAGTGGGGACCCTTAGTAAAAAATTCAAAAATTGAATTAAAACTCATGTATTATACTCCTTAAGAAAACATCACATCGCGCGAAGAAAATAGGACATTTCCTTGTGAGTAGAATGATAAACTGCGAGAGTGCGACGCGAAATCCATCGCATCGCATGCATTAAGAAACGCTCATAAACGAAAACCTTAAGAAATCGTCGATGGCCGATATGCGACATTGCATATCGCAACATCGCATAAACAGCACATAACCATTTAATAAATTGTAAAAACCTGCGACTTTGCGATAACGCGATACTGCGATCGGTGATCTTGCAATTGCGCGAAACAACAATCTGCGATTATGCGATAAACGTGATCGAGCAACCCTGCGATAACACATCTTGATGAAAATGCAAAAATGCGATAACACGATGATGCGATACTACGATGCGAATCGCAGAAATTGTCCATCGCAGATTTTCCTTGGCTCAACATTCAAGAAAAATTGGATACGCGTGTTAATGAAAATTAATGAATGTACACCAAGTGTTAATGAAAGACAGTTTTGTGTTTTTCGAAGAGTTAGTTCACGTCAGGTGGCATGTTTTTGTACATCCGTAGAGCTCAGAGCTTTCTTGTCAATTTTTTATCATTACTCTCTCCTTATGTGTGAACTGCAGGAATGAAAAACAGAAACAATATGAAGCAATGCACAGGGAGTGATTAAGGAAAAGGGTAAAGCTCCAGTGCTCGGAAACAGAGAAGAAATGCCCTCATGAACAGATACCACATGCAATAGAGCCACAAAATTCCAGAGCGCTGTTGAACTATCCATTACAGATCTATCAATCAGAGCCATGGTTCAATGAGTAGTTGAACAATGCTGATATCAACAAGCAATTTAATGCTCAACGTTAGAAGCTCACGAAAGCAGTATGTTTTCAAAATTTTAAAGTTTATACCCGGTGAAGGAAAAGGCGCTAAAGGCGAAAAACGCACCAGAAAGGCCTGGATCAAAGAACGGAGGCAGTTTTCGATGCACGATTAGCGCCTAGCTGAGAAAATTGCTCAAAAAGCAAAGTCCCTAACTGCTTAGTCACTCGTAAGCCCAGAAAACTCAAGAAAGCAAAGGCAGAGGCAATTTGAGGGTTAACCAAGTGGAATTTGGGTTATTACTAAGCATACACAGTAAATCCACATAGCCAGAGATGATTCTCAAGTATATCTGCTATTTTGCTGGAAAAAATGGTGCCAGCGCTTGCCATTTATGTTTGCTTAGCTCAACCGAAAGCAGAAGACAGTCAGTCGACTCTACCCAGGCAAATATTGAATGCTCGCAACATTAAGGAGCAAATGTAGAAATAGTTAGATATTAGATTTAATTTTTAGAGATAATTTTGCTTAGAAAAAGGGTGGTCATTTAAACTGTATCCTGAATCTGTGTAATTAAGTTATTTAGTTAGTAGTATTTAAACCCTTCTCATGCATTTAGAGAAGGGTCCAGAAATTTATCAAAAACTTGTCCTCAGAACATGCACTTTTGCACCCTCAGAGGAGGTTTTGGTGAATGAATGGATCAAGATTTTTTGATGTTTGCATTTCATATCTGCTACTGATGTTGCACTTCTGTACTCTTAGTAGATGTTAAAGAAAGGAGAGATAAATCATTATTGCTTGAAGCTTATGAGTAGGACCAATCATAAATGGTACTTTTATCTCTTGACCATTTCTGCTTATATGTTAAAGTGATATACAGTTTTTAGTTGTTTATATGTTATTGCATGAATGCTTGAGTTACCATTTGGCACTTTTGTACGATGGTAGCTATTTATTTATGTTTAATGTATGAATAGCTTATTATGCGATATGATGTTCACAACTGTTTTGCCTAACATTTTATGTGAAATAGTTCATCTTAATTGATTTCCTTTCTTATAATCGATGAATGATCTTTATTTACCAGTTGTTATTTGAAATCCCTTTAGATCGCATAATAGAAGAATTACATCCCGGGTTAGCATAGATTAGATGTGCTATTTTTATTAGATTACAATAGCATAGAATTAGATTAAAGTTTGAATTAGAATAGCTTAGATAGGAACTGTTAGATCAGCAACATCCAATTCTACACACACACACCCATAGATTGGGAAACTGGTGCCATTATCCCCAGTCGGACCCGCTATACCAAATGGATAAGGAGCTGCCAACCAAGGTCCGGACCGGGCGGGTATCCCCCTTGTTGTCAACCTGCTTTTCGAGGCCTCAACACATCCCCAGAAGGAGCTAGTGTTAGCCCTAAGGTGCAGTGCTACTATTTTGAAGACTAAAGGAGGGAAATGGTCTATTCTGTTGTCGTGGAGAGGTTCCCATACGGTCCATCACCTCACTTTTCTCACTCATCCACTCCCATCCACGTTCACTCATGTCCTAACCCAACCCTCACATCATAACAAAACTCACTTTCGCCTTGGCCCTACGTGAATTAATCCATTTTTGCCCCCCTATGTATTATTATTTTTCAGAGTGCATGAAAACATGCACTAATGCACAAAAGCCCCCGAAAACCTTACCTTTCCGTCCATATGCGCCCCTTTGCACATTTCTCGAGGTCGTCCCATACCTTCATGTCCCCCACCATCGATCTTCCCACTGATCTGACGATCCACACTTCATCCGACCAACGTTATACACTCACCCGCTTCGACCAATCACCACCATTAGATCATTTCCGCCAGATCTAACGGCTATCGTGCATATCGCTCGAGAAAACAAGAGAGAGGGATACCCACTCGATAAAGTGGTTTCCTCTCTCTCCTCCGCTGCTACATGGCACTCGATGAATGGAATCGGGCGGGCTCCGACCTTTACCACTTACCGCCCGATGACTGCCCGATATAAACCATTTCTACTTGAGTAAACCGCTCCTGGGTGTTATCCTTCGAGCACCTCCTCCACCTGATAGCCGTTCAATCTACCCATCTAAGATCTGACGGCTCGGACTTATTCCACTCCCGCCATGACTTCAAGCCTCCGACAATTGATCTCCTCCACCCATTCCTCCTGATCCAACGACCCTCATTCATGATCACCATAGTTCATCCTCTGTCGCCTGACCAACATCCTGACCGTTGATCCACACCATCCAATGGCCCAAGTGCCCCATACCCCACTTCCCACCAGTCACCCGGGGAGGAAATTTGTTGGCTTTGTCAGTGTTTTTCACAGTCAAACAGTTGAACTGAAATAATAGAATGCATGGCCGAAAGGGGAAAAAACAACAACACGAGGCAGCTAAACCAACAGAAATGATCATGCATCGCTGGCACGAGCGAACCACCTGACAGCGTGGCAGCGAAATTACCAGAATTTGATTACCGTGTTTGTTAGAAACAAAGCTCTCTGAGCTCATGTTTGTCTAGTTATGGCATCAAGTAGTTAGAAGATAGAGGGGATAGATTAAGACATCTCGAGCCTCAGAGAGTTCGAGAGTATTGTAAAAAGCCTTTAAATGGCTGAAAGTTTGAAGTAATAAAGGTTCAACTTTTGGAGACTGTGGATACTTTGTTCCTCCCAGTGCCTTATCTTCATTCCAGTAATACAAGCTTCTTTTGTTGTTACATGTTCAATTTCCATATTCTCCTCTGTTCTAAGCTTGCACTTGAATAGGTTATTCATGTTTTCTTTTGTGTCTAATGCCAGATAACTGTCATCTTATCTCTGCATTGATAAATTAGATTTGCAAGCTTCATTTACTTTCTGTAGATATCCATTCATATGTGTTTATGTATGTATCTACTGGTACAATCAGGATTCTCCATCTATTCATTGAATCTATAAACAATTGAGCATTAGTGGTCGAAAACCTTGTCAAGATGAGGGTGTTCATGCATGTCTTGAGTGGAAACAGAGTTGAAACATTCATCTGACTTGATCCAAACCCAATCCATTTCAATAGTTCAAAGAACGATATTGAATATTTATATGTTACCAGGCATCTCCAAGCTACAACCTAGGAGATTTTCATGGGGTGCTAACAGGACTAACTAAAATTGGAATCTATCCTGAAATGTTATTTATAGCAATGCTATTTTTAGCATTTCCATTTTATCATTCCTTGTTTCTATGTCCAACACTGGTACCTGAAATGCTATTTATAGAATTTCTATTTTTAGCATTTCTTGTTGCTATTTTCAACACTCCCTCTCAACAAGAAAGGCATTCAACTGGAACCCAATCCGGAACCTTTGGAATGTTCTGCATGCAACACTTCTCCCTAGTGTTGTTGCTCTAACAACTCTAGAAACAAAAAAATATCCAACCTGAATTAGAATGATGCCTTTGTCATCAAAGTCTCTAACTGCCATTGCCTCTGTCAACTGAAAACTCTGCACCTATGTGCTCTTCAATATCTGATTGCTCTAGCCTCTGTCACTTTGATCTATGACTGCATCAATCACACTGATTC
Source organism: Pinus tabuliformis (assembly GCA_031772625.1). NCBI lineage: Eukaryota > Viridiplantae > Streptophyta > Pinopsida > Pinales > Pinaceae > Pinus > Pinus tabuliformis. Next base: position 566,484,265 of record CM062808.1, on the reverse strand, counting down.
CTCCTACTGCATCCGTGTTGTTGTTGGTCCTATCTCCTAGCACTACACCTCCTCTCATCATGTTGCATTGTGTTGCCTACTGCTGCACTGCAACTCAGTTATTGAGAAGTGAGTAACTAATCTCCCAACTGACCTCCCTGTTGGGCTAGAAACATCCTCTGATGTTGAAGCTTCCTCTGCCGCTCCATCCGCATCTGTCTCTACCCACTCAACCAGTCCTACTACTCCTCATCAGGGCTCCCGTAGCAAGGTCTAATCCAAGAGGTTGGGTACCTCAAGGATCCTACCCCTATTTCCATTTATGTATGCAATCCTCAAGGTACTAAAAGAAGTCTCCAGCCTTGAACCTAGATAATGTGTTGAATTCAATGAGTCAAGACTCGTTAGTAGGAGGGCCTTAATGTATTCCACATCAACTAACACGAGCATATATATAAGTATTTTTAAAGGAAAAACAACATGATGCAGAGATTATTGAGGAATTTTCTAGTCGGAAACCTTGTTTTCAAGCGAAGTCCTTGTTTAACTACAACAGTATCCTGGTTTTTACAAATAGACTTATTTTTATCTTTACTATTTTATTTTTTTATTCATCTACACTATCCTAGTCTACTTGAAAAAGGAAACATCTTCTCAAGTATAGGAATATTTACGATGAAGCCACGTGTTCAATGGAATTGCAAATGTACTCATATTCAAATTTAGAAGATATGCTTTGATGATACTAGAATATGAGGATCAATATGCTCTCGCTGATATGGCGAAAAAACATTTGGAACGAAACTTCAATATGATCCATGTATCCATGGCTCTCTAGTTCACTAGCAGTCATTGGCTTGTCCTCCCTTGCCATGCCAAGAAAATCTTTGTAGACTTGTTGATTGATCTGTAGAATTCATAATGGATCTAATGATAAGCATGAAAGAAATTCCTCAATCTAAAATTCTAATATTTTCTCTCCATTGTGGTTTCTTTTGAATCTTTTATCTCTTCTACCAATTAGCAAGGATGATTAGGGAAAATTCTTAGGTCTTCTCCTTGATGTTGTTCGTAAGCTTATATTCCTTGCGGTTGCTCATGAGTCCTTTACTCTTTGCTTCCTCCTTGAGATGCAGATATGTTTTTCATTTCAACTAGGTCTTGTTCCACATGAGATACAGATATATATTTGATATTGTTCAGGGTTTTCTCCACCTAATATGTAGATGGGTCTTTTATTGCTATCAAGATATATAAGGTTCCTTAGAGTCCCATTTCTTCCCTCAATAAGCTTTTCTACTATATGGTAGATCTTATCAACATGTGAATCAGCACATGGGGGAGTAAAAACTCTTCCACTTTAAATGAGATTTGTTAGAATCGAACCTAATTGTAGTAAATAAATAGAACTATCAAATCCCTAATCTCTTTTAGCACCTCCCTAACATTGACACCAAAAATGTCAGGTAATTTCATTTCTTAAATATTTGACATTAAATTATCAACCAGGATGTTTGTAAACTTCGAGATGCTACACTATATGTGTTGAGTTAAAGGTGTTCATAGTCTTCCTAACCTATTTATATGGAATGGAAATAAAAGTGAGCAACACACTACTATCTAAAAGCACTCATGTAGAAAGTAAGTTCACACTAAACCAAAGTAAAAGGTAGGGGAAGGGAAGGGATCCTAAATCTACTAAGGTCACTAGGGTTACCTACAGTGTCCTTGATTGACTAGATCTCTTATTGTCATGTTGATTGGGACAGAAGGCCATTGTATAATCAAGAGGGAAGCAAATCCTAACATTGTCCTTAGTGCACACTCTTCACACAAAACCACACAACTTGTAAGCAATGAAAGTAAGGCAATAAATAAAACTAATTATGATCTATCTATTGCATTGAAAGAAAATGAATCTTAAACGATTTTGTTTTGCAAAAAGTAAAAGAAAAGTAATTCAATCAATCAATTCCATTAAATATAAACCTTCAATAATTACATAGCCGACATCTCCAATAATTGAATGACCAACAATCTTTTCATTATGGAGAGGTGAATAATCTAGCAATCCTACCTATCATATGCAATCTTTGCAAACCTCCCCACTACTCTACTACAACCTCTCCCTCACTATTGTACTTTACCCATACATTTTATACAAAAGGACAACAGGGCAAATTAGAACTAATTCCCCCAAATATGGACTGTCAAAGTTATGGACAAATTACAAAATATTGTATTTAATTTTTTTGGTATATCTTGGTTGTATAACAACTCAAGATCATATTACATTTGATTTATCTAACATAGAATCATTTGAGAATAGGCTTGATCCAGTTCCTTTATTGACTGGTTGCTTTGTTTTGGACACAGTTTGACAACAAGCATAACAAGAATGATCCTCTTGAAAGAACTATGTGTATCTCCTAATCCACAATTTTTTTGGAGAAATCACATGCAAGTGGGCCTAATTGGGGATGTTATGGACAAAACCCATGTCATGGATTTTTTATATTCTTCTTCATCTCCCCAAAAATTGTACCTAAAGTTCATTACCCGATTCTTCTTGGCACAATTCATCCGAACTATAAATCATGAGTTGGATCCTTGTAGGGTCGACCTAGGTATGGATTAAAAAATATAAATCCATGCGATCACCCCTAGGAACAAAACCCGTGTTTCATAATTTCCCTTGGAGTTGTGTATATGTGTCAACCTCGGAGGCTACTTACAAGAACTACATATAAGCTACAGGAACTAAGCTAGGAAAACCATCATCAATAAAACCAACAATAATCCTTTGTAATTTTTCAAATAAATAGAAATAAAAATAATTAACTATGTTAACATTTATGAACTTATTATGGTATATTCACAAAGAAACATGGCAATACATGTAATACACGATTAAAGAGGTGTGATAAAATGACTTAAAGGGGAGAGAAAGTGGGGTAGATAAATATAGACAGAGAGTAAAAGAGAGAGAGGGGAGAGAGAGAGGAAAAGGGGGAAATAGAAAGTGGTCGATAGAGAGAGAGGGGAATATGGAGGGAGGGGTGAAGAGAGGGTTAGAGGGAAACATGGGGATGGAGAGCTAGAGTTTTCCCAATAAGAACACATGTGTGTTCCCTTTGAGTAAACTTTTATGGTATTTTTTTACATCAATGTAAATGTTAGAGTGACAATTGATGTACATGTTTATTAAGTTGATTATTTCAAATATAGGTTTAGGATGACCAACCTGGTTGTTTGCTAAACAAATACATGAAAACCTCAATTTAATAAAAACCTCTTTATATCTCTATTTTTGATGTTATTTTTCTATAGCCTAGACAAATCAGTTGTCCATTAAAGTGTATTAGTAGAAATTGAAACTTTTAATCCAAAAAAAATGTTTAATATTATTAAGTCTCTTTTAAATATTCAAATTTAATAATAACAGTAACATATACATTATATTTTGCATGAAAAATAGCATATCTTTATTAACAAAACTCAAAATTCTCACAATTATACATAATTTATATAAATAAAAATTATTTATATTCATAAAACTAATTCATTTTACTAAATTTCGTTTTTTTTACATTATAATCAATTTTATTATATAATCATCCTCTAAAATAACATATTACTGTTTTTCAAATTTACTTTAAACATGTTACTATTTCAAGTTTGCATTATGAAAAATCATGTTAACCTGCATCCATACTTTACCATTTTTCAGGTTTGCATTATGAACATTTGCTTGGGCCACAGCATTCTCATTAGCATCGACCACATTCTAGGTGCTGGCAATATGGATATGATCCCGGAGCAGCTTATAAATACTCTAAATAGAAGAGGCATATACTTCTAGTGTCAAGCCATTTCACTATGGAGGGGTCCATATCCAGTCTGGAAGAGCGCACAAGAATTGGGTCTATCTAGGCATTGGGACCTAGATTGGGACCGCATTGTAGCTGGGATGAAACAACTCGGGATATGTTGTGCTGGCAATCATGATAAGTTAATCTGGTCAGGGAAGATGAAGAATGATAACATTAAAGTTGCAGATATATACCTCTCTCTCTGTTCCGAGGATGCACAACTGAGTGAGAAACATGTTTTATTTGCCTTTTGGAAAACTAATATCCCAAACAAAATCATTCTCTTTACTTGGTTGGTTTTCCATAATAAAAATCTTACTTGGGAAAACTTGCAAAAGTGAAAATGGCAAGGACCTAGCATCTGTCCTATCTGCAAAGAGGAATCGGAAAATAACAATCATATTTTCCTCACATGTCAACATACAATTCAGGTATGGAAAAGACTTTCTTCATATATTGGTTTTCTGTATATTCAACATGCATGCATTGTGGATTGTTTACGGTGATGGAGCTCTCAAAAGTCTGTTTGGAGAATCATTCCGCCTATCCTATTTTGGGAAATTTGGAAGTGGAGAAACAGCTACATCTTTCAGAATTGCACTGGAAATTTCTATAAGATAATTGAAAATGTTTTAATCAACCACACACTGCATACATCAAATGAAATATGCTCCAAAGCACCTCGTCATAAGAGGATTGAACTTCAGATGGAATACCCTATGGGTTTTTTTGATGGTGTTGCTCAACGGCACACATGTGGTTGCGGTTTTTGGCTTGCCATCTCAGAGGCACTAACATACAGAACATACTAGCATGGAGGTAGTGGCACTAACACAAAGGCTGAAGCAATGGCCTTATGGGGCCTCCTATGGTTCACTAATTTCCTTGATATCCCTCTCATTCATATCCATGGGATTCAAAAATTATAATTGATCAATTAATGGGAAATGCAAACATCACAAACCCATTATTACATGGTTGGCTGAGGAGAATTGAACTACTATGGAAACAACACAACAACTCCACTATCAGGCATGTTGGCAGGGAACAAAATATGGATGCAGATGAACTATCGAAGAGGGGCTTAAATGGTAACACTAGAAAAATGCACTTAGAAATTATCCTGAATCAGAAAGTCATAGATATAGGAGACTTCCCATTCCCTGGCTAGTTTCTTCATCCCCTCTTCTTTTTTGTATAATTTTTTGTAACTCTACTAGTCTTATAATTGTTTTGCTTTCAATCATCCGGAGGGATGGACATGCTGTTATTTCACATTGTACAGCTGGCTAGAAGAAGCAGATAACATGCTGAATGCATACTATTTTCTTTTTGGTTCTGAATTGCATACAACTTTATCATGCAAATTTATAATTCTGGATATGTATGTGGTCTATGGATTGTTATTTCTCCTTTTATGTTTTGTATTAGGCAATACTTAAACGGAATACTGAAATAGCATCTCAAAATGAAACCTATATGATGTGAAATAATTAAATTACATTGTAATCCTCTAATTTCTGAACTATTAATATATAATCATGCTTGGAAAAAAAAAATCATGTTAACTTACATCCATATTCTACCGAGCGACAAAAATAAATAGATTAATATGTAATTAATCCCATTAATCTTGCATTCTATAGTAATTAGAGAAAAGTTAATGAATGTCTCATCAAACAGCTTGAGTTTATGTGGAATTTGCCCATATTTAAGCTGACATCGATATAAAGATACTCCATGGAACATACCATGAGTCGTATTATTATTCAAAGAACATATTAAACTTTATACAGTATCTCACAAACCTTATAAGCAAAAAAAGATATAAATTTTATATTTTTTCATACGCCATTATATATTCATATTAGTGAAAATTCTAGGAAAACAAAGAAAAATTTAAATTCGATCTTTATGGTTATTATCATGATTCCATCGGATCCCTATCCTTCATGAATCTGCATAATGAGTTAAATTTTTTTGCATCTCTCGTTATATTATATAATTACCCCTGTGTTGATAGTGTAGAAGGCGTTGAAAGATGCGAGTAATATGAAAGTAACTTTTTTGCATCTCTCGTTATGTTATATAATTACCCATGTGTTGATAGTGTAGAAGGCGTTGAAAAATACGAGTAATATGAAAGTAAGTTACTTGGAGTTATTGAATTACCACTTTGAAATAGATTCGTTAATAATCTCACCGGTAGTCAAATCAGTATATCTTTTTGAACGAATTAAAAGCATTCAAACTCGGAACTCGCCTTCAACTGCCACAGCATTAAAAAATTGCGATTGTTTCATGTAAGCGAAAGTACAGGACAACCGAAAATATTGAAACGGTGGATGCATGGAGTACATGCGTACTCTTTAACCATTCATGAAGTACTAGTACAGTTGCATTTCTTACTGAATTCTAATTGTAATCTGGGTGGTTCTGCACTTCCACCAAACCAATTTCAATTTCAATCTCTACCTTAATTAGTTGTTGGTACACCTACAGTTGACACGAATTTCTCCCTGACTGCCAGTCAATACGCCAATCTGTCCCATCTTTACCATCGCAGCAGTAAATTTTTTATGCCAGGCGATGAAATCGATGCCCGAGTTTTGATTCACAATATTCAGTGTGTTTGGATCTGTGAGCAGAGCCGCATCAGAAGTAAACAGACCGCGGTGGGCTTTAACTTCATCGTAGTAAAGATTGTCGAGGATGAGGGATGTTTTACTTTCCATGGGCACGGTCGTGTGGTCGTTGCGGGAGTCGCCCTTGGGACACTGCGGCTTGAGCACTAAATTAGCATAATAAGGATCCAGAGACGGGTCCGTCTGAACAGTGGTATTGAAGTTGTAGAGCCTGTTCGTGAATGAAGAGCAATGCGACACCCCAATTGTGTGCGCCCCTGCATCAGGCAAACTTTATTATTCGATCGAGTTCTACTTCTTTCAAAAAATATTATCATCATCTGTAAACATGAATATATGAATGTGGTTTTGGTTGAATACCAGAGAGTATAACCATGTCTTCTTGGGATAGACCTTTGGCTGAAAAACTCTGAGTGAGCTGTTTTACATTGAAAGTCGGGGCAGGTACATTTGCCTGAACTTCTGAAGCTAGTGAAATTCTTCCATCCTTTCGTCCAGCGGGAACAGCGTAATCTTTCAAACTGAGAGGTGTTCCAGGTGGAGAGGCCTGTGATCATTTAGAAATGTTAGGGTTGCTAGGGTGGTTCGGGTAAATTTGAGGTGGTTAAGTTATTAGCAATGTTGAGCTCTAGGTTTATCAAAATTTATGGTTTTGTCAATATGGTATTTGATACCACATCTCTAATGCAGTTTATTTATAAGTGGAAAATGTACCAGTTTATTTAAAGGCGGAAAGATTTTATGTTAATTGGTGCTGTGACTAGTGGGACTCCATGTTAATTGGTGCTGTTATTAATGGGATCGCAGCAATTGTGTCTTTAGAGACCACCATTTTTCTTGGTGTTTAGTGAAGGAGCCTCTCAGATGAGATACATAGTGGTAGGATAACACCAATGGTGTGTGAACACTCAAGGCATGAGTATTTTCCCACTAAATTGTAAGATCTATTATTAACTGATGCATGTTGTGCACTTGATTTTTTTAAGACCTTAAGACTTTGATGAGGTATACATGTAGTGTAGTGGAGCATGGAGTCATCAAGTTGTGGAATGGACAACTTGAAGGGGCACCAAGGTGGGAGGGGCACCAATATCTTAGCGTGAGGGGAGAATGTGAGATCTTAGGTGAGATGATTGATAAATGATGGGAATGTGAGAACCTAGGTGATTCGTGTAAGGCCTTAAGACTTTGATGAGGCATACATATAGTATAGTGGCCTATTGAGTCATCAAGTTGTGGAATGGACAACTTGGATAGGTACCAAGGTGGCAGGGGTAATAGTATCCTAGCTTGAGGGGGGAATGTGAGATCTTAAGTGATATGGTTGATGAATGATTGAGAGCAAGAGATACTAGTTTGACCTGGGAATGTAGGAACCCACGTGGTTCTTGTAAGGCCTTAAGAATTTGATGAGGCATACATGTAGTGTAGTGGAGCATGGAGTCATCAAGTTGTGGAATGGATAACTTGGATAGGTACCAAGGTGGCAGCGGCACTAGTATCCTAGCATGAGGGGGAAATGTGAGATCTTAAGTGAGATGGTTGATGAATGATTGAGAGCAAGAGATACGAGCTTGACCTTGGAATGTGAGAACCCAGGTGATTCTTGTAAGGCTTTAATACTTTGATGAGGCGTACATGTAGTGTAGTGGCCCATGGAGTCATCAAATTGTGGAATGGACAACTTGGATAGGTACCAAGGTGGCAGGTTTTGAGGGGGGAAGTTAGATCTTAGTTGAAATGGTTGGTGAATATTTGGGACCAAGAGATACCAAAAAGGGGAATGTGAGAACTCAAGTGAAATGGTTGATGAATGATTAGGACCAAGTTAATATCCTCAAATCAATTTTAAGAGGAAGATTAGGCAATGTGAGAACTCAAGTGAAATGATTGATGAATGATTAAGACCAAGTTAATATCATCTAACTAATTTGAAGAGGAAAATTGTTACAGTGATTTGGGTAAGTCAAATTACAATAAATTTTCTATCTATAAAAACAATAATTTTACCCATAATATTTATCTCTAATATAACCTATAGTAAAAACTCCATATTAATTAGAGTTATAGACTAGTGAAAACCAACTATAATATCTTCAAACACAACTACTTCTCTAGATATTTCATTATCTAACATCGATCACTAAAATTCAATAACGTTGTTATTATTGCACGCTATATATTTGGATTATTCCGTAAACGTTGCTATTATGCTATGCTATATATTTGGATTAAAAGATGTAAAAGAGGAATACCAGCTTTACGCTATCTCGAGCGGCAAACGCCAGGATGTCTGCACAGGAAACCGTTTGAGGGCAGATGGCCTCCAGCTTCGTTTTCGCTATGTCAATCACATCGAATGCTACGAGACTTGGATTGTTAGCAGGCGCGTCTTTCTCCGCAACGATGCCGAGTTTGGGATTGGAGTCGATGAGAACGGAGGCGTCGCATCCCTGAATGTACAGGAGGCTCGCCCGGTCAACACATATACAAAGATTATAATTTTGATAAGTTCTGAAAACACATGAACTACTGTCCAATAATTACTGTAAATTTTTTATGATCCTGGTTGAAGATATATTTATGACTTTTCAGTCATTTGGATTGTGAATTCTTAGAATATTTCGAAATTTGATGTAGAGGAGAGAGTTGAGAGTTCAATGGTTTGTTCAACTTAACAATTTCTTGACGGGTAACATTGGCTTATTTTAATGAGATTGGACGGGTAACGAGGTGGGAGGAAAAAAATGGGAGATTAGAGTAAAATATATATGGAAGGAAAAAAAAGGGAGATTAGAATAAAATAAATATAAAAAGACTTCCAGTGGGGTTTTTAGATGGGTCATGTAAAAAGAGAAGATGCAGATGTGGAATTTTCATAATAAACAAACTACATTACTATTATTATTTTTGGTAGAAGGAGGAATCCGCATCAATAATAAAGTTGATATATAGGGTTGTGGGGAATTCTATCAGTTGTAAAGTGGCTGGGAGGCTGGGATTGAGAGGCTGTAGGTATATGGCGATGTCAAGGGTATCATTGATTGGGTTAAGGACCACAATCAGTTTAATCTGCTCATTTTATTTAATTAGATAAATCACATAATGGACTTTGTAAGCTCTTTTCAGCACATTCAATTTGATCATATCTACAGAGAACAAAACATGACCACAGATTTTTTTGTCCAAAAAAAGTATAAAGAAAGTTGCTACTATTATGCATCTTTTGAAAAAGACGTCAAAGTCAAAGTTGACAGTATCATTTTCTTGTAAGAGTGTGTGTCTTTTTTGTTTTACATGTTTGAGATATGGCTAAGAGGGGAGTTTCAAGTTTTTGAGCTAAGAAGGAAAAAGAAAGGTACAAAAGATCCATCAAATAGTATAAATCTGAAACACAAGGATTTCCAGATTTTGGAGAACAATAGGAAGCATGCAGGTCATCACAGAAGATGTAAGGGTAGTAGATAGGATAAATAGACACTCAAATATGGTTGTTTTATGTATATGGTTGGGATAGAAGAATAGTGTAAGTGTATGGAACTATGAAAATGCACTTTTTCTTTTATTTTTATAATGAAATGAAGTGTTTTATTAAAAAATAAATAAATAAAAAATCTTGATTTCATTCTTGTCCAATTTTTTTGTTTAGAACTTAAGTAATCAATGATCTCTTTCTTATTAGTGTAACTCCAATAATTTCAGAATCCGCAATCAAGATAAAAATGTCTCTATTTATAACAATTCTGACAATTATTTGATCTCACTGGTCCCTTAGTAGTGAAATTCCAAAATAATTTCAAAATCCGTAATCAATATAAAAATATCTATTTATAACAATTTTGACAATTATTTAATCTCACTAGTCCAACTATTTGTGAAACCAAACCAATCAATGACCTCAATAACCTGGCTTTTGTCCATAAAATTCCAAAATATTTTCAAAATCACCCATCAAAATCAAATTTGATATTTATGACAAACCTATACAGTTGATGTGTTAGAAAATGGAAAATGAAAAAATAATCTGAAATTAAATTATGATGTAAACAAAGCATTATATTTGAATCATTGATCTGGGAGGACCTACCCTGACGAAACAATCGTGGAAATGCATCCGTATAAGCCCGGCAGCTGTTCCAGGGGAGCTCAAGAATGCACGTTCAACAACCTCAAACACAATGGATTCCGCGATTGGACAAGTAGCATCGTAGAAGCCCACTTGAAGTTCATCGCTCACAACAGAGCCAGCAGCCATGGCACAAAGCAACAGGGCAAAGATGGCAGACTTACAGCACTCTATATTCGCCATTTCACAGCACTAACAAAGATCAAAACATGTCAGCATGCAACCATTCGGATCATTAATTAGCTCCATAAACAGATTTGAAGCCTGAGAACTGTAATGAAGGAAAAACTCGGCATTCTACTGCTTAGCCTATTACCATTGAAATTCTCACCTGGATGGAGGCAGGTAATTGATGGTTGGTAAAACCCTGGAAAACAAGTACTAGAGGCTTTGTATTTGTAAAGTTATATGACAGTGTTACTGCTCGTAACTGACAGAGTTTGGCTATAAACAACAGCTGTTTTGAATCAAATAACTTGGTGGCGAGATTGATTAAATACTCTTCCCAAATTATGCCTTAATCAACGTAGGCCTCTGTATTGTGCAGTTTATGTTCCACTACTATTTACTATTTATGGACAATATTTTTGTGTAGACTAAACTTAAAAAATCCAAATGGAGGGGCCTGACTCGAAAAGTAAGGCATGACTTCTTTAATTGCACAAAGAATAGCTAAAAAGCTTCATTAACGATTTAAAAAATTATTAATATAAAAAGTTCTCTTAAGGATTTAAAAAATTATTAACATAAAATGTTTCCTTGCAAATTAATATTTACACAAAATGGCTAAAGTTGGACAAAACAGATTAACTGAAGGCAGCTTCTCCAAAATATGAGAGCAAGATTCAAGCGTGGAGTTATAAATGGGTAACATTAATGAAAAGAATTATGCTTTAAAAATATTTAAAACGTATAGTTAGTTTTAGATTTAAATGATTAGATTAAACTAAGTGCTTATTCTTAACTTGTGATATACAAATATGACAATAGTAATACTAGCCTCATTATCTAATCCAAGATAGATTGAGATGTACTTCCTTACATGCTGCAATAACATAATCTATTTTTCAATCCCATTTGCTGCAAATAGTATAGTTAACACTCTAAAGATAATGTTGTGAGCATTTGAACTTTAAATATAATGTTTTGAACATTTTAAATTATTATATTGGCTTATACACATTTTATATAATCTCGTTGATGGCATTTTTATATTAATCCCATTTGCTGCAAATAGTATAATTAAAACTTTAAATATAATGTTTTGAACATTTTAAATTATTATATAGGTTTATACACATTTTATATAATCTCGTTGATGGCATTTCTCAATTTTAAAAGTTGGATGTTTAAAATATTGTTAGTTATTTAGTGCCTTTTAATTTAACATGAGAATATAGAGTATTAAATTTATGTATTCATAATTATAATTATTATTTTAATATTAATTTTAATCTATAGTAATTATTTATATTAATGATTGAAGATAAGGTTTTTTAGTTTAAAAATTTTATTTTAGAAATAATATATAAATGAGAGTTTAGGAAATTGTGTGCGTTTTATTTTGTGTTTCAATTTTTTCCAAAGATTTACCATAGCTCTCTCTTTCGAGGACAGGGAGTGGCCTCCTACTACATAAATGTGGTAGTTGGAGGAAGCGCGTGCCACAATCTTTGCAAATTCAACAATCACAATGTAGTTAAAGAACTAGAGAAGCAACAACTGCGATAATTGGATGGAAGATCAAGTTTCTCTTCTACGGCATTAGATCAACGATTAGTTGAACATGATAAGGGGTCTCAAAGGAAATCAAGCACATGCAATCCATAGGCAAAAAAGCCAAAATATGAGATAACCTCCACAAAAATTAAAGAAAAGATCCAATATATGACTCTAATTGGAAATTTTATAGGGCTTTGGCCAACAAAGAAAGCTTTAATCTAGTGGATTTGGAAAAACTAGCATCCCAAAGGAGATGTGGATCTCAACCTTGGATCCAAGGATTTTTTCACAATAAACTTTAATATTTGTAAGACATAAACAAAGTCTTTCAAAATGGCCCATACTTTTTCAATTTGGTCAGATTATATATGAGATTTTGGAAAAATGATTTATCTCAGATTGTTGATTTTTGTAGCTTGGGAGGTACTCCAAGCCCTAGGGTTCAGGGTTTGGAGAGCAAAACACCACAAGGGCAGCTTGTGGGCTTGGAACTCAAGTGTGGGGTTTTGCACCCGTCATGATTTGGACGAAAACAGTGATGGAGGTACGACATGTGATGGATGAGGATGATAGTGTTCGATGATACGATTCCAACGCATCAAAAATCGTCTAAATCCGAGTTGTCGTTAGAGAGAAATTAATTTTTGAAATTGACAAGGTAATTATTGGTTACCAAGCCATGTAGGCTTGGTGTAAACGACTCCAATAGTTGTGTCTCTTCAAGATTCGTTGGAACCCCTTATATGTCTATAAATTAAGGGTGATTTGGAGTCATTTAGGCATCCAAGTGTTACAATACATCACCAAGAAGAGCTCTGAAATTTCGTGGAGGAAGCCGCAGCAAAAGGAGCCAAAAGGATAGTGTGAGGAGGCCTAGTACAGTGTGGGTATATTTTGTGATAAAGCCGCATTGTTGTAGGTGACAGCATGGCATATTCTATGGTTGTTTGGGCATGATTAGGGTTGTTCTTGGGTACGTTTTCAGGGCAGAAGAAGCCACAGTAAATAGGAGCAAGGGATTGTTGTTTAAAGGGAAGATTATGGCACTGTTTGAGGGGACCAAAGTTACAGTCCACTGTTGGGCTAGGCCGCAGGAAATAGCCAGCAGTTGGAGACCTTTAGGAGTTGCGTTCAGGGTGGATAGCAGCCCTATAAGGCAGTGTATGCCTGGAGGAGTCTCCCTAGGGTGAACCGCAATCAATTGGAAGTTGTCTTGCTAAGTTGCGTGGAGGAGAAGGGTTGTAGGTTATTCCCTAACCAATGGTGCAACATATAAACAAGGTGAAATAGCAGTATTTATGGAGGTGTATTGGGTCAATGTGTCACCAGATTGGATCAATTTGTTGAGCATCATGTTGATGCCATGTGTTTGACATTATGAGGCGGTGTGTCATACTATGTGCAGAATTAATAGTGAGTGGATTGGGTGTCATATAGTTGGTTGGAATGCAGCGTGTTGGCTACCCAAAGTAGTCCTAGAGCAGCAGACAAGAAGGATGTTGTTGGTGTGAGATTGGGTGAAGTATTGCAGCGTTATGTGCAACACTTTGATGGAAGAAAGTGACTGCTAGATTGGCATATTGGAGCTCGGGAATTAGGCCTACCCAAAGAGCAGTTGAAGAGCTTGTGTTCATTATAGAAGATGTGACTTGCAGTAATGACAGGAGGAAGCCCTCTTGGAGTCTCGATGTGTAGATGCTTTGATGGACTAAGGCACTACTAGTGAGCAGTACAGAAGTGAAGGACCGGTAGGACAAGATACGACATGGAAGTTGCAGAGATGTTTTTCATTATATCTTGTATACCATAGACTATTATATTATTTAGATTTGGTTTAATATAACGAATATTGGGATTGTAAAATATTGAAATTTTGTTTAAAACTGTGTATATTGTGCATATGTGATTTACTGCTTTATATTTCCATTATGCAATGTAGTTTATGGTTGATATTCTTGGTTTTCTAGCGTCAGTTATTATAAGACTCTAACCTAGACCCAAGGTCATGGAAATTAAACACAGATAAAGAGGACTTCGTTACAATGTTGGTGTGGATTTGATTGTACTCTATTCCCCAAGAATTCTAGGACTAAGAAATCTTAGAAGGGATTGGAAATACTTTAGGAATTTTTTCCATGTACTCAAAAGCTAGAAGGCAAGGGAGCTACATGTTGTATCCATGCATCTACATGTACATTAATGTGTCTCAACCACTTCTAGCTAACATATGCCAAGTTATGAGGACAATCTATGACATCAACCATAGATTATTACCATGTTCCTTCAAAATGTAAGAAATATCATGAACATGGGAAACTATTTCGAGAATGTCCACTCAATTAGAATCAGCAATGCTTGAAACCTCAAAATGAGAAAGAATAAGAAGAGATTGAAAAGGTTACTAATAAGAGGAAATTTAATAATAGAAGTAATTGAGGCATATCAAGGGGAAACCCCAGAGAAAATAATAGATAGTAAACTCCATAGAACCCAAAAATATATTTGGTCAACAATGAACAAGAAAAAAATGAAGACGAAAAGAACCCAACACATAATCTAGTTAGTCTACAAGAGGACCTAGTACAATGAAGGAAGTTGCATACTCAACTCGAAGATAAAATCTCCAAGGATGTAGACATGACACAAAAACAAGAGGATCCCATTGAAATAGAAGTTGGACGTCTTTATTTTTCTTAGTTGCAACTATCAATTGGAGATTAACATTTTCAAGTTCCATTTCCTCAACCTCTCACTCCTACGTAAGGAAGTGGAATTAATTTCAAATGCCTACGTCAAGAATCAAGAAAATATACATCAAAATCACAATGGTAAGCAGAATATTCCTTCATCTTATTTTGGAGTTAAAAAAAATCTGACAATAAGGAAATTTTCAAATCTATAAAGGATGAAAAGAAAAGAGGGAGAAAGATTAATAGCAAATTGATATAGAAAATGAGACAATTTTTGGTCATTTTTGGGATGATAACTCTAATGATATAGTCCTTTCCACCAGTACCCAAAGTTCTTTCACTGAATATGAGAAGCCTAATTGATAAATCCAAAAATAGATTTCTCAAAACTAAAATTGTACAAGAAAGACCAACAATAGTAATGATTTAGGAAACAAAGTGTGGAGGCATAGGGATGGACATAATAGAAGGTATATTATGGAAGAAGGTATAATAGTTGGCAGTATATGAATGTGAGGCCTCATGAGGTTTGGCCATACTTTGGAACCCTGGGGAAATAACTCTATCATATTTCATGTCTACTCAAAGAATATCACTAATGTTTATGGACCTAGCATTCATAGGGATAGAATTAATTTTCTTCAAAATTTAAAACAAAAAATAATGCAAATTTAGTATGCTCATTAGATAATCAAAGAAGATTTAAATATAATACAATCCCTATCTAAAAACAAAGGAGGGATATGCAAGCTACATGAATATTTAGGCCACTTTCGAAACATGAGAGAGCATCTAAAGTTGATAGATCAAAAAACCAACAAGGGAATCTATTCATGGAAAAACCACAGAGGAGGACCACTTCATATTGCTTAAAGACTGGAAATATTTTTTTATCTTAGAAACATTGATGCTTTTACGAGTGGTCATTGATGTTGCATTCTTTCCTAGTTATGGATCTAATCATTAACCAACAATTCTACACATGGACTAGAAAGGAAGTCCAAAAAAAACCCTTCATATTTGAAGCATTCTAAATTCACCATCCATAAATTAAATAAATATGGGAAAATAGTGGAGAGAGACTTTGAATATTGAAAGATATATTATGTAAAACTTTCATTGCATATTAAAATACATCAAGAGCCATCTAAAACTATAGACATGAGTTTGGTAACATCCATGAGGAAAAAGGGAAACTTCGAAAAGAGATGGAACGGAATAAAGAAAGAATAATGAATGAAGGAAGAACCAAGGAATTGGAAAAGAAGGAAACAATAACTCAAGATCAATTGTAAAAACACTAAACTTATGAATAAATCCTGTGGAATTAGAAATCATGTACCTTATGGTTAAAGGAAGGAGTGAAAAAGATTTTAAATCACAAATCAATGTTTCAACATCATCAACACAACATAATCTCATGTATAAGAACTCTTTGGGGGGGAATTAGAGGAACATCATGAAATGGAAGAGGAGAATTGCTTTCATATTTCAAGAATCTTCTTACCGAGTCTCAGCCAGATTGAAACCAAATAATAAGGAGAATCATTTAAAGCATTCCTTTCATTATAACCTTGGAGAAAAATAATGCTCTTCTATGTTAAATAACACTCTTGAAAGTTAAACATGTTGTTGTGGAGACATCAAGAGGTAAGTCCCTAGGGTTGGATCGGTTTACTTTTGATTTTTTCCAATGTTATTGGTCTATCATTGGTAAAGATGTCTTGAATATTGTAGAAAACTCTGGAAGGATAACTTTTGTCTCCTCTACTTTAGGTGCCACCTTCATAACTCTTATCCCTGAAGAAACAAAGTTGAATACCCCTAGTCCTTTAGACCCATCTCCCTTTGCAATTTTATCTACAAAATCATCTTTAAGGTCATTGTGAAGAGACTCAAGCCTTTGCTTCCTTGCAACATCTCCTCAAAACAAATTTTCCATGTTGAGAAAAATAAATTCTTGATGGTATTCTTCTCGTTAATTAAATGATTTACTCAAAAAGCTAGATGTTCATTAAGTTATATATTTATAAACAATTCAAAAAAATCTATTGGAAATGCATGTTTCATATGCTCTCTACTTTTGTTTTTGCTGAAAAATGTATACATCAGGTCATGGCCTCAGTTTCCAAAGATAATTTATTTATCCTCATTAATAAATTTCCTTCTACTCCATTTTCCCCATCATGAAGCATCAACCAAGGAGGCCCTCGCTCACCCTTCTTACGTCTTCTTATGGCTAAGGGTTTAGGGTGAACCATCAAAGTGGAAATTCCCAATAATAGGCTAAGAGGTCTCACTTTTAATAGCTTTGACCCTGCTTCCTCTCACCAAAAGCTTGTGGATGATACTTTCTTGATGGGTATTCTCATAATGAGGGAAGCAACCACTTTTAAAAGGATCCTTGAGGATCCAATCTACATATGAAACTGAAATAAATCTCGATAAATACCAAGTCTTCATTTTTAACACTCCCCAACCTATGCAAATTAGTATTACTTGAATTCTTAGTTATCAACAGATTTCACTTCAATAGAAATATATAGATGCACCCCTAATTGATAATACTCTTTGTCATTCGGTCTTGGAGGATTTGGTCCTAAAATTTGAGAAAAAACTTTCTAGTTAGACCTTTGAATCCCTCAACCTTGTTGGAATGTCAACTCTTCAAAAAATTATTTTACAAGCCTTGTCTCTCTATCTATTTTCTACTTTAGCATCCCCTAAGGAAATTATCAAGAAAACTAGATCTATTCCACGAGCCTTTCTTTAGGAGATCTGAAACACAAAAGGAAATGGGCTTTGGTAGCTTGGGAAATAGTTTATCGTCCCAAAATGATGAAGGAATTGAGCTAAGAGATCCTAAAACATTAAGTAACATTTGGGTTACCAAAACCTGGAGGCAATGGCTTCACTCTCACTCAAAATCATGGGGGAATATTATGGAGAATGAAATATACTCCAAATATTTAGGAACAAAATTTAATAAGAGTTGAATTATCAACATCAAACGCTTTAATATTTGGAATTCAACATGAAAAATAAATATCTTATCCAAAACCACAACTTTTTTGTAAATTAAGGAAAGAAACCAAGATATTTGGGATAATTCATGGAATCAACTATCAAAATTGAAGGATTTAGAAAACATACGTGACATCTAGCATATAATGGAGTAACAAAGGTGGATTATAGTTGCACAATACTAGGACAAAAAGTTATATCAGGCAAAAGTGGAGTCCCTAACTTATCAAAGAGCATTGGCAACCAGCAGGAGAATAATCCAAAATGGAAATTGTTATGGGAGTAATTGGAAACTAGAATAATTAAATTCCAAACACATGGATTAGACCAAGAACATGTGTCCATTCCTAAGAATGTGTGTGTGTTTGTAACAATGCATGCACATTCTTAAAAATGTGTGTGCTTTTATAAAAATATGTGCACATTCTAGATCCATGCCAAGATGGTGTCTTTGTTGGCATATTGGTTGGTATCTTGGGCTTTGTCGAGCCTGGATGCCTAAGAATGCATGCACGTTCGTGCAAACATGAATGTAGTTTTTGCAATCACACATTCCTGATGGCTCCATTGCCACTTTTAGAGCCATCATCTTCATGCACCCATCTATCATTGATTTTTTTAATTAATACTTATCTTTCATTCCCACTAAGAACACCTTTGATGTTGAATCTATTTCTAAGGTATTTCTTCAAACAATTTTACAATTGCATGGAATATCTTGAAAACTCATCCTAGATCATGATTCTTGATTCAATTTTTAGTTGTATACTTTCCTATCTTATTTTTTGAAACTCAAATAAGTTTTAGTACCATCTATCATCCTCAAAATGATGGTTAAATTGAGAGGGCTACACTAGTCTTAGAAGATACCCAAGGGTGTATGTAATGGATTAACATAATTAATGAGACAAGTATATTTTCCTTATTAAATTTTCATATAGTAACAATTTCAATAACTCCATCTACATCTTTCCATAAGAATTTATGTATGAATGACTTTGCAAGAGGATCAAGAAATTTTAGGAGTTATAGTGTTATAAAAGATGAAAAATAAATAGAATAAATTAAGATAAGACTTGAGGAAGCCAAAGACCATCTAAATATTTATGATTATTTTGATAAAATTTACCAAAGATATAGCAAAAATATTAATAATATTTCCAATAAGGTTAGATGGTCAAAAAAATTCCTTTAAATTTAAAAACGAACAAATTATCAATATAATTCATTTATCTGAAGAGAATAAGACTATTACTTATCATCATCTCATGTTATCACCCATCTAAAAGGATTATATCATGTTATCACCCATCTAAAATGATTATATAGTTTATTTCATGTTTTAATATTTATAAAGTATATTCCTACTATCCTTCATATTTCGAACTAAGACTATTTATAGATTTTTGAGATAACTTTCTAGTTAAACCATTTGTCATATTAGGCAAGTATGTTCATTATTTATAGGAGCAAGTTAAGATGCAATGTAATGTGTATAATCTCTAATCTACAATGTGGAAACACACAAATACCATGTTTAAATTACTTATATATTTTTGCTTAGATAATCCAATGTAATGTGTATAATCTATAATCTACAATGTGGAAACACACAAATACCATGTTTAAATTACCTATATATTTTTGCTTAGATACCACTTTAGGATGAAGTGTTATGAAGGGGGTCCATATATCATGCCCAATATTTTGTTCTACATTTTATATATCGATATAGATATTTATCTTAAATCTTATTATAGGTTGAACACTAAGTGATACAATACTTTATGGCTATGATGTTTAGTTTATTTTGTTGATAAATACTAGCAATTGCATCAAATGTTGCAAAGGAAATGTGGTAAGGCGCTAGCATAGGAAAGAGTAGGCATTAAATTGTTATTCTTCCATGATGATAGTGAACTGTTCACTAATTGTTGTCAAAAGATGTAAGTAGAATTTTGGATCTTACTTAAAGAAGGGGGTCTCAAAAAAATGCATCATTGACATGAAGGAGTATCCTACAATATCAGGCTCTCTCTTTTTGGTAATTTAGTGTAGCTGCCAAGAATGCATTGTAGAGATAGCAAAGATCTCTATCCTTAGAAATTTTGACCGGAAGACCCTGATTT